>JBCNJP010000017.1:60096980-60199793 GCA_039602395.1 Deinandra increscens subsp. villosa
TCCACATGTCGACTCGTGTAGTAAGCTAAGAACACTCGGTAACTCTTCACTCGGTACACATCTCCGAATTATCTGATGGACCTATCTTGACCGAATCTAGCTCGTCCCACACATAATGTCTCGCCTGAGCCTTAAACTGCATCTTCTGTTTAGATGACTAATGTTCTTGTAATGTACATGCAACCAAGAAATTCACAATATGAGCATACCAAGGTAATGTCAAAAATGAGAGTAAATGCTCATCGGGGAATGTTTCATTGATTCCCATGTTATCTCCTTCAATGTCTGGCAATCTAGACAGATGATATGCTACCACGTTCTCTGTCCCCTTCTTGTCTCTATTTTCCAGATTGAACTCCTGTAACAACAGAATCCACCGGATTAGTCTCGGCTTTGCGTCTTTCTTCTCCATCAGGTATCTGACCGCACTGTGGTCCGAATACACTATCACCTTGCTCCCCCAGATACATGACCTGAACTTATCAAGAGCAAAAACAACTGCAAGCAACTCTTTTTTAGTAGTAGTGTAATTCAATTGTGCCACATCTATAGTTTTACTTGCATAATAAATTACCACCAGTTTCTTGTCTACCCGTTGACCAAGAACCGCCCCGACTGCAAAATCACTCGCATCACACATTATTTCAAAAGGACGTGACCAATCGGGTGCTTGCAAAATTGGTGCTTCAATTAGATTATTTAGCAAAGTGTTCAAAGCATTTAGACACTCATCATTAAAATCAAACGGTTCATCTTTTAGCAACAATTTTCAAAGAGGTTTTGTAATTTTACTGAAATCTTTAATAAACCTCCGTAAAAATTTCCAAACAATCCCCGACCATATCTGAAAAAATTGCCATCATACATCTTTGAAAAGTGGCCGGGGCATTGCACAGCCCAAATGGCATTCTCCTAAAAGCAAAAGTACCATAAGGGCATGTGAAGGTGGTCTTTTGTTAGTCCTCGGGGTGAATGACAATTTGGTTATACCCTGAGTAACCGTCTAAAAAACAATAATATTCCTAACCGGACAATTTCTCAATAATTTGATCAATAAAAGGCAACAGAAATGTTGCATTTAGGTGTCCACGATTAATCAAGAAACCGACCCGTAAAAGTTACACAGAAGGCAATGGTTTTTAAAGTCCGCTTACCTGACTAACCGGCAAATTCGCAGAAGAATTAATTATTTATTAATTAATTGGTTTAACAAATATATCAATTAATTTATTCTAATTAATCGTTATGATTAATTTGGCGACAGAGACGTTAAATATTATTTACGTCTTAGACGATAATTAACGAATCAATCATTTGACTAATATTCGTTAAGTCTCGGTAAGTGACAAAAGATTTAATACGTTAAATAGTTAGTCACGAAATTAAAAGGTTTGATCAAGGATTGTTTTAAAACGAGGGATTAATCGGAAACATAATCAGGTATTTATATTTAATTAAAAGGGGCCGAAAACCCTAATACTCCACTAGAGAATTTTCGGCCTCCCTCCACTCTCTCTCTCTCTCTCTCTCTCTCTCTCTCTCTCTCTCTCTCTCTCATAATACTCCACTAGAGAGTTTTCGGCCTCCCTCCACTCTCTCTCTCTCTCTCTCTCTCTCTCTCTCTCTCGCATCCGACGCCGGCCAACCCTAGGCTGCCGCCGCCCTGTTCTTTGGCGATCCGTTTTGTTTCCCTCGCGAGAACCCTAATCCTTTGATCATCGTTTTTTGATGTGGTTTCTTCTCTCCGACGAACCGCTGCAAAAGAATCTGAAACCCAGCTACCGTACCGCCTCCGCCGAGCCGAACCGCCGTCCCGTCGTCCGCCGCACTCCCGCCTTCCGCCGCTGCCGCTAGTCGCTGAGCCGTTGCCGCCGCTCCGTCGTCCGTCGACCTCGTCGTTTTCGCTCCAGCCGGCCGCCCGTCGCCGTCGTCGGTTCATCCGCCGACACTCGCGATCGCAAACCGCCATTACACGGCGCATTTGATCGTCGTCCGTGAAACCCTAATCGCACCGTGTCCGACATACGAGATTCTCTCGGTGCTCGATTTGCCGCGTAGTGGATCTCGCAAGTTGCGAGGATCGTTAGATTCGCCAGTCGAGTCAAACTTGCGAAACCCTAGCGTCACCCGTTGAACTCCGGTGTCTCAAGTGTTTGTTTGAATCACCACTCAGGTATATCTAAAGTCGATGTTGGTTTAGATTTTTTTGTTTTATTTATTTTGTATGTATCGCATTTTGTTTTAATGCGATTGGTATTTGTGTGTTTTGGTGATTATCGAATCCTGTTGTTTTAGATTTACGTTAATAAACTGGTAATCGGGTTTTGTAAAATATTTTTTTTTTCGCTGCGTATTAAATTACTAGTTAATTTAATTAATCTAATTTTAATTTACTAATTTGCTCGGTAAATGATTTATTAATTATTTAACTTAAATAATTAATTAGATCGTAATTTTTTATCGTTACCGGGAACCCGAATACCACTGTCGTAACCCAACAGTGGTATCAGAGCCTTGATCACCACACACAAACCTTAACCGGTCGATTTTAGATCGGTGCATTTCGCGAACTGGGGTTCTAAACCCGAAAGTCACGAAATAAATTGAATCATCGTTTAGATATGTTTAGTTGATTTAGATCCACTAAACATAATTCGACTCAATAAAATTGATTGAATTATATTTCGCACGTATTCGACCCGACCTAGTTTTGGTTTGTCATGAATGTCGTTGTGTTATGGCCCTTTAGGCCCATCTGTTTTTGTTTTGGATTGGCCCACTTTGATTGGGTTCAAAGTTGTATTTGATTTTAAATTAGATAGATTAGGTTTTCTTTTAATTGCTCACTTTCGCCTGGACGAACGAGACGAGCTAGATGCGACAATCCCGTTTGGAGATTACCCCTTCTAGGGATTTTCGAAAATGGCAAGGACCCGAAACAAGACCGATAATCCCCATGACACGCAGGAGCTTGTTGAAGCAAGTGGGAGCGACTAAATCGATCAGGGAGTCTTTCTACCTTGTGGTTGGTTTACTTGTACGTCCCTCAACCTTGCTCGATATTGTCATAGGCTCTGACAATATCGAAACCCCTGTGTGGCTGAATATGTGCATGTGTGTTTGCTTGTCTTTTGGTTGCTTGTCTTAATTCTGATTAATGCACCAACTAAAATCCAAACTTAGTTTTACCGGTATAAAACTAATTTTTCGATCATTTAAATAACAAGACCAAATTTTAATTACGACTTCATAATAATTGATAACCTATTTAATTCGACATTAAATTCGAATTTTTCGATAATGAATCGAACATAGTAAATAATTGGTTATCGCCTCGTGACACGTAGATCATTAATACTTAGGATATTTAAATGATCGTTCCGAGTGAGATAGGGTTTATAATTTCGTCAAAACACTAATTATTAAAATTTGACTTAATAATCCTATCTGGTAAGCCTAAAAACCGGTAGTCTATGCCATCCTAAGTCAAGTCTAACTTGGAACATATTTACCGATGCATCCGTGTTGGAGTTTTTCAACACCGCACGTGGTGTTCAGGGTATCTTCCAAGGTGAGCGTATTGGAGTATTTCAACACCGTACGCATACACTGACCACTTAGGACAACTATCATTTTCTTTACACGCACTTTTGGTATTGGAGTATTTCAACACCATACCTCTAGTCGGCCTGTAGACAAAATGGGCATAGATGGGGTTAAACGTATTTCGTTGATCAGTTTGCGAAAGCCCATAACGGGAGTGGTGACAGTTCTTTTACAAGTGACACTCGCGGTCCATTTGGTTACTAAGAAATTTTTTAAAGCACTTTACATTGTCTGGAGGAATTGTCTAACTAACTGAATTCCCAATTTCTGAAAACCGGAAATTTCTCAGGATAACCCCGTTAATAACTTGTGTTATCTTTTAGTAAACGTCTCTTACCTCAGTTAACTATAATAGTTACACGAGCTCTGCACATAAGTCTAGACGTCGGTCGATGTAACATCCATATGTTTCCAAAACTCGGAAACTCGACCAACATCAAGATCCAAGGTTTAAGCCCAATTCTCAACAGCATGAATGTTGGATTACTCTATTCCATATGATAATACTCTGAAAATGATGAACGTGTGCCAAAAGCGCGTGCGAAACCGAGTTATAACAAAGCGGGGATCGTGAAAACAAGTTTGATGTTTGTTGGTGAGTTGCTAGTCGCGAATTTCGTCCCACATTGCCCAACCAGCGAAATTTGCATTTCTTATACACCTATAAATACCTCTTTTAGGTCCCTTATAGTTTCCAACTCCTAGTTTGAGTATAAAGAAGTGGAATAACAAAATTTTGGTAGTTCCACAAGTACAATACCCCTTCGGGTGTCGTGCTTAGTAGTTTTTATGCTCTCAGCGAAGAGGTGTTGCCCTCCAAGCTCGTCTCGTTTGAAAAGCTTATTTGAGGTAATTCTTCTTCTTTTTCTTTCTTTGTTTCCTTTCTTTCTTCCTTTTGTTATTCGTTTATTAATCGCTTTAACGTCATTAGGACGTGTTGCCTTGCTTAGGCCGATTTAGGCTTACTGTAGGCCTTGTAGAGGCTCGTTAGGCCCAACGAGTCTAAACTATCATGTCCAATTTCATCTATATTCTTCTAATCCAAAAGTCAACGTTTATATGCATGAAAAGATTGGGGATTAAGGCTTATTCTTCACAAATCAAAAATTAAACTAATTCTTAATCATTCTAATATGTAATTCAGGTTTTGAACATAAACTCATTTTTTAAGAATTTCAAATAGATTAGAAATCGATCTCTGTTTAACAACATATTTAGTGTTGGTACTTGAGACGCGAATGACATGTAGTAACTGGAAGGGTGAAACCACCGGTAGTTGGGGTGTCTGTCAAAAGGATAAGTGTTCGCATAAACCCCATAGTCGGACCTGGATACTTACCTGGGATGCCCCGATGAGAGTGTCATAACCTATTAGGCCAAAGCATGTCTAGTAACGTTTAAGGTATTGTTACTCTTAAAAGTTAACATTTTTTTCAAACTTCAATTTATAACATTAATACTCATCCTCCAAATGAATAAGAGCTTAGAATCCCATATTCCAGTATTCATGTTGTCCCCTTCTATTCTTTTAGGATGAATCTTTGGGACTAATCCTTTCACTTTCACTTTTCGCTTCGTGGACTTAACTTCTAATCCAAGTGAGTAATCCTTGCCCTTTTTCTCATTTTCTCATTTTTGGGGTTGCAACATGTATCCTATTTCAAAGTGTTATCTTTCAATGTTATCAATTACCATGCGTATGTGATCTATGTGTGAATTATGTGTTATGTGGCTTCTAGCATGATTTGTCAATATGTGAATTTCAAAGGTTTTCATGCTTATCAAAGGTTTTCATGTTTTCATTGGATGTCAAGTATGTAATGGTTGTCATGTATGTCGTATCTTTCATTTGGCATAAACATTAACGTAAGGGCTAGGGTAACAAAGGTAGATCTATCGGTTGACAACCCACTTAACTTGACCGGTTCGGCGTTGGGTGTTTGGAGCCTATCTGAAAGTTCGTGAGCGTGAGGATCTTCTACTTAGCCGTATAGAAATCAATGTAAACGAGTACAACACAAAGAGTAAATACAACTGAGACTTGTATTAACCACAGAGACCACAGAGTACACTTAGAAAAAGTTATGACACGGAAGCTCTTTAATTCTATACAAGACAAACCTATTTATAGGCTGAAACCACGACTGGCCGATCCTCAGGTTCGGCCAAGCTTCGGCGGCTCCAAACCTGGAGTTCGGCCAAGGTTCGGCCAACCCTAAACCATGTATCAACAAACTCCCCCTCGGCATGTGTAGTATTATCTTCTCTTAATAAAACTTGTATCTTGTATCTTCAATCAAACTCTTCCTCGATCTATACGATGAGTTCAATCGTGAATACTTGATATTGCATCGTGTGTAGTCTCTTTATCACTCAATCTTCAGAAGACATGAAGTTGTGATGTTCTCTTCCACCTAGAAACCTGCCAACATAAATAATCTTGGCGCAAAACGTCTCTTCGAGACTCCAAGATATCTTGATTTTGAAAATGATTTCGTATTCCATGTTGATCAATCGAAAACAACTCAGAAACAAAATCTTTTTGGCTTTTAGGAACTTTACATCAAAACACACCTAAAAGCTTTTTGGTATTTTCTGATAAGACAGTAAATGCCATACAGAATCAGACACTATTTTTGTCTTTTGTGAGAAAGATCACGACTTGGGATCATATTGGTCATAACATGCTGAACTACACTTCAATTTCGATTATTGTAGCACATAAGCCATGCCGATTGCAGATATACTTTGTCCAAATTTAAACTCTGGCACAATCATACTCATAACATCTGGATATGTTAAGGTATTTATTAGATTTGCATTAACCAGTGTACCCCACACTATCAGACATACTCAGATATGTTTTGCTTATCACATTTTGTGACTTCATTTGTGATTTTAATCACACAATGATTATAACCATGAAATAGTCAACTGTGTTCCATGCAAAAAGAAATAAGAACGTTAAATCGTCTACCTTAAGGTCGATCTTTCGATACGCAGATAAGGCCTCAGATTTAACAAAATAAGAAAATAAAACAAGTTGAAGTTGTATAACTCAACAACAATCAGGTCGGTACTCCCGTACACGCAGAGAAAGTCCGATGAGTTATACGAAACACCAAAGAAAATAAAGCAGAATGTCAAACGAACAACGATCAGGTCGGTCTTTCGACACGCAGAGAAAGTCCGATCGTTTGACAAAATAAAGAAAATCAAACAAGTTTAAATCTTTGCAAAATGAACACATGTATACACAGTGACTTCTCATTTTATTTTTCACATATCTTTTTCTTGATATATCATGAGATATGCATCAAGATGTTGTCCACTAGGTCAAGCATCAGATTTAGTGTATATCACATTTGTATACTTTCTTATTTGCCGAGCCTATCTTGCACATCGATCAAATGGTCTTATGGCTTTTTTCACTTACTTTATCCATGAGTCAGACACTGTCAGCCAATGTACCATCATTTCCCATTCATGTCAGATACAATTTCTCATTTTTCAATGTTTTTGGCTTTTTCAAATTTCTCCCCCTAAAAATGACAACTCTATTTATAGATTTTCATTTTTACGATTTGAAAAACAAACACTATTTTTGTATTTTTGCAAAAACAAACCCCCCCTCAGAATGAGATGGAGTGGAAAAACAAACAAAAATTGATCAACCAACATGAATACGTTGAAGTGTAGCTTTGAAAACACAATTAATTTTGAAAGTCAGATTAATTAGAACAGATATTTCACAATCAGCAATTTTTCAATCACCGAAAGGTCTTCCTGAAACACCTGCTGACACCAAATAAATCATTAGTCGCTCTGGGATCGACCCGATGTAACATCGTCGGGTCGCCCGGTGTCTTCCACAAAGTCATTGTTGGCCTTGGAAACAACTTTTGGTTTCCAAATTGGTAAAATTTTCAATTTTTGGTCAGAACCTGAATCAGACTCAACCGACGTACTTGGTTTAGACCAAGACGATTTACGAGTTGATGGTATCTTTGTGGACCAAGGTTCATCAAAAATTTGACCTTTGGTATCCACATATTTAGCAGTGTTGTGGATATATGCAGTCGTCGGACAATCAGCAGCAAGATGTCCTGGTTGATGACATACATAACAAAGTCGTTCTCTAAATACATTTGAAAATTGGTTTGATTTTGAAAAACCTGATGAATGCTCATAATCAAAATTGTCAAAGAAATCATCAGAGGAATCATACCTAGGAGATGGACTCCTTGAAGATGACGATCTTCCAGAATAATAAGTGAATTCCTTCTGAGATGGTGAGTTCTTTGCATTCTTTGCTTTAGGAGCCTTGGCAACTTTCACCGGTTTCTTTGTTTGAATCAATTCTTCCTTCACAACAAACCCCACACCTTTGTGTTTGGAACCTGAAACCTTTGAAGTACTTGAGGAAGAACCCGAAACGTCTCTTGCCTTAGCTTCACTTGTGAATTTAGCTTTAATATCTTTCAGTTTATTCTTCTCAATCAAAACTTTATCTTCTTCGGTTGCAGATGAAGAACTTGACACAACCTTATCAAAAACCTTCTCATTCTCCAACAAAACAGACTTTGACACAAATTTTGGAGCTTCACCCAAAGGCTTTTCCTTCTTTGTGGACTTAGATTTATTCTTCTTGGATGGAGTAGCAAACTTGGAATAATCATGCAATTTATCTTTTGGATCAATCTGAGCAGCAGTAACTTCAGTTAAATCCACTGGTTGAGGAACCAAGTGAACATCAGCCTTCTGAGAACTATCTGAACTCTGATCCTGCTTGTATAGGAAATTTAGCATTGTGGGTGATAAATTGCAATTCTTCACTTGCCGCTTCAACTCCAAAATCTCCAGTTTTAAATCATTGATCTTTTGTTGAGCGTCAAAAACTTCTTTCTGTGACTTGATGAACTTTGCATTGAGATCATCATATTCATAAGTTTGTAACTTTCGGATCTCACATTCAGCAAATAACTCTTCAAGAACACTTTCTCTCTTTGTCTTGTAAATCTCAACATCCTTTGTCAAAACTTCATTTTTATCACGATATAGAGTATTCTCATCGTGAAGCATAGAAATTTTGTTCTGAAGCTTTTCAACAGTAACAGCAGTTGTAGCAATAAGAGCAGTTGCTTCTTCATACTTTTTCTGTACTGGATAGCTTTTCTCAAACAAATTCTCAAAATCTTGAGCTGCATCTAAAGCTTCAGCCTTTGCTTTCTCACATTCTTCAGCCAATATTGTTTTCTCTTGTAAAACATCTTCATGAACATGAACCAACGCATAATACTTCTTTTGAAAATCTTCTAATTCTTGCTTTAACACCACTATCTCTTCAGTCGAAATCTGATGACTTTGTTCAAAACTTGCAATCTCCTGAAAAAATTTCTTACATTTAAGACATTCAGTCTCTTCAACCTTTGAACTCTCAGGAATTTTAGGTAATTCTTCTTGAACCATGGAGACACTTGAATAAGAATCAGAATCAGTTAAGATGCTATCATCATCAATATGACGAACAGTCAAAGCAATTGCAGGTTTAGAATTATTCCTTTTAGCTTCAGTATCTGCATTCCATGCAAACTCATTTGACTGTGGAAAAGTATTGGTCCAATCATGAACAAGATTAGCAGATTTCATCTCTACCTTCTCAATTTTATTTGGTGAATGATAAACTAAATGTGCATGTTGACCAGTCTTCAATTTATGATCTGCAGAACTTGGACATTCTCGAGCAAAGTGACCATAATTTGCACACTTGTAACATTTTACCTTAGACTTATCCAAACCAATCTTACCCTCCTGATTCAATCTCTTCTTCCCAGTTCTGTTGAAAAATTTCTTCGTTCGTCGAACCAACATAGCATACTGCCAATTGAGATCCATTTCTTCTAAATGATCATAATCAATCTGATCATAATCTTCGTTAGCTAACTCAGCATTACTCACAGCACTCGTGATAACACCAAAATACGAAGATACCAAAGCAGACATTAATGCATGATAATCATCAACAGTTTGAGCAGATAATGCAGTTTGATTTGAAGAACTCGGAACAGAAACAGTACAACCAGCAGAAGAATAACTTGAAGATTCAGATTTACCTGCCAGGAATGCTGTTGGGGGTGCAGAATTAAGAATATTCGATTTCCCAGCATTCATTGTAGAATCATTTTCACCATGATACACTGCAGGATTCTGAATTTGTGTAGGAATAGACTTGTTCACCATCAATTCCATATCCCTAGCCTGAATTCTTTGAACTAAATCATTAAAAGACAATCCTTGAAAATCCTTGTCATGAGTAATCATCATAACATAATTCTCCCATTTTTCAGGTAGAGCTTCCAAAATCTTCTCTTTCATATCAGCTTCGTCTTTAGTAAGATTCACCAAGCGCATTTCACTCATCAGATGAGCAAATCTTGCAATCAGATTGGGAATCGTTTCATTCTGATAATGTTTAAAGCTGTCAAACTCTTTCTTCAAAACCTTTTGTCGACTTTTCTTGTACTGGTCATTGCCTTCACATCTTTTCTCTAAAGCATCCCATAAACTTTTCGATGTGTAGTTACCAGCAAATTGATGAAGCAATTCTTTAGGCAATGCCATTGTTAAAGTACCATAAGCCTTTTTCTCAGCTTGATAAGCTTTCTTTTGTTCAGAAGACATTTTTCTTTGAAGTATAGGTTCACCAGTTTCATCTTTAGGATAAACATATTGCTCAGTGAACGCTAACCACATATCAATGTCATTTGTATCGACATATGCTTCAAACCGTTTAACCCAACTATGATAATCTTCCAATTTTAGCAATTTGGGAACTTTCTGACTTGTTCCAATTTCATTATCATAGTTCATCATCGTTTGCATAGTTGCTTGAACTGAGTTTTGAATAGCCGCGAACGCTTGAAAATCGGACATTTTCGAAACACAGGTTACTGTTCACTCCGAACCTTGTCCGAACCTAATATACCCTCCGAACTTCCTCCGAACGTGGTCCGAACTCAGAAACACAGTCCGAACTCTCTCCGATCTCTCACCGAACTTTGTTAACTCCGAACACTCTCCGAACGAGCTCCAAACCAGGAGTTCGGAGCGGTTATGACCGAGAGTCCTCCGAACTTGAAGTGCAGAGCAGTTACGCCGAACGAGGAGTTCAGCCGAACGCAAAACTTCGGAAAAATTTGGAAAAACTCACTGAAACCGACACCTCTCGAGATGTAAACACTCAATAAACTGAAAATGAGCAACCACATACATATTTGACATGAATCATGATGTTTTGAACGATAATATTGAGAAATGAAAATGATAAAAGAAATTTGAAACTCAAAAACGTGAATTTGAACTCGATAACTCGAGAAACACTGATCTCCGACTAGTAGAGTAAACCTATAGCTCTGATACCACTTGAAAGTTCGTGAGCGTGAGGATCTTCTACTTAGCCGTATAGAAATCAATGTAAACGAGTACAACACAAAGAGTAAATACAACTGAGACTTGTATTAACCACAGAGACCACAGAGTACACTTAGAAAAAGTTATGACACGGAAGCTCTTTAATTCTATACAAGACAAACCTATTTATAGGCTGAAACCACGACTGGCCGATCCTCAGGTTCGGCCAAGCTTCGGCGGCTCCGAACCTGGAGTTCGGCCAAGGTTCGGCCAACCCTAAACTTGTACGTTCCGTCTTGTTCTCGATACTTCACATGACGATCAGGAACCATGTATCAACACTATCTCATTATTTCATATAGTCTAACCTGCGGGGTAGGGAATCTATCATATGTCATTGAGGTTTATTTATGCCTAGTCTTTCATGTTGTCACTTTATACTAGCAATTTTGGTTATGTCTAGTCTTTCATGTTGTCAATATATTCTAGCATGTTATATTTCACTTATTCTATTATATGACACGTAACGCATGTTTTTCAAATATATGTTATGTATCAAACTTGTGGTTACTCACCAACTATTTATAGTTGACCCCCTTTATTTTATACATGCTGCAGGCTATGATGTTGATGTTTCAAGATGCTATCACATAGGGCTTTTGGACCTAGTTTAATAAAGAAATCGTATTTGTTATCAATATGTGATGTATTGTTTTATTTTCAATGCTATCAATGAAATTCATTATTTATCAACTATTATCACTAAATTAGTTGTCATGAGCTTATGGGCAATCTAATCATGCCCTGACGTTTCCGTCGTCGGTTGGGGTGTGACAGATTGGTATCGGAGCCATGGCTATAGGGAACTAGGTTATTAGAAATGGAATGACCTAGACTATCGCCTTAGGTGCCCAAACACGAGAACCTCGTGTATTACATGCTTCGTTTAGAGATTGCACTTTTCATGTCTTGTTTTACCTTAGTTAGGATGTATTTCAAGTCTAACACTTATCACACATCATGCACTCGATTTCAGGCTTCCTAGCCTTTTCCTTAGTAATGGTGCCTTACGCACCATTTTAGAATTTTATTTTATTTGATCTTTTTTTTCTAAATCTCGTCAGGGTTAGGTTCCTTAGTAACAGACATGTAGTAACTGGAAGGGTGAAAGCATCGGTAGTTAGGGTGTCTATATAGATAAGTGTTACCTAGGACATCGTGGCAAGAGTGCCTTAGCCTATTAGGCCAAAGCATGTCATAACAAACGTTTCTAGGAACCATATTAACCCTGATTAATCGAAGGTTGCATTTTTCAATCGGGAAATGACAACCATTCCATTGATTTCATACAAGTCAATTTGATTTCGTGTTTTGAATGTGATTCCATGGTATCATGCTTATACTCCAATTTCGATCTATGATATTCTTTTGATTTTCAAGATTTCATGGTTAAACGCCACTTTTCATGATTCCAATGGCATTTTTGAAATTTTCACCATCGACACTTACTTTCACACTTTTACATATTTTTCCCTCATGTTTTACTCAATTGATTTTCCATATTCAAACCTTTTGTGTTTTATTACATCCAAATTCATCCTTGTTATTTCTATTTTACAATTTGATAACGTAGTACGACACTCCTGTGGCGTATCACATCCTACACTATCCTACGATTTACGTTACCGGTTCACAGTTCCATTTTGACTCACCTTTGAAAATTCAAATAACCCCTTGTTATTTATTTAGTAGCTCGAGTTTCATAATTTTCCAATTCCATCCTTGAGGTATTTCATGATGTTTATACAATCAATTTGTTACCCTCACGATTTCACATACTTTTGATTTTTCACACATCGTCCTTGTATTTCAAATTCATGTCATTCATCGTCACCATAAATGTGCTATGGAGCTGATTATCCCATTTTAAACCAAAACCTCCTGAGTTCATAAAACACTTAGGCATAGTTTCAGAACCTTCATTTCACGATACTCAAGTCGTGTTCGATTGATTGTTTTATCAAATCTTGTTGCAAACCTTTTTAGACTCAACCCAGCAACCCATTGTTCCAATCATAGCCCAACCTATTGTACCAACGCCCAATAGACACACCTGCGTGGTGATTCATGTAACCCCATAATGTGTGTCCTAGGCTTGCCATTGCGGACAATGCTTCGGTCAAACTAGCCAAACGAGTGCGCATAGCCACGTTTTGATCTCAAGGCAAATTTACCGTTTCAATCCTCTCAGTCGGTTTTTAAGCTTACGATTTTTTTTAAAAGAATTCATTCGTGATTTCATTGTTCGATGTACAATTCAAAACAATTTACATTCATCATTGTAAAACCTATTTATATCACGTATTTTTTTTCTTTTTCTTTTTAACTCATTTACAGGTGAGCGAGCGCTTGTCGATGGGTTCACGAGTTTACAAGTTTGCATGGTTACGAGATTACATGCTTATGAGTTAACGCGTTTACCCATTAACGAGCCTACGGACTCACACTTACATGATATCCCGTTTTAGAAAATAATAAATTATTCATTTTTTAACCCTCTAAAATATAACGTTTTGCACTTTTAAGTATACATGTTTAGGAATTTACTCGTTTAGGAAATTATGAGTTTACTAGTCCACATGTTTACGGGATTGCATGTGTACGAGTTTACGACTTTACAACTTTACGAGTAGATAACTATACATGTTTATTAAATTAGAAAGAAAAAAACTCATCCTTTATATTCAAGGTTATATTCCAATCGCAATTACGCGATGTTCCAACAGTTTCGCCTTAACATTCATTTTTATCCAAACTCATTTTTTTTACCCTAGCTAACGTCAAATTTGTGTGTATCGCGAATTCGAAGATCGTTCATTTTCCCCGCTCGACAATCAAGTCTAGGAAATCTATGGCGATAAACCACTCCATGGGTTCTAGCTCATGTTCGACGTTAAAGCCCACAAGTACTTGCATAAGTAGTACATGGCCTGTCTGGTCAACATTGTGGACGTTCGTAATCAGGAATAAGGAGTCCAAGACATCCTAGTCGTTCAGGACTTCCCTGAAGTGTTTCCCGAATACATATTGGGTCTTCCTCCCGTTCGCCAAGACAACTTCCGCATTAACTTACCCGGTACTACTCCTGTTGGCAAGTCACCCTATCGCCTCACACTGTTTTGTGTTAGCCACCGACCTCTAAATCTTTTGTTCCGCAATTACGGCTCCTATTTAGTCTCTTATTGCATTCATGATGACGATATCCCCGTATCTATACTACTTATATAGTATGGATACTTCTCAGTTATGATCAACATTACCTTTCGAATCCTTTGTTGTGCTTAGCCATAAGCTTCTTTTGGCTAACCAATGACTCTTTTGAAAACACCTGGATTCTTTTGCAGCTCTTACCTGGGTAAATTCGTTATCGCCTTCGTTGGCGATGTTCGAATTTACTCAAATCCTATTTTCAAAATTTTCATGAAATTTTGACCCAAGCAATAATCTTTGAGAAGACTCGTGTGATTTCACATTTCAATACAAATTGTAATTTTTTTAATGTTTGAGCTATTCAATGTTTCAAATTTAATACTGTGGTTTTCAATGCTCGGTGTATGAGTTCCAAACTCGCTTTATTCAATACTCAATGTGTGGACTCAATTCGCAATTTCTAGTGTTGATCTATGGATTCAAACTCGTGGTGTCAACACATGACATGTTTATTCAAAAGTTTATAACTCACATTATTCAAAAATTGATTGGTGAGTTCGCTTTGCGATTTTTCAACTCACAGATGGTGAATTCGGTTGTGATTTTCAACGCTTGGCTTGCGGTATTCAACTCTCGGCTTGCGAATTCAACTCTTGGTTTACAGTTTTCAACTCTCAGTTTGAAGATTTCTATATTCGGTGTGTAGATTCCAACATCCGGTTCAATTCATGTATTTCAAAATTTAAACTTGCGTGTTTCGACCTTCAATTTACGATTTCAAACTTACATGTTTATGCTCAATTGATATTCAACTTTCAAATTCATGGCATTTGATTTAAGTTAATCCATTCATTCGAATCATGCCATTTGATAAACCACTTGGAAACCGTTCGCTTATCACGATTAGCCTTTGTGCTATCGTTATCCCATGTTTTCATGATCAAATGTTTTCACTATCTCATGCTTTCATGTTTTCACTACCTCAAGTTTTGATTATCACAAATTTTCATATTTATCATTGCCACATGTATCCACTATTTCATTCCATCATTGTTACACTCTTTCATTATCACATGACCACCTTATCACATGTTTTCAATATTGCATACATGTTTTCAATATCACGTGTTTTCACTATCATATTATTTACCAATCTTGCTAACCAGGACTCATACGAACTATAACCGCCAATCGTATGTAATACTAGTTAACCATGCGATTGATTTTGGGTCATAGCCGTGAGGTCTTGTCGTATAAGCAAGGAATTTGTTTTTTTTTTTTGGATTTCGTCTAGACCCCGCACCTCGAGAAAGGTGGACTGGGTGTGAGTCGCGACACATCTAGTTCGCCAGAATTAACGCGTTCTCTTGTTTGAAATCCAACATTTTTTTGTTAGTTAAATTGATTTCAATTTTGATGGATACATTCACTTACTTTGATTTTAATTAACCAAGTTATCACTTTCAAATAGATACATGTTAACCCCTCAACCTCATATTCTATCATCTGCCTCTCCTTGTTTGGATATCCTAAAGTAGGGGAGACTGTGGCTTTCACTTTACTGATCAAGTTGTTTGGTCAAATCATGCATTCTCGTCTTCGAATCATCTATGATCTTTGATTCTCGACATGGTACTCATTCCATGCATGTATGCCATTAACCATGTCATTATCAAATGTATCACATTATATATATTTTACGTCCAGATCTTGCGGTGTCAAGTATTCCAATATCAAAACCTTTTCTGTACTTTTGAATTGTGTGATGGAGTCTCTCCGTAGGTAACTAGCATGCTTTTGAAGTAGCAACGATGTGGTAGGTTAGTTGCGGTACACCCTATATATAAGCATCAGTGGTGTTTTAAAAGTTGACTAGGTGTCGTACCAAGAGTTGGCCCTGGTCGTGTGTCAAAATTTGTGTCACAAGTTTATATCACTATTTCAAAGGAAACCTTTACAATTAATTTTTTTTAGTATAAGTCTACTTTTTGGTATAACATTTTTAATTATCCTCATTCTTTTTTTTTTCCTAAAGTCTCTACTAACTGAATTTCAGGACGAAATTTCCTAAAGTAGGGGAGACTGTAACATCCATATGTTTCAAAAACTCAGAAACTCGACCAACATCAAGATCCAAGGTTTAAGCCCAATTCTCAACAGAATGAATGTTGGATTACTCTATTCCATATGATAATACTCTGAAAATGATGAACGTGGGCGAAAACTGCGTGCGACACCGAGTTATAACGAAGCGGGAATCGCGAAAACAAGTTTGATATTTGTTGGTGAGTTTCTAGTCGCGAATTTCGTCCCACATTGCCCAACCAGCGAAATTTGCATTTCTTATACACCTATAAATACCTCTTTTAGGTCCCTTATAGTTTCCAACTCCTAGTTTGAGTATAAACAAGTGGAATAACCAAATTTTGGTGGTTCCACAAGTACAATACCCCTTCGGGTGTCGTGCTTAGTAGTTTTTATGCTCTCGGCGAGGAGGTGTTGCCCTCCAAGCTCGTCTCGTTTGAAAAGCTTATTTGAGGTAATTCTTCTTCTTTTTCTTTCTTTGTTTCCTTTATTTCTTCCTTTTGTTATGTCATTCGTTTATTTATCGCTTTATTAGTTTAATTAGTTTAGTTTAGGTTCTTAGTTAGGTGCTTTAGGCTCATTTAGGTAGCCTTGCTAAGGCTCGTTCTTAGAACACCTAGCATTGTTAAGGCTTGTCCTTTGGACGGCCTAGCTTTGCAAAGGCATGTAATTAGGACGCGTTGCCTTTCTTAGGCCGATTTAGGCTTACTGTAGCCTTTGTAGAGGCTCGTTAGGCCCAACGAGTCTAAACTATCATATCCAATTTCATCTATATTCTTCTAATCCAAAAGACAATGTTTTTATGCATGAAAAGATTGGGGATTAAGGTTTGTTATTCACAAATCAACAATTAAACTAATTCTTAATCATTCTAATATGTAATTCAGGTTTTGAACATAAACTCATTTTTTTAAGAATTTCAAATAGATTAGAAATCGATCTCTGTTTAACAACTTATTTAGTGTTGGTACTTGAGACGCGAATGACATGTAGTAACAGGAAGGGTGAAACCACCAGTAGTTTGGATCTCTGTCAAAAGGATAAGTGTTCACATAAACCCCATAGTCGGACCTGGATACTTACCTGGGATGCCCCGATGAGAGTGTCATAACCTATTAGGCCAAAGCATGTCTAGTAACGTTTAAGGTATTGTTACTCTTAAAAGTTAACATTTTTTTTCAAACTTCAATTTATAACATTAAAACTCATCCCCCAAATGCATAAGAGCTTAGAATCCCATATTCTAGTATTCATGTTGTCCCCTTCTATTCTTTTAGGATGAATCTTTGGGACTAATCCTTTCACTTTCAATTTTCGCTTCGTGGACTTAACTTCTAATCCAAGTGAGTAATCTTTGCCCCTTTTCTCATTTTCTCATTTTTGGGGTTGCAACATGTATCCTATTTCAAAGTGTTATCTTTCAAGTTTATCAATTACCATGCGTATGTGATCTATGTGTGAATTATGTGTTATGTGGCTTCTAGCATGATTTGTCGATATGTGAATTTCAAAGGTTTTCATGTTTATCAAAGGTTTTCATGTTTATCAAAGGTTTTCATTGGATGTCAAGTATGTCATGGTTGTCATGTCTGTCGTATCTTTCATGTGGCATAAACATTAACGTAAGGCCTGGGGTAACAAAGGTAGATCTATCAGTTGACAACCCACTTAACTTGACCGGTTCGACGTTGGGTGTTTGGAGCCTATCTCATTATTTCATATAGTCTAACCTGCTGGTTAGGGAATCTATCATATGTCATTGAGGTTTGTTTATGCCTAGTCTTTCATGTTGTCACTTTATACTAGCAATTTTGGTTATGTCTAGTCTTTCATGTTGTCAATATCTTCTAGAATGTTATATTTCACTTATTCTATCGTATGACACGTAACGCATGTTTTTCAAATATATGTTATGTATCAAATTTTAGGTTACTCACCAACTATTTATAGTTGACCCCCTTTATTTAATACATGCTGCAGGCTATGATGTTGATGTTTCAAGATGCTATCACATAGGGATTTTGGACCTAGTTTAGTAAAGAAATCGTATTTGTTATCAATATGTGATGTATTGTTTTATTTTCAATGCTATCAATGAAATTCATTATTTATCAATTATTATCACTAAATTAGTTGTCATGAGATAATGGGCAATCTAATCATGCCCTGACGTTTTCGCCGTCGGTTGGGGTGTGACAGTCGACCAATTTGAATGTACCTAATTTATAATTTTATATAAATTATATATTATGATTTCATGAAAATATTTTTTTATTTTATGTGACATTTATATTTATTATTTTTATGTGATATATATGTATATATATACACATGCTACTTTATGATTTTATGTGACGATGTGTCACGTAACCGTACGAACGTTTCCATAATTTTATTGGAATTTAAAAACATATAGTTATGGATTATAACTATGATTTTATGTGAAGCATACGTTGGTTATATGTTTATAAAACTTCGTTCGTTAAATACGTTTTGACGTACACTCGAATAATCATCGCCAAGTTACCTCCGTTAACTCCGCTTGAGAGTCCTTCAATATTCTTAAACTTTGAGGGGCCTAACTTGTAATTTTCTGAGCTCGTATTTGTTAGAGCATATACCTATGATATGATGTGTCTCGTGTATTGTATCTTTGTGAGCGTGTCTTAGTATGAGTTTTAGTGACAATATCATTGGCACCGGACCAAATGGTCCGCCGGACCAAATGGTACGCCCGTACCATTTGGTACGCAGCCTGTTTAGTCACTTAGTATAAATACGTTGTGTTAGAATGATAGCTTAACACTCTGAGTCATTCTACACTTTCTGTGTGTGTTTTCTAGAGAGAGAAACCAGAGAGAACTTCTTTGTATCTTCAAGTGATCAATAAGAATTCTCTTATTTACATCTCGTGTTCATTACATTGATCAAAGCATGCAGTAGTAAGATCGTATCTCGGTTTTACAAGTGGTATCAGAGCATTTGGTTGCTCTACTGCTGTGTTTTTGATCAATTTTCGGATTTTTAGAGTGAGAAAGTGTGGGTTTTCTTCATTTTTCATCATATTCTTCCAATTCCGAGTGTTTCCGAGGTAATGATTTCTGAGTGTTCTTAGTGAGTTTTCGCACCTTTCTGAAGCAATTTCAAGTCCAAATTGTCAAAATTCGCGAAAATCCGTCAAAATCAGCGTGGTACGTTTTTGGTCCGCCTCAAGAACATTTGGTCCGCTGCTGGTCCGCCGTTGGTCCGCTAGACAATCTTCAAGTTGGTCCGTGGCAGTTATTTTTTTGGTCCGCCGTACCAAATTTGGTCCGCTGAAATCTGGTCTTCTGAATTCCGGTTCGCTGGCAGTTTCTTCAAAGGGTCATAACTTTTGCATTGTAAGTCGCTACGAGAGCCATAAGTACTCAAATCGATCGTCTTGACGAGCTCTACGTTGTTCGTTCAAAGTTGATTTTCAAAATCAAATTCTAACACCTTCGTTTTTGAGTTTGAAGTTTTGAAGTATCATTTTCGGTGAAAAATGTCTGATTTTCAAGCGTTTGCGGCTATGCAAAGCACGGTACAAGCTATGCTCAATTTTGATAATGAAATAGGAACAAGTCAGAAAGTTCCTAAGCTGTTAAAGTTGGAAGATCATCAAAATTGGAAGCAACGTTTTTCTGCATACATCAGCACAAACAATATTGATTTATGGATTCCAATTCAAAAGTTGTATGTACGTCCAACAGCAGATGGAGAGTATAAAGAAATTCAATATTTTGATAAGGATGAAAGAAAAAGTTATGAGCTTGAACAAAAAGTTTATGGTTATCTTACCATGGCTTTACCTACCGAGTTGTTGCATCAATTCAGCACTTGCAAGAAAGCTAAACAGTTGTGGGATGCTTTATATGCTCGATGTGAAGGTAATGACCAATATAAGAAGAGTAGACGAAAAGTGTTGAACAAGGAATTTGAAATTTTCAACATTATGAAAAAGAAAATATTTCTGCTCTTGTTTCAAGGTTTTCACATCTGATTAGTGAGATGAAAGTGGTTAAAATTGAAAAGACAGAGGAGGAATTGATAGAGAAATTGATGGAAGCATTACCGGAAAACTGGGAAAATTATGTGCTATTGCTTACTCATGATAAAAAATATTTTGCATTATCATTTCATGATTTGGCTGGAAAGCTTCATGCTAGAGAAATGGAAATGATGACATCAAACAAGTCAACTGCTCAATTCCAAAATCCTGAAGCGTATCATGGTCAAAATTCTGCAAGTATCAATGCAAAGTCTAAATATTTTGGTGTTGATTCATTAAATCCACCTCAAACAGCTTTTGTTGCTGGTCATGGTTCAGGAAATTTTGGAAATTCATCAAGAGGATGTAACTTCACTATTCCAAATCATTCAAGTCCGACTTCATATTCAGCAAAAACACCGGATGAGCACTTGGCATTAATCTCAACCTTGTTATCTTCATATTATGGATTGTTGAATGGTGGTTTGACAACATCTAATCTGATTGAGGAAGATTTTGATCAGATTGATCCTAATAATCTTGAGCAAATGGATATCAATTGGTAATTGGCGATGTTAGCTCAAAGAGTTAAAAGATTCAAAAAGAAGACAGGATTTCAAAGTTTAAATCCAGATGGCAAGGTTGGAATAAATAAATCCAAAGCAAAATGCTTCAAATGTTCTAATTTCGGACATTTTGCTCGTGAATGTTCAAAAACAAATGCTTCTTCGTCCAAGTCTCCAACAGCTTTAGTTTCTCAAGTTGATAAACAATATAACTAGGGACGAACTTCTGATGATTCTCCACCCCTTGCTTTAACTGTTATTATTTCGGATAAAGGTACTTATTGTACTCCCGATTCCGATGATGAGTCTGCAATGATTGCTCAAATTGTTCATAGTGATGATGAAGAAGAATTAACTGATTCTGATTCTGAATCTGAAATAAGTGGTTCTGGAAATAGTGGATATGAATCGGTTTGTGAGTTTTGTTCTTAGAAAGACAAGAAGATAGAAGGATTGATAAAGAAAAGTGGGTTGTTGGTTGATAAAAATAACAGACAGATAGAAGAACTGGAAAATGAATAGCAAAAGTTAGCAGATCTAATTCAATAATTTTCTTCTCAGAAAGAAATGTTTTCAGATTTATAAGCAGAGATTGTGGACAAAAAATCAAAATTTCAAAACGTTACACAAAAGTTTGAACAGAAAATTACAAAGTTATCTGAGGAAAATGCTGAATTAGTCAAAGAAGTGAAGAAATGGAAAGATGAAGCTGAGGATACTGCAAAGGATTTTCAGAATCTTTTTGACAAATCCAAGTTCAGACTTGATACACTTACTCAACTTTCTGATGATCAAGCTACTAAGATTCAATCTTATCAGACTGATATGGAAAAGTTACTTGATGAGAAGAGGGAGTTGGTTAGAGTGAACAAGTTGCAAAATGCAAATTTGGATATTCAGAAAAGAAATGAAGATAAACTCGAGAAGGAATTGTTGGCTGGATTAGATGAGTTAAGATTGCAAAAGTATGAAACTAATAAAGTGGCAAAGAATCTCATTGCAACAGAAAAAGAGTTGGGTGAAGCTTATCAAAGAATTTCTGAATTAAAGATTGAAGTCATTGATTCAAAACGTCTTTTGAACAATGTTACTAACTCACAATCTTTTACAAGTTTTCTGGCCAAGGATGAGAATTTTGAGAAGATGTTTAACAAAACCGTGTCACCACCAGGAAGTCTTAAAGAAGGTGTTCATGATTTGAAAGAAAAGGTTGAGACTGATGATTATTCTAAGTTTGTTGGTTCCAAATCTGTTGAAAAAAGAAAGAGAACAAAGGCCAGAGTGCTGCAACTTCTGAAGCTCCAAAGGGTGTGTCTAGTTCTTCATCTGCTGACAAAGAGAATTCTGCAAGTTCACCTACTGACATTGCTGAAACTAGTTGATGCTCCAAACGATATCAACAAGGTCAAAGCAGAGTTTTCTCGTCTTGCAAAGAACGGGCATAAACCGTCTGATTCAGAAGAGAAGGTTTGTGGAAAACATACAGGTTTGGGATTTCAAAAGAAGCAGGTTAAAGTGACTGTTTCAAAGGTTCAACAGCAACATCATTTGAAGAAAGTAAATCTGAAGCAAGTCAAGAAGGATGTGTTTGAAGCTAACAAAGTTCAACCTGAGAGATTTTATAAACTTAAAGGTTCAGATCAGATATTTTCTGATAAGGAGTTTCCACTTCACTGTGTGAATTCTCAGAAAGTTGCTGAGGTCTTTATCAAAACTGATGCTGCTCCATAGACCAAGAAGAAACAAACAGCCAAATATTCTTCTGGAAATTCAAATTCTACTCCAAAGAGCCAGACTTCGAAATGGGTTCATGATCATCGATATCAGGTATTCGATTCCTTTTATGATCATTTTGGAGATGAATATTTTTGTGAAGCTTTGCAGATTCTGAAACGCCGAAATGTCAATAATCGCTTGTGTTACAATTGCCGACAAAAAGGGCATATGTCACAAGAATGTCCGGTTTATGCTGCTTCTAGTTCAAGAAAAGGAAAGGTTCCATTTGTTGGTAAATCTGCCAAACATAGATTCATTGATGAATACGGCAGAGTATTTGATGAACATCAACCTACATTCTTCAAAACTCAAGGAAGATTTATTCCTCATTTTCAAAATGTCTCCTCTGTAGGTTGTTTGTCACAATCAACTGTGACGGATTCATCAAATACTGATTCACCAACACCACAACAAATCTAGAAACCTAAAGTGGTTTCGAAAGGAAACAAAGATACTGGTCGACTAGAAGCGATTCGCTTCGGGTCATTTATAAACTGACATGTTTGACCAGTGTGCAGGTACTTCTAGAAGACCTATCGGTTATTGAAAAGTTGCTGATAGAGAAGTATTTTGTTGTTTTAATTTAAATTTCAAGAAATATCAACATTTCAAAACTGAAATTTTTCTGAAAGCTAAACCTGAAAGGTATCCATGTCGAAAGGTCAATTTTCTTTCTTTAATACATTGTGTAAATAGCTTAGGGGGAGAAAATTGAAAAACCAAAAATAGTGTCATTGTATTTTGATAAGATGAAAATCCAGAAAAACAGAAAATACAAAAACACTGAAAAATAGAAAAATACAAAAACATTGAAAAATGAGAAATTGTATCCAACATAATTGGGAAATGATGGTACATTGGCTTACGTGTCTGGCTCGTGGATAAATTAGATGAAAAATCCATAAGATCATTGCTCAATGTGCTTGGTAGGCTCGGCATTAAATCAGAAAGTATTCAGATGTGATAAACACATTAAATACTAATGCTTGACCTAGTGGACAACATCTTGATGCATATCTCATGATATATCAAGAAAAATATATGTTAAAAAGAAAAAGAGAAGTCACTGTGTATACATGTGTTCATTTTGCAAAGATTTAAACTTGTTTGATTTTCTTTATTTTGTCAAACGATCGGACTTTCTCTGCGTGTCCACAAGACCGACCTGATTGTTGTTCGTTTGACGTTCTGCTTTATTTTCTTTGGTGTTTCGTATAACTCATCGGACTTTCTCTGCGTGTACGGAAGTACCGACCTGATTGTTATTGGGTTATACAATTTCAACTTCTTTTATTTTCTTATTTTGTTAAATCCGAGGCCTTATCTGCGTATCGAAAGATCGACCTTAAGGTAGACGATTTAACGTTCTTATTTCTTTTTGCATGGAACACAGTTGACTAATTCATGAATACAATCACTATGTGATTAAGTCACAAGTGAAATCACAAAGTGTGATATAAAAGAAAATACATATCTGAGTATGTTTGATAGTGTGGGGTACACTGGTCAAAACAAATATAATCAATACAATAACATATCCAGATGTTATGAGTATGATTGTGCCTGAGTTTAAGATGGACAAATTATATCAGTAATCGACATGACTTGTGTGCTGAAGTAATTGAAATTGAAGTGTAGTTCAGCATGTCATGATCAATATGATCCCAAGTTTTGATCTTTCTCACAAAAGACAAAAATAGTGTTTGATTCTGTATTGCATTTATATTTCATATCTGGAAAAATCCAAAAAGATTTTAGGTGTGTTTTAGCATTTTCTTAGAAAAATCAAAAAGATTTTCGGTTTATTTTGATATAGAGTTTCAAAAAGTCAAAAAGATTTTATTTCTTATTTATTTTCTACCGATCGACATGTGATACAAAATCAAATTTCAAATCTATATCTTGGATTCTCGAAGAGAAGTTTTGCGCCAAGATTAAATTAATTTTCAAAAGAACAGGAAACCGCGTTTCTGTCTTCTGAAATTGCAGGTTATATGTGTCAAGACTCAAGCATGGTGAAAGGGGAGTTTGTTATATCTTTCACAAGTGGATCTTGAAGATCAAAGATGATTCAAGAGTGATCCAGCCATGCAAGCTCTATTTCTGACAAGATTTCAAGTCGAAGATCGGATGCAGCAATGTTGAAGATTGAAGACTGGAGTTTAGTTAGAAAATAGATACACTACACGTTAAGGGGGAGTTTGTTAGAGCATATACCTATGCTATGATGTGTCTCGTGTATTGTATCTTTGTGAGCATGTCTTAGTATGAGTTTTAGTGACAATATCATTGGCACCGGACCAAATGGTCCGCCGGACCAAATGGTACGCCCGTACCATTTGGTACGCAGCCTGTTTAGTCACTTAGCATATTATATGTAAATTACCTGGAGGGACTTGAGTGTCATTATCCAAAACTCCCTTTCCTATTCATAAATACGGAGGGACCATTCTTGCCATAAGGGCAAACTTGGAATTGAAGATTCTGAGTTAAAATACGTACAGGGTCGATCGTTCAACTCCAGTAACGGTTTCTCCATCATATCCGGAATCAATACTTTCATTGGTTCCAATCGATCGGTCGCATCTTACAAGCATATTAGAGAACAACTGAATTTCACTTGATCATATCCTCTGTTCGAAGCCTTGACCTTTCTCTCTCGCTCCCTACCTGCGACGATTAAAAACCACATCACCGTAACCAAGAGATTCGTCCACCACACCACCCCTGCACCATCGCGTGACCACCATGTGTGATCACTGTCCACCGCCGAACAACAGGAAGCAACCAGTAACGAAATCGGGGTCGAGTTAGAAGGTGACAGGTTTGAGTTTCGGTTTCGTTTCTCGGCATTGAAAAGACGTCAAAACTCATCCACGGTTCGAGGTAACCATTTTTTACTTTAATCGCACGTTACCCTTTACTTGGTTTCCGGTTTCACGATTTTCCAGTGACCGAAATAAAACTCCGGCCACCGGAGTTTTAGGGAAGAAGATGATGGCGGATCGGGAACTGATATATATTTACTTCACTGAAAACCAACACTGGCGCACTTGTAGCGCAATTGGTTCAAACCTTCGCTGGTGACCGGGAGGTCGTCCGTTCAAACCTCGGCGACCTCTGTTTTTTTTTTCTGATTTGTTCCACTGTCCGGTTCTGTTGTCATCGCCCAGATGTAATCTTTGGCAGTAGATCTGGTTAACGATCTCGGTTCCAGCCCAGTGGTTGAGTCGTTTGCCTGCAAACCAAAGGTCCCAGGTTCGAACCTGGTGACCTCCGGTTATTCTGTCTTTTTTTATTTACCTTATTTCTTGTTCCATTGACTGATCAACTCAAACCTTCCACCAATCGTTCCCCTTACATCATCTTAGACTCGAAGGTTCTCATAGAATTTTTATATTATGAAAACATTTTGATTTAAATGGATTAAAAGATTGATGGTCTCTTTAATATCAAAATAAATTAGTCTTAAACGTAGAAAATATATATATACATTAGTTTTGTCGTAATGTACTTATACACTTGCGTATATTTTAAATATTTTTCTTAAACTCTTAAAAATTGTGACACGGCATATAAATATATATATAGGGCGTTTTATTTTTCACACTTTTGACTACATCCATATGTTTATAATTATGAACATATATGTTTTCCCGATCTTCTTTACATATAGTATTGGTAATAATATACTCGCATTGGCTTTTGTAAATCCCTGTGATTGTGTCTAAATTTCGTCTCCAACTCATTTCATAATAAGCGATTTTTATCACGTATTGAAATTGCCACCTACGTCATATTTGGAACCACTTGTTATTATATCGTCGTCTATGCTATGTTACTCATGTGCGGACACACACTTACATATGTAAAATTGATAGGTGCTCGGTAACTACGCAAGACTCGAAGTCTTACTAAATTGTAGCAACGCACCCTAAGGTGAGTTACACAACCTCTTATGTTATGTCCGGGTTTGGACGATAACACACACAAACACGTAACGCCCGGGTTAGGGTGATGAAAATGCGTGAGCATCGGATCGTCTACTCGATCTAGCTAATCGGACATCGAAACGTAATTAACCGATTGTTTTATTGATCAAACGAGAACAATTACAATCAGTAACCACTCAGAATCAGACTCAGAGAAACACACTCAGAAACACACACTTAAGAGATCTCGCACGCTCAGAACTACTAAACACAAAGACCAAACAACTATATATACACGACCGGCCGAACTCCCTCCGAACCCCAGGTTCGGCCGGTCCGAACTTCAGGTTCGGACCTAGTTCGGCCAACCCTATATTGGCTTGAACTTGGTCTTCATTTGATACTTCACACGACGCACATTTCATGTATCAACAAACTCCCCCTCGTCGTGTGCAGTATTCTCCTCTAATTTCTTCAACATCATCAAAACTGTATCTTCAATCAAGCTCCCCCTCAAATTAAGATCTCGTTCGTCCAATGAGATGAATCTTCGAACAAAATCCTCCTCAACTCGATCGTAGCTCAATCTTGAATACTTGATGACATTCTGTAAATCTCTGGTCTTTATCAACAAGCTTCAGAAGACTTGAAGTTGTGATCACTTACACTTAAGCATTCTGCATCAAAACTTAGATAATCTTGGCGCAAAACGTCTCTTTGAGACTCCAAGATATGACTTTTTTTTTTTTTTAAATTGATTTTATATCACATGTTGATTAGATCGAAAAGAAAAAAGAAATAAAATCTTTTTGGCTTTTTGAAAAGTTTATATCAAAACAAACCTAAAATTTTTTTTGAGTTTTCAAAGTTATGCTAAAACACACCAAAAATCTTTTTGTACTTTTCTCGATAAGAAATAAAATTGTAATACAGAATCAAACACTATTTTTGGTATGAGAAAGATCACTATATGGGATCATATTGATCATAACGCACTGAACTACACTTCAATTTCATTTAATTGAAGCACACAAGTCATGCCGATTGCTGGTATAATTTGTCCATCTTAAGCTCAAACAGAATCATACTCATAACATCTGGATATGTTAAGGTATTGATTAGATTTGCTTTGACCAGTGTACCCCACACTATCAGACATATTCTGACATTTTCTGTTTTTCTTTCTTTTCCTTTTGTGTGATAGCATTTGTGAAATTTCACAACGCATAACATTTTTCATGATACAGTCAACTGTGTTCCATGCAAAAAGAAATAAGACCGTTAAATCGTCTACCTTAAGGTCGATCTTTCGATACGCAGATAAGGCCTCGGATTTAACAAAATAAGAAAAATAAAACAAGTTGAAGTTGTATAACTCAATAACAATCAGGTCGGTACTCCCGTACACGCAGAGAAAGTCCGATGAGTTATACGAAACACCAAAGAAAATAAAGCAGAACGTCAAACGAACAACAATCAGGTCGGTCTTTCCACACGCAGAGAAAGTCCGATCGTTTGACAAAACAAAGAAAATCAAACAAGTTTAAATCTTTGCAAAATGAACGCATGTGTACACAGTGACATCTCATTACTCTTTTCACACTTATTTTTCTTTTTGTGTCAAGAAATACGCATCAAGATGTTATCCACATGGTCAAGCATTAGTATTTAGTGTATATCACATCTGAATACTTTCTGATTTGTCGAGCCTACCAAGCACATCAAACAATGATCTTATGGCTCTTTCATCTACTCTATCCATGAGTCAGATACGTATGCCAATGTACCATCATTTCCCAATGATCAATTTCTCACAATTTTATATTATGCATGTATTCACTTTCCTTCCTTATATATTTTGCATGTATTCACCTTCTTTCCATGACATGCTCAATTACTCCCCCTTACTTACAATTCTCCCCCTTAAAATGAAAACTCTATTTGTGGATTTTCATTTTACACAAAAACAAGACTCTATTTTTGGCTTTTTGGAAAAAAAAACTTGTAAACAAACAAAAGTGATCAATCAACACGGATATTTTGCAGTGTTAAAATTCAGAAAATTTTGCATGTTAGAAAAATATAGCATGAAATTTAAATTAAGCAGAATACTCCTCCATCAACAACTTTTCAATCGTCGATAGGTCTTCTAGAAGTACCTGCACACTGGTCAAACTGATTAGTTCACAAATGACCCGAAGCGGATCGCTTCTGGTCGACCAGTGTCCTGGTTTTGCTTTGAAACCACTTTAGGTTTCCATTCTTGGTGTTTTGGTAATTCAGTTTTTGACGAAGCAGGCATAGGTGACTGTGATGATGGACCTACATCATGAGCTTTTGAAAACATTGGAACAAAACGTTTTTGTTTATGATAAAATGTAGGCTCAACTTCATCAAAAACTCTGCCTTGTTCATCAAAAAACTTAGTATTGGCAGATTTACCAAAAACTGGTTTCTTGTGAAACCTTGACTTCGATTCAGCAGAAAGTGGACAATCTTTTGCCATGTGCCCTCTTTGACGGCAAACATAACATAAACGTGTGGATTTGTCCCACTTTTGATGTACCTGTGACGAGCACACATGAATATCTCTAACATGATCAGAAAGAGAATCATATACCTGATGACGATGATCATGCACCCATTTAGAAGTTGGGCTACGAGATTGAGAACTTGCAGATGAAATATCAGCTTTCACAAAAACTTCTGAAATCTTCCGAGCATCAACGCAATGAAGAGGAAATTCTTTGTCAGAAAACAATTGATCAGAACCCTTGAGTTTATAAAACCGCTCGGGTTGAACCTTGTCTGCTTTAAAGACATTCTTCTTTACTTGCTTCATTTTAAGTTTCTTCAAACTCTGTGCTTCAGATGCTGGAACCTTCTCAACTCGAACCTTCTTTTCATGAAATCCCAGACCAACTTGTTTACCAGATATCTTCTCCTCAGAATTTGAACTCTGATGTCCATTCTTAGCCAATCTTGTGAATTCAGCTTTCATATCAGTGATTTTCTTCTGATCATAGAAAATAGTCTCATCAATTTCAGGTTGAGACTGAACCTTGTCACTGGATGTAGCCGACTTCTCATTATCAGCAGAAAACGAACCCGAAACAAACTTCGGTGCTGGAGGAATTTCAGATTTCAAAACCTTTTTCTTGTTCTTCTTGTTTTTCTTCTTCTGCACATCCTTTGCTTCTTCAGAAGTAGCAGATGAAGTCTTTGAATAGTCAACATCTTCAACATGTTCCTTCACTTCTTTGAAAGCTTCCTTGATATGAGCAGGAGGTGATGCAGTTTTATCAAACATTCTTTCAAAATTTGCATCATTTGCTAAGAAGCTTGTGAAAACTTGAGAATTTGAAACGTTGTTGAGAAGTCTTTTAGCATCAAGAACTTGAATTTTGAGATCAGAAATTTGCTGTTGAGCTTCTGCAAATTCCTTTTCTTTAGCAATCAAACGCTTGGCAACTTTGTGAGTTTCAAATTTTTGTAAGCGAAGATTATCAAGTCCTTCATGTAACTCCTTCTTCAGTTTAGCTTCATTTCTCTTTTGAATTTCCAAATTTGCAGTTTGCACCTTATTAACTCTAATCAACTCCCGCTTCTCATCCAACAACTTTTCCATATCAACTTGATATGCTTTAATTTTAACATCAGATTCTTCAACTCTCTTAGTAAGCAGATCAAGCTTGGCCTTGGATTTGTCAAACAAATTCTGGAAATCATTTGCTGCATCTTCTGCCTCTTCCTTCCATTTCTTCACTTCTTGCATCAATTCATCCTTTTCTTCACAAATCTCAGCTTTTGAAGTTTCAACACTGTTCTTATCTTGCTTCAAAACATCTATAACTTCATTCAACATTTTGATTTCAGTTACCAAGCCCTCATTCTTCAAAACCAACTCTGTTTCATGTTCTTTAGAAATTTTCAATTCAGAATTAATCACATCAAATGCTGCAGACAATTGTTGAACCTCCTTCATCAACAAAGCATTTTCCTTCATCAGACTTTCCAAGTTTTCAGCAGATTCATAAGAACTTGGAATTGAACTAGTATCAGAACTAGTATCCGAACAATAATCTTCTTGTAAATCATGAGTAACTATTAAGGCTGATGAATCATATCCAAAATGTTTACCCCAATCAATAGCACCATCTTTTTGAACTGTCAAAGCTGTTGTCTTGCCTGTGTTACTTGTAGATGGTTGAGTAAAACCAGGTTTGGATGATTGTGGAGTATCAGATTTCTGTTGACATTCTTTGGCAAAATGTCCAAGTTGTTGACATTTATAACACTTTAACTTTGACTTGTCGAAACCCAACTTGTCACCAGAAATCCGTCTTCCATGTTTCTTGAAAAACCTCTTTGACCGTTGACATAACATAGCATATTGCCACGAAACATCCAATTCAGTCAATTGATCATCATCAAGTTCATCAAGATCCTCACTAGTTAACTTTGCATCAGCAACATTTTTGAGAATCAAACCAAAAGATGATGAAATCAATGCAGAAATCATTTTGGCACAATCCTCCGTTGATTCAGCTGAGAAAGCACTTTGAGTTGAAATATTTGGAATTGTAAAATTGCAACCTCTTGAAGAATTATTATCAGAATTTCCTGAAGCTCCAACTAGAAAAGCAACACTTGGTGCAGAATTTAAATTTGGTTTAGCTTTAGCATTCATGCTTGCTGAATTTTCACCATGATACAATTCCGGATTCTGTAAAGTAACACTTGACTTTTTGTTGTTTAACATTTCCATTTCCCGAGCATGAAGTTTTCCAGTAAGCTCGTGAAATGTTAAAGCAGAATAATCCTTGTCATGAGTGAGTAGCAAAACATAATTTTCCCACTTTTCAGGTAAAGCTTCCATGATCTTTTCCTTTAAATCCGTATCAGATTTTTCAATTCCAACAACCTTCAATTCACTAATCAAATGTGAAAATCTTGAAACTAGAGCAGTGATGTTTTCATTGTCATAATTCTGAAAATTATCGAATTCTTTGGTTAAAACTTTCTTTCGACTCTTCTTATAATCAGCATTCCCTTCACATCGTGCGGATAGAGCATCCCATAATTGCTTAGATTTCTTGCAAGTGCTAAATTGATGAAGTAATTCAGTAGGTAAAGCCATAGTAAGATAACCATAAACTTTCTTTTCAAGCTCATAACTTTTTCTCTCAGCATCATCAAAATCTTCAATTTCCTTAGATTCTCCATCCTCTTTTGGTTTTTCATACAATTTCCTAATTGGAATCCATAAGTCAATATTATTTGTGCTGATATACGCTGAAAATCGTTTCTTCCAATTCTGATAATCTTCTAGTTTCAACAATTTGGGAACTTTCTGACTTGTTCCGATTTCATTGTCATAATTCATCATGGTCTGCATAGCACTTTGCATTGAGGCAAAAGCTTGAAATTCCGACATCGTTGAAAATTTGAAAAATTCTGATCTGTCCGAACTGGTCCGAACCTACTGTACCCTCCGAGCTTCCTCCGAACTAGTCCGAACTTCACCGAACTACCTCCGATCTCTCACCGAACCTCAAACTATCTCCGAACTTCAATAAAACTCCGAACCTAGACCGATCTGCCACCGAACTCTCGCCGAACACCTCCGAGCTACCTCCGAACCTCAAGTTCGGAGCAGTTACTCCGAGCTTGCCCAGTTACCTCCGAACTTCGAAGACATTTTTCGAAAACTCGCAAAAACGAACTGATTTTGACGAAACTCGATATGGTGGATCAGAAAATTCGATAGAAAATGGTTTAGGAACAATTTTGACACAAAACACACGTCAGAAATGATCGAAAACACGTAACGAAACACGAGAAAACTTCAAAAACGTTCAATAATCCGAGAATAACAACCACAGATCAGTAGAGTGAACCAGAAAGCTCTGATACCACTTGAAAATGCGTGAGCATCGGATCGTCTACTCGATCTAGCTAATCGGACATCGAAACGTAATTAACCGATTGTTTTATTGATCAAACGAGAACAATTACAATCAGTAACCACTCAGAATCAGACTCAGAGAAACACACTCAGAAACACACACTTAAGAGATCTCGCACGCTCAGAACTACTAAACACAAAGACCAAACAACTATATATACACGACCGGCCGAACTCCCTCCGAACCCCAGGTTCGGCCGGTCCGAACTTCAGGTTCGGACCTAGTTCGGCCAACCCTATATTGGCTTGAACTTGGTCTTCATTTGATACTTCACACGACGCACATTTCATGTATCAACAGGTGATAACACGACAACTAGATGTATGATTAAAGTAGAAATCGAGTTATATCACATGTTCACGTAAAACGCTTTATCTTTCAAGTCCTTACTATATCGAACCGTTAATAGAAAATAGCGATGGGATATTGGGTAGTACTACTGGGGTCTGACAAACCCCACTCAGCGGCATGAGATGCACCACCTGACTGGCGGTCGGACTGAGGACAATGTCAGCCTAACTTACCGTGATCGAGTAGACACGGGGAAGGCAAATACACGTAAGGATGAAATCCTACACTTTTTAGTTAGCTTCGGTTGCGAACGTTTTAGTGGCATCAACTTAGGCTCGATACCTACGATATGGATTGTACTTGTAATATACATACTTACATACGAATAAAGACTGTTGTATTCTTACTGCATATTTATATTAGATATACTTATGTGCTATGTGAACTCACCAACATTAGTTAACACATGCTTCTTGTGCATGCTTTGTATGACGCTAGGAGAATCTGATTTTTGGGCACGTACGTTGGCTAAAACCTTTTATTTTGGGAACTTGTCTTTAAACCTTTTCAAACTTAGACTTAAACTGGTTGTTTACTTAATGGGCGCTTGTTTTGCGCGACATTACTTTTATATGCTTCCGCTGGATTTTCTGGATTTTTAAACTCTGGTTTTGGTATTATCCACTTTGGAAATATATTTACATTTTGAACCCTTAACTTATGTTTGATGTAACTAATGACTCGGGTCCTGGTCTGGTTCACATCCCACACGTTAAAACTCTATTAGTGGAAATTGCGGGTGTGACACAATTCCTATTCAAGATTATCTTGCCATCCTTGAATATGAATCAAACATCGAAACACTAAATTTGCATGTTCTTTCAGATGGCTAACGCAAACCACGCAAACCAAGAGATTTTCCATCTCAAGTATCTTCTTAAGAAAGAGAAGCTTGATGGCGCCAACTTCCTTGATTGGGAAAAGAATCTGAAAATCGTTTAGAAGATGGCGAACATGGAAAACATTTTAGAGGTTGAGGTTCCCGAGCAACCTGAAGCCGACACTGCTCCTGCTCGTAATTTTCGCATGCCTTATGCTAGCCACCATGACTTCTGAGATTCAGAAGAACATAGTCGACAGGACGGCTTTTAAGATGTTCGATGATCTGAGGGGCATGTTTTAAACCAGGCCCGGCAGGAGCGCTATGACACCGTTGTGACACTTATTAACTGTCGCATGGCTGAGCGCGCTCCCGTTAGTGCCCATGTCCTGAAGATGAAGAGTTACAGCGGCCGCCTAGCGAAGTTGGATTATGTTATCCCCGCTGAAATGGCAACGGACCTAATTCTGCATTCATTATCCAGCATGGTGAAGACAGTGACTGAGCTTTACGGCATGCTCAAGACTACCAAAGTTAACTTTGTTAACAGCAAGGCACCCAATGTACTCGCAATCCGATCAGGAGGTGTCAAGAAGCCTGAGGAGAAGAAGGGAAGGCGTGGAAATAAGAAGAAGGGCAAGGCAGCTATTCCCAGAGCATCTGGAAGCTCCCAGAAGGGCAAGTCGAAAGCGTCCAAGGCACTGCTGCCAGAACAACGCCAGTGTTTTGAATGCAATAAGATGGGGTACTGGAGAAGAAACTGCCTAGAGTATCTTGCCAAGGTGAAGAATGGGAAAACCCCTCTGGGCAATTCCTCAGGTATACACATGATTTTATGTTGTATGATGCTTCACTAATTCCTGCAAAATATATGCTTGACATACTTTACATTTTGTAGGTGCATGAAGCTAAAGAAAACAGACCAAGACGACATTGAGCTACCCTGCGAGATACGCACCCGAATAAAGCTAGTGTCTGACGTTTTCAGTTTAAAACAATTCTTGGTGGGTTTTAAAACAACTTGTTTTTGTTTAATTTTCCTAGCTGTTTTTCCATAATGAACAATTGCTTTCTTTGGATTTTGATTGTGACCTGCTTTTGACTATCTCTGGTTTTCAAAATATGCATGGATGTTTATAATCTATGTTTTGAATTTGATTTAACCATTTATTATATTAAAATTCAAAATCCTAAAACAACATACAACATAACATGTACCTGGTGCACTTGTTTAATCAAGGCTAACTAAAATGCGACATGAAAAACATTCGTTCTTTCGTATCCCATCAAAGCTATAAAGCCTTGAGCGTTTATCGTACTTGTTACGATATAACGCACGACATAACGGTAGTTCATAAAGTCTTATGACTTGGAACCACTGACGTCAAGAATATTAAATCAATTCGAACTGACTAAAGATCTTCGTTACGATCCTAACCATGTGAACAAATCAATCATTTGCTTAAAGCAGGCGTTTGTTCAATCAAGTTCGAGTTACTAGCTAAATTACTACAAAGTAATCACTTGCTGATTATGATATTGTAGAATGGATACACCATTTTTGCTACATTATACCATTAATCATACATGTGCATACATGCATTTACCTTGAAGTCTTAGACTACACTCGTTGTACTCGCGTGTGTTTGAATCCTAAAATACACTAAATGTTTAATGTAAGGAATAACAGTTTCATTCTTGAAACTGGCGAACACAAGATAAATGACTTGTCACAACAATTACCCATATATCTTAAAACCAAAACGCCCCTTCACATATCACTTGCATAACTAAATTCTATTCTCAAGACCAGAATCTTGTGAAGATAAGGATTTGGTAATTACATGTCCATAGTTAGATCTGTAAATATCTAAAGATACATTATTCTTACAAATTACTGGACAATGTAAAACAACTCTCGTACTTACACGAGGCGAGCCAGACAAACGTTGTTTCACCAACAAAAGATTGTTGCTTAGTGAAACGTGTTGATATTCTAGTTAGAGTTGAAAATTAATCTTACTTGAATAAGATAATGTCCTCTAACGTCGGACTCGATAATCCGATAAAATAGATCATCATCTCGAACATCACGAGACACTTTCAAACAATTAAGATGAAAGCATCTCTATGCTATCAAACTCTTTAATTGACTTTGACAACCATTTTTAGGTTTATGTGTAAAACATAACATCTGGAAGTTAAACGTTCAAGTTTTGTGTTGCGCCTACGAAAGTGAACGATTTCGTTCTTGGAAACGAAATATGATTGCGACGATTCCATCGTGCAGCACAACATCTAGATGGTTTGAAAGAATGATGATTTTTAGAATGTCAGTTTGCCTAAATCAAGTGGGAGCATCGCCACTGATCCTTACCGGAATAACGATCAATTGTCGATCTGAAGATCATTTAAATTTACTGGATTAAATTTTAAATGACGCCTCAATTAATTTAAAGTTTCAAGATTAAAATTAAGTATTGATCACATCATGGCTGAGCAACCGCAGATACGATCAATCTCTTGAAACGATTCGAATCATACTAAATATGATACGAAAGGAATCCAATATTTAGATATTACAAGAGATGTCACTGTAAAGGATTACACAACGACATACGATGGAAAATCACGTCATCACTGTCAAACACTAATGAATGAAATGCATGTTCATTGAATGATTACCGATTATACTTATTGAACATTAATAGCCACCTTAATTGAATTTGAACTAAAAATGCAATAAAACATTCAAAGGGTTAATTCGATTCTACAGATAGTCGATTAACATGCTCAGGTGATAACACAGTCATACATGTGCTTACCAAGGGCACTGTATTATCACAAGTTCGATTCACTTAGGAAGTCTCACTGTTCAAGATAAACACTGGAGCTTAAGAAACAACTAGCAAAGGCAATCCTAAAACAAAACTCGAGAACATGGTAGAAAATTCATAAATTCAATGATCAGGCAAGATCAATGAAATGATGCTATTGCATAGTACATGAATTCAACACCATATTGATGTTCTAATTTAGTTTTGGATGTCGAACATTGACGTTTGCACCAAATCATTCGACCTCCTCTAAACTGTTAGACGAAGCGTCTGAATTCTGCGCAAAGTGTTCGAATTTTATACGTTTTACTATCCATGAATATTCTGTTAATATTCTAAAAGTCCGTAGTCGATCAGACATTGTGGGAACAAAGCCTGAAGCAAGACTATTCTGACTCTGGACTCAAACTGTTAACGATCCAGACTCACAAGGCCTCATTACAGAATGACGTCGGGACGTAACTCGCATCAAATTGTTTTCATGGATTTAAGCATAAGACAAATTTGATTATTGGTATACTCAATAGTATCCTTCGACCTAAGATACATAAGCGAACTTCCGTCTGCTGAGGAACATTCTTTGATTGTAGCTTAACGTTGTTGCATAACTACCAGACATAACGGTTACTTTTGGGAGTGGATCTAAAGCTTAGTGGGAGCTATATGTAGTCAATATGGAATTTTGTACTCTTGCATTGATGAATGCAACATCTTGACATCGTGGGCCCTCTCGTTAGTTCCAAGTGTTAAGTGTAAGGCCTTACCCAAACTTACTGTGTGTTTGATTGGATCACTTCGAACGAATAAAACGAGAAATAAAATGATTGAACACGAAAGAGAATGAATAAATTCATGTCTCTAGTTCAATTGATGTCTCATACAGAAAGGATCTAATAACTTTACAAATACCATAAGTCCAAACTATAACACGAGTTTATAGATATGCCTTGGTTATTTGACTTCAAGTGTCATGACTGGTTGGGATAGCCACGTGTAGCTAGAGCATCTCTGATTGTTTCTTAGATTGTAGCCGGGTTCAGTATAAGTGGGAGACTGTTGGATTTAGGTGTCCAGACCCGACTAAATCAAGAACCCGACCCGGTCAAGACCCGTAAAGTTACACCAAAGGCAACGGTTTTTAAAGTTCGCTTACCTGACTAACCGAAAAATTCACAGAAGAATTAATTATTTATTTATTAACTGGTTTAATAAATATATTAATTAATTGATCCTAATTAATCGTTATGATTAATTTGGCGACGGAGACGTTAAATATTATTTACGTCTTAGACGACAATTAACGAATCGGTCATTTGACTAATATTCGTTAAGTCTCGGCAAGTGACAAAAGATTTAATACGTTAAATAGTTAGTCACGAAATTAAAAGGTTTGATCAATGATTGTTTTAAGACGAGGGATTAATCTGAAACTTAATCAGATATCTATATCTTATTAAAGGGGGGCGAAAACCCTAATCCTCCACTACAGAATTTTCGCCCCCCCCCCCCCCTCTCTCGCATCCAACGTCGTCCAAGCCTAGGCCGCCACCGCCCTGTTCTCCGCCGATCCGTTTTGTTTCGCTCACGAGAAACCTAATTCTTAGATCACCGTTTTCTGTAGTGGTTTCTTCTTTCCAAGAAACCGCCGTAAAAGAAGCCGAAACCCAGCCGTCATGCCGCCTCCGCCGAGCCGAACCGCAGTCGCACTGTCATCCTCCGACACCCGCGATCGCAAACCACCGTTACCCGGCGCATTTGCTCGTTGTCCGTAAAACCCTAATCGCGTCGTATCCGACGTACGAGATTCTCTTGGTGCTCGATTCGTCGTGTAGTGGATCTTGTAAGTTGCGAGGATCGTTAGATTCACCAGTCGAGTCAAACCTGCGAAACCCTAGCGTCACCCATTGACCTCCGGTATCTCAAGCGTTTGTTTGAATCACCACTCAGGTATATCTAAACTCGATGTTAGTTTGGATTTGTTTGTTTTATTTATTTTGTATATATCGCGTTTTGTTTTAACGTTTGGTGTTTGTGCGTTTTGGTGATTGTCGAATCCTGTTGTTTTAGGTTTATATTAATAGACTGGTAATCGGGTTTTGTAAATTAAATTGTTTTCCGTTGTCGTATTATAATACTAATTAAAATAATTAATCTAATTTTAATTTACTAATTTTCTCGGTAAATGATTTATTAATTATTTAACTTAAATAATTAATTAGATCAAAATTTGCATCGTTACCGGGAACCCGTATACCACTGTCGTAACCCAACAGGAAAATGGTCCTTAGAGGTTGCGGTGTTCAATTTTCTATAATCAATGCAAATTCTCCACCCGGTTACCGGCCGGGTGGCTATTTCCTCACCTCTTTCGTTTCTGATTATCTGAATTCCTGCTTTCTTCGGGACGGTTTGCGTTGGACTTACCCATGCACTATCTGAAATCGGGTATATGATGCCCGCGTCCAACCACTTCAAAACATCCTTCTTAACAACTTCTCGCGTGTTGGGGTTCAATCTTCTTTGTGCATCTCTTACCGGCTTTGCTCCTTCTTCGGTGATTATTTTATGCATCACAATTGACGGACTAATGCCCTTCAAATCCGCAATCGTCCATCCTATTGCTGCTCTCCTTTCAGCCAACACCTTCATCAACGCACTCTCCTGCTCTTCAGATAAACCTACAGCAATGATAACCGGAAGTGTGTTATTATCACCAATAAATGCATATTTAAGATGTTTTGGTAATTCTTTTAATTCTAATTAGGAGATGATTCAAGTGATGGTTTCAATTTCGAGTCAATGTGGTCTGGAAAACTCTCCACATGATAAGACCACAATGGTCTTCGCTCCTCAACAGCTAGCAGTTCTTGTCTCTCTTCTTCTTCCTCCAGCTCTTTCACTACACCTGCATTTTCCTTGCCAAAAATAGCACACTCCTCGGTAGTCCCATCTTCCTCATTGCAAGCAAAATAAGGAGAGACAATTCCATCAACAACGTCCGCTCGAAAGCATTCATCGTCTTCCCGAGGGTCAGTTACATTGCCAAAAATACTCAATCTTATTTTATGGTTGCCAAATGTCATGTCAACGGTGCCTAGTTCCAATCAATTTGTGCATGGCTTGTGGCTAAAATGTCCGACCCAAAATTACCATTGGTTGAGAATCCTTTTCGACTGACACATAGTCTAAAACCAAAAAAATCCATGGGATAGACAAAATCATCAACCTTGACAATGACATCCGTTAACACTCCCCGGGGGTAGCTTTGCAGTCAACTCAGCCAAAATCACCGTAGTGTTGGATTTTTTCAAAGGTCCAAAATCGTACTGCTCGTACAAGCTCCCCGGTAGTATACTAACACTAGCTCCAAGATCCAACAGGGTACGGGTCATTTGAAAGTCGCCAACTTGAATCGAAATCATTGGTGCCCCTGGATCTTGCAACTTTTGAGGGAAAATACCTTAAATAATGGCACTCACTTCTGAATTTGCATCAAGTCGTTTTGGAATTTTGTAATTACGTTTTTTAGTGCACAGTTATTTCGGGTACTTTGTATAGGCCGGAATTTGTTTAATTGCATCCAAGAGGGGTAAATTAATTTTTACTTGTTTAAATACGTCCCCCATTTCCTCTTGATGTGGCCCCTGTTTTTGTCAGGACCAGATTTGAGCTTGTTGTTCTCATATGATTCATCACACAAGTGCGAAAATCATGTGTGATGGTCGATTCTGGATGAATCTGCATCAATGCTCACTCATTGATGATTCCTAATGCTCAAGAACACACACTAACACCAAGAACACACACACAAAAGATCTCTGTAGAAAATACACCTTGAAGCATACCCAATAGAGTTTTCCAATTGGTATTTATACTACCTGTTAGCTTGGGACAAAAAGAATGTTTGACACAATACAATCATTACCTAGTATTCAGCAAAATATTCCATCAGGACAACAAGTTCGCTAAGAGTTAAATCAAGTTCGCTAGCACTTATTAAGTTCGCTAACAAGTACGCTAGATAACAACACGTCCGCTAACAAGTACGCTAAGCATTATCAAGTTCGCTAACAAGTACGCTAAGCAATAACAAGTCTGCTAACATAAACAAGTACGCTAACAAGTTCGTTAAGAACAAGACAAGTACGCTAGGAACAAGATCAAGACTGCTAAGTAAACAAGTTCGCTAGGAATAAACAAGTCCGCTAAGACAAGCAATCAAACAAGTATGCTAAGAGTAAAACAAGTCCGCTAGGTACATAAGTCACAAGTCCACTAAGAAGCATAACAAGTATGCTAACACATAAACAAATTTTACCAAGTACATATTCAAAGTCAATTACAAAACAAAGTATCAATTACAAGGTAAGACAACAAAAGGTTTGTGTTGCCAACAAATAGGTTCTAACAATTCCACCCTTGTTGGCAATACAAACTCTCGAGCTTCAAGCATCCTGACCGATCAGCTTTAGCAGAAATCTCCAGTTCTCTCTAGCTGCATCTTTGTCTTTATCAGAAAGTACGTGAATACCTATATCATACAGCCTATAGAGATCTTGCCAAACGAGCTTCTTCAGGTCATTATAATTGTTCAGCTCGACCAATCGTCTTGACTTATCCAGAATGACACTTGAACCATGCTCTTCAATCAACCAACAGTTTGCTGTTCTCAGGAGTTCTGAATCAAGAGTGAGTCTACCTAATCCTGCAAGCCTTGTACACCACCAGTTTAAGAATATCAAAAAGTATTTGGGATCGTAGCATTCATAGGGTCTCAATTGAACAGGTATGGTCCGCATCTTCTCATAATACATTATCTTCAAGTAGGATCGAGAGAGAAGTCGGAGTTCTATTACAGCAAATATTCTGATAGCGTCGGCACCATCTCTTTCAATTACCAACTCATGAGTCATCCTATTGTAGTACCATTTGATCATAGGAGCATGTTTCTGATTTCCAGGGATAGTCTTCGCTTTCACTTCCTTTCCTATATCCTTGAACATACCACGGTGAGGAGCACGAAGTCTTCTTTTCTCTTCAGCCAACTGAGCTTTTCTCTCTGCTTCTGGATCTTGACTGAATCTCTTATCATCATAAGCAGACTGGATCAACATAGCAGCCCTTCTACCCTTTGGATGTTTAGTGTGGTTCACCAAGTCCAGGTACTTAAGCTGTTTGAGTTCCCAAGAGAACAAGCTAGTAAGAGCTTTGAAGTCTCCGAATATTTGGACATAGACATTTCGCATCTTTACCATGAAAGCATCAAAAGCCTCATCATACTTCCATCCTAATATTTTCATCCCATGATTGACTTTCGGGTTGCTAGGCATTTTCCTTAAGTTCTTGGCAGCAAATAGTTGCATAGCCTTCAGGTTAGGTGTCAGCTTTTCCCATTCGTCATAGATTGGGGGATTATCTTTTCTCTTGAGAGCCTCAGCCCGTTCCTCTTCATTGATTCTTATTTGTTCCAACTTAGCCAACCGCTCTGTCTTTCGGTACTCACACACAAACTTCCGGAGACTAGTAAGTCTCTTCTTGTTGTATTCCTTTTTATCAATATTCTTGAATTTACAGAAGTTTACGGAGTGCTTCAAAAGTCACACTGTTGGTAGTGGATTCAATGTATGCTTCATAATCAGGAGTGTCAATGGACGAGTTCTCTGGAGGAGGAATGTATGTGTTGCCGATGTCAAGGATAAGATCAGAGAGATGATCGCGGATGGGAAGAAAGTCCACAGTCTTGGTGGTGTCAGCAAAGATATCTGCCAGGAGATCAGATTGTGCTTCAACATTTTGATTTTGAGGTAGGTGAGAATTCAACCTCTCCTCATCAGTGTACAGCTTGGTTAACTCAGTGTCTGTGAGACTCATCAGATATTTTAATGAGAAGTTGTCTTTCATTAGAGTTCTAACCATGTTGGCTGTAACAGAGGTGTCATCAGCATCCACATTGGTGCCCTCCAAGTTAGTGACAACGCGGATCAAAGGTTCATTTGTTCTTGTTGATTCTGAACATTCCGGCAAAGTACTCGAGCCTTTTGCATATATGTCAGCAGGAGGATGGTTTGACTCATATCTCTTGAGTGCTTCGGCCTTTTCCTCGATTAGTCTATTTTGTTCCCAATGTGTTTCATCAATAAGCGCTCTACGGGATCTTTCTTTCTCAGCTTCCCTTTTCAGATTCTCTTCAGCAATCTCTTCAGGAGTTAATATCCTTTTTCCTTTATCCTCAGCAGAAGGACCAGGTTGCTCTGTAACCGCGGGCTCTTGAGTTGCAGTCACATTGGGTTCATCTTCAGTGTCAGATTCAGAGGAGAAGTGCACAAAGGAGGCTTCAAAGATTTGATCACGGAAGCTTTGCTCAGCCGATACAGTAGGAACAGATTGACTCTCAGATTCTTGGGCCACACTTGATTCAAGGTTGATGATTTCAGCATCTGCAGGAATAAAACCTGGAACATGAATATCCAAAGCAGAAGCCTTAGCTGAGGTTTGCATAAGCTCAGAAAGTGAAACCTGCACATATATATCATCCACCTCCTTCTTCACTTGAATAGGAGTGGGAAACAGAGGTTCCATTTCTTCATCTTCACTCTCGATCAGATCCAAATCAATGTAATTCAGTGGATTGGCTTCATTCATGAGCACATTCATTCATTCTTCTAGCCCATTCATGTCTTCTTCATCACCGAAGTCTACAAAATATGGATGTTCCTCATACGAGACTTCACCAGTGTCATCTTCGATTGACTCGATCAAAATTGCACAAGAGTTTCTTCTCGAGTAGATCTTTTCTGCATAGTATTCCCTGAAGTTGGCCATAGCAAAATCTAGGAAGGTCGGGTCAACGTGCATATGACGGACTCCTTCAGTCAAGGGAACTAAGGCAGTGGATATGTCAGTTGAAGTTTGAGAGGAGGGTACTAGAGAGAGTTGAAGATCTATGTCAGATGCAGCAGCAGCTTCCTCATTTGAAGTTCCCTCAATAGCAAGTGCCTTGGCTGCCTGTGTAAATCTTGGAAGTTTCAGATTCTCTGGCACAGGAGCAAGCTTCTTGATTGAATCTAGAGTTTCATCTATTGGCTCGTCATGAAGGAGGCTGTTAACGAAGATTCATCGTCGTCTGAGGAGTTCAGCTCATATCCTTCTATGAAAGTATCTGCATCAACCTCAAAATCACTGTCATGCATGGGGCTTGAGGTGTCTTGAGCACCTGTAGAGTCTTTACCAGCAGGCATGGTTGTAGAAGAAATAGGATCTTGAGAATTGCCGCCATCAGTTCCTTGATTAGTTTGAGGTTGGTCTTCAGGCAACTCACTTTCTTTATCACCAACATCATCACAATCTGGTTTGTCACTATATTGTTTATCTTCACCTGATTTGCCTAACAAATCCTTGAGTCTTTGAATTTCAGGTGCTTGTTCAGCAATTACAAGTGACTGGTCACTGATCTTCTGGTTTGCCACTTGTAGAGAACAATTTAGGTGATCGTTCTGACTTTGAAGATTAACAATTTCAGCTTGTAGTTCCATCATCTTCTCAGATTCAGAAACTGTTGGGCTTGTAGCCACAGTACCAGAGGGGTCAGTGGTGATAACAGCATCTTCAGCTATAGTCTCCAGAGGTCTCATATCCATATCAATCCTTTCACTATGATCAGCAGGAGATGGAGAGACAGGTGTTGTAGCTAAGGCTGTATCTAGTTGAGTGTTAGATGTTGTGGAACCGGGCTTTCTCCTGACTTGGAGTTTCTCTGTGCAGGACTTGCTTCTTATCGCTCTTATCGTGAGGAGCTCAGAGAATTGATTACTATCATCAGCAGTAAATGTAACATATCTTAGTTATCTTAGGAGGAGACTTAGGAGGACTTTCAGTCTCTGCTGCAAGATTATATGTAGGGTCCACTTGATCGAGAGACACTAAAGAGTCGTCTTCATCTAAATCATCCTCTGTCGGTTTGTAGCTTTCATCAGATGATGATTGTTGTGTCAGATTTGTAGAGGCCCTGGAAGATTCTCCAGTCCTTTGTCTTTTCCGAGGGTGAATCTCTTCAGTTTGTGCAGGACTGTCATCTGAGCTTGAGGAGTTAGATTCATCATCATTTGTGTCATCACCTTCCTCAACTCCTGATAAGATCACATTCACTGGACTAGAGGAGGGTTCAATAAGCTGAGAAGTTTTAACATTTGCACCTTGGAGATTCCCAAGGTCTTCAGCAGCAGCAGCAGGATCTGTGATAACTGGGGCATTCAAATTCAATTCAGGGTGGACTTGAGTCGCATCAGTAGGTTCAATTTGTGCTTCAACTGCAGCTTCACCCATCTGAATATCTCCTTCAGCATTAACGAGAGCTAATCGAGCAATCATCTCGGGAAAGAAAGGTACCTCATTCCCTTGATACTTACCTTTGTGGTACTTACTGTACGAGCCAGTATTCATTGAACTAGTGGAGAATGTCTCACCTTGCTTCACCAAAGTTGGGTAATAATGATCCAAGATGGCTTGTACAAATCGAGGGTACATCAGAAACTTTTTTTGCCTTCCAGTAGGGTGCAGGTTAGCAATCATCCACTTGAGGAGTTGATGCGAAAGATTGAAACCCTCACCAGTGACAAACCCATGGATAGCACATGCGGTGTCATCAATAAAGTCATCTGGAGCTGCCTTTCGTTGTCCAAATGCTGCAATGAAGAAACTGATAATAAACTTCCAATTTGCCGGGAATAAAGTCTTCTGAACCTTGTTGCTGACGTCTGGGAGAAAAACACCAGAGTATCCCATTCTTGTTAGTGTTGGCTGCCACTGAGCCCTTGTAAAAGTCTTGGGCAGGTCAGCATCTTGTAAGTTTAGGACCGTTCTGATCTTGTCTTTAGTGATTTCAACAGCAATATTCTGAATTTTTGACCTTATCACACTTGTTTCATCATCAAGTTCTGCAGATTCAGCATTGTACCAGAACGCTTCTATTATAACCTTGTAGATGACAGGGTTAATCTGCATTGTCGTTGCCCAACTTGATTGTAGCAAAAGGTCAAGGGCTTGCTCATCAGCACCTTCCCAGGTTTTGTTAAATACGCACCTTCCGTTGTGCAAGCGACCATACTCTAAAGCTTCAGCAGCTTGTCTGAGAGGCATCTGCACATATAGAATTACAAGATTATATCTAATTTAACACTAGATTAATGTCATGTCACACTAGACTCGTGATAGTGACAGAGCTTTTCATTTAAGTATTAATGACATAAACTAACTCATATAGTGCATATACTTCAAAATGATCACAAGCAACCGGAATATCATGATTAACAAACGTAAGTATCTCAGGAAAAGAATAGATGTTGTGTGTGATGAAATAAAATCTGGAAAACAAGGAGCCAAATCTAAATCTCCAATAACATTGACTTAAATGAAATATTTTGCATGAAAATTGAAAAATGACCCAAATGTAGATTAGGTTAACTAAATTCAGAAATATTGATGAATCAAGGAGAATTTCAAGGAGAATTCTACTACTTGGTCTCAACAACAGTCACAGATATCAAACAAGGGAGATCTTGGCAATCTGGGATCAACATCTAGAAGTTTTTGTTATCCCAGTTTGTCAAGTTAGTTCAGGGAAAGTCACATTGAGACTTGGTTCCACCCGAGCTTGTGAACTCCTTGATTTGATATCATATGGTTATGACAAGAAACAACTTAGAAAAAAATTAGTGCTTTAAATGTAAGACGCGAAAGTTAAAATATAACAAACTAAAATTCAAATACCAATTAGATGCATGCAATAAGTATAACATTGACATGTCAAACATTTAGAACAATCCTACTATATTAGAAATATAAACATTTACTGTGAATTGACTCAAATCCGCTAAGCAGAACAACAAGTCCGCTAGAACTCATTAAGTTCGCTAAAGAGAGAACAAGTACGCTAGGAACTACCACAAGTTCGCTAAGCAATGGCACAAGTTCGCTAAGAACAAAAGAAGTTCGCTAAGCAGGCTATGAAGTACGCTAAGGACTAAATCAAGTCCGCTAAGACCAGAATGATCTCACATGCAGATTCACTATACTTAGAAATGACAACAAAGAGTGTAAATCATATATCAACATTTAACAAGGATTTTCTAGATGCAACAGAGTCATGTTAACACTTATAAGCAAGTAAGAGATCCTAATGGGTCAATTGTTCCAATTTGATCATTTAAATGACAAAATGTGATTATTTAAGCTTAACAGATTAGATGGGGCCATTACATGTCACATTTAATCCTAACACACAAATATAAGCATGTATGGATCAAATAACACATACCCAAATCACCAAATTCACATTCAAGCTAAGACAGTCACATAAGTCTCATAAAAACAATTTCATGCAAAATTTGACTTATTAAAGTCAAAATGACCAAATGAGTGTTCAAATAGAGCTTAAATGCCTAAGACAGTTCATATGAACCTTAGGGGTATCATAGATCACATCCTATGTAGATATGCTCTTAATTAGTCACAAAGATGGTCAAATTAACTTAGATAGGTCAAGATATTCAATTTTATCTATCCCATTGTTAACTGTGTCCAAGATCCTTCCTCCTGAGTTATTGACTAGTTTCAGACCCACGTGGATCCTAACCAGTCTAAACCATTAGTGTTAGGCTCAATTGGATGTCAATTTACACAGAGAAAGACATACAAGTACATAAAAATTAGAATATGGTGATGCACTACCTGATTAATAACATGAATGCTTGTATTGAGAAACACATACCTTTCTGAAGATCTAAGGATGACTAAGATCTAATATAAGATGCAGTGAATTTCTCAATGACTCAGTGGATAATCTGCTGGGATCAAGCAATTTATATTAGAAATCAAGTAGGCTTCAGATAACCAAATTAAAGTAAAGAATTTCCCCTGTGTAGCCAAGATTGAGTTTGACTCATATTGTCAAAATTTAGAACAACATACCTCTTTGAGGATCTAAAATTGAGTTAAGATCACAATGAAGAGATGCAATGATCTTGTCAATCACAACAGTAACTGTTTCTGTTTATGAGATCAGACAAGCTAAGTTAAATTTCAAAATATTGGACAAACACAGAGTAACTATAGGCAAATTGAATTTAAAGACATATTTGAGAAATTTAAACTTAATCTATCATTCTGAAGAGTGACTAGGCTAATAAACAGTAATCAGTAGATTCTCAAGTTTAAGTTTAAGTCTCATCAAAGTAGTCACAGACAGTAAAGACTAACAGATATTGATTGGAGACTAGATAATTTCAACACTATGTGGAATTCATTAAGTCAATCCAATCATGATAGAAAATAAGATTGAAACTTCTAAGTTGTCAAACATAAACTCATTGGCATATTAATACAAACTGATTTAGGTATCCTAAAAGAGATAGTAGCACCACAATGAGTTAATTTTAACTAACCAAAGTTCCTAACATTTTGACAAAAAAAATATAAAAAAAATATTCTAAGTATCCAAGAAGAACAGAGGTTGTATCAAGTAATGTAAGTAACTTACAACATCTAAATCACTAAACAACACAATTTCAACCCACTGTTATCAAATACTTAAAGAGATTTTTTTATGATCAACTACATACAACCGAATCCCTGTATATCAAATTTTCTCGGATTCAAAATGATAAATGTGAGATTCGAATCACATAGCTTTAACTTGAGCACAAGTGAACTAGGATCAAGTAAAGATGTAACAAATCTGTAATTTACATCAAATTAATGTATTAGAACCCTAAAAATTGAGAATCGGTCCTACGGTTGAACATATACACCGAGATAAAAAAATCGCCCCAAATAAATGTGAAATCAAACCTGTGATAGCAATGTGAGTGTGCGAATCAACCCTAATCGCAAGAGGTTTCACGGATTCGTGAGAGGATGCAAGTATTTTGATCGAACAGTGAAGGGAGAGTCACATGTTGGATATTGTAAGAGAGGGTGTGATTTTGAATGCGTGAATGAATAAAACGATCAAGTCCCCTTTATATACTATTAGGTTTAGCGAACTTGTAAATATCCTGAATTTAAACAAGTTCGCTAACATGTGCTCCAAGTTCGCTAAGTATAAGCGAACTGAAACAAGTACGCTAAAGGGAAATTAGTTAAAACAAGTTCGCTAAGACCTCAAGAGAAGTACGCTAAGCCTAAAGAAGTTCGCTAACCCAGGAAGTTCACTAAGGCTAAATCAAGTACGCTAAGGCCAAATTTGAACTTGAGACACCAAAAATTTTCTAAGTATAAAGAAGTCCGCTAAGGCATAAACAAGTTCGCTAAGAACAGTTCAGTCTCAGTAGACTTTATAATGTAAGTGGAGAAGTTCGCTAAGGCAAAATCCTTCTTAGCGGACTTCTCAAACACTTAAGCAAGACAACAAAACACAGGAGAAGTTCGCTAAGGACAAGCTCAGCTTAGCAGACTTCTCACCATATAAAAGACTCAAAAGCAAACAAGTTCGCTAAGAACAATTTGTTCTTAGCGTACTTCTTAAAAAAATCAAAACAAAACAATTACAAGTCATTCAAACAAGTTCGCTAAGGGCAAACTTATTGAGCATACTTAGCGGACTTGCCTCAGACAGAAGTTCGCTAAGGCAAAAACAAGTCCGCTAAGAGCAGAATAGTAATAAAAGGTAAGAAAATTACTAAGTCCAAAAATTTACCAAACTTTAACAAATTTGCAATTTAACTACAAAACTTAAAACAGAAATGCATGCCTGCTACCACTAACCTACCAGGAAGATAAATTTTATTTTAATAAGTCAATTTCTTGTTAATTTCAACAAATTTGACAATGACACATCAAGTACCCAAATTTGACTTTAATTGGTCAAAATTCCACCCGAACTCAAAATTTCCATTTTTATCCGAATTGGGTCAATTTTCCACCCAAACTCAAGAACCCTTTTTCTTTCAAGTCGGTTCATTGCAAACCAATACCAAGATTAATTTTAGTACAAGTTGGTCAATTTTTAACCAAACTTGGAAATTCAAGCACATTGGCTTTGAGAATTCACCTATTTTTGTATGGTCGTGGTCAGACATGTTTAGAATCATACCGATCAATTACGTAATCAATAACACTAACAATTCAAATCCCCATTCCGAATCCGATAACCTAAGTCAGATTGTCGGTATTGTTTATCCACTTAAGCTCAGACAAGGTAATTTTCAACAAATTTCTGTGACATTTTTATCATGTTTTGTCTGATTAGTGAAAGTTGTGATTAACCTTATATACAACTTAAGTCACCAGAATTCTACCATAGGCCATTTTTGCACTTCGGATACAGCCCACACACATAAGAATTTAAAAAGGTACATATGGAATTTCTTCAACATATGACAACATATTTTATTTCCCCCTATTTCTTTAGTGTTAAGTAGCTGATTTCATAAATGGATGTTATGATGGATCGCGTGAACACAAGGTCATTGCTTTAGCAAAGCAGATGTGTCACGGATAAATGATGAATGTGATGTTGGGATCGCGTGGTCACAAGGTCATCGCTTTCGCAAAGCAGGTGTGCCACGGATTTATTGATGGATGAAGCGACACCAAGGTCTTTGCGTAAGCAAAACAGATGGTGTGCTGATGAGTGAAATCAGGGACTAAATGCTAAAGAAATATTCGTGTGTGTTGGCATATCGTACTTAGCTCAGACTTAGGCAAATTTAAAGAATTTTGCACTGGTAGACTTAAAGGTTCACATTTTCAAGCAAACTAATGTGTAATCACATAAATAGTCTACTTCTAAGTATGTCAAGCCTACCGACACATCGAATGATAGAATTACCGGTCGATTGGATCATATCCTATGGTTAGATCTACAAGACCAGAATTATATCATGTTCCTTACATATTGTCCGACCACAGACCAAAGGTTTTAGCTTTTTCAATGTTTTTGGTATTTTTCTGCTATTTTTACTGCACATGTGTATAGATAATTACTAAACAATTACGGAATTAACACTATTTTTGGTTTTATCTTCCACAGATGCAGGCACGGCAAACAGACTCAAAAACAAGCTAGTTGAATGAAAAGAAATTCCTTAGGTCATAAATCATTTTGACTCGAGACACAAACATACTGAAATATTTTTCTCAGCCAAAACAAGTCAAACAACATAGGAACAGACTCAAGTGAGTTAAAAGAGTAACAAAAGCAATAACATAAGATAAACTAAGAAAGTCATCAATAATTAGATAAAATGCAAAACAATCAAGAAGTGTAAAATCTTTTTGGTGATTTTAGTGAGAGGAATGCAAGACGTAGGATATATACACAGATAATTCACAAAAGAAAGCAACCTAGAGAGCAAGACACTTACGTATCAGAGAGCAAGAAGTTCTAGTCCTAGTCAAAGTTGATCATACCTATAGAGGTAACCAGAAAGTTGAACCTAGACATATCAAATGACTTAGTGAATAGGTCAGCTAACTGATTTTCTGAATCAATCTGAACTAAGGGGACTAGTTTCTTCTCAGCACAATCCCTAATGAAATGGTGTCTAATCTCTATATGCTTAGTCTTAGAATGCTGAATCGGATTTTTAACAATACACACAGCAGCAGAATTATCAATATGAATAGGAGTACTCATGAAATTCAAACCGTAGTCCAGCAATTGATTCTGGATCCAGAGAACTTGAGAGCAGCATGAAGCAGCAGCGATGTACTCCGCCTCAGCAGTTGAAGTGGATACCGTAGTCTGCTTCTTGCATTGCCATGACACGAGTCGGTTTCCTAAAAACTGAGTTCCACCCGTTGTAGATTTCCGATCGAGTTGACAACCATCATAGTCACTATCCGAGTAGGCTCTAAGATCGAAGGCCGAATCTTTTGGATACCATAGCCCTCGGTTGGGATTCGACTTCAAGTATCGAAAAATTCTCTTAACCGCAGACAAATGTGATTCCTTTGGTTTGCTCTGAAATCTTGAACAGAGGCAGACTCCAAACATGATATCAGGACGACTTGCCGTCAAGTACATCAACGACCCGATCATTGATCGGTATAAGTGCTCATCCACCGAGACTCCTTGAGCATCAGTCTGTGACGAGTTTCCACTGGTGTAGAAAATCCCTTAGAGTCGTGAAAGCCGAACTTCTTCAGAATTTCTTTAACGTATTTCCCTTGGCTGATCAGTATACCATCTGGTGACTGTTTCACTTGAATTCCCAGGAAAATGTTAATTCACCCATGGCACTCATCTCAAACCTTTTCTTCATCAAGTCTTCGAATGCATGACACAAATTCTCGTTCGTTGACCCGACTATGATATCGTTAACATATACTTGAACCAAAAGCATATCCTTCCCGACGTGTCCAATGAATAGAGTCTGATCAATAACACCCCTTTTATACCCATTTTCCAGCAGATATATGTAGATAACGTCACATACCACTTCCTAGGGGCTTGGTGCATACCATAATAACATTTGTTTGGAAATGACTTGTTCACAAACCCGGGAGGTTGCTGTACGTACACATCCTCATCCAGCTCGCCATAAAGAAATGCAGTCTTAACATCAAGTTGGTAAACCGTGATGTCCATAGACGCAGCATAAGCTAAGAAAATTCGAATGGCTTCTAGACGAGCGATAGGTGCATAGACTTCGTCATAATCGATGTCGTCTTCTTGCATGTACCCTTTCACTACTAATCGAGCTTTGTTTCTGATGATTATTCCACGATCGTCTCATTTGTTCTTGAAAATCCACTCGACCAGTATGGGCTCAACACCCTTTGGAGCTTCAACAAGATGCCAAACATTGAGCAATTTGAACTGAAGTAACTCTGCTTGCATGGCTTCAATCCAATTGTCATCTTTGAGAGCAGCAGCAACTGACGTTGGTTCTTCTTGAGATATGAAGCATGAAAAGAGACACGAGTTAACATGTTCTATTTGACTTCGGGTGATCCTTTTGTCTACGGGGCCTATAATCTGGCTTATTGGATGAATTTTATGAACCCTTGACTCTTCAACAACGGTGTCATCGATGGTAGATTCAAGGTTCCCAATTTGCAGATCATTTTCCGGGACCTCACTGGTGTCAATTTCAGCTTCAACTTCTGATTCAGAATTATGATCTTCAGGAGCAGTTTCGGTGTTGGTTTCCCCCTGAACTGCTGCATGTGCTGCATCTGTTTCTACAATAACTGGATCTGGCACTGGAATTACTATTTCATCAGGAGTTGCTGATGAAGTTGATTATCCGGATCGATTCACTGACTCACTTATCTGATTTCCCCATGTTAGATCAGGAGGGTCTGCTGAGTAAATAGTTCCCAAAATCGATGAAGAAACCAGAGTAAATGTGTCAAAGGTCGGAAAATCTCCCTCACGAGCATCATCATCTGAGATAGTATTTCCTGAAACACCAGAATCAACAATATTAAAAGTAGAAGAAAGAGTGTCAAGGTCATACATGCTATCTGAATCAGGTTCTCGAGTGATCCGAGTGTGCTCGTTAAACGTAACATTGTACGACTCCATGATCACTTGAGTTCTTTTGTTGTATACTCGATACGTCGCTGAGGACATAGAATATCCAACAAAATAACCTTCATCTGCCCGAGGGGCAAACTTGGCTAACTGATCAGACTGTATAAGCACAGTGCAAGGACATCCGAACGGTTTAAGTCTTGTTAAAACAGGTTTTTGTTTAGAAAACAGTTCGAACGGCGTCTTGTTAGCATGCTTGACCAAGAGCGTTCTGTTCAGAACGTAGCACGCAGTATTCACTGCTTCTGCCCAAAAAGAGAGTTTAAGGTTAGAATCCGCAAGCATGGTTTTGGCAGACTCAATGATGGTTTTATTCTTCCGTTCCGCTACACCATTTTGTTGTGGCGTGTACGGTGAACTGAACTGTCGTGTGATGCCCTTCAAGTTGCAAAACGCGTCAAAAGTTTGATTCTTGAACTCCGTCCAATTATCTGATCTGATTATTCTGACCCGCTCTCTGCTGGCGTTTTCAATGCGAGTAACAAAATTCTTTAGTATCTCAGCTGTCTCAGATTTTTCTCTCAGGAAGAACACCCATGAGTATCTGGAGTAGTCGTCAGTGATAACGAGGCAATAAGACTTTCCCCCTAAGCTCGTGATGTTCACTGGCCCGAAAAGATCAAGATGGAGTTGCTGAAGAACTGTCGTTGTTCTACCAGGTGGCTTCGGCTTGTGAGACGTCTTGTGCTGTTTGCCTATGGAACACGCAACACAGTTATCGACATGGACAAATTCTTTCTCCGGTAGCCCAATAACGTGTTTTCCTCTTACGAGTCGATTCATGTTCCTAAAGTTGACGTGACCCATTCGTCGGTGCCATATGGTTGAGTCCTCTTCCGATGCCTTTACTAGAAAACAAGCGATTGAATTTGCTGGCTTTGCTTCCGCCATATCCAAAGCATACAATTTTCCTCTTCGATGTGCTCGAAACAAGATCTGATCTTCAGGTATCTTGAGACCAGGCTTCAGAATTAGACACTCGCGATCATTGAACACCATTGGCATTTGGTTATCGCAGATTTGCGACACACTGAGTAGGTTGAACTTCAGATTCGATACCAGGTTAACCTTGTCAAATGAAATTTCTCCGTTTGTTAAGAGACCGTTTCCTATTATTCTTCCGCCATACACATCTCCCCCAAAGGCAACAGAACTACCGTTAGATATTGTTTTGACATCATACAACAAGTCCTTGTTCCCTGTCATGTGCCTGGAGCACCCGCTGTCCATGTACCATGTATTTACAGCTTTCCGGGTACGTCCCTGCACAAGTAAAGAAATTGATTAGTTTGAGCTGGGACCCTGGTCATTTTGACCTTGGGTCTTCTTGATAACCGGTTTCTTCACAGTTGATGAAGATGGTGCGGATGAAGACGATGGAGCTGATGGAATAACTGAAGGTGAAATGAAGGTGGTTGCAGGCCTTAGAGCTATCATTGTCCTTTGAGACGGAGATGGCCTTGGTATAAAGCTGGGTCTTAGGCTTGGGTTCCATGACCTGATTGGAGTCAGACTCGGTGCTTTCATCCTTAGTGGTTGTCTGATGTGAGGCTGACTTGAATACAAGCTTCCCCCTAAGCCTTGTGGTAGATACCGGGCTTGACTCGGAATGTACGGTTGGTTGGGATAAGACTGTTGGAACATAGAATCATCTCGCAAGTCCATGAAGTCTTCACTGCAATTACCGTAATTTCTAGAGTGGAGGTGTGTATTCTGACCAGCAGTTGCTTGTTGCTCATAATAGTGTACAGGTGGCATTGGTGCATTGCCATAGGTGTTGTACCCTTGGTTGTAGATACACACCCTTGCATCGTGATGAGGATTGCCACAGATAGCACAACCATTTTGCACAGTTGGTGCATTTGGAACAACAAAAGCAACAGTTTCAGTAACAGGAACCACAGATGTGGGTTCAACAGATGAAGCAACAGGAGTCTTCTCATCATCAGAAATAACCTTCTTTTTCCTTCTTCTTGTTCTTTTCTTCTTTTCAACAACAACAGCTTCAGCACATTCTGTCATTGGAACAGAAGGCTCTACCACGATCAATGCAGACTCATCAGTTGTTGAAGAGGTTGCTTCAGTTACCTTTGGAACACTCTTCATTTTTGGTTTGACAATCTTTACCAACTCAACTTTAGAGTCAACAACTCCAGTGGGAGCAGAACTTTCAACAACAGCCCTTGATCTTCTTGATTGAGGAGATTGCACAGCTTGTGGTGTTGATATAGAGTGAGTTCCAGTTGAGACACTTGGAATAGTCTTCACCTTACCATCGGTGATCACAAGACCAGCTTGTGTGTGCATGACAGTCTTACCATGTTTAAGTGCCATTTCAGCAAATGCGCGATTGAACTCATCCTCATTCACATCAGACTGATCAGTGAATCCCTTGTTGGAATTCTGCTTAGGCTTTCGCCTTCGTGTGGTCTTAGCTCGTTTTGGAGCAACAGTGGTTTTGAAAATCTCGTAGTTGTCGTCAAACAAAAACGATTGACCATCCACGGCAGATGTTTTCAACAAATCAAGGAATTCATGTTCAGCTGCCTCTTTAGTCATAGTCTCAGAAAGACTAGTATCAACACCTTTTAAAAATCAGAATTGACTTCATCAAAGTGAAGTGCGACATCGGTTGGTGGGAGATCAGATCCACTCATGTGGGTAGAGAGCTGATCTTCCATCTTTTGGATTTCGGAAGCACTTGGAACCAACTCAGGATTAATGAATTTTAAGTGACTCTTTGAGTTAATCTTGGTTAACTCGGGAATTCTATAAAAGTTATGGTTAAGCGGATGCTCTGACGCACTATCATCAATTTCCCTTGTCAAGCCAAGTCCAGTTTTAAGTCTAGCAAAAATATCATGAGCAACGGCATTGCCAAGAGTTGCCGGATTGAGTTTTAACAAATCAATGGTTTCTCGAGCCTGAGCATAGCTCGTCCTCAGAGAAGTTAGTTTTTCCAAAAGATCAGTTATTTGAATTGTTAGAGTTGTTTCCGTATGCTTCATGACCTCAATGTCATCTTGTAAGGACTTGATTTTAATAAAAAAAGTCCTTCTCATTTTCTTTTAACTTCTCAACTTGACTCTCACTCTCTTTCGCCTTACTGACCAACTCAATGTTATAAGCGCGATAGCGAGCTACAGCCTCAATACATTTATCAGAACATAAAGCAAGTTTTACCTCATTAGGGATGGTTTCACGTTGAAGTTCTACAAGCCTCTTACTTGCCTCAGATTCAACTTCGGATGAGCTCACCTCAGTAACAGTTCCAGTATCTTGAGCATTGTCTTCAGTCAGATCATCAATTCCAGCCATTAAACAAAAGTTAGTTGGAAAGAGAGGGTTAATTGTGTTAGACACGTCTATCTCTTCATCATTTGCCTTCACTACAAGAGCATAGTTAGTCTGGCTAGAAGACGAATTCTGAGACGAGGAGGTCCAGTTGTAGTTTGAGTCTTCAAGTGATACCAAAACTTTATTGCTATCATCTGATCTTTGTGGTTGTTGAGAAGATGACGAGACTCGTTGAGAGACATTTGAGTTGGTGCCTTGTGGCTTCTGGTATGACGAGCTGCCTTGTTTCTGATAAGATTGGGTAACACCACCACCCTGCTTTTGATGAGTTTGATTACCTCCACCAGAATTGGATTGCCCGTTCCATGTCCTCGGCTTAGGACATTCACGTGCAAAGTGCCCCATTTCTTGACAGTTGTAACATTGCACTTTTGACTTGTCAAAGCCGATGTTGGTATTTGAGGGAGCTTGAAAAAGCTTTCTTCCAGTCTTCTTGAAGAGCTTTTGAGTTCGGGCAGCTATCATACCCATTTGCCATTTGATATCGATTTCTTCGAGATCATCAGCAGAAACTTGGTCAAGGTCTTCTTGACAGACGGTCATGGACTCAAGACTTCCGGACATCTGAGAATTCATGCAAGCTAGAAACGCATTGCATAAGTCGGAATCCGTGCTTGTGTTTGGTTGGGATGCAGGAGATGATTGCTGAACGAAGTAACCAGTTGGAGATTGTTGCACAAAAGTCACATTTGGAGTCTGACCGGTGACGGGAGCAATGACAGCTTCAGTTGGAGGAGCAGCTGGAATAGAAGTAGTGGTAGGTGGGCTTTGACTTGCAGGAATAGAGAATTGGAACTCATCATCTAGGGCGAGAGCAATGAACGCAGCATTGGGAGCAGTTGAAGAACTCCTAACAGTCACAGCACCCATGAGAGACTTTTCGTTGCGCTCAACGGCTCGAACTTCATACTCACGAACCTTGTCGATCATATCCATATAGTCGGCAGTAGAAAGATCATTACTGTCGAGCAAGTAAGTCACATATGAAGCGAACTCTTGAGGAAAGGAGTGAAGGACCTTCTTGATGATGGCACTATTTTCAGGCCGGACGTTCGTTGTCGTTATCTCAGTGATAATACGGCATAATCGATTGACATGAGTTTCAAACGATTCGCCTTGCTTATGAGAGAACGTGTTGAACGCCAACATGATCTTATCCAATCTTCTTTCCTTAGTAGCCGAGTTGCCTTCATATTTCTTTTGCAAGCCTTCCCAGATTTCATGAGCCGATGTGGCAGCACGAAATTGGTATTGCAACTCATCATTGATAGCCATCTTTATGCACCCCAGTGCACGCATGTCAGTTTTCAATTGAACTTTTTCAGCAGCATCCAACTTGTTTCTTGGTTTGGGAATCATCTTTTTAGGTGGAGGATCAGCACCAGTGGCAACTGCAGTAGTGCCAGCAATGGTGGCCTCTTCCACTTCAAACACAGCAGGACCTTCGACTACAGAAGTCAACGGGTCAAAGTCAACGAATTCCAAGTAAGATAGGAATTTCGCCTTCCAATCATCGAAGTCACTTGCCCCCATGAGTTTGGGAGGCATATTGTTGCCTTGTGTGGCAGGACTGAAGTGATCCGACATGTTGAAATGATCAACACTAGTCAATTTCGAGACAAAGTAAGCTAATGGGTCAAACGGGTTGAAATCGGTTCACTTGCTTGCAAAGTTGTAAAATGCTTGAAATCACCCAAATCCTACAAGCCAAACAATAATAAACATTATTAGTCATTAGTAAGCGAGATTTCAGCAAAAAAAAAATTGAAAAGTCAAATTTTTAGACTTAGCCAAAATTTGAACAGCTTGTTCTTGAGCAAATTCAAACTCAAAAATCAATGTTGACAAAATCAATGTTTAAGATCATCAATAGTTTCGAAATTCATGTAGGAATATTTTACTCAACTATCACAAACTCCAAAAATCACTCTAGATGACCTAAATCATGGAATAGTAACATTATGTGAAGAACACCAAAAATCACCACTTTTAGCCTCTAAAATCTTCAATACTTGATGTTTTTGAGAGAAATCAGTGCCATTAGGTTCGGTTTTAGTAGTGTAATCCTCGCCATTCATTAATTTTAACATAGATTCAACAGAAAAACGAATTTGGAAAAAAATTTCAAGTACAGAACCATAAAAAATACGAACTGCTCATGGCCAAAATCCAAAAGTTCGATATTATTGCTTGAGATTTGTAGAAATCTGAGTATTGCATTGAGTTCCTTGAGTGATTTCTACCAAGAATCAACTCAAACAACTAGCAAATCCATCCAAAATCAACAACTCATATGAGATTTTCTCCATTTTGAGAAAACCTTCAAAAATGAAGAATAAGGCTCTGATACCAATTGTCAGGACCAGATTTGAGCTTGTTGTTCTCATATGATTCATCACACAAGTGCGGAAATCATGTGTGATGGTCGATTCTGGATGAATCTGCATCAATGCTCACTCATTGATGATTCCTAATGCTCAAGAACACACACTAACACCAAGAACACACACACAAAAGATCTCTGTAGAAAATACACCTTGAAGCATACCCAATAGAGTTTTCCAATTGGTATTTATACTACCTGTTAGCTTGGGACAAAAAGAATGTTTGACACAATACAATCATTACCTAGTATTCAGCAAAATATTCCATCAGGACAACAAGTTCGCTAAGAGTTAAATCAAGTTCGCTAGCACTTATTAAGTTCGCTAACAAGTACGCTAGATAACAACACGTCCGCTAACAAGTACGCTAAGCATTATCAAGTTCGCTAACAAGTACGCTAAGCAATAACAAGTCTGCTAACATAAACAAGTACGCTAACAAGTTCGTTAAGAACAAGACAAGTACGCTAGGAACAAGATCAATACTGCTAAGTAAACAAGTTCGCTAGGAATAAACAAGTCCGCTAAGACAAGCAATCAAACAAGTACACTAAGAGTAAAACAAGTCCGCTGGGTACATAAGTCATAAGTCCGCTAAGAAGCATAACAAGTACGCTAACACATAAACAAAGTTTACCAAGTACATATTCAAAGTCAATTACAAAACAAAGTATCAATTACAAGGTAAGACAACAAAAGGTTTGTGTTGCTAACAAATAGGTTCTAACAGTTTTCCCAATTCTTTTTGTTTTCCCGGTTCAATTAATGGTTTAGGAAAATGGATGGTATTAACCTCCACACCCTCTTCCTTTGCTTCTTTTTCTTTTTCACCCATTACCCTTTTTTTGACTCTTGAAAAGTGACAACGTTTTTTACTCTTGGGCTAACAGTTTCGTTTTCAACCGGTTTTTTATTCTCAATAATTTCCTCTTCATCATAACTTACCCAATCCTCGACCACCCCCATCAACTTGCATTGAAGGTATCCCTACCTTATTATCTACCAACTTACATGACCGCAACGTGGTGATTTTGTTGATCGGCACATGTCTTGAATTCTTTGAACTGATCGCCAATTGACCCACTTGTTTGGTCAATGCTTCATGGTTTTTCTCTTGAATTTCGAACTTCCTCTCTAAACCCTTGATTGCATCCAGGATACCTGCCAATTGTGCTCCGAAGCCATCATCTTTCTTCGGTTGGACTTGCTGATAAGTTCGTTTTTGCTGATACCCTCATTGATTGTATGTATTTCTTTGATATCCTCCCGAATTTTTCCCTTGGCGATTTTGGGATTGCGGGTACTGTTGTCCTCCACCCTGCACATAAGAACCTTAAAATTCAGGATTCAGTAGATTATTTGCATTACCATACCTGAAGTTCGAATGATTTCGCATGTTCGAATGGTAGGTGTTGGAGTTGAAATCAAACGGTTTCCCTTGAACATAGCTCCCATCCTCCTGCCCGCTACCTATAGTAGGACACTGATTTGCATACAGTCCCAACTCTCCGCATGTCGCACAGACCACAAATGATGACACCGCTTTAGCTTCCTCACTTCCACCACCAACCTAGAGTTGGGTTAATTTTTTCTCCAATAAAGCGTACTTCTTCTCCAAACTCTCATACTTCTCTTCAGCACTATAATCCACTGCTTTTAGTGCTACCTTGGTCTTCTAGCTGATTGGGCATGTCTTTTTGATGTTATGGAAATTTGTTCCATATGGGCCCAATCATCTACCTTAGGCTTTGTGTTGAAACATGAACCTTGTGTGGCCGTTACTATTCGAATTGTCAAAACGGACTGCATTGAATGGAAGACTGACTGGGATCCGAACCCCAGCCGAACTTGATGTTTGGGTGCGTCCGAAGGTGATCCGAACCTGGAGCTCGGATAAGGTTCGGATGGATCTCAGTTCGGACAGAATTACACGAGTATAAATAGTTTCATCTATGTAATTCTTTGTAAGTTTTTGTCCAGAGTCTATCCAGATCAAGTGTTAATAGGGGAGGTTTTGTCCAACCTCCCCTGGTCCTTAATCGTTGTATACTCCTTCGGTTTATGTAATCATTCAACACAATATATGACAAAACTTCTGTCTCGATATTATCTACCATAGAATCGATCCGTTTATGCAACAAACCATCATAAAAACAATGAATTAGATCCCACATTTCAAAACCATGATGAGGACATTTTCGTAAAAGTTCTTTAAATCTAGTAAAAGCTTCATGAAAAGGCTCCCGTGATGATTGTTGAAAGCCTCTGATAGCTGCTCAGCCCTCACTGGTCTTTCTCATAGGATAGTACTCGTTTAAGAATGCCTCTTAAAACTCAGCCCATGTATGTATGCTTGTGGTGGTAAGCTATCAAACCACCGACGGGCCCGATCCTTAAGTGTAAATGACAACATCATCAACTTAACAGCTTCAGTTGTAAATCCAGTTGCTTCAAGTGTGCTGCGAGTAGATTCGAAGGACGCTATATGTATGTATGGCTCCTCCGTCCTTTTCCCATAGAACTTTGGCAAAAACCCCAGATATTGAGGTTCACTTCAAAGGCCCTGCCACTATGTGAAACTGGGGTTACAAACGCTAATGAACTCAGCATAATGATAGGCTTGAAATGACTCTCCACTCCTTGAGCTCGAGCTGGTGTCACTATCCTCGGAACTCCTCATTCCATGTGAATCTGATTTCTTCCTTGATTGTTAGGAACTTGAGGTACACCCCTGGGAGGCTGATTTTGACGCACTGGTGGAGGGTTAACCGGAGGTTGTTGTCGTCATGGGTTAGCTTGCACCCCCAGTTGACCTCTGTACTAGTACCCATTGTCTTCATCTGGGTCATACCACTCTTGATCCCATTGCTCTTCCAGTTATTGCCAAGCTTGCTGACCTCCATTGCCTGCGGTTGCATAACCATACCCTTGTTGCTCAAACATATGATTTTTCCATATATTGGGTTGGTTTGTATGGTAGAATTATTGTGGTGGGGGTTGTTGATAATTTGGTTGGGGTGGTTGTTGTGGAGGAGTTTGTTGTGGAGCTTGGCGATATATGGGTGGTTGTTATGGTGGAATTGGTTGTATCCGTGGTAACGGAGTCTTCCGCCTCATGATGTGATGACTAAGACGAGTGGTGTGACTTCGGGCGCCCATCTAAAGGGTTGTCAAGGTTAGGAAATTGTTTTCTTGGAAGGCTGGTTCACTCTGTGGGTTTTGCGGTTGAAGTTGAGGGTCTTGTGGGTTTTGTAGATTGGGGTCAATTTTGGGGTGGAATGGTTTGGTTTTGTGGTTGGTTCTCCATGTTTCTTCTACTTCTTTGCTCTGCCCGGTTCTGCCGAGCTATTCGTTCAATCTCTGGATTGTAAATCAACGGTGAGTTCTTTTGCGAATACCTGGTATGCATAAAACTTGCACAACCCTGCAAAACAGTCAAAACAATGCAAACGGGTCACATAGCACTGCTCTATAGATTGTAAAGAACACGTGAGAAGCAACGAAACACAAAGTTGGGGGGTCCAAATATGACAAAAACTTTCTATCACAATTGATCCTATCGTGGCACGAGGGTCTGAGTGAGGGGCTCGCGACACGATGTAGCTAAATTGCTGAACTTTCACTTAAATTTTTTTTAGAACAGAAGAAAATGCAGAGAAAAAGAATATGACACTATTTTTGGATTTTGGAAAATTTTTGGAAATTTAAAAACAAAGAAATCAACTAACAAACAAGCACATGATTCCTCGACAACGGCGCCAATTTGATAACGGTTTGTCGCGACCATTACAAATCCCAAACTTAATTAAAATTTGTAGTAGTGGAAGTTAGGGTATCGAACCAAGGGATTATATAGTTATTCGCTAATTACCTAATTTACTAACTAAGTGAAACCTAAATTACTTAAACTAAATTGCAAAAATGGAAAAGTGCCTCTTAGTTGTAAAACTTGGGTTGATTGATTTTAAACTAAATTAACTAACACTAAAGTACCGCTAACAATTGCTTGGTTTAAACTTATATAAACTATAGGTAATCACTTTAAGATCAGGCCTAGTGAATTACTGATCTCGCTCGTCGGAAATCTAACCTAGAAATCACATAGACATGGTTGTGCTAACATTCATCCAACCTAACCAACTGAATATTATGAACGTACTTAGTATAGTCCTAGAGCTATGCTGTTAAGGTAGTCCGGGAGCGGGGGGTACGAACAATAACAAACAATCAGACACAATTGAACAATTAAACACTGAATTAATGATTGTCACAAGTCACGAATTCATCCAATGTCAAAAACCCTAGTTTGAAATCAGCAAAACACTAACCTTCACTCAAAGTGATTACAATGAAATTAGCCGAACATGATAAACAGCGAAAAAAACAATAATCAAAGAAACTGCCATCAATTCCGAGTTCAATGCTTGAGAAATCTTCACCGAATGCTTGGAAATGTCTGAAAGTCGCAACCAGCAGTCCAAAATCGTCCAAGAAGGCAGAAGAAGCGAACTGATGGCATCACATTGGCTTAAATAGCCAAACCCTAATTTTTGACCGACTTTAACACCGTCGCGTGTCGCGAAGGTCTTCTCCCTTCAGCCTCGCGCCACGACCTCGCCAAAATAGTCGGGGCCTTCTCTTCAACACACATCATGTCACGAAGAGGAAGTCTCAACCCTCGCAACATGATCTGAATCTTCTTATCTTTAACACTTGAATCCGACCGATTTCTTCACGTTAATGTCTGAACCTGAAACATACAAAACTATACAAAGTGATGTGTTTCCAACCAGATATAAACCATAAAAGTAGGGAATTAAGACTGATAACACGATACAAATTACTAACACATCAGGCTTCATAACAGCTTTCTCGCGATCCTTATTTCCTTTAATTTATTTGAAACATCTGGATCGTTTGGACATAATCTTTTCACCTAGTTTCATATATATATATATATATATATATATATATATATATATATATATATATATATATATGCACAAGAAAAGCATCATTCATTAAATTTACACACACCCAAAAAGCAAAGGGATTAATTTGGTTGATTTCACGTATTGTATTGACTATTGAGAAAAAAACTAACTTTAGAATAAAAGTCATATATGATTTAATCTAGCCTCAAACTAAACATAACATGTTTGTAAGTATATAATTATTAGATTATTGTATTTCCTTCAAACATCAATCTTAGCAAGAAAAATAGTGTCAATTAAGAAGAAAATCACCTCATATGGTGAATAACGAACCAAATCATATGATGACACACTATTATATCTTGGTTAGTTCAATATGATTATTAAGATTTTAGGGCTCGCGCTTTATCTAGGACCGAATGGAACCAAACGACGAAAAGAGAGAAACCGATTTGTGTCATTCGGTCGGGGCTGCGGGCTTTATTATTATTATTTTTTTTTTTTGAGTAAATCGGGCTTCGGGTTGGGCCGACTTAAGCCGGGTCAGGCCGGGTTTTCGATTTTGATTACCCTTATCCTAGCCATGCTCCTTATTTTCTAACCCTAAAAACCCAAAAACGACTGTTTTCTCTCAAATGTCTCATTTTTTAAGATCCAGAGCTTAATTTGGTGTTTTCAAGCTTAGATTCATGTCGATTTTCATCATATTTGGTATGTTTTCTCAAACCATGTTTCCATCATCTTGAATCTTTGCTCCATATAATCAAGATCTTTTTTTTTTGTGTGTTTATAAAGCTAGATCTTGCCATGCATGATTGATCTAGGGTTCATGTGATCAAAAATATAATTTTATGCATAAAGTTTATCTTTTTCTTGATTCTCATGTTGGATATTTATAGATCTTAGCTATGCATGAACTTTGATGCTTAGATCTTCATAAAAATGTCATCTTGGATATAGATTTAGGGTTTGATGCTTGAGGAATCACCATCATGATTATAGATCTAGGATTTTGATAATCAAAGATGTGACTTTATGCATAAAAGTTGTATTTTTCTTAATTTCTATGGTAGATCTTGTTGGATCTTGATTATGGTTAATCTTAGATGCATGAATCTTCATAAAAATGTCACCTTGGTTATAGATCTAGGGTATTACCATGAGAATTTTGCATACTTGTTTTAGATGTAGGGTTTTGTTTATGAAAAATGATAACTTGATGATTTTTATGGATAAAGAAATATATATATATATATATATATATATATATATATATATATATATATGCATGTTTAGATCTATGATATAATGATAACTTGATGATTATGTATGATAAATCTAGGATGGTTATGCATGATTAGTCACAAACGATTTCGTTTTGAATAATTTGTATGGAAAAGATTGAAACTTGAATGATTATTTTGTTTGAAAATAGTCAAATTCGGGTTAATATTGAAAATAAATAATTTTTATAAAAAAATATATATTAGGATGTTTCATGTTTAGATCTTGTTTAAAGAATAGGTTTATGATATAATTAGGGTTAGAATGATTATTGGTTGTCATATTGGGCCAATGTTATTTCATGAATTGTTAGTATTGTTGTAACGTTGTAAAAATAAATAATTAAGTTATTAATTACTTGCCATCGTTTGACCTGGAGTTAGGATTATGTTGCATGAATAAACTTTAACGTGCATCATCACTTAAATAAATCACCAACGAGTTGTCGAGTCGAACTTGTTGTTAAGTCGTTTCGAGTCACGAAATTTATTTATTTATTTATTTGTTTATTTCTTATTTAGTCGTCAAGGTCATATTCGGGGTTTATCCATTTCGTTTCGTGGAGTCATTCTGTCATGTGTGTCTCCATATCAGGTGAGTATTCATAGCCACTCTTTCTTTTAAACGTTTTAGGGTGCAACATGTACCGTATTAAAAACTTATATTCAATATACTTTACTCGAAAACTACATGCGAACTTTATGTTGTTATGTTTGCTCTTGTATGTGAACTTGTGTGGTTATTTGTGTTATGTTGTGCTCATACTCATACTCATACTCGTGTGACATTAACTGTAAAAATCCGGAGTTTTAATGATAGATCTATCGGTGTGACGACCCACCTGACTTGACCGGTATTTGACGTCGGGTGATTGGTAATCGTGTGGTCAAGGTTGACTCATACACCCCTGTTTGCTCAATTTCATATCAGGTTTATCGTACTCGATTGCACTTAATTGATGGATCGCATGCTTTTAATCTATTGTAGTATCTAAACCTTTGTTTACTCACGAACTACTTGTAGTTGACCCTTATTTTGTTCATGTTGTAGACTTTGCTGTTTGATATCGATGATCTCGTTGATGACACTTTAGGATGCATGTGAACTTAGTGAGACCTAAATAAATCAAGTTATTTTGTTATTCTTTGTTGTGTTGTATTTGGATTATTATGTAAATATGAATGTTCTAAAATGGGTTGATTAAGAATATCACAACATTTAACTAGTGTTATGTGCATCTAGAGAATCATAGCGTCCTGACGATTCCGTTGTCGGTTGGGGTGTGACAAAGAACTTGTAAAAAATAATTATACCAAAACTCCAAAAAATTAATTAAAGATATGCTTACTTCATGTTTAACTTTGATATTTTTTTTAGCCAGCAAATAAAACTGCTTTTTATAAAGGATTAAATTACATACAATAAAACTTATTTTTATAATTGATTAAATTCATACCTTGAGATGATTAATTGTTTTAAAAGAAGTTTGGTAAACTTTCAAATAAAATAAAAGAAAGTGTCATAGCTTGTAGCTAGAGTGTTGTAGCTTGTAGCTATAGGTGAAGACACCTTATTGAAAGTAATATTAAATTATCATTAAATTGAGTTGTCTTGTCTTGAAGGCTTGAAAGAAAATGCAGACTTGCAGTCGAATAAAAAATACACACACACACACACACACATATATATATATATATATATATTCATACATGGGTCTTTTTTAGAAGAAAATAGTCATATCATAGTATTTCTTCTTTTTCTTTCTCTCTTCTGCCTACAACTTTCGATTCATAAAAAAAATAACATCATCTCCATCTTCTTTCTTATTTAAAATATTCAAGATATTCACCTTCATCTCACTAGTTTAGTACGTACTCTATGCCAAAGAATCTAGAGGGTCAAACCACAACAAAGCTGCCCCATCTTATACTCCGTTTAAGAGAAAATTCAGTTCGTCGAAGGGTCCGTTGACTCCCCTGACCCTCCCCTAAATCCAGCCCTGTTTATATATTTATATATGTATACATGTGTGTATGTAGTAAATAATAAACTACATAATTGGTCTTAAATAAATGAGATTTTAGTAAATGTTGACTGTGAAAAACATGATACACGAATTTGACTTTCTATAGTGATGGTACACTGTAATGTTAAAGAGAAAAGCAGGCATATATAAATTTTTACATATTTCACCATCACTCATATCAGCGAGTAGATATGCAATACCATTAAACAATCAAAACCACAACCGGTGTGGTTTATATTCATATAAAACCGCATAGTTTGTATAAAAGTTTCGGCCATACAGGTGGCACCGGACCGTGAACACTTCTAATCGGGGTCACATCGCGATAGGAATCATCATTCTGGAATTTGGACAATATCAGTTTTGCAAATGTTTTTTTTTTATTTGAAAAAAATATTTATTTCCGCATTCGCTTCCGCAAGCTTTGAAACTATGCGATGTGTTTTCTTAATCAAATTTATATCATGCGTTCGCTTTTCAAACCATTTAGTGATTGTTCGATGTAACTTGTCTTAATGATCCATGAAGTCACGACCCCGTAGGAAGCCTCTATGGTTCGATGTGACATACCACCATAAGGAGAGTTAGGGGAAAATTGATGTGATGATGATGAGAGAGAGAGAGAGAGAGAGAGAGAGAGAGAGGTGTATCATAAAGTAGAGAGAGTATGTGGAGAGTTAGGAAAAAAATTTCTCCCTTAGGTAGTGCGTAATAGTTCCATTGTACCACTATGGGCTCACCTCTACCACACCCCTCATACAACACCATAGTGGTGTCCGTATAATGCCACAACTCTCATCTTTTCTTTTATATTTGTTTCTCTATGCATTGAATTACCTCACTCACCTCCACTTCCGCAACCCTTAGAACCCGCATAGCGATCCATGGTGCCACTACCATGATACCCTCCTCACACCTGTAGTGATACCAACATAAATAGTTCTTATAGTGAATGTTGTTTCTTTTGTCTCTTGAATAAAATGTTTTTCGGTAAAAAAAAGTACCTTTAAATATAAATTTTTTTTTTTAAAATAGAGTAAATACCTTTTTTTGTTCCCTGTGGCTTGGGCATTTTAACCATTTCAATCTAAAAAATGAACGTTTAACATATCAAGCCCTGAGGTTGTCTTTTTGAACGATTGTAGCCCTTAATACAAATTCTGTTAATTATTTCTGTTAAATGTAAGGGTATATCAGTCATTTTACCTATAAGGACTATATATTTAACTTATAAGCACCATCTAGATGAGGGACTATTTGTGTAATTTAAGAAAAGTAATAAATTATATAATTACCCTATATATACAAAATACAACCCATAGTACAAACTCTAAAGCATGCTGTACAAGCCAATAATGCACACATAGTACCAGTTTTAAAACCAACTTACAACTCTCTATTGCAAGCTAAGCTGAAATTGCCTCTTCATGGCTGTAAACTATAAGCGGGTCATGGCTAGAGTGCTGGACTATCCATATTCATAGTGTAGTACTCCTAATCAAGCAGATGTTACAAGTTGTTTGCTTTATTGTTGTACCACACATTTTATCAGATAAAGAAATATGGGGAAAGATGGTCTTATTCTCTCTCCCCTTCATTTCTTCCCCAAATTCAGGGTTTCTTTCACCTTTCTACACTGAATCGGTATGGTTTAGAGGTATGGCATCCTCTTTTATTAAAAAATAAAGACATGAAGACATCCTGCTCTTCCTTTCTTGGTATTAGCTGCACGTCTCAGTCTCTCTTCTTCTTCTACGAGATCCTCTACATTGAATCGGTAATGTCTAGATCAAGACTAATTTAGTCATCCGATTTTGGGATATAAAATATGTTTGTATGGAGCATATAAATAGGCTTTTGTTGAGAATTAGGGCACATTTGGTGCGCCTCTTTTTACATACACCGTTCTCTCTGTGTGTTGAGTTAGGTGATTGAATATGTAGTCGTCTCCTATCTCATGCAATCCTTCAATATCGATTCTATTTTCTCATCTCGGATCAGTGCCTGCCTTTTGAAACATGAAAGGGATTTGGCCGGCGAACCGATTAGCCTCTCAATGGTTTTGCTCTTGCCACGCAGATCTGAGCTAACGCTTAGAATCAAAGTGCGAATACATCTTCATCTAGGTTAGTTCTTTCTTATACACACTACTTTTCTATAAATCTTGAACAATTGGTCAATCGTTTTTTGTTGTTGCAGGTTTTTGGAATTGATTTTTGACTTCAATCGGCTTCAACTTCTTCAACAGGGGCGAGGATTTAGGTTTATTTAATGGGTTTTTTTGTTTGTCATTTGGCTTGCTTCAATTGGTTTTTGCCTTTAATTTCCGAAGAGAAAATCACAATTGGTTAGTTGTACTTTGCTTAATTACTCAACTGATATCTAATTGCTCTTTGTGTCTGCATTTTGTAGGTTTATGTGGTCACAGATCGTGAGCCATTGTTTAGTTCTTTTGGTTCCCTTTTTGACGTATCAAGGTTTTGTAAGAGCAATTTCGGTAGGAACAATCTGTAACTCACACTTTCTGTCATATGGGTATTGAATTGGATGATCTAAACTAACAATCATGATCACTATTTACAATTGAGTGATAATTCTGATTTTATTCCAATCTATATACTTGAACCAGGTGATTTGTATAGCCATTGTTTTGGAAAAGAAATCGCCAAAACTGGCGATTAGGGTTATATGTGAAAAATATGCAATCCACTCTAAGTGTTTCTGGTATTGAGGAGGAGTTCAAGAAATTTAGTAAGATCAGCCAAGATGATGTTGCTATCATAACTCTAAAGGTCAATTCTTTTCATATCTATGATGATATAGTGCTTTTCTTTAGCAATAATAAATTTATAATTATGAGTATTATATCTAAAAGAATGAAAGTAGGATCTTCACATGTGGTATGCATTTGTCAACTTTGAAGACATTACCAAATTTCTTCATTTGGTGTTTTGATTTGGTTGTCGATTTTGTTTCTGACCTTGAAATTTTCGAACCATGCGTCGATTCTCATATTAAAGCATATGTTTAATTTTTCATTCTGAATTTGGTTATGCTTTATTTGTGTCATAATTTGTTTTTTTTCTTTTTGCAGGTAACGTGATCTGTCTGTAAGTATTTCTCTTTAAGTATATATGCCTTCGAATGCATTATGTTAGTCAGCTCCAGATTTAAACACATTAAGTCAGTCTGCCTGTGAATGTTAGTTTTTGTTACATGTGCAAATGTCTAGTTTAGGACTTTTAGTAGGTTATTTGATTTTTTAGGAGGCTACCTATAGTTTTGTTTATTTTCTAAGGTATGTTAATTAATTTTTGTTTGTATTGATATTTTCATTGAGTTTGGTTTTTGCTTTATTTGTGTCATAATTTGTGTGTGGGTTTTCTTCTACGAGTACCTTGAACTATATGTTGGTAAGCATTTTTCTTTAAGTTTATATATATTTTCCTTCCAATGCATTGTATTATCATGTGTTGGGAGGATATTCTGTAAATACAATAAGCAACATTGTCTTTTCAAAATTTTTAAAACAAATAGAACTCTAAGGTCTAGCCACTATGAGTTGACCAAGTTTTGTTTTTTAAAGTCTGCAAAATGCATACAGTTTAATAAACATAGTAAACAACTAAATGCACCATAAATGTACTAGCAATGGACGTATGAAACATATATCAACTTATTCTCATGTTATATGACTAATGCAGGGGAGAAATGAAAGTCAAGGATACGTAAGATAAAGGGGACAACACTATCACTGCCAATTCAAATCAAAGTCTTATAAAATGAAAAAAATGTATTAATCCGTTATTTGTTGATTGACAGAAACTGGACAGATTTGACTTTTTAAGGTTAAATATGGATTCTTCTTATAACCTACAAATATGGCCTTTAGATAGCATATATATAACCATTACTTTCATTTATAGATTGGGTTGGAAATTGCTAATTAACATTATATCAATACATCTTTAGGTTTCTCTTTTGCCTTTTTTGTTAATAGCGTATCTCGACATATTGTTTCTTCATAAAATTAGAAAATTAGGCGTATTAAACATGTCAAGCTCCGCTGCGAAGCGCGGGTCGTCCAACTTGTTAAAAACAAAACCCATAGAACTCATCCTCACCTCCCCCAATTCAACTGCCGAATCTAGAAACTAGAGACATGTATACTTCAAACAACAGTTCAAGTAATCCTTCCCAACGAATTGGACCGGTTGACAATTAAGAAGATGGACCACTAACTCACTCTTAACCGAGTAAGTTCAATCACCATTTATTCTTCTATTTCTTTGCGGAAGGTCACTAACTTATTTTACATGTCTCTGTTTTTAAGATCCCCTTGTTTGTGATCCTTTTAGGCGAATTGTTGGCCGGTTGTCCATTTCAAGATGATGTGGATTGCCTGATATTTTCCCATAGTGTTTAAATCCATGGCTAGTGTGGTTGCTGATCCAAGATGATAGTATATACCCAATGTTTAAACACGTCCAACAGTTGAATTGGAGGAGGTGGGGATGAGTTCTATGAGTTTTATTTTTTAATTAATTTATCTATTATTTTTATAAAATACACAAATAGTCCCTCATTTATTAAAATGGTGTTTATAAGTTACATAAATATGTCTTATGAGTAGGTACCTAAAGACATTAAAAAGTAGGAGGTCCTGGGTTCAAGACTCACTTGTGATAAAATAAATGGAGGTCCAGGTTGGGCTCAGGAGTTTTCTTACCTATGATGAGTTTTTTTCTGATGAGGATTGAATATGATCGGGTGGATGGTAATGCCCCTGTCTGTAATCCAAATTACCGTTAAAAAAAAAGATACAGCCTCAAGACTCAAGACTTGATATGTTAAATTTTTTTTTATTTTTAAACTAAAACGACGAAAAGAACCAATATAATAATTTATTCTAAATAAATAAATATAAAGTTGTCAACGCTATTTGCTTATATTGTCAAATATTCCAAGAAACGTTACATTGTAATCGCCCCCAACCCAAGGGCTGACCGACTCCCTCCACCATCATCGCTATCGCTAGAGAGAGAGTAATGATTAATCAAAGACCCATCAAACCCAGACCCTTTCCTCCTCCTCCTCCTCCTTCTTCATCTCTAGTTTCAACTTCCTCCACCTCTTCCCTTCCACCTCACAAATCCGATCAAAAAATGGGCAGACGATCCATCTGTAAACTAACCCTAGTCACTGCCCTTTTCATCTTCGCTTTTTACGCCCTGTTCTACAACTCAATTTACCCAGACAATGCCAACACCAGCACTTCTTCTTTACGCGTCCAGACTAGCCCCCAAAAAACAGTTCGAATCTACATGTACGATCTCCCCAGAAGATTCACCTACGGCGTTATAAGCAGCTACGAAATCGCACGAGAGGGCAAGGCAAACGAAGATGTATCAACGCTCAAGTACCCAGGGAATCAACACGCAGCTGAGTGGCACTTGTTCGTTGATCTCAATAACACCAACAGATCCGGGTCGTATGTGACTAGGGTTTCGGATCCTCAACAAGCTGACCTCTTCTACGTGCCCTTCTTTTCATCCTTGAGCTTGGTGGCGAACCCGATTCGCGGTGGGGTGGTGCCCCGAGAGGGGTATAGTGATGAAGAGACGCAGGTGGCTTTGATCTCATGGTTGGAGGATCAGTACTACTGGAAGAGGAATAATGGGTGGGATCATGTGTTTGTTTGTCAGGATCCGAATGCGCTGTACAAAGTTGTTGATCGGGTTAAAAATGGGGTGCTGCTTGTGTCGGATTTTGGGAGATTGGGTCCGGATCAGGCGTCCCTGGTGAAGGATGTGATACTGCCGTATTCACACCGGATCAATTCTTACAAAGGGGAGATAGGTGTTGAAAATCGAAAGTGGTTGATGTTCTTTATGGGCAACAGATACCGAAAGGAGGTACTACTATTTCCGTATGCTTCTTCATTACATACCAGTCAGTTTCTTTCTCTCTAAGATCAAAAACATTATGCGTAGTAACTTCTATTATAGGAATCTGTTGTCATGGAGAGATCCAGGTGTATTCATCAGCTGCTGAGATTGTAATTACAATAACTAATCCTACCTTGCCCATTAGCATCATATTCCTAAATTTTATAATAATATGTAATCCAACTTATTGCCACCTACAAGTTTCTGGAAGAAAAACTTATTTTCTTCTTTTCTAGGTCTTTCATCATCTAACTTGGAACAATCCTAGAATTCATAGCCAATGCAAAATTGTAGGTTTGTAACTCTAGACCTCTTGGTTTATCTTGTAAGTTGCAACCACAAAGAAAGCCTTTATCTTGTGTTCTGTTACGAGGTGACAAGGCTGCAGCAACTGCAAGGTTGCGCCCTTGTGGGCTTTTGACAACAGACTGTGGAAGTACCATATTAACTTACAGGCTTCTTCGAATGCTGCCTTGGTGTTACGCATAGCTAAGCATTTTGTCTTTGCTAACCTCCGAGTCCCTTTCTTGTTATTCTTTCATTGTGGTCTTTTGGTTTTACAAACTTGATGTTTCTCGGTTAGCTTCATTAGGTGCTAATGTGGTATTATGATTACTCATTTTGAAATCATTGGTTGAACTTGGTTAGGGAGGAATAACTCATATATAATAGGTCGGAGTATTATCTCTTAACTGAACCTACTTCTTTGGATGATATGTTTGATAAAATGCTATTTAATCTTCTTTAGCAATCCTTACCTCTTCAGACCTATCCAAAGCATGATCATGTCTACAAGGGAATCTTGATTTTAAAAATAGCGCTTGGACATGAGGTGATGGGACTGAGCAATCTACACTAGCCGAATTACTGGTTCAACCCCAAACAACGACATCAAGGTGGACATTCCGGAGTATGATGGGAGAATAGATCCGGATGAATTCGTGGAATGGCTCCGAACAATTGAACGGGTTTTTGATTACAAGCAGACTCCCGACGAGAAGAAAGTAAAGGTAGTTGCCCTAAAACTTCGCAAATACGCATCGACATGGTGGGCCAATGTTTGTTCAAAACGTGAAAGGAACAGGAAGGAGAAGATTCGTAATTGGTACAAAATGAAGAAGCTTCTTAAATCGAAGTTTCTTCCTGTTTACTATTTGCAGGAGAATTTTACAAAGTTACACACGCTCAAACAATCTGGTCGATCCGTTGAGGAGTATTCACAGGAATTCCAAAGCTTGCTGATGAAGTGTGATTTAGATGAAGACGATCCCCAATCCTTAGTTCGATTCCTCAGTGGATTAGAGCACCGCATAGCCAACGTGGTTAAACTCCAACCCTACTGTACCCTGTGAGAGTTGGTCCTGCTGGCCCACAAGGTTGAAAATCAACAAAAGACTAAAGGTAAATTCGAGGCCCACAAATCCTTTGTTAAGCCCACTACCTCTCAAAAACCTACTACCTTACCCGATAAGCCCAATACCCCATTAGCCAGCCATAACATCTCCCCCACCATCCAAAACCTCCCTAAAGCTCCCCGTCGATGCTTCAAGTGCCAGGGCCTAGGGCACATAGCCTCTGAATGTCCTAACCAAAAAACCATCACTCTAGTCGAATACGAACTCGCGGCTGCTCCCCAATTTGACGACGGCGACAACGATGGCCATCCAGCCTCATCTGAACAGGAAGAAACAGTTTTGGGACCTGACGTCGACGAGTTCCTTGTTGTTCGTCGGGTTCTGACCGGCCATGAACGGGACGATCAGTTACAAAGAGAGGCAATATTTCATACCCGATGTACCATCGGAAGTAAGGTGTGTGACGTGATCATTGATGGAGGGAGTTGTGCCAATGCAACTTCACAGACTCTAATTTCTAAGCTGGGATTGAACACCCAGCCCCATTTTTCACCCTATGTGATTCAGTGGCTAAATCAGGGTAAATGAATCTGAGTCTCACAACGCGTGCTACTAGCAGTAAGCATGGGTCAGATTTACCAAGACCATATCCGGTGTGATATCATCCCCATGGACGCATGTCATGTGCTATTGGGCCGCCCGTGGTTGTTCGATCACAGGGTTATGCACGATGGGTACAAGAATACATATTCTTTCAGTTTTAAAGATCGTCGGATTACATTGACTCCCATGGTTCCGATTTCAAAGAATCCCACCCTTACTACTCTGTTAGCATCTGAGCTCCACGAATTTACCACCTATAAAGAACTTATTTTGATGGGTCTTGAAGATGATTATTATTCTGCCCCAAGTGAGGTACATCCTTTAATTAAGCCACTTTTACAAACCTATGCCCATGTTTTCCCAGTGCAGATTCCTCCTGGCCTTCCTCCTTTGCGTGATATTCAGCACAAGATCGATCTCATTCCCGGCTCAGTTCTGCCCAATAAATCGGCATATCGATCCAACCCTGTGGAAACCGCTGAAATTCGTAAACAAGTTGATGAGTTGCTTGAAAAGGGTCTAATCCGGGAATCCTTTAGCCACTGTGCTGTTCCAACCCTCTTGGTTCCTAAAAAGAACGGTGAATGGCGCATGTGTGTAGACAGCCGCGCAATCAACAAGATCACAATCAAGTATCGATTCCCGATCCCGCGACTCAATGACCTGCTTGATGAGTTACACGGGTCACGAATTTTCTCCAAAAATTGATCTGAGAAGTGGCTATCATCAGATTCGTATTGCCGAAGGTGATGAATGGAAAACTGCATTCAAGACCAAGGAAGGATTATACGAGTGGCATGTAATGCCGCTTGGTTTGTCAAACGCTCCTAGCTCATTTATGCGCTTGATGAATCAGACACTAAAGCCTTTCCTTGGACATTTTATCGTCATTTATTTCGACGACATATTGGTTTATAGTCGCTCTTCCGATGAACACACTGATCACTTGCATCGGGTATTCGATGTATTGGCTCGTGAACGATTATATGGTAATCAAGAGAAATGTCAATTTTTTACTCCTCGGGTGGTGTTTCTAGGCTATGTTGTGTCAGGGAATGGAATTGAAGTAGATGACAGGAAAATTCAAGCCATACGTGACTGGCCTGTTCCGACATCCATCCAACAAGCGCGAAGTTTCCATGGACTCGCCTCTTTTTATAGGAGATTCGTAAAGGATTTTAGTATGTTGGTTGCGCCACTCACAGAAATTACCAAATGTAAGCAATTTCAGTGGACTTCTCAGGCCCAAGCAGCCTTCGAAGAGCTCAAAGACCGTCTAACTTCTGCACGTGTGTTGGCTCTACCATGTTTTGATGAGATGTTCGAGGTCGAATGTGACGCCTCTGGGGTTGGTATTGGGGCTGTCCTGTCTCAATCAGGCAAGCCTATCGCCTATTTCAGTGAAAAACTTAATGATGCGAAGAAGCGTTATTCCACGTATGACAAAGAATTTTATGCACTCGTTCGGGCCTTGGATCACTGGCAACATTACCTACTACCTCACGAGTTTGTTCTTCACTCGGATCACGAAGCACTCAAATATATCTAAGGACAACACAAGCTCCAACCACGTCATGCTAAATGGGTTGAATTCCTGCAATCATTCACCTTTACTATTCGCCACTGTGATCAGATTTGGTATAAAGATGATTGTGTATTAATCTGATAATTTCATACAAAAGAGGTGAAACCCCTATTTATACTAAACAAGGTGTAAAATATCTAACTATAATAAATGTCTAACTACTAACTACAAGAAATATCTAGATACAAGAAAGATCTAGATATTCTCTAGTGTGACTACATATAACATTATTTAACACTCCTCCTCAAGTTGGAGCATAGATGTTAATCATGCCCAACTTGTATAAACGGGAATCTATGTCTGCAACTTGGACTCGAACATGAAGAGTAAACTGGAAAAGGTTTCTTGTAAAAGAGAAACAAGAACAGGACCTGGAACAGGATAAGGAAACGGGAGCAGGAAATCGGGACACGAGCAAATCGGGACACGAGCAGGAACTTTAAACAGGAAACCAAGGTCAGGAGCAAGAGCAGAAAAACCGGGACAGGAACAAGAGCCGGAAACTGGAACAGTAACAGATAAGCCCTGATCAGAACAGTGAACAGCGGCTTCTAGGACAAGTACAGGCAAGCCCTGATCAGAATCGTGAACAACGGCTTCTGGGACAGGAACATGAACAGTGATTTCCGACTGTGAACAGTGATACCGGCAGTGAACAGTGTCGGGGCAGTGAATAGTGTTTCCAGCAAACGAATCAGATGCAGGCTGTGTGCTGAGACAGAACTGGAACAGGACAGGAGTGAGAGTAGGAGTGTACCAGGAGCTTAAACCTTAAGCTCTGATACCCATAGTTATCAAAAGCGCTCGCTTTTGGCGCCTAGGCGCAGATTCTGAGCGAGGCGCAAGAAATGCGCTTAGGGTTCCTAGGTAATTGAAGCGCCAGGTTTGGGTAGTGTCCGGCATGATTCCGGCGAGATCCCGGTGAGATTCCGGCGATGTTTAAGAGAAAACGAAAGGAAAAAAAAGTAGAAATAAAGAAGAGATGGATAGAGTCATAACTACATACTAGTCATATACTCTGAGAGAGGAGATGATATGTGTGTATCTGATAGTCATATACACATATACACAGAGAGAATAGAGATGATTTGTATGTATCCGATAGAAAGAGAACTAAAAGGCAGTACTATTTTCTTTTTTCTGCAGTTGCAACAGGCAGCAAGCAGCAGTGTGAAGTCTTTTCCAAAGCTCCACACTCACTGTTTTGCCTAAAAGTACATTTTTTAAAAGTATATTGTTCTGTCTTTTGTTTGCAGGAAAGTATTTGACATTGTTACTTTTTATTTTACTAGTTTTGACTTATGTTGTTAGTAGTATTATAATATTTTGATAATTGGTATTAAGAAGAATTGAAACACTTTTAAGTTATTTTTTGTCATTTTGGTAGTTTATGTATATTTTTTTATTTTTTTAATTAAGAGCGCTTTTTTTTCTCAGGCCCACGCTTTTTTTGCGCTTATCGCCTAGGCGCTAGGCGGACCCTATGCGCCTTAAGTGCGCCTCGCGCCTTTGATAACTATGCTGATACCATGATACAGATTATAGTATAAATCTGATGATATATTACAAACTAGGTGAAACCCCTATTTATACTAAACAAGGTGTAAAATATCTAACTATAATAAATGTCTAACTACTAACTACAAGAAATATCTAGATACAAGAAAGATCTAGATATTATCTAGTGTGACTACATATAACATTATTTAACAGCCACAAATCCGACAGATTAAATCGAGGCGCTGATGCACTATCTCGTAAGCACTTTCTCACTGCCTCTCTAGGCACAACCATTCTGGGATTGGATTTACTCAAAGAGGAATACGCCACTGATGGTGATTTCGGCGAATTATTTAATCAATGTTCCCATCGTCCAGTGCGTGATTTCCACATTGTTAATGGGTTTTTGTTCAAGGGCAGCCGCCTTTGCATTCCTCGTACTAGCCTTCGGTCCTCCTTAATTCAAGAAGTGCATAACGGAGTTGATAAAACATGTCTCATGATAAAACAACATTTCTACTGGCCACGTTTGATGCGGGATGTCGAACACTATGTCTAGCGCTGCCTAGTTTGTCATGTTGCCAAGGGACATTCGCAGAATCAAGGATCGTACCTGCCCCTGCCGGTTCTACGTGCCCCGTGGGAAGATGTGAGCATCGACTTTATCACCGGCCTTCCCTAAGACACAACGCCACAAGGATTCAGTGATGGTTGTTGTTGATCGATTTTCCAAGATGGCGCATTTTGTGCCTTGTCACACTTCCTTCGACGCGGTCCAGATTGCTGATTTATACTTCAAAGAGGTGGTTCGTTTACATGGCATTCCCAGATCTGTTGTCAGTGACTGTGATCCTAAGTTTCTAAGTCATTTTTGGCTAACTTTATGGCGCAAGCTGGGAACTAAGCTCAAGTTTAGCACCTCCTGCCACCCCCAGACGGATGGTCAAACAGAGGTTACCAATCGCACACTCGGCACACTACTTTGGGCCATCACAAAACAGAAACTCAAACAATGGGATGTATCTCTTCCTCATGCTGAATTTGCCTATAACAGGGCACCTCACAAATCCACTGGCCACTGTCCGTTTGAGATCGTTTATGGGACCAACCCCCTCACTCCAATTGACCTGATTGCTTTAGATACCTCTGTTAATTTCAGTCCTGAAGTAGTCGATAGGGTTCGAGATATCTAGGCCATTTATACTGATGTTCGTAACCGCATTACCAAGTTCAACTCCACTGAGAAGGCTCGCCCCGATAAGTCTCGAAAACCAGTCACATTTCAACCGGGCGATCTTGTGTGGATTCATCTCAGCAAAGGTCGTTTTCCTACTAAACGGCGATCCAAAGTCAGCCCTCGCGCCGATGGTCCTTTCAAGATTCTGTCTAAGGTCAACGACAATGCTTATAAAGTCGAGCTTCCTAGTGAATACGGTGTTTCAGCCACCTTCAATGTGTCTGACCTACAACCATATTATGATCCGGCGGACCCTATCCCAAGTTTGAGGGCAAACTCTTCTGATGTTGGCGGGGATGATGGGACTGAGCAATCTACACTAGCCGTTACTAATTTCCAAGAGGGTGAATCATGGGTCAGCTGCGTCGGGTATGGGCTCCAAGTTTGAAGGCCCAACAAGTCTTATCAGGTGCCGTAGAGGACTACTGATAGCAGCCCAGCTGCCCACATGCCTACTCATCTAATTTCTTTAAAGTTAATTTATGTCGGTTGTTTTATTTTCAGTTATTTTCCTAGCTTTGTTTTTTCCTTATTTACTTGTAGTTTGCTCCTAAAGAGTAGGAACATGGGTTAGTTGCTAGTTGGAAGTTGTAATTCTCTTGTAAACAAAACTTCACAGTTTCGGAATGGAAGGCAGAGAATTACCATTTGAATTACTTTGTTAGTTTTCCCCACTGGAAAGCTTTCTATCCATTGCTAACTCAAGGTAGCAACTTGAGGGGTGATCTTTGGGAGCTTGTACTCGTTTTTAGGCGGTGTGTCTGTAACCTAATACGGGTCGGGTTTGCTCTTCGGTTCTGCTTGAGTGGTGAAACTGTATCTCAGGCCGACCGTTGGTTTTGTCATTCGTGTTCTAGTTACCGTTAATCTAGTCGTTTGAAGCCGGTTACCATCATGAGGGGTACAAGATGATGAAGAAATACCACCTTATTCACAACTTGGTCAAAACTTGTGTTTCTAGGAGGGTGATATGTAAAAAAACGAATAGATGAAAAGGTTATGAATGGTTTATATGATTGAAAAGGCCAACATACAAGAGAGTTGAGACAAAGGCAACTTTTAGCTATACAAAAAGCTTATATGGTTGTACATAGACCAACGCCTTGGTACGTACGCTCTTTCTCCTCGCGTCTCACGCCTTGTCTTTGAAGGCTGAAACGACTAAACACTTAAGAGCACCCCATGCTTTCAAAACATGGTGAGCATAAGCCTATACTCTGAACCACTTATGCTAACCCATCTTTAAGAAGTGTGATTGGGTACGCAACTTCAGTTTTTGTTCTTTTATTACTGCTTCAATTTGTTTTTTCAACTAATTGTAATTGACTTATCGTTCATAACGTGCTTTTTCTTGTGATGAACTTTACAATACTTGCTAATGTCTATTTGGTCTGGGACACCATGGTTGTCGGGGATTAGTGTTGAAGCGAGCTTGTTCCATGTCTGTGATGTTACATGGATTTTATATGCTAGGACAGTGAAACAGTCACCTTTTTGTCTTCTGGTCAAGAATATGGGTTTAACCGCCTCGCTCAGCTATCTTGAATAACTTTTTACAGAAAATGTGATTATTAGTTGACCATTGGTAAGAGTCATGATGGTAGTGGATCAGTTGATGTTATTTGGAAAGCTGGTTGTTGAATCTACCGTTGAGTTGGTTGTTGAGTTGGTTCTTTGACGTGGTCTTGGTATTTTGGGGTATGTGGGAGGTGTAGTTATCAATGTGCAGTGACACTTGTTTGTCTCTGTTAACGTCTTTGTCTTTAATGTCTTTGGTACCTCACTGTTTAGCCTCTGATTGAGTTGTTTTGATGTTATGTTATGCCTAAAACCATATTTTTTCAAGGTTTCATCAAATCCTTGGATCTGCAATGATTCTAGCTTGTGTTATGCACTTTTATTGGGTTCCATGTATTTTTTCATTGCATAGAACTAAGGAGGAATTCTTCTTACATTCTTTGAATTCGTATATATTCTTAACATGAAGACTATTGAACCAAAGTTTGGCCGACCCGGATAATGTGTGCCCGAAGATGTTGCCGTGGACTCCCATAGCCCACTGCCTCTCCTGTAAAGAGGCTGACATTATCATTCGGGTCTTCATGGTTCACTACGAAATGGTATCTTTCTTTTTAGCGGAAATTTAAACTTGGCTATTCGAACACAGAATTTAGTGGCTATGCTTAGATCATATGGTGGGATAAATCATCTCAATGGTTTGCTACAAAATATGTGGGCAGAAGCAGAACTCTTGAGTGATGTGACATGTTTAGGGTTTGTGTGGACGAGTGTCTGGACATGTTTATGATTTGTGGGTGTGGTAGCCATATGGTGTGAGTTGCTTGGATATGGGGAAATCTATGTTAACAGGGGTAGGACCAAAGCTGATTAGTGGTAATTATTAATTAATGAATGATGGTACTGCATGTTGTAAAGAGCTTGAAGCTTGAGCAGTAATGGTAGGCATTGCTTGGATGTAGACAAATGACTTGGTGTTATTTTGACAAGATTCGTTTTGGGTTAAACTTACCCCACCTTTTGTTAGGGTATGAATGAAAAGGGTAAGAATCACGATGATGAGATGATACTTATTTACAAAGTTGGTTTGGATCTTTTACAAGTGTTCAAATACCAAGGTTCTATTTTGTGATGTCAGGGTGTTGGAGATAGGTTTCAGGAATAATTATAATTTGTCTTAGACATACTTATGTTATCATGAACCATACTTTGTATTTATGTGGTAAGATACAGATAATTCAACCACCATGATCAGGATAATGCAATATTTTCTAAGTTTAGTTATCCCAAAAGTTGCAAGACGTTTTCTTTTTATGAAATTTCCATCGTCAAATTAACTTATTTAGTCATTTCAAGATATTGGTGAGATTATCTGTGGTCCATAAAATTTTCTAATTTTAACACATTGACGGGTATTATAATTTGTTCAGTGAGCTCAGGAAGGTAATTGTAGGATGTTTTAATCGGAAAACTTGAATTCCGTTGTACAAAACATTGAGAGTTTTATACCTCTGCAAACAAAAATATGCACAATATAAGTAGACTTAAGATATAGTTTTATATGGGGTATTAAATAAGTTATCTATTAAACCCAAGGTTGCAGAAGTCGCTAGGCGCTATCTGGGCGGTCGACTAGAGAGTTGTGAGTACTCGGGCCTAGGCGAGGAGTACTCGGAGAGTACTCGGACATGGTATTTATAAAGAAAATAAATTTCTAGAAAATATATACATCTTCCAATACTAATATTTATGAAAAATAATAAGTTAACATGGATATATGTTAATTTTTTTATTCATAGTGATGGGACCAACTTTTTATATAAAGGAGGTCACAATATAATGCGTATTTTGCCCCTTATACCCAATGTTGACTTCCTACCCCCAAGGTTGACCGAGTACGCAATTCCTAGGCGGAATATCGCCTAGGCGCCTCGGCAACCCACCGCCTAGCGAGTACTCGGAGAGTACTCGGGCGCCTAGAGCAAGTTTTACAACATTGATTAAACCTCGTGTTTGGATCCCCAAATTTAACTATATAACTAGTGAATTTAAATCACATTACTTGTTAAATTTTCCTGTGATTGTTAGTAGTATAATGTTGATCTTAAAAGATGAAGGCATGTAATATCATCATAATTCATAATTTATATTTTCATCTTTTGTCAATGTTGAACATGTAAATGAGACTTGTTAGATGACTAGATGCATCAGTGGTTAGTTGTTATTAATAAAACTCTGGATCTCAAATTTTCATGGCATGTAAAATTAATTTGAATTGATAATTATGAATTAGAAGAATTTTATATATATATATATATATAGGGTTAGGTTCAAATGAGAACTTTTTATTTTGAGAACTTTTGAGAACTAAATCTCAACCACAAATTTCATGGGAGGGGGGATACATGTAAATAAACTTGTGGCTCAAATTAGTTCTTTTTAGTTATCAAACCAAATTGGTTCTCAAATGATCCTCTCCCTATATATATATATATATATATATATATATATATATATATAGGGTTAGGTTCAAATGAGAACTTTTTGTTTTGAGAACTAAATCTTAACCACAAATTTCAGGGGGGGGGGGGGACCACTACAATTCATAGGAGGGGGGATACATGCAAATAACTTGTGGCTCAAATTAGTTCTTTTTAGTTCTCAAATCAAATTGGTTCTCAAATGATCCTCTCCCTATATATATGTATATATATATGTATAGGGTTAGGTTCAAATGAGAACTTTTTATTTTGAGAACTTTTGAGAACTAAATCTCAACCACTAATTTCAGGTGAGGACCACTATAATTCATGGGGGGTTTTTCTATATATATAAACTAGTGGCTGAGATTAGTTCTCTTTAGTTCTCAAACCCAATTGGTTCTCAAATGATCCTCTCCCTATATGTATATATATGTTTTATTGATGATCATTCTTATTTCTTGTGACCTATATCTCTTGAGTTCTCTAAAGCTGGTTGAACTTATATTTCAGGGAGGAAGAATTCGTGATTTGCTGTTTCAGTTACTGGAGGATGAAAATGATGTTTTTATAAAACATGGTTCTCAGTCAAGGGAGAGTAGGAGAATGGCTACACAAGGGATGCACACTTCAAAGTTCTGTTTACATCCAGCTGGTGATACACCATCTGCTTGTCGCCTTTTTGATGCCATTGTGAGCTTGTGTGTTCCTGTTATAATCAGTGATTATATCGAGCTTCCTTTTGAAGATGTCATAGACTACAGGAAAATTGCTGTTTTTGTAGAAACTAATTCAGCTCTAAAGCCAGGATACTTGACTAAATTGCTAAGGGGAGTAAAGAAAGACCGGATTTTGGAATTTCAAACAGAGTTGAAAAAGGTACTTACTATTTCTATGTTAACTGTTAAAATGTGGTACATGGCGTAATGGGTCAGGTTGGGTTGATCTATAATATCTTTTGTGTTAGTTAATCATCTAGTTGTTTTTAATGAAAGGTTTAGGTGGTTTTAAGCCTTTAAATTACACATTGGATGACTTTCAACCCGTTTAACTTAGTTTCTTCCTATTTCTTTTTAATTACTTTTACCCATTTAACCATTAGAGATAAAATGTTACCGAGTCAATCCATTTGGTCTCCTATAGTTCCACATATATAGCATGAATTGCTTCTATAATTATTTGTCTTTGTTATCTTCATTAGCTTTATTCATGGACCACATCTATAATAAAACCATCTTATCTTTTGAGTAGACACTTCTGATATATAAGTAGTTGTCAGTCTAGTTAAAACTAGTTGTAAACATTAAGTAACGATTAGACCACTCCTGACTTCAAGTTTTTATCTAGTAATTGAAAAGGTAGACTTTTGCTTATCTATGAAGTTGAGTTGTGATCTTCACTAATTTTCTCTTCCCTTTTGGTCTTGTTAATAAGCTACCCGAACTGCCCCTTTATAATGACAAAATAGAGAAATCTAGTGAAGCATATAATCAATGCTATCAATAGTAAACAAGATTTCCAACCCACGCGTTACCGTGGGGACCACACACTAAAAGTGTTGAGTCTACTTAAAGGTTATGTTACACGACTGCACCTGTTACACCAAAAACTTACTACGTGGTTAAATTTTAAATACATTTATAGATATTAAATATTTAATTTTAAACGTGTTGCATATTTAATTTCAAGATTATTAATAAATAAGCAACAATTATTTGTACTTAGAGCTTCAACTCATTGTACTTAGGGCAACAATTAAATACCAAAGTTGGTATTTGTACATAGGTAGGAATTTGGATTGAAACTTGAGAGAAAAAAGGGACATAGTGACCAAAATGATAATCTTTTCAGTATATTATATGTTCTTGGAGCTATAACTGAAGGTGGTGAATTTTATCATGTGATTAGGTGCAACACTACTTTGAATATGATGATCCAAATGGCACTGTAAATGAGATTTGGCGTCAGGTTTCTTTAAAACTTCCACTTATTAATCTTATGATCAATCGCGACAAGAGGATCGTCCACAGGCATTTGAGTAAGCCAGACTGTTCCTGCATTTGCACAAACCAAACAGGCATCCGCTCATCATTAAGAAGATAATTGCTTCTCCAGACACTACATTTCCACATATTTATATATATATATATATGTTTCTGGGCTAATTAGCATCAGGAACCACATCTGTCAGCAAGATTCGTCCTTCTGATCTGATGAAAATGACGAGGCTATATCTTCTTGTTTGGGCTGATAATATGAGTTCTAGTAGTGCCTCTGTTAAGCCATTTGATATAGATGAGAAAGTTGCTAGTTTTAGGTTTGAAGTTTTTGTACGTCATTCGTGGAAGGGTTTAGGATATAGGCTATGTGCGGCATTTTGTTTGTAATTTCACCAATTTCTGGCGTATTTTTGCTCTTTACGTGTATGTGATGTTTTGAAGGCGGGGAATATGAACATATTTTGATCCCTTCTGAGAAACATAACAATGATTTGGACAAGTTACGTCTTTGTAGGTTAACGGTTTACGTTGAAAATTTGACTAGATCCTGTAGAAATTGATTGGAGGGTACAACAAGTGAAAATGAGTTTTTTTTTTTTTAAATAAAAATTTATATATAAAAAGAAAGTGAAATTGAGTTTAAAAAAAAATAGAAACTATTATATAATAAGAATTTATCAGCATGATGACAACTATAAGTACAATATAATTACTGTAAAAAATTGAATCATCTTATTTAGACGAATCATGAAACTCTTGGTAGTGTTTGTGGAATTAGGTTTGTTAGATTAATTTTTCATAATTCATATTCTTATATTTCTTTAATTATTGTTAATCTAGTAAGTTTTTTTTTTTTTTTTTTTGATATATTCTCTCTATGATAAAAAAAATTAACGTTATTTATTCTCATCTTTTCACTATTGGCAAATAATAATCCAACTTTTCATCTTGGCAACTAATAGACTAACATTACACTTATTTGTTTTTAACAGTCTCTCTGTTAAAATTCTTAACGACGTTAACCGGATATGGTGGACGATCACTTAGAATTTTTTTTCTTTTTTCTTTTTAACTACCCATTTAATGATGTGTCATCTGTTAACCTCTTTCCCCCTTTTATAGCCCTAAATCCCTAATTCTCCCTTAATGATAAAAGCCTTGAGATTCTCTCCATCTCCAATCGAAATCCTAAATCAAGCCAAGGCTATGACTTTTTCATCTTCATCAAACTCTGTTTCCCGTAGAAGACCACCTAGACTTATTAAAGTTGGGTTAGATGGGAATGTCTATTTCACCCATGAAATTCCTGTAATTAAACGCATCGCTGGAAGTGGAACCACAAGGCCAGGTCGGGAATTTTGTGGATGCTCAATGTGGCTGGTAAGTAGTATTTATCAATCAATTTTCTGAATTTGATGTTACAACTAAAATTATTGGTTGTCTATATCATGAAGTGTTCGGGCTGTGGGTTTTTTTTTGTGTGTGTGTGTGTGTGTGTGTGTGTGTGTGAAAAGAAGACGTTGAGCATGTACTGGTGGTACAAGCACAAGATGTTAATTTAAACACCAATGAATTGGATATGAAGATTATAGCTCTCGAAGCCGAGAATATGATTTTATTGCAAGAGAGCAAGAATTTGAAGATGATGATTGAAAGGAAAAATTCAAGGATGTGTCGTAATTTGACCGTGTTTTTAATATTTCTAATTGCATTTTATCTTATCTCAATGATGTAACTGTAATTTAAGGTTGCTTTTGTAATGTTAAGGATGTTTTATGTAATTGAATGATGTTTTCACACTTTAATTGAATGGTTCATGGTTGTTTTTGAGACCACTATCATGACCAGTTTTTGCATCCATTCCATCAGATCCAATTGACACACCAGTAATGGAACTGTTTTATACAGGTTTTCAGAGGATATTTTTTTTATGCAGCTGTATTGGAACTGTTTTGAGTGGCATTTTATAACCATTATAGAGACATATTAGTCACTGTTTTGACATTTTATGACCATTATAGAGGCATTTTATGACCATTATAGAGGTATATAAGTCACTAGTTTTTGACATTTTTTTGAGACATGCTAAAAAGTTTAAAAACATTCAAAACAAGATAAAAAAACATTCGAAGTCACTTATCATCCACTCCATCCAACAAACAAAAAAGACATTCTAATAGGTTTTAAAACATTCAAACAAAGTACACACTTCAAAGCATTCAAGCTGTTAACTTTCTTGGTCTTTTAACAGGTAATTTGGACAGTGTTCTTGGTTGATTAGTGTAAGGAACAAATAGTCCCTCACGCGATATCAATGTCTAGTAAAAACCGTGCTGAATACAGTGTTACTAGATGATTCAAGAACAATCGATTAATATAGTAAATAAACGATGAAAACAATATGAAACACAAACCGATTGAAGAGAACTTGATTAGTAAATCTTGGTTGCATCACACAAAATCTTGAAATTCTCTAGGGAGAATTTCGTGAACACCCTTTAGCCTTTACACACAATCAACAACCCTAAACTAGTTATCAATATGTTCCTTATATAGGGATGACCAATCTTGTTAAACAAGTCATCACCTACTAACAAAATTTCGGCCCACATAGAGGAAATCGAATGGACCCATTGTGACACCTTGTCCAAAACAGGTCAAACCTCTCTCCGTTGACTTTTTATTTTAAATATTCATACGTTTAATTTTATGATTAGCTGAATAAATTTCGATAGTTAACTGATAACCGACAACCGATTTAATCCCGCGTTTGTATACCCGTAAAATATGAAAGTTTTCATATTTTAAATATGGAATTTTAATAACAAGAAATTAAATATAAAATTTGACATTTTATATTTATCAAAACCGACATAAACTGTTTCACTTTAAAACGTTTAGTGAAAATAAAATGTGATAAAACATAACGTTGTCAAGACTTAGCAAAACGAGGAATCCGTTAAACCTATTGGGCCCGGTTAGGCCCAATAAGTCCAAAACAACCCAGATAAACCCGAAACTCCACCCGGTGACCCGACTCGATCAACCGAATCACCGATCCGACCCGGAGGCCCGACCCGCGGCCCAAATGGCCTTGGGCCGAACCCGAGTCTTTTCCTCCCTTCGGCCCACTCGAGAGCCGAACCCGACCCACCTTCTCTTCGCGGCCCAACCATAAAAACCGGCCCACTTCCCTTCCAAATACATATGGGCTTCGGCCCAACCTCCAATCTTTTAATTTTAAATAAGACTTGGCCCATGGAATTTTTATAGAATTTAGCCACTAGTCTTTTTATAAAAATTTGGCCCATCAACCTACAGATTTCATCACCTTTGTAATAAATTATGCTTGGATCAAATTTATAAAAATCATAATTTTTATAAAACACCTAACCCCTTCATATTTTATAAAAGCTCCTAATCTTTTATAAAGTTTATAAAAATTAATCAACCTACAACTAGAAGAGTTGGGTGAATGTGGGTTAGACAACTCACCTAGTATAGAGAAAGATTAGTGTTATTAACCAATGGTTAATAACACCACCTTTGGCTATAACAGAAAGCCTTCACCCACTTGTTCCCTCACACCACAACACCCAACTCACTTGCTCCCTCCCTCTCCCTTGTCCCCCCTTTTCGGCTGAGAACTCCTCACAGCCACCCCACCGCCGCCGACCAGCCACCTTCGGCCACTGCCCCGCCGCCGAGGACCATCGCCAGACCACCACAGCCCCGCCGGACCACCGCCACCTCCACCTTTCTTCTCGGTTTTCTTTCTCCACTCCTTGTGAGTGTTTCTAACCTCCTTTCTCCTATATTCTTACATGTTTAACACCCAAGGAGAAGCCCAAGTCTTGACAACTAAAATTCTTGAAAGCTTGCATTTGTTAAAACAACTAACAAAAACTCTCTTCTTTACCTCTTTTCTTCCAAGATCAAACACTCTTTTGGTGCATTTTAAATGCTTAAAGATAGCCAAAGAGTGTGGTGAAACACATTTGTGAAATCAAATGAAAGTAACAAGTGTGCACCATGATTCTTGAGTTTATGAAATCTTTGATTTCATAGTTAGTTGGTTTAACAAAACTCAAGCCTCTTCAAACTTAATAAAAATCATAAAAGATGACTAACAAAGATGATAAAATGCTTGTATGTTTAATTTGGTCCGAATCTGGAGTTCGGCTGAGGTTCGGACCTCAGTTCATGTTTCCGATAAATCAGTCTGTTTGACAATTCGAACAGTAACGGCCACACAAGGTTCATGCATCAACAAATTCCCCCTTGGACGTTACTGTCGAATCCAGACAATGATCTTCTAGCAATCTTCAGTCAGCTTGCTGCAGACACCTCTATCTTTAGCAAACTCCCCTTGACCGAATCATTAGGTATGCAGGAAACAATTCGAATCTTGTACAATCTCCACAACCAATAAAATTCCCCTAGCTTCAAGCACAACCATCCAATTGGAACCGGCATGTATGATAATGGTTCAATCTTCACCGAATTGTAACACATTCTGATCTTTATGAAAACAGACACGATCAACATCTTCAATCACGGAAATTCCGCCTCGGCATCAAATCCATCCCAATATATTACTCCGGTAAACGTATATCTCGTTGCAGACTGGAATCTGACCAAGTCTTTCGACAACTCAAGAAAGTATCGGGCATATGACAGAAAGTTCCAAACCATAATTGAAAACTTTGACATATCGGTTCGCATGAACATCAGAATATACCATCTTTCCATGAAGATCAAAAACCACCATCATCCCTGCACCGATTGCTTTGAATATTCACTTTTTCAATTATGAAACTTTGAAAGTTTTTAGGGTCCCTATTTTCCCCCTAAACAAGTGACATATTCAAATCTTCAATTTCTTATGATTCCAACCCCGTATTCTTGTAGTGGAATGATAAACTCAAGTGGCCCGCAACGGAATCTTTAATCTCATTTAATCTTCAGTTTGTGTATAATGATAATCTCCGACAAACGTTCCCAAGTAATCATAACCATGTCTCCGAATCTCTGTCCATCATCAGAAACACGTATTCTTGAATCTCTGTCCATCATCAAGAACAACAATGACTACTCACAAACTCATCTCTTGAAATCGATCACTAACTCGTAACAAGTATCGGAATCTGGATTTTCTTCAAACATAACACCCCACAGCTACCGAATCAAGGGTAAACTCGATAACTGATCCGCTTCTGTAAAATTCCCATCTAACGGGGGTTCGGGGGCAGCGCCCCTGAGAAGCGGGGTCCAAGAGGCGGCAGCCACTGGCGGGGTCCAAGGGGCAGAGCCCCTGGCTGGGATCGAGCTGACCATCGGACGTCCGAACCTGGAGTTCGGAGCGGTTGTTTTTCAGATTTGTTCTTCGGCCGAACGTTGTCCGAACTCGAACTGGAAATTTTTGAAATCGCACCAGATTTAGAATTTGATCGAATTTTGACATCTAGAGGCTTTTGTTAGGTAAAAACATGACTCCAGAGACTCGATTGATTAAAAACCAAACATAAACATTTCCAATCACCCCTAACCGAAGGTTTAACGTCTCGAAATGAAGAAAAACGATAGATTTTGACCATAGAAAGAGCCAACAACTCTGATACCAACTGAAAAACCATATACGGATCGATTCTATGGATGAGACAGAAGTTTTGTCATTGAATCATGTCGAATGATTACATAACGAAGGAGTATACAACAATTAAGCTCAGGGGGAGGTCGGACAGAACCTCCCCTCTCAACACACAGACACAAGACAGAAACTTGCAAAGAAATACGAAGACGAAACTATTTATACTTCTTCAAAAATGCATCCGAACTCGTCCGAACTACCTCCGAACCTGATCCTCCGAACCTCTCCGAAACTGACCTTCGGACCAAGTCCGAACCTGACCTTCGGAACCTCCTCCGAACCTGACCATCGGACGTCCAAACCTGGAGTTCGGAGCGGTTATTTTTCAGATCTGGAACAATTATAGGTCCGAACGAGTTTTTCTGTTAAACACCTCACAAAACAAGGGTAAAAATCCAATCTAAGACTACCAATGCACTCGAAAATACAAGATCTACCTAGAAACAGTCGCTAAATCGCCAAAAACACACTGATTCGAAAATTGAAAATTTGGGCAGAGGTTCGGTGTGCGTTCGGAGTAAAACAGTAACAATGAACTCCGAACCTCACGTTTGGCGTATTTATAGCCAGCCACGTTCGGACCTCCGAACTTCGAGTTCGGCCGAACAGTAGCTCCGAACCTCCCCATCGGCCATTCCAAATCTTGTCCGATAGTGGAATTCGGACCTCCGAACTTCTCAATTTTACACCTTCGGACCTCCGATCCTTACATTCAGTCGTCCGATCTTCACGTTCGGTCGTCCGAACTTCACGTTTGGAGATTTGCACAAATTTCCAAAAATCACCCCTGATTTTGATGAATTTTTCAAATTGAACCTCAAAAGTTTTCAAATTTATCAATAAATCTCAAACTTCTTTCAATTTTCTGATGAAACTTATGGAATCAAGTCCATTTGGTTGTTTTCGGCATAATTTGTAATTTTTCACTAACAGTTGATCGAAAATAAAGCAGAATCAAAATCTTTTTGAATTTTCCTAAATTATGCTAAACACACCTAAAATCTTTTTGGATTTTTCTGATAATCAAAGAAACAAACCAAACAGCTGAATCGAGTGCTTACTGTGAAGCGTCTTGGAAAGACATGCTATGAGCTTCTAAAGAATTGTAAGCCGAATCTCAATTATTTGGAGCCGTTTGGGTGTCCTTGTACTGTGTTGGCTGCTGCAGGAAAGTTTGATGACAAAGTATTTGAAGGACTGTTTGTTGGTTATTCAAATCAGAAGAAACGTGTTTTCAATAAGTAGACTGGTACAGTGGGGGAATATCTGCATGTCGACTTCCAATCATATACTTTACCACACAGAGACGTTGGACCGGACTGGTTATTCGATTACAAAACTTTGTTTGAAAATCTTGAGATATTGCCATCATACTTTATTCTCTTTAACAAAGCAATCATATCAATATGATTGAACTCTTTAGGAAATGTCGGTTGATCATTGAATTGTAAAACCCTCCGAACATCATCTTTAGTTACGATAACATCAGTTTGAAGAATTCTCGCACGTATCACGGCAGGTGTCACCGAACAATCTACTTGAGCTGATATCCAAAACATTGTAAGTAAGTCTTTGTACGGTCTACACTCGTGTGTAGCAGCATAGTATACTCTCGATCGTCTCAGAAAATCAAATATTCCTCCAAAGTGAGATCTCCACTTGGCAGATGCCCCGAGATATGCACAAATATTATGTTCCTCGTTTGTCTTTAACGGTACCATTTCTGAAACAATCACAAACAACAATTATCATTAAAATCACAAGATATAATCAAAATTGCTTAGAACCGACTCTAGTTTGACTTTAAACGCTCAAACGATGAACTTTGTGAAAAACTTGACAACGGACCACGTAGCGGGCCAAATTAGTTATACGGACCACATTTGGTATGGAGCTGACCAAAATAGTTGACCACGTACCAGATTGGTCAAACGGACCAGATGTTGATACCTGATATGTGCGTCGTGTGAAGTATCAAGCAAGATCAAGATCAAGTTAACTAGGTCTGGCCGAACTAGGTCCGAACCTGAAGTTCGGACTGGCCGAACCTCAAGCTCGGACCAGCGGGTATAAATAGATGTTTGGTCTTTGTTGTTGTGAGAGTTCTGAGCGTGTGAGATTTCCTAAGTGTGTGTTTTTAAGGTGTTTCTCTGTGTTGTGTTTCTGAGTGTTTCACTGATTGTAATTGTTCATTTTTGTGGCGACCCTAAAACTTTTGCTTTCTTTCCTGTTAGAACAAAAATCTATGTGACTGACGCCATCAAATCTGTTTACCGAAGCATTTGACTGAAGAATCCATGTGAATCGATTTAGAGACTGAGTTGTGATGCTCGAGGCTTGCGAGATTGGACCGAAGACCGTTTTCCGGAAAAGTCAACCGTTCGGGTCAACGGTCAACGTAAAAGTCAACGTAAGATCGGTTCGAGCGAGTCAAGCTTCGGATTAATTTAATCAGCTTTGATTTAATTATCAATTTACGTTATTTGCTTTACTTGTAATTTCGTTCATTTGTCGTGTTTTTCTGTTGTCAGTCACCCTCGCTATATATAGTGAGGGTGCCCATTACAAGTAAAGGAGTCTCCGAATGTGGAGATGATGATTTTTCTTGTAGAGTGTGAGATTTCCATTCTAGAGAGAGAGTGAGTCATGGATTCTAGAGAAAGAAAGTGTTCTTCATGATTTCTTGTAACTAATCATTCGGTTATATGAAATCATTCGATATGTTCTTCATCTTTCTTCTTATGATTGATTATCTATGATTCATCATCATCATCTTCTTCATTTGTTTTAAGTTTTCCAATCCGAACTCGTTCTTGCTCAAGATCGAGATTCTTGTAGTGAAAATCGGTCCTAACAAATGGTTTTAGAGCGGGTACCGATCAGATTCATCTCACCGTGAATCTGGTCACTCGAATCTGAGATTTTGAGCTTGAATGGTGAAGATGAGAAAACTTAGTTTTTAGAGACTTTTTTCTATTTTTTCTTCATTTCTGGATGGATTCTGATGATATGGATGATTGATTCATGTTTGGGAGTTCATTTAGATGTTATTTAATCTTTTACATGTTCAAATCTGTTGGAAAATTGAAGATCCGAGCTCATTTTTTCGGAACTTTTGGGGTGTTCCCGTATTTGGGGTTTTTGAAGATTTTGGAGCTTGATTCTTCATTTTCTGGGCATTTCTTCATGGATTTGGATGATATGAGGTATGATTCTCAGTGGAAAACGCGTTCCCGATCCATTGGAAGCATCCGTTTCGTCTAAATCTCAACAGTTTGGGCAGATCTGGAAAAACACACACTGACGGTGTAAGTGTGTGTTCTTCGTGTTCTTGAAGATTTCCATAATTTAAGGGCTGTTTTGATCCGATTTGCTACTGTTTATGGGTTGTTGGTGGCCACAATAGTCTCGTGAATGGTTTAGCTTCTCATTTCGTGCATCATTACGGGTTTTCCTTATGTTTTTGGGCAGATTCAAGTTCACCAAGTAAGTTTTTCATGTTCATCTTTTTTCCAGATTTGTTCATCAGTTTTGAAGATTTGAAGATTGCCTTAGCGGACTTGTTCAAGTTCTTAGCGTACTTGTTCTCTTCTTAGCGAACTTGAATCTGGTTTAGCGAACTTGAAGCTTGTTAGCGGACTTCTAAGACCCCTAGCGAACTTCACGTTCGTCTTAGCGGACTTCTGGAAAGCTTAGCATACTTGTTCGCTAGCGAACTTGTTTACTGGGTCTTCGCTCGAGTTCGTTTCAGAAGGTTTTGATCGTTAAGAATGATAGAGGACGACGCTACGAGTTTATTGGTATAAAAATCGTGAATTTTCATCAAGTATTATGTGAGTTACAGCTGAAATACGGTTCTCCGGTGGTCTTTCTTTCTTTTCCGGCGAACTAGGGTTAACGGGGTACATCGGACGACCTTCTTGAGAAGATGATGACGTGTCCGTCATCTATTGGTTCCATGGGAATGTTCCTCTCTCTCCTGGTCGGTCAAACCCTTGCTTCCTTTTTCGTTGTTAATCTCTGATTAGAGGAGAAATTCTCGTGGGGACCACCTAGGGACGTTAAAGGTTGTGATAGCTGTCAAAACTCTGATGAATTCAAATTGCCGCGTGGGCCCAACTCAGACAAGAGATCCGTGAATGCCCTTTTTGCTGTCGAAATCCCATTGGCACAGAGGTTAGCGAACGGGCCCCACCTGGAATAAAGGCTTCAATGAACCGTTGAGAGCACATGTGTTGGTGCGCTGTGATTGGTTCTTGCCTCCCTCACACGGATTGCTATTGGAATGTTGATCAAGCCGTTAATGTTCATTATTTCTAGCCGTTGATCAGTTTCTTTAGCTGATTTTGATTGGCTGAAATCCATATACATGGATTGTGGTCTTCTCTAGCTAAATTCTGATTGGTGGAGAATTATAGACATGGATTGTGCTTTCTCAAGGGAATTTTATTTCTAATAATTATTTTCAGCATTAATTCGTTAAACGCGGGCGTTTTTCTTATCAGTTTTTCGAGACAAACGAGATAATGCCGCGACGGAATTTCAGAAAAATATTTTATTGGTCTTGGATTTATTTCATTTTATTGGGGTTCTCGTTTATTGGCGTCGCGTGCAACATTTGCTATCGATCACTGACGTGTTAGCTTTATTATCCGGTTAATTACTCAGCTTTCTCGTTATATCTCACGGTTTTATTTTTAGTGGATGTAGCGCTGTCGTCAACTAACCGGATTAACTGGAATCTCAGTTAATATTGGAATTTATCCGATTAAATCTCTCGGATGACCGTTTATTGAAGAAATTTGGTAGTTTATTTTATTTTCGCATCCAACCTCAGTCACACAAATTATTCACAACTGTCAGCATCTGGCTTCCGGTTTTTTGCAAGATTATCCGATTTCAAGATTATTTATCTGGTTTCTCTAGGCAACCGATCGCGACGGTTCGACTCTCCGCATCTCATTTTTACGCTTCCGACTTGATGTTTTTGGGGAGATTTAGAGAAATAAGGGGAATTATTATGGAACTGGATATCGGGTCGATTATCTGAAGTTAGAGCATGTTCAGTGTTTGACTGGTTTATCTGATTCGGTCTGTTGCGGTTTGGACTCCGAGATGTAGCATTTTCTCAGTATTGTACCCGACCGTGTGAACCGAGTGAGCGGAACACTTGGATCTCGAACTGGAGCAACGAGAACAGAAGAAGCTTATTCAGAGGGGGAATTTCTACATCAGATTGTCTCCGGTTTATCAGTTTCTCATTGAAGATGTACGACAGAGCGATTCTTCAGCAGTTGAACAGATTTGAAAGCGTCAGTCAAGGGGGAAATTGTTAGAACAAAAATCTATGTGACTGACGCCATCAAATCTGTTTACCGAAGCATTTGACTGAAGAATCCATGTGAATCGATTTAGAGACTGAGTTGTGATGCTCGAGGCTTGCGAGATTGGACCGAAGACCGTTTTCCAGAAAAGTCAACCGTTCGGGTCAACGGTCAACGTAAAAGTCAACGGAAGATCGGTTCGAGCGAGTCAAGCTTCGGATTAATTTAATCAGCTTTGATTTAATTATCAATTTACGTTATTTGCTTTACTTGTAATTTCGTTCATTTGTCGTGTTTTTCTGTTGTCAGTCACCCTCGCTATATATAGTGAGGGTGCCCATTACAAGTAAAGGAGTCTCCGAATGTGGAGATGATGATTTTTCTTGTAGAGTGTGAGATTTCCATTCTAGAGAGAGAGTGAGTCATGGATTCTAGAGAAAGAAAGTGTTCTTCATGATTTCTTGTAACTAATCATTCGGTTATATGAAATCATTCGATATGTTCTTCATCTTTCTTCTTATGATTGATTATCTATGATTCATCATCATCATCTTCTTCATTTGTTTTAAGTTTTCCAATCCGAACTCGTTCTTGCTCAAGATCGAGATTCTTGTAGTGAAAATAGGTCCTAACATTTCCCCAGCAACTACAGCAACAACGACAGCTGAGGCTGCGAACGCTACAACACAAGAATAATTTTCGGGACGAAAATTCCATTTACAAGGGGATGATGTGACATCCGAGAATTCCAAGGTTAACTTCCGTTAGACAATCTCCGTTAGTTACGTTATGAGTGTTAACTTAGTAACTAATACTTAACTAGGCTGAATACGTCCACGACCTTTGGTTGATCACCGAACCCGTCCATACGTGTTATTAGTTTATTTAATTATTGCCACTATGTGGAATTATGTGCAACGTGATTTAAACCCACGATTTATTATTATTAGCATGACAAATTGCTTAATTGTGTATTTAAGTATTTATTATTATTAGCATGACAAATTGCTTAATTATGTATTTACGTATTTATTATTATTAGCATGACAAATTATTTAATTGTGTATTTATGTGATTAATCGAGTAATTAGGGTGTATGCATTGGTTCTAATCATGGGCTAATGATGGACTAATCATTGGGGCCCAAATCCTAATGAAAGCCCACCAAAGCCTTAGTATTTAAATGAAAATAAAACCCTAAATTCTCATTTTTGCATACATCACACAAAAACACACACATACACTCTCCACCACCTCTCTCTCTCTCGTGAACCATTTCTGGTCAGCCGTGAACCACCAAGGATCACCGTGATCTCAGCCTTGAAGATCATCCATCGAGCTTGCAACTTTACGTGTAAAATCATGCCATAATGAAGATCCATGCTAGTTAGGTCATTTTATGCTTAAAAGTGTTCTTGAAGATTTGATGGTGAAAATCCATGTTTAATGTGTTAAATTTGCATGTGTAATGTTGGTAAATGTTTATGCATGCTAGATACTGAATTATATGAAGTATGGAAGCTGTTAGATTGATTTTTGGACTGATTTACGAGTTTTCTGCGACTAGCGAAACTGTGCATTCATTAGGCCACTGTAGTTTCGCAAACTGTTTGAATATTCTTCCAGCGACACTATACAGCGAAACTATAGTGTCGCCTGTGAAACTAAGTGTATTGCTCGAACGAAACTACCGAGCGAAACAACCATAGACTCCTGAACGAAAGTTCAAATCAGTTTCGAGCGAAACTAGATAGCGAAACTGTGTCATCAGTTTCGAGCGAATCTATCTAGCGAAACTGTGCCTTCTATGAACGAAAGTTCAAACCAGTTTCGAGCGAATCTATGCTAGCGAAACTGTGTCATCAGTTTCGAGCGAAACTAGCTAGCAAAACTGTGTAGCGAAACTGTGCCTGACCAAAATCCAAACTTGTGCAACTTATTTGAATGTTATGCCATGACTTACATGATTATGCAATAATGAAACATGCTTTGATTTCTGAGTGATGTGAACCCTCGTTTATGATCAACCATCGGTGTCGTGTGTCGGTATGTCGAGTCGTAGTTCCAACGTGCTATGTTATGGGCCATAGTGACGTAGTTAAAGTTTAGACACAACCTAACACCTAAGACCTTAATGTGATTATTAGGTCTTCGTTAGCAATCATAATTGGATTAATTGAAGTGTAAGCTGAGCAACCTAAGGTGAGTTTCACTAACCCTTTAATTGTGAGCCCGTTTGGGTCACAACGAATTTACTTAACGGAAAACAACGCTGACATTTTGAGGTATTGCCAAATGGGATACCTGTTATGGAAGTTGGAGTGTTTTATGGGAAACACTTGCAACTGTCCATCCTTGGGGTTTCAAATGAAATCCGCAACCAACTACTTAATACTTAAACTCATTTGGGATTTCAAATGAAATCCGGAACAACCATTTTGACACTTAAACTCTTTTTAGGATTTCAAATGAAATCCAGAACAAACGGTTTTAATATGACTAGTGTAGGTTAAATTCTAAACCAAATGATATCACATGATTTCTAAGGATGCCTTAAAACTTAAAAGTCCTCAACAATTTAGTACCATTAATTTGCGAAGCGAGGGGATGTTGGGTAGATCTACTGAGGGTTTGACAAACCCTGCTCCGCGGTATACAAATGTGTAGCCAACCGGTTGGAGGCCGAACGGAGTTCAATATCAGCCTATTTTAGTTGTGGGTCCCATGAGGAACACAACTGGAGGCACAAACCATCGGCAAATGCCGAACTCTGTTACGTCAGCTTTGGTACGAACTTCCTTAGTGCATGGAAACCGGATTAGCTACCCGCGATATCGGTTGACCGCTTTAATCTTTACTTAACTAGTGCATATTCGATAATTCAGCACTTGGAAATTGTTTTGCAAAACTATTACTTATTTATACGTTGATACACACGCTTACGAGACCGGGCCACTGCATGACATGCCCACTGTGAACTCACCAACCGTTAGGTTGACACTTGTGTGGTTTTCACTTTTGCAGATCGCTGAGGAGTATCCACCGGAGGTTGGCATGGCACCCGAAGTTACTTATTTCATTTTGAACTTAAATTTGGGAATTGAACAACAAATTTATGTTTTGTAATTTAAGCACGTGGTTAGTGCTAAGATACTCATGTTTTTCTTTCCGCTGCAAACTTTTAAACTGTTTTATGATGAATGTTTGGACTTTACTCTGATTCGTTTAGTATTTGTAACTAATGGTTGTGGTCCTGGTTTGCTCGCACCCCTTAACGGTATAAACTCCGTTAGTGGTTAATTGGGGGTGTGACAGATTGGTATCAGAGCCATAAGTTGCAGAGAACTGGAATCATTTTTGAAAAACGATTTGGAAACTGCAACTTGAAACTTTAGTTACAAACGAACAAATAAATTCCCAAAACAAAATTTTTACGTGCCAACCTGGGATACTCACTCTGCTGTGTAAGTAAATACTTCATATGTATATATATATGTATATATATATATATATATATAAATATATATAGACCGTGTCTAAGTAGTCTAACGGAAAACCTTAGGAAAATTGCACACACGAATACGAAATGCGAACGCTAATACGCACACTATTCCGGGGGAAAGCGACAACGAAACGATGCTACACGCTACGTCCTGATTTCTACTACGATGACTACGCCGACGGTGACTTTTATGGGAAAGCCGACTTTCGACGATAGTACTTGCGACTTACGACGTTCTCCGACGACGCCTCAATTTTGCACGAAAATATTCCGGACTAATAGTGGGATAACGGGAAATTGTTAATATACATATTATGGGATATTGATGTGCTCGGAACGTACCTAAAAATGTAATAAAAACCTAGACCTAAACCTAGACCTAGACACACCTAATTTTACCGAAAAACCTAAAACTGAACCGAACCCTAAGGCAAGTGTACCTGTCGGATCGTAGTAAAGCTAAGGAAGACCAGGAATATCGAACCCTAAGGACACTCTAAAGACAAAGACTTAACCTAGACATAGAAAATGGAAATACTGAGTAATTTGGGTTTTTAATTGAGATTTGAGAATTTAATTAAAATTAACTAACGCAACTAACAAACGGACAGCAGGAAACCTAAGAACAACCTTCAGAACAGAGAAAGATACCACCTAGACTCAGAATCCTAATCACTAATGACAACTTCAATCGGTTATGACTAATCTGATGGTGGCTAGTTCACCTTTTAAGTCCTCCCTAGCATGCAATCCTAACGCTCGAACAGGAGTTCACCTTGCGGGTACATCCAACCTCAACTAGACCTAACCACCCTCGAAACAATCTAAGGCACCTTAAGCTAGCTGGAGCTACCATGAATTACTATGAATGACAAGAATTAGCAAGCTACCTAATTTCCTAGGGCACCCCTCTTCCGATGGCGATGTGATCCTATTCCACTAAGCAACCCAACTAACCTACCTAACTATCACCTTCCGGCTTGTCTAATTAGGGCAGCAAATTGCAATCAAATGAATAAATATTAACCAATGCAATAGTTCAAGACGTCTCCTAAACCACTCTAACGCAACCAACCCTAAAGCTAGCTACTTTAGACAAATTACCTAGACCGAAAGACATTCGAAGGTAAAGAGTGCATCAATCAACAACTATAGACCCAATCAACAATTCACATATGCATTCAATCATAGCAACCATGGAGTTTAATAGGAGAGTACATCAATCAATTAGTCATAAAACCGAACAAAGTAATCAAAAGATCAAAATCATCAATACGAGTCTAGGTGGTTCAAAGAGTTTAGCCAACAATCATGTCAAGTACAGAAAACATAATAAAAATCAGAACTTTAAGCCCTAACATGATAAAATCTAGAAATCGAAAGAGATTAGATGAACCCGTTATTGATTTGGTGATGAAGAATGGATCCACCCTTTAATTCCCCTTGATTCCTAGTCTCTTCTGCTCTTGAAATCGCCTCTGGATCGCTTCCTGCCGTCTGCAAGTCGTGTTATCCAATTGAAACCCTTAAAGTTGTTTTTATATCGAGAGCAATTTCTCCGGGTTTTTGGGCAGCAAGCGTATCGCTTGCTGCCATGTTATCTTTCTGCGATACGCTTAGAGCCCGTTATACGACAAAATAGTCGGTCAAACCGACTTACAACTCTGTTGACTTTTCTTCCACGCGCGTATCGCTTGCAACCTCCCACTCCCCAGGCGATACGCCTGGGGACCTCTATTCAGCCTTCTTCATTAATTTCTTCACTTTCTCCCATCTTTCTCTCGTGGCCTCGATAATCCAACGAACTCCTGTAAAACTTGGGGAAAACATAAACAACTGACTTAAAGACACAACTTAACTAAAAACACTTAAAACTAATGAAAACCGACTCAACTTGACTCAAATACATAACAAAAGACTTAGGAAAATCGGATGTGTTTGCAACATATCAAACATCCCCACACTGACTCTTTTTTCGTCCTCGAAAAATACTGCAATGGAATCATAACCAAGAAAATGACTTCTAAACATTTCACATTTAACATTTCAATATCCACCATACAATTCCACAATCCAAAATGTACCAACACACTAACTACAATTGCCGATATTTCTATCCGACTAAACCCAACCACCAACCTTTTCTTTCGCCCTCATGTGTTTATGAATTTACCAGATATAAGTTCAGTCGCAATGGATCCCACTAAAGAAAGTTCTAGTTCATCCTACTACCGAATCATACTCAGTCAAAGCAAAGGGTAATGCTGATTTACATTTTATATTTTCTCCACCCCCCCCCCCAAAAAATAAACCAGATACTAAGATGTCCAAAGAATAACTATTTATTGGAATGTAACTTCTTGAGCATTTATTCACTACTTGACACATTTTTTTTCCACCTTTTTTTTCATTTTTTTTTAAGTCATAAATATAATTGGTCAATTTTACCTAACTTACCAACGGACATCATCAGAGGTATTTTTTCACAAGGTCTTACCCCCGAAATCATACGTGAGTATTTTGCCCGCGAGATCCGGAACATCATCAGAGGTACTTACCACGGGATACTATCCTTAGTTCGTACATGAGTATTTTGCTCCTTCACTCTAAATGCATTAACCAAATTATTAACTACATGCTCATTGGAAATTCTAAGGACATAGGAGTATCTAGCCTAAAGGGGTCTCTTCCCTCCTAATCATCAGATTCAGAATCCCTATCACTCCTAAAATGGGAACCCACTATCATACTGATTAGCATATTTATACAACAAATAAACACATAGGCAATTTAAGCTACTCCTAGGTCAGCTGGACCTACCAACACATCATAGATTAGAAATGCTTTCCATTCAACCAAACTTATCTACTTTTCCCAAATTAATCATTAATTAGCATTTAAGCACAAGATAGACAGTCAAATCCCGGTTCCTATCATTTTCCATTTAAAATGCAGCCAGAATCTCGGACATTTTTGAACAATTTTTCAATTTTTTTTTCTTTTTCAAAATTTTAAAGA
>JBCNJP010000017.1:60200293-60258110 GCA_039602395.1 Deinandra increscens subsp. villosa
CAAAAGAGATAATAGTCTGAGCTTCTGTGTCATATTCTCTGTGTGTACTCTGTGGTCTCTGTGGTTAATACAAATTGCATTTGTATTTACTCTTTGTGTTTCATCTCGTATTACATTGATTTCATTACGACTAAGTAGAAGATCCGTACGCTCACGCTCAAGGAAATAACAATGATGATGCTGATATGGCAGATTTCAATGTTGTTGATACTGATAATAATGCAGCAAATCTACAAGATGATTATCCAATCAACTCTCCCATTCATGATGACCCTATGCATTCAGAACCTGAAGACAGAGCTTCAACCATAGATGCAACTGAATCAGACAAATCAGAAGATGAGGAGTCTGGTAATGAAGTTGATGCGTCTGGCAATGATGCTAACAATAACTCAAATAAATCTGGATCCAAACCCGAATCTGGGTCAAGATTCCAACCTGGATCAGAATCTAGTTCTGACTCTACCAGTTCTGTTACTAGGGGTCCAAAAAGAAAGAAACTGAAAACAAGAGAAAAAGCCGAAGTTAGTGAACAACCTGAAGCGTCGAGTCATAAGAGCAATAGGAGAATAAAGACCATGCAAGATCAAGATGACCACTAAAGCCTGAGTACCTTGAAGAACTAGATCATGGTTAGCCAGAGGATTTGTTATCTCTCCCGTGGTTCACAAAGGGTGTTGGAGCTGCGGAACTATTTTGATTTGAATAAATTTGCGCGGGAAGACCTCTGGAGATTATATTCCGAACTGAGCGTTTGCTTAGATGATCATTATATGTATCTTGCTAGGAAGTACTCGAGGTTCTTGTTGATGCTACTCGGACAACTCAGATAGTTTGTCAGTCTCACATGTTTGTATTGCCACCGAAGGGGGAATTTGTAAGACCTATCTTAGGTTGGTGGCAACTCAAACATTACACCTTAGGAGTTGGTTTCATCCTTCACTTGGGTTTTGCTAATAACACTAAGTGATTTCATAATAACAACCCTTAGCGATCCCATAATGATTCTTGGAGTTTTGGGATTGTTCTTAGTGATTTCCAGATAGTCTTGGCGATTTGGACACTGGTCTTGGAGATCTGGATTTGTTCTTGGAGATCTCGTTTGTTCTTGAAGATCTCGTTGATAAGCCTTGGAGATCTCGTTTGTTCTTGGAGATCTCGCTGATAAGCCTTGGAGATCTCGTTTGCTCTTGGAGATCTCGCTGCTAAGCCTTGGAGACCTCACCAACCTTGGCAACCTCACCAAGCTTTGGTGATCTGGATTTCCTTCTTGGCGACCTCACCAAGACTTGGTGACCTGGGAGTTGCTCTTGGCGACCTCACCAAGATCCTGGTGATCTGGGAGTTGCTCTTGGCGACCTCACCAAGATCTTGGCGATCTGGGAGTTGCTCTTGGCGACCTCACCAATACTTGGTGATCTGAGAGTTGCTCTTGGCGACCTCACCAAGATCCTGGTGATCTGGGTTTTGTTCTTGGCGACCTCACCAAGGCTTGGCGACCTCACCAAGTGTTCTTGGCGATTTCACTATTGTTCTTGGCGATCTCGTCAGTCTGATGTGATAATTTTCACTAACTTCAATAACATTCTCTTGTAATCAGTGTTGTGACATCAGGTGTTCTCTCCAGTATAAATAGCAACATTATAATAACCTAGAATAAAGCTTCTGGACGGCTGTTTGAAGAGAGAGAGCACTTGTGTGTGAAAACCCTTGTGTTCTTGAGTTTCAGAGGCGAAATCTAAGGATTTTAACAAGCAAACACTATGATTTGATCATGGATTCATGATTTCTGCACTTGAATCTGTGTATTGGATGAGTAAAGGCTCAAATTTGGTCCTTACACGGTAACAAGCCGTTATGCTCGAGTATTTTAAAAGTTTAAACCAAATTCAAACTTAGTTTGAAAAGTTGATTATGTTTACTTTATCTATTTTAGAACACATTCGCAATATAAATAAAACACAACCAACAATTCAAAACTACATATATATAGATGTGCAAAACCTCTACCGATGAAATCCTATGCTTGGTCTCGTGGGCCATCATGACGGGCCAAGTGGGTCAGGTCGGGCCTACATAAGTCCATAGTGGGCTCCCACTTGCTCTAAGACTATCAAGAGCAAGTGAAGCCCAAATGTGAAAGTTTATTCAAATCTGTCCAGAAAAACACAGCAACTTGCAGGCGCAAAAACTCATGGAAAGAGTCTTCCCGAATTCTCGAAGCCTTCTACAATGTTGTAGCCCTATGTCTTGGGAACCTCCAGAAAAAATTTCAGCAAATTTGTAATAGCCAATCTCCGGGATAACGCGTTTTCGTACAGGTTGTCCAGCAGTGACAGAAATCGCGTGTTCTTCAAATCCATCATCATCAACTTGAATCTTCATTTCATTTATAACAAGATTAACGAATACAACAGATCTGATATGAACTAATCTAACAAAATTCCGAAACAGTGGCTACAATGATGAAAAGAAACACTGAATACAAAGCCGAAAAATGGCTACCAAAGAAAAATCCTAAACATTACAACAATTCAATCAAGACAAAATAAAACACATCAGGGTCAAGGTTTCATCAGTTTTGCACATCATAAATAAATATAAATCTACTGTAATGACCCGTTATTATGTAATGGCTCGGTACGCATCACGAAATCCCGAAAGGACTCATTTTTGTCAGAACGACCCATTTCGGTCTGACGTCCGTAATAAAAAAACATGTTTATTGCGTATCTGCTATGAAAAAATAATGATTTATTTCAGATTATGGTTTCCGTAAAAACTCATTTTCATCCATAATTGATTAGGGTTCATCAAATGTCAATATGATGGCTCGTGATACCACTACTAGTGCTTTTAGGGTTTCAAAAACAAAGCAACCAAATTAAACACAAAGGACTAGCACCAGGATCAACATATTGCTTAGATGATGAACATGAAATCAAATTACGAGAATTACCTTTAGAGAATGCTTGAAATTTGATGACGAAACCAAGTTCTAATCGAAGAACTTCTCTATGTGATGTGCACACTACACGTCCTCGATCACCAACCGGATGCTAGTCCTTTGCCTACGATCAAGAAATCAAAACTTAAGTACCCACAAGGGGGAGTTCGGCCGTGAATGACAAGAGGGGGAGGAGGAGAGAGTTCTAGGGTTTGGTAGATTAGGATATTATATAGTATCCTAATTGACCACAACTTACACTTAAGTCCCTAAACTTTTCTCTATTATTTAATTTGGATCAAACCATGATGTTAGACTAGTTAGGCCCGCTAATTATTTAACATCTTAGATAAATCATTAAGTCTAACTCAATGATTAATGTCCGTTAAATAATCTCTTGATCTTAGGTGTCTATATACATAATGTAAATACAACTATATACATTATATATATCTTTGGTATCTCTGTGTATTTATGTGTGACCCCACAGGCTCATGTGTGTCTAGCCATATGATTATATATTATGACAGGAGCATATTCAAGCGGAAACAATAATGGCGGTGGCGCTAGGGGGCGAGCATTCGTGATGGGTTCTGGTGAGGCAAGGAATGATACCAACGTGATTCATCGAACAACCCATGGAGATAATGGGGCGCGAGGAGAAAATATTGAAACGAAATAAAATTCCCAACGTCAAGGTCAGATGGAACTCTAAACATGGACCAGAGTTCACTTGGGAACGAGAGGATCAAATGAGGAAGAAGTACCCTCACATATTCGAGTAAACTTCAACTTCAAACTGAGGTACTAGTAAATTTTGGGGCAAAATTTCCTTTAATAAGGGGAAGATGTAGCAACCTAAAAATTTTCCTCTCCTTCTCAGAAACCGTAATAACATAAGGAAATTTTCGGTACGAAAATTCTCTAACAAGGGGATGAGATGTGACAATTGCCAAATTCCCAGGTCAATCCCGTTAACTATTATGTTAGGTCTGTTAACAAATTTCATTAACTATTACGTGTCATGTTTGTGTCACGTGCATTTACATTACCAAGTTTGTCTCCGACCGTTGGATCAATCACATAGATTCTTGGCAAATAAAATTGCTATGTAATAATCAACACCACTTGTTTATGTGACACTATGTGATTATGTGAAAATTATATTCAAGACCTTACGCGTTATTGCAATTGCATAAATTAGAGGTTCTATTGTTAAATTTAGAGTGTATGCATTTTAGAAAACCGACCTATGTTTGAACCTTGGCTTCCTAGCACTAAAATCATGTAAAGAAAATCCGGCCTAGCCCTTTCCTATGTGTAGGCTGAAATTTAGCAAGACATGTTTTCTTGCTCACCAAGTAAGCACAAGAATGGAATGAGGGGCTAATTGCAATCAAGAAAACTTTTTCTCCCTCTCTCCCTAGGGTTCGGCCAAAATCCCCCCCCCCCCCCTCTCTCTCTCTCTCTCTTCTGTATTTTCGTATTCTAGCCACTACACACACAATGTTCCTTGCTTTCTTGAATCAAGACCAAGTACTCGAAGACTCAAGAATCAACCAAGCTTTAGAAGGATCATTTTTCTTCATCTTTTCAATTCCCTAAAGTAAGTATCATCAATCTTGCATGTCTAGGGTTTTTCTATGATAATGTTCCTCATATTGAATGTGTTTGTTGATTTCAAGTGCTAAAACTTTTTATCTTATGTTTGTATAATGTGTTAAATCGGTTTTTATATACATCATTAGGGCTGCCATGTTCATGTATGATGTAGTGGTAGATTATATGATTCGTATTATGGTGATTATGCTAAAAATTATGGCTGGAATCTTTGTTAAACAATGTTTGGTGAACACCCATTTTCGGACAGATACGTCCATGAAATTAGGTAAGTTTTGTAGGGACATAACTCACTCAATTTCTATCAAAATTGAGTGATTCTTTTTGCATAATTTAATTCAGTGTCTTAGATTTAATTTGGCTATTCATAAACCTGCTAAAACCACTGTATGGTTACTTAACCTTCTGCAACAAGATATGTGTGCGAATCTGTGTTAGAGTTACGAACTTTTAACGTGTTAAGCATGCTATGATAGATTTTTATGAGGGTTTATAAAATGGAAAATGTTAAAAATATGGTGAATTAAGGATCTGGAGATTTTGGTAATAAAACTCAAAAAATTGGTCAAGTTATAAGCTTGCAAAGTTAACGTGTACATTTTTCCTTAACTGTAGCAACTCATATTTTTGGTCTAATACAAAGTAGCATAACTCACTCAATTTTTATGGAAAATGAGCGATTCTTTTTTGAAAATTTTAATTTGAAGTCTGATATTTGTTTTGGATATTTTAGCACTCTCAAAGTTCACTGTTTGGGCACAGATCATGCCAGTGAAGATTAGTATGCAAACAGCAACGTTCCAGGAACTTTTATTTTGTATTACTGTTTTGAACATTCTAATTTGCTATTTGGGTTATATATTCAACATGAAACTTGTTTAGAATGTAGGGTGTTATTTTCCTACAAAATTTGGGGATTTAATTCTGAGTTTAGGTCAAGTTGCGGGTTGGACTTCCGGGTGTTGATTTTACTGCTAGTCATGTAACTATTGCATGTATGTTCCATGTGCCTCGTATTGTGAACCTATGTGCTCGTACATTGTTAGGACAAGATATTTCAACATGATAATGTGTGATTAACCATCAGGTCGTCGTTCAGTATGTTGGGTCTACACCCTTACTTGCTATGTGTTAAGTCATAGGTAATCTTATAACTTTTAGTTATAAGAAGATGGATTCCCCCCTGCGTGTTGTGACGGGGAGCTTGTTTTTAAACATGTAATTGCTTTTGATTTGGAATAATAAGAATTACTAGTAATAGGATAATCAAAATGATCATTATAGAATCAGTTATAGTAGTGGAAGTTAAAGTTGTTCCTTATAACAAACCAACCTAAACGGTGAAATTAAACAAAAGTTGTTCCTTATAGAATCAGTTATTGCACGCATTGATTGTTGTATTACAATTGATTTGAAACTTAATATACCGAGATTCGAGGGATATGAAGTTTGCCTCTAAGTTTTCGGTTCAAAATCTCATTCTCGCCACACAAAATTGTTTTCGGTTTAATTCTTCAAATGTCTGGCGCAATATTCGTGTTTCGGTGGATCACGTGGTTCTCAGCGCAAAAGAAATTCACATAAATGAAAGTTCAGCAAAATTACAATAATGCCCTTGATATTTAATTAAATCTTGTGGCTCACGTCAACCGGTTTTTGAATCAGTAAACGGCCACTCAATTCAAGTTGGTGCAAATTTATTTGGACGGGGTTTTGATCGTTGAATTTTTCTGTACCTTGTGGAGTAATTCATTTTTTTTTTTAATTTTCATATTTTTTGCTCCAAGTGTTACAAGGTGTTACTAACGGTTTTGTTTATGAGTTTCTTGTGATTGTTGTGCAGGCTACAAGTGTTGCAGAAGCTAGAAGCCCGTGTTGTATAAGCTATTCGATCGAAATCTGTGGCTTTGACCCTTATTTCGATCAAAATTTTTGGCTTTTCGATCCTTTTGGATACTTTTCGATCGAATCCAGGGGCTTTTCGATTAGGCTGAGAAGCATTTCGATCGGCTTCGGGGCTTCTCGATCGAAGAGTACTTCCCGGTTCCCCCTTTTCGATCGGAAAGTCCCTTTGTGACTTTTCAATCAGCCCCCCCCCCCCCCCATTTTCGATCGAAAAGTCCCTTTGTGACTTTTGATCAGCTCCGTTTCGATACTCTGTCCGATCGAAATGCTGACTTTCCGAATCTGTTGAGACTTTTTGATCCACCCATTTCAATCCGATCAAGTCTTTCCGGTCCGAATTTGACCTAGACGTCCATCCAAAGAAGATGATGGCAAGTACTCAAGTTGCTTCTCCTTTTGTTAGTGATCAAGCTCAGATATATTCGAACTCGGCATGCTACGAATCGATCGAACAATATAAGCAACAGTTTCAAACTGAACAAAGAGACCGTATCAATGCAGAGTACAAACTAGAGATTCATCTAAAACAAGCCGAACCCTACAAAAAGAAGATAAAGTCTTTAGATGAAAAACTTAGTCAGCAAAAGTATCTTTTTCGGACATTCCGCGAAAAAATTGCTAAAAAAGAGGAGGAAAAGTGGAAGATCAATCATGCTGATGGAGCTTGGATCTGTAACTGCGATGAATGCTCAAACCCCACGTGATGTGCTTTGATTAAACAATGGGAGAGCAAGTTTACAAACGAATGTAAAAATCATGCATCCACTGCTAGAGACCTTATGGAGTCCAAAAATAAGACTAGAATATTTAGAGAGAAACTTGAGGCCATTCAGGTAGATGTTAAGAATCTTCAAACTCAGGAGAGTGATAAAAGCACATATCTTAGGATTGCTAACTCTAAAGTTGAAGAGTTAACCAAAGAGGTAGAGGAACTAAGAACCAAACTTGACACTTCCCAATCTGCCCTTGAGAAACATCAAGTTATACAAAAGAAAATGATGGACTCTCATCATGCTTTATTCAAATTAGAAGAGCGACTCGAGCAGGTAAAGAAACATCTGGCCTCGGTGATGGAAATTTTCCTCCCCCATTACAACATGAATACATCAAAGTGCCCCACACTGTAGATGAATTGTTGAAAGAGTCCCAGAATGAAGCAACCATGGTATATGGGCCTCAACATGTGCATAAAGATGAAAAGACAGCCACAGAAGCAACTCAGTCAAATTGTGTGAATAACACTAATGCCACTACTGAGTGTGCAGGTTCAAGCACAAGTGAAGTGAAGAGAGCTGATGAAGAAAAGTTGGTTCCTTATCCAAAGATCGAGACTCCTTATTCCAAAGTTGTGGATGAGGTAAAGCGGGAACGAGTGGTGATGACTACAAGGCCCAATGGTAAGATATTCATGACAACAGGGTGTATGTTCATTCCGATGGAAGGAGAAGAGCGACCCTCATTCACCGCTAAGTTCAAAGGCTTGGGTCATGATGGTGGTTTATCATCTGACATTAAGAGTATAATGCCCAAGATCACCATCAAGCCTCCAACTTCTGTTCCTATCAGGATTGAAAGGCCCAAAACTACAATCAAGTCTCCCAACTCATCAGTGGGCTCATGCAGTGGCAACACAACTTTCTCTATGAAGTCAGAGGGCCCAAAAGTTCAAATGCCCTGTTCTGTTCAGTTTTCAACGAACCATAAAAAATTCAACAGAAATACATCAAGGTCTGAAAGATCTGACGACTGGAGACTTGGAGTCTTTCCAGACATGCAACTGAATCACAATGCCTTTCCATCAAAGATGCAGACACAAGCAAATGGTGCTCCACCTCAGTAGCTAAAGACAAACGGTTACACGTCTGACCTCTATCTCAAAAAGCAGACTTGTTTTAACTGTGGCAATCCTGGTCACATTGCCCGAAATTGTCTTTATCGCCCCTATGAGCCATATTATCCGCAAAGTCAAAGTGTTTCATCTCAGGAATCAGTTAAGTCTAAGCCGATGAAGGTATAACAACCTAAGGCAATGAAGACTGTCAATCCTAAGGTTAAACCTTCTGATGGAAATCGGGGAGCTGCCAAAGAGCAGAGAAAATTTTCCAATAAAAAAAATGTTTTTCCAAATTATGAAAATTTTCATAAAAAGGTGAAGAAACCAATTTTAAAACAACACAAAGTTGACAAACCTAAAGTTACCCCTCCAAAGGTAACTAAAACTGTTTTGAAAAGGAAACCTGAAATGTAAAAGGTTGAAAAACCTAAAGTCACTATTTCAAAAGTGACTGAGACAACTCATAAATCACCTCAAATTTGGAAACCTAAATCAATGGCAGCCACACCCCCAATTCCCGATGTTATGAAGGGGGTGTTCTTAAAAGAAATTTCTTTTACCGATTCTTCAGGTATACCTAGAACCACAATGGCCTGGGTACTTATGGCTAACTGATCTTTCACGTTGTGCAGGAACAGTCAATGAGGACTTTCATTAACCTTGTTTGTTTGTGATAGTGATTGTTCCAGGCACAGGATAAGAGGCATCTCTCTACTACATGACATGAAGATTTCAATGGAGGGTATGTTTCCTTGTGAGAGGTTAAACTAAAAAAATCAGCAAGGTACTGTTTAAATTGTTTGCTTCTTGATTAGCCCCATATGATATGTCTTTGCTTGCAACAATAACACAGTTCTGGAAAATTTTCAAACAATAATCTTTGAATGTTAGCTTGGCCCTGTGTCAGTGTGTTCATAAAATAAAAAGTTAATAAAAAAATTAATAAAAATAAAAAATAAATAAAAAAGGAAAAAGAAAAGGAGTGTGTTGTTATTTAAAAATCAAAAAGCAAGGGGAAGAATAGAAATGTGAAAAAAGTTGACCCCTCATTTTCAGAAGAAAAAAAATTTGTGCTTTTTAATTTTTACTCTTTTGTTTGTGTGTTTGAGAAGGAGTGAAGTGGAATAAATTTCCATTTTGGAGACGGCTGACACGCGTAAGGTGAATGTGAAAGACATGATCCATGGTGATATGTTGGTAGGCTCAGCTCTTAAATCTGAAAAGGTATGCGTTACACACTTAAAGATAACGTATGGGAGTTTGTTGGGTAACGGCACTTAGGTTAATTGCATTTCTATTTGACTGCATGTTCAAGTTCCCGATACACACGCTTGTCTCCAAGAGTGTGAAATTTAGCTCAAAAAGTCGGTGTCCCATTTGTTTTGCTAAGCAAAGACCTGGGGATGCTTCGCGTGTATGTAAGGCTCTCCTCTGCTTCGCGTGAGCAATAACCTGGAGTTGTACATACATACGTGCTTCTAGATCATGTAAAATAAAAAAAACATTAAAAAAAATGCATGTATACACCCAAAAGATGCCAATGTGCATAACTAAAAAAGAGCCTCAAGAGTCCAAAACCCTTAGCCTTTGTCACTGATGAGAGCATTATTAAAAATGTTTTAGAAATTCAGTTGACGTTGTATATTATCCCCAAAAATCTATGTGATTTATTGTTTCTCTTCTCAATCCAGTCTGGAGCTCAGTTTCAAATTTCTGGTTCAGGTTGTGAAAATATGTGGTAGAGAATTTATATGATTGATAGTGTGTAATAACATGTACCTAGGATTTGTTGGAACCCACTTGCTGTTCATAATTAATACACAATAAAAGATAATAAAATGACAAATAGCCTAACTAAGAAAAAGGGTTAGAGTTTAAAGTGGATCATTATATTGGCATTCACCTGGACGTGTTCGAGTAACAGAAGCTAAAAAGGGTTTCTCGGTCAGATTCATACGGTTTGATCTCAAATAAAACCTTCTTGTTTACAAATTTGGTATGTTTGTTTTATTTTTTATATTTCTTTTGAGTTATCTTAAGTTTTTTTTGTTTATTTTCAATATTAGCCAGGTTAATTTAAAGGTTTTAATATGTTTTTGAGGGTTTTATGCAAGAAAGTATGACCTCCCTCAAAATCTCAGGGGGAGATAATGTGAAGAGTCCTCGGGTTCAGGGGAAGTATTTATAGGAAACCCGTAACCTATGTTACGGTTTTTGGTTAGATAATGCCAACCCGATAACCAGTCATCATGTCTGGATAGTGTTTGTTCCATGTTGTGCTTGACAAGTTAAGTGAAAAAGACAATTCATGCACAAGAAAGTCAAGGACTCAGTTGACCAAAGCAAGAACTCTGCTGCTGATCAAGTTGAAGAACCAGCCAGAAAAGGACTTACCCTATTCTTTGGGGATGTTTGTTGGTTTTTCAAGTGAAGCTTCCAAAGACTCAAAAGACATCATTCTGAAGCTTAGGGGAAGCTAAATGAAGAAAAGATGCAAAGCAGTCAGAACAAGAAATTTCTTCAAATCAAGAAATTCAAGAATACCAAGACAGGGGTTTTCAAAATTTTTACCCTCTGAAGACACAAGCAAGTCAAGACAGTTACTACTGATTCAGCAAGGACTCAACAGTTTTCAAGAAGGAGCAAGTATTTGAGAATCCTCCTCTCATTACGTGCTTATCATTTGAAGTTCAAGTTGATGATGATAAAGAGAGAGAGAGAGAGAGAGAGAGAGAGAGCCATCTAACATCCCAAATGCTGCCCAATGAAGATTCTCCAAGATAAAGAATTTTCATCAACACATGCTCAAGCCAAGGAGAAGACTGTAAGTCTGAAGATTAAAAATAGAAGACATTTAATATCACAAGCCAAGGGGAAGATTTTAAGGGAATAATTTATGGCTTGTGTATTAAATCACCTATTGGCGGACTATTTTGAAGGCCTATGTGATAGAATAGGTGAAAATTAGTTGGGTTATGGGTATATTGGGTCATTGGGCCAATTTAGACATGTTTGGGCTCATTTAGAAAGAGTTTAGATGGACTTTTATGGGCCTAGGTTGTCAAATCCGGAAATGAGAGAGTAATTAGGGTTAGGAGGATGACTTATTTATCAAGTTGGTCATCTCCTATAAATAGAACTCTTTGTTTACTAGTTTCTAGTGGTTGATTTCCAGGCTAGAGGAGCTAAGGTGTTCTCGAAATTCTCTACTGAGAATTTCAAATATGTGTATAGCAAACCAGTGATAGTAAGGTGTTTTCTCCAATCACGGTTTGTGTTTTCTTATTGTTTTAATCGTTATTTGATTATATTATTCATCGTTTCTTGAATTACCAATTAAACCGAATTCTGCACGGTCTTGATTGGATTAGATATCGTGTTTGGACCGTTTTCGATCCTTACACAACACAAGAGACACGCCGTTTATGCTCTAACAAACCCAAAGTTTCTAAACACCTTAAGCTTGTGGTAAAAGTCCTTGTTTTTTATTTGCAAATTATAGATATTTGATTATTTTGTATAAGTGTTGTGAAAAAATAAGAAGGTTTAGTTTTGCATTAGAAATATTTATAAAATTATTGTAGTTTTATTTTAAGTTATGAGTTAACAGCCAATTTCATCCCTGAGGTTATTTTCATCCAAATAAGATTTTTCTGCTCAACCTCCCCAGGTTTTTAGAATCTTGCCATTTTCATCAAACTCGTCAACTTTATCTAAGCTTCTGTTAAATCACCATTTAGTGTAAAGTACTATATTGGTCCATGAGGTTTTAAATTAATTTTGATTAACTTTTAAAAGTGCTAGTTTAGTCGATCACAAAAAAATTAGAAGAAGACATTTTGGATGTTAGTTTAACCACCAATTTAGGTTTTTGATTGAAATTATGGATTCAAGATCTATGGGTTTGGATCCTGAAACAAAGATCAATGGTTCAAAATGAAGATGGTAAATTATATAATATGAACTAAAGACTAATACAATTGGATCATTTAATCTTATAGAAGCTAATATTTGCTAAGGTCATTCAATTTCGACATTAGAATGCTTAAAGAATCAAAAAACATAACCTATCGATGTCAATTTTCTAACGATACACATTATAAACCATTAAATTACTTGCACATAAGCTTTTATCTTCTTCAAATAGAAAATTACGGTTTTGGATTTCAACCCACAGAGCTAAAATTGAGTTTACAGATTTCAGGAAATGGTGTCGGATGTTGGATTTTCTAGCGATATCTCCAGCCCTGCTCCAATATCTCTCTAGCAAGCCTGACTGCCTGAGCACCACCACTAGTGAGGGGAACCCATCGACACCAGATCCAGTCACCACCACCACCCTCTAGACAAATCTTGATGTTTTTTGACGAGTATACCATCATCATCGCAGCCGCAAAACTATATCGCCTCCACTCCCTCTCTCTGAAGAGCAAAACACCTTCATTCAATTTAAAGATTTGGGTTTTTGGATTTGAGATCAATTAGGAAGAGCCGTCACTAAGAATGGATGGGGTTTTTCTAGTGGTGAATGGGTGGTTCGTATTGTATGAGAGAGACTATATCGAGAGATTGCATTGAAAATGGATACAAAGTAAACCTCGTGGACTAAAATATTAATTTAGTTTAAATTATGATTCAATAGAAAGTTGGACGGAGTTAATGAGGTGGATGAAAATGGCAAGATTTTAAAACCATAGGGAGGCTGAGGAGATAAAAAGAACATTTTGGATGAAAATGGCAAAAAACCACTAACCACAGAGATGAAAATGACTATTAACTCTAAGGTTATCCTTTTAAAGACATTGAAAACTTTAAACATTTAAATTCATATGATATTTATGTACGATAAATATTATTTTCTCAAATTCATGATTTTGACTTAGGAAGGTTAACACTTTGAAAGTTATGTGTATTTTGGATATATATAAATATATATATATTGAGAACTTTTGAGAACTAAATATCAACCACTAATTTCAGGTGGGGACCACTATAATTCATGGGGGGGGGGGGTTCTATATATATAAACTAGTGGCTGAGATTAGTTCTTTTTAGTTCTCAAACACAATTGGTTCTCAAATGATCATCTCCCTATATATATATATATATATATATATATATATAGGGAAGGGTTCCATGTAGACCTCTTAAATTTTGTAGACCCCGTAGACCCCTATAAAACTCAATAAAAATAAAACTCAGTGTTGTAAATTTGGTTTTTTTATTACGATAAGCTTTTAAGAACCAAAAAAATAAATAAATAAATTTAAAAAAAACAAAAAACATTAAAAATCGAACATTTTAAGACAATGAGTTTTAAAATAATGAGTTTTAAACGCAACACTGAGTTTTATTGAGTTTATTGAGTTTTAAACTCATTGATTTTTAAAACTCATTGTCTTAAAATGTTCAAGTTTTAATGTTTTTCGTTTTTCTTTTTTTTTAATTGTCTTTTTTTGTTCTTAAAAGCTTATCGCAAATAAAAAAAACTAAATTAACAAAACTGAGTTTTATTTTTATTGAGTTTTAATGAGTTTTATTGAGTTTTATAAGGGGTCTACGGGGTCTACAAAAAATGTGGGGTCTACACGGATCTTTTTACCTACATCCATTGCGGATTGATCTGGGGCGTTCATCAAGATCATCCAACAGCCAAGATCTATGGTGTTTTCGCCTATGGCGTTTTCGGTGGGGAAAAAAAACACCATAGGCAGAAATACCATAGATCATGGCTGTTGGATGATCTTGATGGACGCCCCAGATCAATCCACAATTGATGTAGCGTTTTTGCTTGATGTATTTTACCCTAAACCTATATATATATATATATATATATATATATATATATATATATATATATATATATATATATATATATATATATACATACTAGTGGGTTACCCGCGCGTTGCGGCGGGCGACAGTTTATGGTGCGTTATTTGTCTTATGTTCGCATGTTGGGCGGTGATGATAATTTACAACGCTATATTCGTTTATGTTAGCGCGATGCGACGTGACGATAATTCATAATGTGGTACATCGTGTTCGGCGGCAACCAGAATTTACAAGGCACGTGACATGGGTTGCAACCCGCGCGATGCGCGACGACAATCAGCTAACGCGATACTTGTTTTTTTAGTTAGTTTATCAATTCTCTCATGACATATTCCATTATATATTTGTTAATTTTCTCAGTATAAAAGAAGAAAGAAATTAAAGACACTCCTATTTCCGATGAAGAATGGTGGACAAAATATGGTGATGAGGGTTATTCAGATTTGTAAGCATTATGACACCTCGCCCTTAGTCGTTATTTAAGATATTTAGTTTACCAACCCACTTGTTAATAGGAAACTAGCGCGATACAATGGCAACAACAACCAACTAACGCAATACTTGTTCATCGTTAATTTTAGGGGTGAGCAAAAAACTAATTAACAGATGCAAGCGAATAGAGAAAACTGAACCGGAAAAAACAAAACCGAAAGCGAAATTTCGGTTTGGTTTCGGTTTTTCATTTTTCATTAACCAAGAAAACCGAACCGAACGAGTTTTATATATAAATGTACAAAACGTGTAGTAGCCTAAAAATTGAAGTATGAATGACATAGAAGAAACATACTAAGTATATACAACCACCTAATTATGTGTCTGATATATACCAAATATGACTTTACTCACAAAAATTACTGTTCACAATCAACGTTACATGGATACAAATATAAGGGGAGTACATCTTATGTTCTAAATAAATGTTCATCAGAGAAAGAAAACCATGGTTCCACTTTCACACATCTAACGGTTAGTAAGTCTTGTAGTCCATCTTCTCAAAATCATGAAGAACAAGTCGCAAGTGGTAGAAATTCTATTGGGATTAATAACCGAGAATCTATAATTTGGCAAGTCGCTTCATTTGGAGATAAAGCTTTCATACGTAGTGCAAAAAATGATAAAATGTACCGTTCCTTAAACAAATTTGGTAGATTTCTTAAACGAAATAACTTTAACATTCTATGCATGATCTGTAAAATCATAGACATAAAAGAGACCAAAAACACAAAACCTTACAAACTGATTAACAATGATCACTTCTGGGATTGTATTTTGGCTTAATCATATATACATGATTTTTCAACTAATGAACATAGGGCATAAAAGGGGCATCAATCCAATAAAGACTTCTAACCAATTATATTATTATTAATTTCAAAAAATAGAACCCATAATTTTTTTAAGCATGGGGAATTTTGGTTTATAATTTTAAAACGGAAAGGAAATAAAAGCAAATGAAAGTCTTTTTGACTAATGTATTTGTATTCCTTTGCATTAGTGTTATGATCAAATGGACCACAGAGGGATGACTGTAGAAAATAGAAAAAGCGTAATGCCACTTTCAAGTATCAAAATTTTTTAACAATTCAGATGAACAGATTGCAAAATTCAAAAGGACACTAATAGTGTACCAATTTCAGTTGGCGTATACATATTCAGGAGCATGTTATGTGAACTAAGAATTGGGTACTTAATATTTTCATATAAAATGGCAAGTTAAAGATATTAAAATGATCATGTGATCCACTACTAGAAAAATGGCTTTCGTTGACGCGCAAAAAATGACACACGGTCCTTTATTGACGCGCAAAAAAGAGTGTCATAAAAAACTGTCAAGAATTGAAATATCTTAAGGCTAGATGACACGCATTTTTGGGCGTCATATATAACTGTCATAATATAAAAGAATCTTCCGTCGTTTTTTAATTTCCCCCCCCCCCCCACACACACACACACTCCACCGCCAGTCCCTACTCTCTACCGTCCCTCCCACCGATTATCAAAACAAACACCGATTTACTCCCTACCGTCCCTCCCATTGATTATCAAAACAAACATCGATTGTGCGTGGGTTTATCAATTTCCTCCTCCGATTATCACAGCACCACTTCTCGCCACCGTCCCTCCTCCGATTATCACAACACTACTCCTCACCACCGTTCTTCCGTCGCCTTCCACTCCTCGCCACTGTTGAAGTCGTCGGAACTCTGAGTCAACCACCGCCCTCATCTTCCAGGTAAGTAACTCCTCAACCATACCCGACGGTAGGTAAGTCACCACCTCGTCACCACCTCCGCCATATCCGACGGCGCACCACACCACCGGCAAGTAGCGCCCCTCTTCATCCGCCCCATTCAGCAGGTAGCGAACCCTACATCCGCCACCATTCCATCCCAGTCACGATCCTCACATCACACCCACACCCTACCCTAAATCGAACCCGATTTCGCCCCTGCTACCTTCTCTACCTGTCACGATCCTCACATCACACCTAAACCCTACCCTAAATCGAAATTTTTTCTCTTTTCTCCTTTTATAATGATCAGAATGCCAAGTTAGATTAGTTTTAATTGACTGAAAACAAATTTTCGTTCATATTGGTAAGGCTTGTCTTCAGAAGATTTGATATCCATGATTTCACTTGGTTTCAATTCTGTTCAGGAGATATGATATATTGATATGTCTGGCATGATTCAATTGTTTCAATTTTGCTCTTGTGGGAAATAGCAATTGTACTTTAATCTAGAATTGAGCATTGCAAGTAATCTGCTCTGTTATTTAATATTCATGCTAGTTTCATGGGTGATTCAATAAACAATTTTCAAAGAGATATGTTTGTAGTTTTGGAAATGCAATTGCTCACTGTTATTTTGTTGATGTTCACAAGTAGTGAGATATGTTCTAATTGTGTTCCATATTTTCCATTGATTACAGTTTTTGAGAGGATGTCAAAAACAAGGAAACGGACCGGTTCAGACCCGTAGCCACCACCAGCCAAAGCCCACAGTAGGTGTCTTCAAAGCAAGTCCACTAGACCAATATAGAGCGGATTCAGGATTTAGAGGTTGCTATTTACCAAAATTAATGACATTATGTTGTGGTTGCCATTTGGCTTATTCTAAGGTAACAAGTCCACTTCATTTTTCATTTTGTTATTCTAAGGTAACGAGTCAAATTGTAAGGGCCACATTGCAAGTCAGTTTGCATTTTGTTGTGTAGTAATGGGTTAAGTAGAAAATTGTATCAGATGAAGAAGGTTACAGATTTGCAGTTTTTAACTGATATGAAGTGGCTTTGGACATCATAGGTATATAAAAAGCGCTATCATCAACCTGTATTACTAATAAGACTTGTCCTTATAGTTATAAAATATGAGCTAGCCTAACAAATTTCTGAATCACTAACTTTTTGGTATCATGTGCTTCTACAAGCTACAACACAAAAAAATTTCTCTTTAAAGGTAAATTGTCATTTGCTGTTGGAATCAGCACAACTGTCATTTGCTGTTCGAATCAGTACAACAGTAGTTTTATTCTTATAAGTTATAACCAAAAGATTTGATTTTATAGAGTATACAAACACTTGGTGATTAAAGGGCAGTGGTTTCGTAAAGAATGTCCATTTGACACTACTTTTGTAATATCTTTTAAGAATGGATGAAACTTTATTTAAAATTTGAAATAGGTGTACTATGTCACCAACTTGAAAGAAGATATCGAGTAATTACATATGTGGAAAAAAAAAGACTTTTTCTTAATTTTATTTTCTAGCTTGAACTGGTTAACAAAGACCACAAATCGCTGTTTTCTATGTCTGTATGCAAGGTGGCTGATGGCTATGGTACTATGCTATTATGAAAGATGTTATGTTATGCCTTCATTTTCCCAGTTTTGTAACAACATTTTTAATCTTTATGTATGGAACTTCTTTACCCAATTATTTGGGCTATCTTTCATCTCTTAACATGTTTGATGGGTTCTGCAAAGGTTTTAACTGAAAAAGAAAATTGTTTCAAAAAAGTCATCCGAAGTGTATAGAAATGAATAAAACCTCTTACACCACTTTATTAGGAAAAGTTAGATTATTTGGTGCAGTGTTTGCAATCATATCTAGCACATGAGTGTTAATAAATATTATAATATCTCTTGTTACGTGACAACTTGCTATAGGTTAAAATTGTTTTATCTTAAAAAAATCAAGGTTATTTTGTCATTCAACATGTTTTTGGCTAAATATCTTACCATATTCGCATATATTTGTTGAATTTTCTTTTGATGATTTTGTTAAATTTTTATGTGACTAGGTAGAACTTCAGGCTGTGAGGACCGGGTATGGATTAGAAGAGAAGGTCAGTACACACCCATGGTAGCTTAAGAACATAATTTCCAGAGGTGAAAAAACAGGACAGGTCGGTTAACAGGTCAAAGGGGTAATTTTTTGGTGCGAGTTGAAATTGGTCTGGTCAAGTTGGATAATGAAGCTATTTCCTCGAGGACCATCAAAGAGACAAACTAAGCAATAGCTTCTGATCAATCTGTGTAAGAATGCTATATAATTCTACTGTTTCAGTATTTGTTTTCTCAAATTATATTCATTTTTCATCCTCTTTTAGGGGTACTATATTTTCAGTTGGTCTATTCTCTAGTGTTGCTGTAGCAATATGCATGATTACCACCCAAGTAAGACTAAGTTGGTAAATCTGTTTAACACAATTTTATTGCACTTGAATGTGGTCAACTGTACGTAATATGTAGTTATACTGAACTTAAGACAGTGTGACCAATAACTTAAATTCATAATCGAGATAATTTAACTGTTGCAATTATCTCAAAATGGTAATGTGAAAAAGTTCACTAATAAATAGCTGTGATTTGTTTTAACTTGCCATGTTAGAAACTTAAATGTTACTTTCCATTGAGAAAGCTGCCAATGCAAAAAATGAGGAGTTTTCCAATGCATTATCTGATCTATTTTCATTTCTTTTCACAGTTGATATCATCTCAGCTATTGAGTTCGATAAAAGTTGTGACCTTCTTGCAACTGGCGATCATGGGGGCTGGGTGGTATTATTTGAAAGAATAGATACAAAGGAGGGTTGGTTTTATTTGTGCTTGTGAATTTGTGATTCTGATTATAAATGAGATATGTTTCAAATGACATGCTTATCCCATTCAAACAAACATGTAAGGTCAACCTATTTAAAATTGAAATTATAAGAAACATACTGTTGGGTTTTTAACATGTCCTTTCGTAAATCATTTAGCAATGGAAGCGTTTTGACATGTTAATCTAAGAAATTTTTATAAAACAAAACCCACCAAGTATCCATCAGTGAGTACCTTGAAATTAAAGCAAAATCCTAGAAAGTTAGAAACCACAACATTTGAAACGAAGAGGTAGGTTGGTGTAGTTGGATAAAGAACCAATCGTTTCTTCTCTAAAGATATCCACACCAAACCAAGCAGTCATCTTTGATCCATAAAGATACTAGTCTACAAACCCTTCATGAAGATGAGTTTAGATGGAGTTCGAAACCACTTTCTTGAACCTCCAACTTTGCAAGTTTATAGCCCATGAAAACCACACGTAAAGCTCCTCCAAAACAATTAAATAACTCACTAAGATACCTTAGAAGTTATACATTGTTTTAAGCTTTTTGTGTGTAATCTACGAGTGTATTTTTTGCCATAAACTATGTCAAAGTCACGAGATATCAGCCCAGCCACATAAGACTAGAATTTTCCATGAGTTTATATCATAGGGGAAATTCACAGACAACCATTTTGAATCTCAAAATTGAAGCATTGCCATTTTTCTTTGTTTAAAACACATCTCATAGGGATGTTTTCTGTCGCTGAGCTTTATTTTCCACAGTGAAAAACAGAGAAGTAACCACCAAGAAATGTAGGAATAATATATTATATTATTGTAATTGCCATATGTCGTCATTTGTACCAAATTTTTGGATAAATATTGACAAGTCGTTCCCTCTCCTTTTCATCATTACCTCGGTCGAACCAGGGTATGGGGATGGCATGACATCCAATATTATAGTCAAACTTATCGGGTTGCATGAGTACACATCCGAGCCCATATATGGACACATCATAGTAGATCAGAAAATCATCTGATCCATCAGGTATTGAAAGTATAGGAGCTGAGCTTAGCTTTTGCTTTAGCAGCTCAAAAGCTTTAGTATGCTTTTGCCCCCACTACTTAGAGTTTTTCCGAGTCAGTGGTGTAAGGAAATCAGACCTCCGGGATAGATGTTACAACCAGAATAAGGCAATATAGTTACCTCGGAAGACTCTCACCGGCATAAGTTACAGGAATGACTTACCCCGGTAGTTCTACATGAACCGGATAAAATCATTACACCGGCGTTTGCTACCTTTGATATTTTGTCTTACCCTGGTTGAATATAGGTACCTATATAACTCGAATTATCCCAGTAAGGAGAGTTATCCCGGTGATTGACTATTATACTATACTTACCTCGGTTCTGACAATCAACTTGGAGAATTCAGAGTTCCATGTCTCAAGTTGCTACTGTTGCAGAAGCCGTCTCCTTATTTGTTATGCTTTATATCCATAATTTAATGATTACGTTTTCAATTACTTTGTAAGATCTTGTCGATCTTGGAGAAATCAACGGCTCTCGTTGATTTCTCGAGCACTATATATTGTATTCTTGTACTCTGTATTCCACACAGTTATTCGAAAATCTGTTACCAATTACAAGTAAGTAATACAAGTGTAGTGCCAGTATTATTCATCATATTTTGTTCTTACTTGTTCGTTTTTAATTCATTCATACTTTCAATTGATTCTTAGAGATTAGTTTGACTTGTTTCCGCCTGGTAAAACTATGTAAGTAAATCTTGTGTCAGGTTAAGAGCGTTTTAACCAGGATCCTACAAGTGGTGTCAGAGCAATGGCTCTCGTTATTGAAAACTCTTTTGTTTCAAAATCATCTGTTTTACCTACCCCACTCTCTCGTTAGTTAACACTGTTTTCTTCTCATCTCGTACATCTTTAAAATGTGTGACTCATGAAATGGCGGTACTAACAAACCTCCGTCTTTCAGACCTGGTGACTTCGATACATGGAAACTGCGTATGGAAGGCTATCTAGATCACTCTGATTACAGAATGTGGAAGTCCATAATCTATGGACCCACTATTCCCAAATTGCGAAGAAACTAACCTGGCTCTTAAATGGGAAAAATGTCACTTCATGGTCCAAGAAGGAATAGTTCTCGGTCATAAAGTCTCCTAAGCAGGAATAGAGGTGGATAAAGCGAAAAATGACACCATTTCACGTCGATCACCTCCCTCTTCGGTTCATGCTATTCGTAGTTTCCTCGGACGTGTAGGGTTCTATCGACGCTTTATTAAGGACTTCTCAAAAATTTCACGTCCTTTGACAAAGCTGCTCGAATAGGAAGTTGTCTTCAACTTCGATAAAGATTGTCTCTACCTCATCTCACTCGCATTAGTGATCATTGCTAAACCCGGTCAACGTCGCTAAATCCGGTTAACGCACCATGCCACCATGTTTAGAGGATGTTTAAATCAATTAAGCAGAAAAAGAGAAGCAGCCACATAAAGAATACATAGTTAAAGGACTTTCGTCCATAGCTTGAATTGCAGAATCCTTGAATCGGAATGCTTCCAATCAAACTTATATTGTATCTATACCTAATTCCAATAAACCAAATATGAATCTGAAAAGGGGGATCCGCAATTAGATTTAATTATAGGTTGTTTAAATCAACAAATTGAGCAGAAAAAAGGGAATTGGGTCTAAATGGATCGACCAAACTCCAGATGTGATTGCCTCTCCTTCAACAAACAAACTGAGAAATCGGAATCCTTTTCCCTATCTACGATGAACAACCATCCTTAAAACCCCCTCAACCCTAAATCGGACTCGCCAAAAACTCCATGCAATTCGCGACCTCCTGATGACCGGCTAATCAGCCACAAATTTGTTGACATTTTGATTCACCACCGGGTACTAAAAGCAACCAATTTATTTGATCTATCTGTTTAATCGATTTGGAGATTGATATTCTATGTTTTCCCCTTTTATTTTAAACTTGGTATTATAAAACGTGATGATGGCCGGTTGAATGTACTTTTAGAAATCCTCTGTGGATTTTTATTCATATTTCAGCGACGAGGATTTAAAACGTGATGGTGAATGGTGGCCGGTTGTCTACCTGAGTTTCAAAAGGTGATGGCGGTTGTTTAGACCTCTAATGGATTTCTGGGACTTAAAACAGAGAACGGGAGAGTAGATATTTGGGCAAAAACATATTTATATTTGATGGTGGGAGGTGAGGGATATGGAGGAATGGTGATTATTTATGATGATGGATGGTGGAAGGACGGTGGATGTCGACGGGCAGAGGTGGGGTGGATGGTGAGATAGAGATGGTGAACAAAAGATTTTAAATTATAGTCCAACAAATATTTGCAAGTGGGGCCCTTTGTAATTTTTCTAATTTTAATATTAAGGGCATTTTGGTCATTTGATAAAAGATTTTAATAGAAATCTTAATGATGTTATGAGTTTGACTAAATTAGCAAAAAATCAGAAACCACAAAGTGTCCAAGGCATTTTTAAATTTTTGGACTAAAATGACAATTTCATATAAAGCACGGAGAGAAAAATGACACTTAACTCATTTAATAAACATGTCATGTTTCGATTGATATTAACACATTTAATTTGTAATCTATATTTTTATCAAGCAAAGTTGGTGTAGTGGTTAAAATTCTAAGCTTATGGTTGAAGAGACCCAAGTTCTAGTCTCACTCACACCACTTTGTGAGATATTGGTAGGCAATGAAGGATTGAGCTTGCTTGATCCTGAGTCACAAGGGACAGTTTACGGGCTTGCCCGGTTCCCGCCCGATGGTGCAAATGGGGGGGGGGGGGGGCGCTCCCGGGTTCCCTCGCTATAAGGTTTGGACTCGGGACAGTGGGTAGGTCCAGGGTAACCAGTCTCGATACTCAGCTGAGCCAAATTGCCGTTCAAAAAAAAATTAAATGAGATATGTTTCAAATGACATGCTTATCCCATTCAAACAAACATGTAAGGTTAACCTATTTAAAACTGAAATTATAAGAAACATACCGTTGGGTTTTTAACATGTCCTTTCGTAAATCATTTAGCAATGGAAGCGTTTTTGACATGTTAATCTAAGAAATTTTTATAAAACAAAACCCACCAAGGATCCATCAGTGAGTACCTTGAAATTAAAGCAAAATCCTAGAAAGTTAGAAACCAAAACATTTGAAACGAAGAGGTAGGTTGGTGTAGTTGGATAAAGAACCAATCGTTTCTTCTCTAAAGATATACACACCAAACCAAGCAGTCATCTTTGATCCATAAAGATACTAGTCTACAAACCCTTCATGAAGATGAGTTTAGATGGAGTTCAAAACCACTTTCTTGAACCTCCAACTTTGCAAGTTTATAGCCCATGAAAACCACACGTAAAGCTCCTCCAAAACAATTAAATAACTCACTAAGATACCTTAGAAGTTATACATTGTTTTAAGCTTTTTTTGTTTAATCTAAGAGTGTATTTTTGGCCATAAACTATGCCAAAGTCACGAGATATCAGCCCAGCCACATAAGACTAGAATTTTCCATGAGTTTATATCATAGGGGAAATTCATACAACCATTTTGAATCTCAAAATTGAAGCATTGCAATTTTTCTTTGTTTAAAACACATCTCATAGGGATGTTTTCTGCCGCCGACTTTTATTTTCCACATAGTGAAAAACAGAGAAGTAACCACCAAGAAATGTAGGAATAATATATTATATTATTGTAATTGCCATGTGTCATCATTTGTACCAAAATTTTGGATAAATATTGACAAGTCATTCCCTCTCCTTTTCATCATTACCTCGGTCGAACCAGGGTATGAGGACGGCATGACATCCAATATTATAGTCAAACTTTTGTACCTAAATCACCTTTTGTTTCTATCAGACATTGTTTCATTCCAATAATATACTCGTAGATAAAAATAAGTTCATGTAGCTAAACAATTATATGATCTAGCATATAAACTGCAACATGATTCAAGATACAAGGCACCTTGCAACAAACACAATCTAATAATTATGACTCTTTTGACCTGTTGTCTGATTCGGGTTACACAATTTTAATTGTACGGGCTTTAGTTTTTGTCTATGATATGAAAAAAAATATCTATTTCGTTTTGGATTTCATCTATTTAAAACCCGAAACATGTCAACATGTTATAGGAGGAGCATCATCTCAATTGTGGGTTATCCCAATTTGTGTGCGCACTATGCAAAATGCTTGTGTAAATAAATTAGATAGCAAGAGTCGTAAACCGCGAGAGTTTCAATAAATAGGTAGTCAAGTAAACAAATATACTTCTGACTGAAAGAAGGAGATTTGTTAGCTGGTCAGTCCGTTGCTGTAGCACCAGGGTTAGATGCAGACTCCATATCGTCAGCCATCACTGGTTTATGCAACTGTAGATAGAGATAATATCAGAATATAACAGTTACGATATCAGCTTCTAAATGTCATATATTTATATAAAAATTAAGGAATGATTCAAATAAGTTGCAGAGAAAAGAGCAACCAAATGATGGTAGAAATAAATAAACAAGAACTTACTGCTTTTGCAACATCAAACCAATGAAATGCACGCAAGAAAGCATCTTCTTTTGATGGTAGATTATCATGATTCCAGAGCGTTATGTTTTGGAACTTTGCATTCGTCCGCCAAGAGGTGGTCATTCCTCCATTGGTATCAGAAGCCTTTCTCTTCGCAAATGTTTTCTTTCCTAAGACAAATCCTGCATTGTTTTAAAAAATCTTTGGTTAAGACGTTTCTCACATGCTCAGAAACAAACAAGCGTAGCTAGTAATATCTCACTCGTAGAGTAAGGTCCAGGGAGTTTGAAATGAAGACAAACTGAAATGATTTGAACTTAGCACTATAAGAAACTAATCAATTTAAGAGTAAACAACCGAGTGGATTCTATTGATGAAATGAAATGGTTATAATTTAAGAACTCAAAGTAGTTACACAGAGAAGAAGGAACACAGAGGAGAAGGAGATGAGAATATAGAATCAGAGAATGGGATGGGAAGAGAACACACCATTAACAATATCTTTCTTAACCCTACCTTCTCCCACTCCTTGCTTATATTACCTTTTCTAAATATCCATTCATCTTGATGGGCCTTTTTGTATTGGGCTGCTTTATTGGTTTCATGACTTACGGGTTGTAGATTCATAACATTACCCCCCTCTTTGAAAACCACCTTGTCCTCAAGGTGGAACCCGGTAAACAATTTGAGCAAACAAGTATTTTTCGCCCGGTGCACTAATAGTGTTAAGCGTAACCGACTCAAGTTACGTATCGTCTTGGTGGGCACAACATTTTGTTGGAGCATGTTAAGCTCCAAAATGACATGACGAGTAGAGGCCGTGGTGTAACGAGTTATGTTAGGAGGTTTATGTCCATAGAGAGCTGCAAAGGGAAAAAAATTCAATAGTCGAAGGCATGACTTCAGAAATATGGAAGTGTGTGACACGGAAGGGTCGAACCGATATCGTGACGTCTTGCCTAACAAGTCGTGTGCCGTCACTTTGCAACTCCAGTGCAGTGCTGACAGAAGCTATAAGAACAAGAGCCAAGGAGTCTAGACCAAAACCCCTCATGAATGGACATATCACTTGTTCCCTGTCATATTTGCCTTCCCCTTGAGTTGTTTTAATCTGAAATTGCATCGTCATGTAATGAGCCTTTATTGGCAGACCATATCCTTTGAACCCAACTTGATTATCCCAGCAAGCATGCAATTTAGCTCTCATGTTATATATAATATATGTATATGAGAGACCAGCATGCCCAAAAATATTAGTAGAAGGTGCACCAATTTGGACTTGGGCATCCACACTTGGTAATACACGTGTAGCAACAGTTAGTACATGTCCTTTTGACCGAAAGAAAGATCCGTTGAGCCTTAAGAATTGCATATGGGCAGCAAATTTAGCAAGCTCATGATCGGGAATCTCGAGATCCAGGTGTGCTTCACATAGAGCCAACTCCATGTTCGTCTGAATTATCACATGCATAGGTAGCAAGGGCCATATTATAAAATCATATGAGGCAAGGCATATTGCATTGTCTCTGTGAATATATTCGTGGACTAAACTCAAAGCTGTGACTTGTTGCAAGTCAAAGAACTCCAATTGATGTCCAAGTATATCAAACACCAAATAGGAATTGCACCGAGCATAACCATAGTCAGTTGAGTATGAGTCAAGATTTAGTGAACTTGGACCAAGAATAGAAAAACCTGTCAAGCTTGATTTGAAGGAAATTAAAGAAGAAAATAGTGCAACAGAAACGTCCTTGAGCGTTTGCGATTCCTTGTGTATGTAATTATACTCAACAAGTCCACTTAAGATCATATTATAAGCATTCTCGAGCTCAGCCCATAGTTCAGATGCCCACTCAACAAAAGCTTTCTCGAACTTGAAAAGATTAAAACGAAGGAAATCATCCTCGTTGATTACGATATCTATATGTACGTGTCGGTGTCGTGCGGCAGGTGATGTCCCCCCTTTGAAACCAAGGCGTCTATCTCCCAATTGAAAGTCAAGCGCACCATTATTATATTAGGTGTGGTTCTAGTAACCCATAACACCCCAATATGAGGTGTAGTAGTCTGCACTCATAGAGTAATAATAGTAGGCAATGATTGCAAAAATGCTCTCCAAATAAGTGCGGTGGATTGTATAGACATATTGTGTATAAACCGATAAGAATACTCGAATAATCCGCCTCTTCCAAGTATCTCAACCCTGCACCAAGAATGCTCGATTAAGAGGTCGATGGAAAAATCTCTACCCAAACGTGCAACCAAAGCCCGGCCTTTATCCACCTGACCCGTATGATCCTTGCGTGCAAGAGTTTGAATGAGCATGATCCAAGATAAGATGATTTTCTTGTGAGCCCAATACCTGAATTTCAAAGTCCCAACGTGCCCACGAACCGTCAAACTACTAACGGAAGGAACCACAACAAACTTCTCATTGTCCATCACTAGGTAATGGAACCAAGCAACATATTCTTTCCAACACCCACTGTTTGTATACCGAGGAAAAAATGCACTAAAAGTTATAATGTGTTGTTGGGACATGCTACTGGAGTAAATGCTAGCCATCACAATTGCTTCATGGTTGGTAGACATGTATACCAAATCATTATTGAGAATATATGAACCAAATCCCCAACGAGATTTCCCCATATCCATACTTTCCCTGATATAAATGGATGGCTTATTGTGGAATTTAACCTTTGGATGCAATCTTGTATCAGCATTTGAAGCCACCAGTTTCACCCAGTTTGTTGTTCCGCCTTTCCAACTAAGATGTTTATACCCTACTTGAAACTCAAGCATCATTATATCAGTTCTAGTCTTAGGAACCCCATGAACAACTTGCACATATGTGAACTCATCAATATCAACCAAGGGTGCAACACATAACACCACAAAAGGAGGTGTAGTCGGAATAGGATCTGTCAAAATAGTTGACGCCCAACCTGTATCTATCCATCTTAATAGTACGGTTGCTGGCTTCCTAATTGACCGAAAGTTAGAATGGGTTCTTGTGCCACATAAAACATAACTGGCAGTGAATGTATCGACATGAGATATGAGAGGAAGTAAGAGACCATAATCAATTAAGATCTCCGTGAATATAGGAATAACATTTTGTTGAGACATTTCATCGAGCATGTGGTGAGCGATATTCAGGGGTCCATTGGTAGCATTTTCAAAGAACACAGGAGTACCAGGATCAAAACCAAAGGTGCTCATTAACCAATCAACCTCCAAATTCAAACAAAATTCAGAAGGAAAATAAGAAAACAGACCAATAGCATCATGAGTGAATGTGATAGCCAAAACATTCTTCGAACTCACAATTCGATAATGCATATCCTCTACGATTACTTCAACAGAGCCATTTAAAATATTGATGTTAGTAATTTGAAGATCATCACTTACAATTTTACGCACAGAACCATCAATTGCCGCAAGGTCAGTTTGAGCAACAATTTCACCCACACTATCATTCCAATGGAAAGCATCTGAATCGTTTGAATCGTCACTAGAAGGTTTGGGATTAGGGATCAATGGCTCAACCACCTCTGATTGATAAGTGGTTAGCGGATCGTCAGATTCAATCAAATCCGAAATCGAATCCCCCAATTGAAGAAGCAAGGATTGTTGTCTATCTAAGTTGGAAGACATTCGGTCCAGCGTCCACTGCATATTCTTAGTATTTTCGAGTATAGCTTTGAGACTTTCCACCAAATCAAATTCGTCTGCCATCGATGCAGGCGAATCAATGAAAGCACCAATGAAATGATTTGAACTTAGCACTATAAGAAACTAATCAATTTAAGAGTAAACAACCGAGTGGATTCTATTGATGAAATGAAATGGTTATAATTTAAGAACTCAAAGTAGCTACACAGAGAAGAAGGAACACAGAGGAGAAGAAGATGAGAATATAGAATCAGAGAATGGGATGGGATGAGAACACACCATTAACAATATCTTTCTTAACCCTACCTTCTCCCACTCCTTGCTTATATTGCCTTTTCTAAATATCCATTCATCTTGATGGGCCTTTTTGTATCGGGCTGCTTTATTGGTTTCATGACTTACGGGTTGTAGATTCATAACACAACTTTTCTCCTTTTTGTTCTGTTTTGTTTTTTTATTAGTATAAAATTCAAAAACATAAAGTGTGGCAGAAGAGAAGAATCAAGGAGCATGAAATATGATCACGAAGCACCTATTTTAATTCACCGAAACCTAGGCAGAATGGCGAACAAAAGATATGGCAGGGCAGGCCAAGACACCAAGACAAGACTAGGGCAAAGCTCCTACGTCTCCAAGAAATCCTATCACCAATCATGTCCTCAGTGAGGGGTAAGACAAGTATATATATCTCACAGGATCAGACAGACAACTGGTAGTTGATTGCTGATTTAAAACAAATTGATGTATAAAACAGTGTCTGGCTTTTACAACTAAAACACTGCATTTAAATAGTTTAAAGAGGTTACTTTTTCTCAAAGATATACGAGAACGTTTCCTTATATGTTGTAAACATTTACATACAGTTTTTCTTCATTCTTATTAAAGCACGCTGCCACTGACAAAATATAAACAAATCTCAAAAACTGAAATCATAGTTTTCTGAATACAAAAAATCCCCTCTCTGCCACTTAAACTGCTTCTAAAACCCCTAAAAAGGGTATGCGTCTTGAGGTTCAAAATTCTTAACCACAACCAAAAAGAAAAAAGAACAAAAATACACTTTTGAGCCGGGGTTTTACATACATAATCAACAAGAATGAATAATAGTACATCTGGTCAGGTCTGGTCTGGTCTGGTCTGGTCAGGAACTTACTTCAACACATCAGAAGTGGAGAAAACAAAAAGGTAAGAGATTTTAGAATGGTACCGGAATAACCATCAGGAAGTGGAACCGTTGTGCCTTGCAGTTTTCTTCCTCTGAAGTGAGCCTCCTTCACATTTAGACCATCAACCTCAATACCTGAAAAAATAAACCATAATAAAACATGAAAACCTAATTAATATAAAAAATAAAAAATAAAAATTTTTAAAAAAAAGTGAGTGTGATACTAAGATTTACCAGTGGATTTGGGCCGAAAGTAGTGGGAAACAGGAGATGGTCCGCTGTACTTGATGCAGGAAGGAAGCTGGTGGATCTGATCGGTAAGATCGACTGCAGAAGACGACGAATTGACGCCGCCGAGATCGATGGTTCCGGTCTCCCCCGCTGAAGAAGCATTCTCACCTTTCATTTGTGGATACTGTGCTTCCATCGCGCCCTCAAATCCCCTAAATTGCTTCCAGCGTCACAATTTTCCCGCGCTTTTGCCTCTACCAAAACTAAAAACAATTCAACACAAGAATCTAATGTGAACACCTCAAGAGAATAGAAAGAATGTCTCACACAAGAATCTATTGTGTGTGGAGGGGTGGCGTGGAGGGCTTTAACGCCGTCTTTACGCGTGAAACACCACCCTCTTATGTGTTGAAGCTTCGCGTTGTTCCCATGTGTGGAATTTTTCACAACGTGATAGTTAAAAAAAAGTTTGATGTTTGTTTAATCTGTTATTTTAAAAAAAAAGAAAAAAAATTATGTTTCAACACCAATTTTTAACACCAAGTATACCACACTTGGTGTGAAAAGTGGTGTTGTCCATGTAGACGCCTACGTGGCACATTCAACACCACTTTCAACACCAACCATACCACATGCCCTAACGCTTGTTTGGTTCGCAGAATATTTTTTATAGAATATTTTAGAAATTGAAATTGAAATGAAATCCTTTAAAAATTATAGATACCTTTGGTTGGCAATTTTAAAAAAGGAATTGAAATGTTATGATGTTAAAAAGATAGTATTGTCCCTCCTTTTTTATTGTCTATGTCGTTCTTTTATCCAACCCTAAATCACAGTCTTCACAAAATCATCAGATCAGCCTTCATCTTTAGTACCCCGAATCACAGCCTCCATCATATAATCGCCCCTCTTCATAAAATCATTAGATCATCTAATCGTCTTCATCTTCAGTATCCCAAATCAAAGCCTCCATCATCATCTCCATCCAATCGCCTTCGTCTGCAATACTCCAAATCAAGAATGATGTACCTGTTTTTGCTCTGATGGTGGTTTCAATTTTGTTCACGTGTGAAAACGCGTGAGCATCGGATCGTCTACTAGATCTTGCTATTTTGAATACATACGAGTAATTAAAAGATTGTTTATTGATCAACGAATGCTCAAATACAATCTGGAAACTCACTGGGAGAAAACACAACAGAAAACACACACTTAGCTCAGACTCACTCTTAATCGTTACTGAAATATAATGAACAAAACATATTTATACTCTTGTTCATGAACTGACCTAAACTCACAATTCGTGTAACTCCGAGCTGATCTGAAGTGTGACTTCGGATCCCACTTCGTGTCACTCCGGATCCCAGTTCGTGTACAGCCTCTTTTGCATCTTCGCCTTGTTCAGATACTTCACACGACGAACTGATCATGTTCTAACAAACTCCCCCTCGACGTGTTTAGTATCTGGTCATCCATAAAACTGTATTTTCAATCAAACTCCCCCTCAACTTGATGGTTAGCCTAATCTTGAATATTTGACGATACATAGTGTGTTTTCATACTTTAGAACTGTTCAAACATAAATAATCTTGGCGCAAAACGTCTCTTCGAGATTCCAATATATTGATTTTTGAAATTTGATTTGTATCCCGTGTCGATCAGATTGAAAACAAAACAGAAACAAAGTCTTTTTAGCTTTTAGAAAGTTTATAGCAAAACAACTCTAAAATCTTTTTGATTTTTCAAACTTAAGCTAAAACACACCAAAAATATTTTTGTATTTTCTGAAATGAAATGAAATTGCAAAACAGAATCAAATAAAAAATCTTTTTGTATTTTTTAAAATGAAATGAAGTTGCAAAACAGAATCAAACTCTATTTTTGGTTTGACAAAGATCACTAACTGGGATCATATTGAACATAACGCACTACTACACTTCAATTTCAACTAATTGAAGCTCACAATCCATGTTGATTGCCGGTATAATTTTCCCACCTTAAAATCTAGCAAAATCATACTCATAACATCTGGTTATGTTAAGGTATTATTTATTTAATATGACCAGTGTACCCCACACTATTAGACATATTCAAACATTTTTTCTTTTTCTCGTGTGATTACACCTGTGATTATCACATATTGATTTCAATTCATGATATAGTCAACTGTATTCCATGCAAAAAAAAAATAAGAACGTTAAATCGTCTACCTTAAAGTCGATCTTTCGATACGCAGATATGGCCTCAGATTTAACAACAAAAAAAAAAAAACAAGTTGAAATTGTATAATTCAACAACAATCATGTCGGTCTTGTGGACACGCAGAGAAAGTCCGATGAATTATACGAAACACTAAAGAAAATAAAGCAAAACCTCAAACGAACAACAATCAGGCCGATCTTTCGATACGCAGAGAAAGTCCGATCGTTTGAGAAAATAAAGAAAATCAAACAAGTTTAAATTTTTGTAAAAAGAACACATGTATACAAAGTGACTTCTCATTTTCCTTTTTCACACATTTGTCTTTTTGTCATGAAATACAATGAACAAAACGTATTTATACTCCTGTTCACAAACTGACCCGAACTCACAGTTCGTGTAATTCCGAACTGATCCAAAGTGTGACTTCGGATCCCACTTCGTGTCACTTCGGATACCAGTTCATGTACAACCTCTTCTGCATCTTCGTATTGCTTAGATACTTCACACGACGAAGTGATCATGTTCTAACAACGTGGGTTTTGATTTTGGTCCGGATTTATGTTTTTGAGCTAGTTTGCAATTTTGGTTTGAGTTTTGGTATTTTGATTTTGATCTGGGTTTTGGTATCTGCGATTTTGGTTCTAGACATAGCAACGTTGCAGGTTGCTTGAAAGATTGAAGAAGGTTGTTAAGATTAGATGTGGTTATTTCGGTCAAAGTAACATCTGGATATGTTATTGTATTGATTTAGATTGCTTTGACCAGTGTACCCCACACTATCAGACATACTCAGATATGTATTTGCTTATCACACTTTGTGATTTCATTTGTGATTTAGTCACATAATGATTGTATTTATGATACAGTCAACTGTGTTTCATGCAAAAAGAAATAAGAACGTTAAATCGTCTACCTTAAGGTCGATCTTTTGATACGCAGATAAGGCCTCGGATTTAACAAAATAAGAAAATAAAACAAGTTGAAATTGTATAACCCAACAACAATCAGGTCGGTACTCCCGTACACGCAGAGAAAGTCCTATGAGTTATACGAAACACCAAAGAAAATAAAGCAGAACGTCAAACGAACAACAATCAGGTCGATCTTTTGATACGCAAAGAAAGTCCGATCGTTTTACAAAATAAAGAAAATCAAACAAGTTTAAATCTTTGCAAAATGAACACATTTTTACAGAGTGACTTCTGATTTTCTTTTTCACATATCTTTTCTTGATATATCATGAGATATGCATCAAGATGTTGTCCACTTGGTCAAGCATTAGTATTTAATGTGTTTATCACATCTGAATACTTTCTGATTTAATGTCGAGCCTACCAAGCACATCTAACAATGATCTTATGGCTTTTTCATCTAATTTATCCACGAGTCAGACACGTAAGCCAATGTACCATCATTTCCCAAATATGTCGGATACAATTTCTCATTTTTTTTCAATGTTTTTGTATTTTCTATTTTTTTCAATGTTTTTGTATTTTTCCTTTTTCTCCCCCTTAAAATGAAAACTCTATTTTTGGATTTTCATTTTAACAAAAACACAAAGACATTATTTTTTGGTTTTCAATTTTCTCCTCCTAAACTACAAACGGAATGTAAAAGAAAGAAAATTGACCAATCGATACTGACACCTTTTAGTTTTTAGCTTTCAGAAAATTCAGTTTTAAATTTGATATTTCTTGAAATTTAAGTTAAAATGCAGAATACTTCTCCATCAACAAATTTTTCAATCACCAATGGGTCTTCTAGAAGTACATGCACACTGGTTTCAAAGAATTAGTACTCAAATGACCCGAAGCACACAGCTTCTGGTCGACCAGTGTCTTCCACAAAATCAATTTCAACTGTGCAGACCACCTTAGGTCGCCACTGCATTTTTTATTTTTCAGATTTAACAGAGTCATCATCATGTGATGAACCACCAACACTTGAATCAAATTTGAAAAATTGTTTCGTTTTACATTTTAATTTGGAAGGTGTAGACTCAGTAAAAATCCTGCCTGATTCATCAATAAATGTGGCAGATTTGTTTGAAAATAAACATTTTACGTTTTCAGGACAATCCCGTGCTATGTGTCCCTTTAGGCGACACTGATAGCACAAACGATAGGATCGTTGAGATTATTTTTCCTGAACTGAAGGACATCTATCAATGAACTCGGAACCATCAGAAATATCATCAAAAATTCGGAATCGGTTAGAATGTACCCATTTCGATGTAGGACTTCGAGGTGTAGAATTTAATCCAAATGACGAAGAATCCTTAACTTTTTGAGCATCCCGAGAAGAACTTTCAGATAAAGTCTTCTTCTGAATCTTACCTCTAAATCCCTTGTCCATTGTAGACATAAACACTTGAGCCAAATGATAGATTTGTTCCAAGCTTGTATCTTTCTTTTCTTTTGGAACTTTCTTTGGCATATTCTTTTTTATATTCTTCTCTAACTTCTTACCTTCACTACCCAAACCTGAACATTTGTATCTAGGTAACTTTGATAAATCGATTTGAGAATTGGAAGGACCATCTTTAGCAGCTTGATTGAATGCCGCTTTTATATTCTTCAACTTGTTAGCTTCTACCAAGTTAGCAGCAGCTTGTGCTTCACTCAACAAACCCACATTTTTCTCAATCACTTTGTCAGCCAAAATGAGTCCCTCATCAGATAGAAACCCACCAGAAACAATTTTAGACGCAGCGTTGTCAATCAAACTTTCCTCATTTGTCACTTTCTTGTTTGAAACCATTGATGTCTTCTTCTCGGATTTCTTAGGAGCAAATTCAGAATAGTCACATTTAAATCTAATATCTTTTTCTGAGCTTCACCCAAAGCCTTTACTGATTCTATCAGCTGTTCTGAAACTTTGTTAGACAAAGACTTTTCTCTCCTCACTTTATCATGAGCATCAAACATTTCCTGTGTAACTTTTCCACCTTTCCTTGATAAATTTCTACATTTCTTGTCAACAATTTGTTTTCTTTTGTCAGATCAGTGACTTTATCTTGTAATTTTGACTGGAGAACTTTATAATCATTGTTCGAAACCATGAGTTCATCATAAGCTTTCCGAAGTTCAAAATTGGTAATCAAAAGTGATCCCACTCTTACTTTAGATTTCTTATACATGGCATCAAAATCTCCAATAGCATCCTTTGCTTCAAACTCCCACTTTTCAACCTTTGTAACTAACTCAGCATTTTCATTTTGTAACTTTAAGGTTTGTTCTTTATTAACACTAACCATCTCATCCAATCTTGCTTTTAACTCTAAAACCTCTTCTATCAACACATTCTTCTCTTGTTCCAACATTTCATTAGCTTTGAAAATCTCATCAGAAATCTCACACTTTCTCTTGTATCCTTCTATCTCTGCTTCCTTCTTTTCATGTTTAACAATCAACCCTTCATTTTCAGAAATTAATTCTCGAATTTTTCTATCCTTTTGAGCACAAAATTCACAAGTTGACTCATAACCATTACCTTCAGAATCACTTGTTTCAGATTTACTGGTCTCAGATGCATATCCACTCGATTCAACCTCAATATTTGCCATTAATCCATAATTTTCTGGAGAGTGGACTAAAAATGCAGATTCATCCGGAAAATCTACAGCCCAATCATAACCTTCCTCAGTCACTAGTGCCTTTGCATCTTTATTGTGACCATGATTATCTGAAGTACTTGGTTTAGAAGAAGATTGTTTGCATTCTCGAGCAAAATGTCCTAATTTGGAACATTTGTAACATTTTAGTTTAGACTTATCTAAACGCAGTTTGCCTCCTTGAATAATAGAATTCTTTCCATGTTTATCCATAAACATTCTTCCCCTTTCAACAAGCATAGCAAACTGCCAATCCAAATCTAATTTATGCAGCTGATCATCATCCATCTGTTTTAGATCCTCCGAAACCAAACTAGAATTACCAATTTGAGTAAATATGGATCCAGACGAAGATGATATGAAAGCAGATAACAAAGCAGCTAGATCTTCGGTTGCTTGATAAAAGTAGATTTGCTTGATGATCTCTCAGGAATAGTAAAACTATAACCCGAAGAATAACCAGCATTCTCAGACTTTCCAGCAAGAAATGCTGTTAATGGTGGATTACTGCTTGAAATAGAATGTGATATCATTTTAGCATGCACAGTAGCAGAGTTTTCTCCAAAATATACTTCAGGATTCTGAACAGATGGAGTTGCTTACTTTTTCAAAAGTAATTCCATTTCTCTAGCTTGTAGTTTGCTTATCAGCTGATTGAATGTCCAACTTGAATAGTTTGGATCATTAGGCAACATCATCACAAAATTCTCCCACTTTTCGGGTAGAGCTTCAAGGAATTTCTCCTTTAATTCATCATTTTCTTTCTTAACACCTATAATGTCAAGTTCATTGATTAAATATGAAAACCTTGCAATCAAATCTGTGATCTTCTCATTCTCACAAAATCCTAAAATTATCAAACTCTTTCTTTAAAACTTTCTTTCGAGTATTCTTGTACTGATCATTACCCTCACATCTTTCCTTAATAGCATCCCATAATTGTTTCGAAGTTGGAAAATTCTTAAACTGATGCATCAAATCTTTGGGTAATGCCATCGTGAGAAAACTATATGTCTTCTTTTCTCTTGCAAATACATTCTTTTCTTCAGGCTCAAAGTCACTTATCGATTTTGGTAAGGATCCTACGAAAGATTTGTATATATATATATATATATATATATATATATATATATATATATATATATATATAGGGTAAGGTTCATGTGAAAACAACTTTTATTGCGAAAACACGAAAACAAATATTAAAACCTCTATAACTTTTTCATACGTTAATATTTTTTAAAACAAATTGCACCAAAATCCTTAAAATTATGTTATCTTTAGTTCTGGAAAAATTTTTAAAAAATCAAGTTTTTTTTTTAAAAAATTATTATTGCACAGGTGCAATAATGTTTTTTTATTATTACTGCACATATGCAATAATAATTACAACCTTTATAACATTTTCATATTTTATTTTTTTTTTATAAAAAGTTGCACCATAAATCTTATAATTCTGTTATCTTTAATTCTGGAGAAAATAAAAAAAATTCAACGTTTTTGTTTTATTTTTTTATTATTGCACATGTGCAATAATAAATTATTATTGCACATGTGCAATAATATTAAAACCTTTATAACTTTTTCATACGTTAATATTTTTCATAAAACATTACACCATAAATCTTATAATTCTGTTATCTTTAATTCTGAAAAAAAGTTTAAAAAAATAACGTTCTTTTTGTTGACATTGCACATGTGTAATATAACTAATACGTATTATTGCACATGTGCAATAATAAAAAAATCACGAAATTTTAAATATTTAATTTTTTTTTCCAGAATTAAAGGTGACATAATTTTAAGACTTTTGGTGCAAATTTTTTTAAAAAATATTAACGTATGAGAGAGTTATAGAGGTTTTAATATTTGTTTTCGTGTTTTCGCAATAACATCTTGTTTTTATTTGATCCCCCCATATATATATATATATATATATATATATATATAGGGGAAGGATCCTACGAAAACACTATTTTTTTGTGAGAACTGCGTAAACAAATCTTAAAACCAAGATAATTTTTTCATACGTTAATGTTTTTTAAAAAAATTTTGCACCAAAAGTCTTAAAATTATGTTATCTTTAATCCTATAAATGTTTTAAAAAACTTAACGCTTTTTTTATTTTTAAAATTTTTTTTTGTGTGGTGCACATGTGCATCACAAAAAAAACTTATACTTTTAGTATGACTTAATATTATATTTTTCTTAGTCGCACCATATGTCATATATTTTCATCATTTTTTTTTGCGTTTTTATTGAATGATGCACATGTGCATCATACAAAAAAAACGCTCATACATGTGATATACATTAATAGGTTTAAAAAGAAATTGTACCCTAAATCTTATAGTTGTGTTATCTTTAGATTTAAAGAAAAAAAAATAACATTTTATAACTTTTTTTAATTATATGATGCACATGTGCATCACAGCGGAAAAAAAAAACGTTCAGTTTTTTTTAATATTTTGCTCCAGATTTAAAGATAACGTAATTCTAAGACTTTTGGCGCAAATTTTATGAAAAAGCGTTAACGTATGAAAAATTTACGTGAGTTTTAATATGTGTATTCGCAGTTTTCACAAAAAAATATGTTTTCGCAGGATCCTAACCCTATATATATATATACATATATATATATATATATATATATATATATATATATATATATATATATATATGGGTAAGGATCCTACGAAAACTCATTTTCTTGTGAAAGCCTATAAACTAATACAAAAACCTTTATAACTTCTGGTGTGCGGTATGGTGTATATAAAAATATGATAATTATAGGTAAAGTTCGAAAGCCACTATTGCTCAAGCTTTTAAATTTATAAAACTCAATAACTAAAAATCACCATACCCCACGGGCAAGTGCACCCATCGTCGCGTAGTATAGCGAAGTCAAGAAACCGAGGTCATCCAGGGACACAGGGGAAATGAGGCTTTGATATATAATCTTTTGTTAACAACTTAACTGGTTTTAAAATATATAAGTGAAAGGTTGATTAAACTAAAAGAAGAAAAGAAAATAAACAAAATGGGTTTTAAGTTTTAATCAATCAGAAGTTAATATCACTTTGGAGGACTTACCAATTGTTGGTTTGGTAAAATGGATTTAGGTGTTTGCCTTAAGATTGTCACTAGTCATGTGAGGATGGCCACTTTTCAGCCTGGAACCCTATCTCACGTTCCTCTCTTTTCCCCGTAAGGAACTCGAGAGGACCGCTCTGGAAGTACCAAACAAAGTGAGTAGGAATGCCATATATTTGTAGGGCCCGATGGGTTGTCGGTGCCGTTACACTCGAATACGTTGTCATTGTAAAGTGCTGTATCAATCGATGATAGCCATTCTATATCACCAATATTTATAGTACAAAGTTTCCTAACATACAGTGAGCTAAATAAGGAAATACAGTAAAGATACAATCAACTAATTACAATAACATATATGTCGAATATATGTAAAATATATATCGACTAACACTCCCCCGCAGTTTGAGCATCGGACACGCGGATGCGTACGTTGAAAGAGAACACGAGGTAGCCCTTTAGTGAAAATGTCAGCGTATTGATTGTCAGTAGTGATATGTAGAACACGAATCGCACCAATTCTGACTTTCTCGCGAACAAAGTGTATGTCTATCTCCACTTGTTAGGTACATTGATGTTGAACCGGATTGCCGGAGAGATAGACAATGGAGACATTGTCACAAAAAATGATATTGGCTTCACGTATCTGTAGTTGTAGTTCAGTGAGAAGATTACGAAGCCAAGTAGTTTCTGCAGTAGCATTTGCGACACCCCTATATTCGGCCTCGGCACTGGAACGAGAGACCGTGCTTTGACGTTTGGAAGACCATGATACTAGATTATCTCCAAGAAAAACACAATAGCAAGATGTTGAACGTCTAGAATCCGGACAACCTCCCCAGTCAGCATTAGAGTACGCCGTTAGTTTGACTGACTTAGAGGGTGTAATTGGCAGGCCATGTGAAAGGGTCCCCCGCAGGTAACGCAAGATGCGTTTAAGATAGTGAAAATATGGTTCACAAGGGGGCATGCATGAACAAGCAGACCTGCTGGATAGCATAGGCAATATCAGGGCGTGTGAAGGTGAGGTACTGAAGAGCTCCTACCAAGCTCTTATATAGAGAGCCATCCGATAATAACTTGCCAGATGTGGCACTTAACTTTGAATCGGTGTCACAAGGGGTGTTGCTAGGCTTGCAATTTTCCATTTTAGCACGGGCAAGTCTCTCCATGGCGTATGATTCCTGGGATACGAAAAGACCATTGGGCAGATGTTTAACATTGATACCCAAAAAATGATGAAGCTTCCCAAGGTCAGTCATCGCAAATTCTTTAGACAAAGTGGCGATAATCCTGTTAAGTAGCGCAATATTGGAGGCCGTTAAGAGAATTTCATCCACATAGAGAAGTAAATAGGCCAAATCGGTGCCACGTTTGTAAACAAACAATGAAGGATCCGTAGTGGTGCTGCCAAAACCACATGATGTGATGAAAGTGGCAAACCGATGGAACCAAGCCCTGGGTGCCTACTTAAGACCATATAAAGATTTGTTTAATCTGCACACATAAGAAGGGTTAGCACGATCAACAAAACCAGGGGGTTGGGACATTTATACTGTCTCATTCAAGTCGCCATGGAGGAACTCATTTTTAACGTCCAATTGATGAATAGGCCACGAGTTGAAACAGTAATGCTTAATACAGTACGAATGGTAGTTGGTTTGACAACTGGACTGAAGGTCTCATCATAGTCAATACCAACCTATTGATGTTTGCCATTAACTACAAGTCGTGCCTTGTTTCGCTGAAGGGTCCCATTTGCATGAAATTTATGCTTGAATAACCAAATGCAATTAATAATATGGAACTGTGAAGGTCTGGGTACTAGATCCCAAGTGTCATTATCCTCTAAGGCACGATATTCGTCAGTCATAGCCTGACGCCAATGAGGATCATTAAAGGCAGCCGTATAGGTTTTGGGAATGGGAGAGATGGTAGTGGTGTGTAGAGTGAAAGGTTTGACAAATTTTAGTGTTACGTCACGAAGATGAGTGGTCATGGGGTTGGTAGATGTGTTTGTAGATTGGGGAATAGGTGGCTGATTGGACGAAGGTCCGATAGGGTGGGGTGGCGGAGATGTTTGAGGTGGTGTGGGGGGTTGGGTGGAAATGGTTTGGGGTCGTTTGTGGCGTCGAACATAGGTTTGCATGGAGGGGGTGGCATAAAGTGTACAGGTGGCTGGGGTAGGGCTGAATGTGTAGAAGTAGGCGTAGTGATGGGTGGTGTAGGTGGGGTTGGCAAGGGAGAGGGCGGTGCATCCATCGGGGATGGAAAAAAGAGGGGGGATATGTAGGAGTCGAGGAAAGAGTAGTCAGGAGGAGCAAAAGGTGAAGTGGACCGAAAAGGGAAGGAAGTCTTGTCGAATGTGACATGACGAGATAGAATGACATTACCGGTGGATAGGTCAAGGCATCGGTATCCCCGATAGTTGGCGGGGTATCCCAAGAAGACCCACAGGGTGGATCGGAGGGAGAGTTTATAAGGTCGAGTGGCACTTTGATTAGGGTAGCAGGCGCACCCGATGAGACAAAAATGGTCATAGGTGGGATGACGAAGGTAGAGAGCAGCAGTAGGGGTGGTATTATGAAGAGCTTTGGTGGGAAGTATGATTTGAAGGTAAATAGAGACATGAAGGGCCTCAACCTAATAGGATGGAGGGACAGAGGCATGGGTGAGCAGACAAAGCATGAGTTCGTTAAGGTGTCGAATCATGCGTTCAGCTTTACCATTCTGTTGGGAAGTTTGAGGACAAGCATAGCGAAATTGGAGTCTGGTGGTTTGAGCAAAGTTTTTAAAGTGGGTGTTGTCGAATTCTACACCCATGTCGCATTGAAAAGTTTTGATGAAACGGTTGAATTGGGTGTGGACAAAAGCATGAAACTGTTTGAATTTCGAAACAGTTTTGGATTTATATTTGAGAGAGTAAATCCATGTGTAATTGGTAAAATCATCAATAAGTACCATATAATACTTGTAACCACTGTTGCTAATTAGAGGGAAGTCCATAGATCACAGTGTACAATATAAAAAGGTAAAATAGTAAAAGAAGTGGAATCATTAAATGGTAAACGTTTGGAACCATTGATGTCTACTTCTCGGATTTCTTAGGAGCAAATTCAGAATAGTCACCAATTGTTTCAGATGATTTGATATCAGCCAGAGGATCAGTTTTAACCAATGGGGGTGGTAATTGATTAAATTCTTCTCCGCCAAACACTCTGTTGAAATTCTCGTCGTTGCACAAATAACTTGTAAACGAGTGTGAATTCTTCAAAGTATTTAGTTGACGATTCAAATCCAGAATTTGAACACTTAAATCTAATATCTTTTTCTGAGCTTCACCCAAAGCCTTTTCTGATTCTATCAGCTGTTCTGAAACTTTGTTAGACAAAGACTTTTCTCTTCTCACTTTATTATGAGCATCAAACATTTCCTGTGTAACTTTTTCCACCTTTCCTTGATAAACTTCTACATTTCTTGTCAACAATTTGTTTTCTTTTGTCAGATCGGTGACCTTATCTTGTAATTTTGACTGGAGAACTTTATAATCATTGTTCGAAACCATGAGTTCATCATAAGCTTTATGAAGTTCAAAATTGGTAATCAGAAGTGATTTGTTGATACACGAAATGGCAATGAGCTGGATCTGACGAAGAACGAAGTTTTGGTATTTTGGTCTGGTGGCCGAACTCCGGCCGAACCTTGGGCGAGCCTTGGTCGAACTTGAGGTTCATACAGGCAGAGGAGTTCGGACGTCCGTAGCTTATATATAAGTGTTTGTGTCTTTGTAATTCACTAGTTTTGGAGAGAGTGAGCGAACTTTGTCTGTGAGTTTTCTCTGTGTAACTCTGTGTAACTCTGATTCTCTGTTAATACGAGATTGAGTTTTATTTACGTTTGTGTGTTGATTTCTTACTTGTTTACGATTGTATTCGATCAATTCGACCAAACCGATCCACGTCCAGTCACTTTCAATACTGGAGAGAACACCTGATGTCACAACGCTGATTACAAGAGAATGTTATTGAAGTTAGTGAATTTTATGTCATCATACTGACGAGATCGCCAAGAACACTTGGTGAGGTCGCCAAGAGCAACTCCCAGATCGCCAGGATCTTGGTGAGGTCGCCAAGAGCAACTCCCAGATCGCCAGGATCTTGGTGAGGTCGCCAAAAGCAACTCCCAGATCACCAAGTCTTGGTGAGGTCGCCAAGAGCAACTCCCAGATCGCCAGGATCTTAGTGAGGTCGCCAAGAGCAACTCCCAGATCACCAAGAATCTTGGTGTGGTCGCCAAAAAGGAATGGCCAGATCGACAAAGCTTGGTGAGGTCGCCAAGAAGGAAATCCAGATCACCAAAGCTTGGTGAGGTCTCCAAGGCTTAGCAGCGAGATCTCCAAGAGCAAACGAGATCTCCAAGGCTTATCAGTGAGATCTCCAAGAACAAACGAGATCTCCAAGGCTTATCAGCGAGATCTCCAAGAACAAACGAGATCTCCAAGGCTTATCAGCGAGATCTCCAAGAACAAATCCAGATCTCCAAGAACAAATCCAGATCTCCAAGACCAGTGTCCAAATCACCAAGACTATATGGAAATCACTAAGAACAATCCCAAAACTCCAGGAATCATTATGGGATCGCTAAGGGTTGTTATTATGAAATCACTTACTGTTATTAGAAAAACCCAAGTGAAGGATGAAACCAACTCCTAAGGTGTAATGTTTGAGTTGCCACCAACCTAAGATAGGTCTTACAAATTCCCCCTTTGGTGGCAATACAAACATGTGAGCCTGACAAACTATCTGAGTTGTCCGAGTAGCATCAACAAGAACCTCTAGTACTTCCTAGCAAGATACATATAATGATCATTTAAGCAAACGCTCAGTTCGGAATATAATCTTCAGAGGTCTTCCCGCGCAAATTTATTCAAATCAGAATAGTGCCACAACTCTAACACCCTTTGTAAACCACATGAGAGATAACAAATCCTTTGGCTAACCATGATCCAGTTCTTCAAGGTACTCAGGCTTCTGTGGTCATCTTGATCTTGCATGGTCTTTATTCTCCTATTGCTCTTATGACTTGACGCTTCAGGTTGTTCACCAACTTTGGCTTTTTCTCTTGTTTTCAGTTTCTTTCTTTTTGGACCCCTAGTATCATAACTGGTAGAGTCAGAACTTTATTCTGATCCAGGTTGGAATCTTGACCCAGATTCGGGTTTGGATCCAGATTTATTTGAGTTATTGTTAGCATCATTGCCAGACACATCAGCTTCATTACCAGACTCTTCATCTTCATCTTTTGATTTGTCTGATTCAGTTGCATCTTTGGTTGAAGCTCTGTCTTCGAGTTCTGAATGCATAGGGTCATCATGAATGGGAGAGTTGATTGGATGATCATCTTGTAGATTTGCTGCATTATTATCAGGATCAGCAGCATTGACATCTGCTATATCAGCATCATCATTGTTATTTCCTTGATCCTCATCCACACCAATTCCCTCAATCATGTTTGGGAAAAACGGAACTTCGGGTCCATCATACTGACCCAGCGGGTAACGCGTGTAAGAACCGGGTATCATTCTCCTAGGAACCAAGTATGGCTCTGTCTTTAGTGATCCAACTTAAGTTTTCCAGAATTCTGAAAGCCTGTTCATATAGACTGGCTTCTGTCCAGCTTCTGTTAAATTCACAGAATTGATTATGAGCCTTAGAGAAATCCAGAGGGGCATTGGCTGCTCTTTCCTGTCTGGGAGCCATCTGAACATAAGAAACAACATGATTACATCAAATTTGACAAGTTAACTGAATGTCATGGCACACTAGATTCTTGATAGTGACAAAGCTTTTCAATTAACTTACAATGACATAAAAGAAGTTTACTTAAGGCATAGGCTCAAATTTCCTCAAAAACAATCAATTCAGTTTAACAGAGGATGTTAGTAGACATGACCCAAATTCCAGTAATTTCCCTTGAAATAGTAACTTTTATTGTAAATGTTGACTTTGGCGAAGGACAAGGTGAATTTTGACTCAAGAATTCCGTTTGATGTTTATTTGATGAAAAACACAAGTAATGGCAAATTATGATAGAATTTGAGAAATTTGTGTAAAATTTCACTCAAATGAGTGGACTCTTGTTAAAAAGTCAACATTTTGACTCAAATGACTCAAAAAGCTTAAGTAGGAATCAAGAAGTGATTCCCCCTAAACTTGAGTTTTTCACAATTTGGATTATTGATTTTGGGGTCAAACAACATTCTTGAACCAAGTATTCCTAATCCAACATGATTTGAGCAATTTGAGACACTTACATACACGTATATTCTATTTAACTATTTGTACGGGAGTAATATGAAAAATTTTCACTTATGCATATACAAGATGTCAAATGATGAATCAGAATACATGTATGAAGTTCTAACATGCTTAAATCACATAACCAAAGTCAAATAAAGTCATGTAAAAGAACAAGAAGCATTCAATATCAGACATGAGCGTCAACATTAAGGTCAGAGACAAATAAGAGTAATCAGCCCTAAATTCTAACCTTGCTAGCATTTATTTTCTTATAAGTGTGATATGAGCTTCAATAGTTCCTAACCTAACCATTTATTTAGAATAAAAGATAAAGACTCATAAAATAATGACTAATATGCATGTCATTTCATTAAATCAAGTATAGTCTTAAAACTTACTCAGAATTGCAAAAATTTAGCATGCTAAGTCATATTTCATGAGATTTATTGAGTTATTGCATAATCAGTAAGTAGAATAATACACCTAAATGGTTAGAAGTCAAATTTCCAATACTTTATTAGAGATAAGAAGACATACCTCGAAGAAGATCTAATGTTTGCTAAGATCTAATTCAGATATTTCTAGAAATCAACAGGTTCAATGCTTGACCCTGTTTGTGATTAATCATGAATTGATTAGAATTTGACTAATGTGATTCAAATTGATTGAGTGAGTTTAATGAATATCCCCTGTGTAGCTCAATAGTTGTATATCAAGAATTGCCATAAATTTAAGACACATACCTCTTTGATGATCTACATTGCGCTAAGATCAATTTAAGAGACAAGAATGTCTTGGAATGTTTCTGGAGAGAAATCTATTATTAAATGAGGCAAAATTTGTTAAACAATTGATTGGTAGTCACACACATCCTAAATAGGGTCAAATTCATTAAACATGAGAGAATTTCACCAGGTTTGACATAAAAAGTCAACTATGCATGCAATTGTCAAAAATCAATTTAAGACTAGTCAACCACAACATATTTAACCTACATTGAGTTTAAATCTATACTAGACAGGTTAAAGTCCAGAACTTGACTTAATTCTATTATTTAAAGCAGTATATCCTGTGAGATTCAATTAAAAGATGGAATCAGTAAAAAATGGTAAAGAATAGCTTCTATGTTGTCACTTTGGTCAATCTTATTCTTAAAACAACACAAAAGCAACAAATGTTACCACTTTATGTCAAAGAATCCATTTATCAAGTTATTTGAGTCATTTGACTCCTATTGGAATGAGTTTAGACTGAATTAAAGTCCAAATAGGTCAAACATACATCTTTTGTCAAAAATGCTATTGTTTGATCTAAGTGATGAGATACAACCCAAACTTGTCTTATTTGGGACTTAAACCGACCACCAAACCCTTTTGTTTTATTCGAAATCCCCAAAGGAACACTCGAGGAGCTCGAGATCGCCAAGGTTTAGGCGAAATCGCCAAGAGAAAGTCTTGGTCTTTATGAAATCGCTAATGCAATCCTCGAGATCACCAAGACTTAAGCGAAATCGCCAAGACTTAGGCGAAATCGCCAAAGAGCACTCGAGATCGCCAACAGGAAAAAAATGAAAAAATTTGACAGCAAGTTAATTAAATTTTTATTTGACAATTTTCTGATTTAGGATCAATTTTTAACCAATATGAGAACACCCGAAGCCAAAACACTAAAATTCTCAATTGTGAACTCAGTGATTTGCAAAAACTTAAATGAACTCATTAGGGGTAATTTGGGAATAATTGAATTTTCTAAGTGCATAACATGTTAAAAACACCATTTTGACTCAGAAAATTTAAAAATTCACAAACCTGACCAAAAACCTTATTGAAACTGATTAACTTGAGTCAGGCCAGCCCAAACTTACCAAAACGGTTGATTTTGACTTAAACTGCAAATGCACCTCAAATTTGACAAATTTTTCCCAAACTTGATGTTTTTAAGCACAAAGCACCCAAATTCACGTTTTATAACAAATTTGGTTATGTCAAAGCGTAGTGCTTTCATTTGCACCGTTAAAGCCTTATTTTCTAGCAATTACCAGTTATTTGCTTAATTTTGCATATTTTTGCTCGGAAATGGTTGGACTATGTTAGGAATCAAACCGGTCAATTACGTGATCACAGACACTTACAAATCAAGTCACCTCACAGATTCAGTAACCTAAGTCAGATTATCGGTATTGTTATCCACTTAAGCTCAAGCAAGGCAATTTTCAGCAATATCACCGTGATGTCATTTATCATGTTTTAGTCCGGTTAAATGAAAGTTGTGTTTGACCTTATATTCCATTAAGTCAACAGTTATCCTAGCTTTGTCTATTTACCACTTCAGTCAAGCACAACACACAAATGGAATTTCTTCTCTCTATTTCTTTAGAGGTAAGTACTGATTTCAAGGTGGATGAATATTTTTGATTCGCGTGAACACAAGGTCAGAGTTTCCTCAGCAGATGTGTCACGAAATATTTTCAATGATAATAATGGGACGCGTGAACACAAGGTCAGAGTTTCCTCAGCAGATGTGTCACCGTTAATGGATGGATGTGAGATATTTCTCACATATTGATGGATGTGTGATAATTCACACTTATTGGTGCATGTGTGATGGATCACACTTATTGAAGGTTTGAAATCAGCACTTTCCGCAAAAGAAATACTCGAGTGTGTTGGTTGACTTACTTAGCACAAAATTAAGCTGATTTAAAGGATTTTGCTAACTGTTTTGACTCAAGGTCCACAATTTCATGGTTTTAAGTGTGTAATCACAGGACTTGCCTAATTCTTATTTTGTTGAGCCTACCGACACATCGAATGATAGAATTACTGATCGATTGGATCATATCCTATGGTCAAATCACAAGACCAGAATTATATCATGTTTCACATAGTTTGCCCAACCAAAACCAAAAATTTTGGTTTTCTTTTTCAAAGATTATTTTCAGCATTGCAAAATTGCAAAGATCTTGTGCTTAGACTCAAGTACCCATCAAGTGACTTTACAAAAGTTGTTGGGAATTACTCGATTCTAATTTACATGATTTTTATTTATTTTTGCAAATTTTTGTATTTTTCTCCAATTTTCAATCATTTATTGCAGCATCACTAAAAATTCAAGATTTTGACTATTTCATAAGGTATTCAACAAGTGTATTCACAAATGTTATTTGAAATGACCCAATTCTATTTTTAGTGATTTTTATTTATTTTTCAAATTTTTTGTGATTTTCTTTAATTTTTCAACCATGAGTCGGTTTAGGCCGGACCGAATGACACAAGTAAGAAAAATATTTTTGGTATTTTCTGGATATAGGATTGGGTCTTATGAAATATCTTATTTATAGTAATGAAGGATGACCAAGAAAAGGAAAAAAAAATTAAAGTTAAAATCTTTTTGTGTTTTTAAGAAAAAGGTTGAAAGATAAAATCTTTTTGGTTTTTTTTCAATATTGGGATCTGAAAAGTAGAAAACAAGGTAAAATCTTTTTGGGTTTTCAAGTTCAAATTATTGCAAGGTCATGAAGCAAACAAAGACAATACCTCTAAAACGACATAACCTAAGATTAAGGCACTTATTCTAAAGGAACCTAAAGATCAGCTTACACAAAGTTAATCATTCCTACTGATTGTACTAGGAAGTTAAACCTAGAAACATCAGATCCCTTGGTGAAGAGATCTGCAAGTTGATTTTCAGAGAAAACATGAACTAAGGTAATCAGCTTTTTCTCATGACAGTCCCTAATAAAATGATGCCTAATCTCTATGTGTTTGGTCTTAGAGTGCTGAACGGGATTCTTAACAATGAACATGGCAGCAATATTATCAATGTTAATAGGGGTGGACATGAAATTAAAACCGTAGTCCAGAAGCTGATTCTGGATCCAGAGAACTTGAGAACAGTAGGAAGCAGCAACAATGTATTCCGCTTCGGCGGGCGAGGTAGATACTGTTGACTGCTTCTTGCATTGCCACGAAAGCAATCGATTCCCCAAAAATTGAGCTCCACCGGTGGTCGACTTATGGTCCATGTTACAAACTCCGTAATCACTATCAGAGAATCCTATAAGATCAAAAATCTCATCCTTGGGATACCACAACCCTCTCTTTGGATTGGACTTTAGGTATCTGAAGATACGTTTCACGGCCGTCAAGTGTGACTGTTTCGGTTTGGATTGCAATCTTGAGCATAGACACATAGCAAACATTATGTTGGGGCGGCTGGCCGTCAAGTACATGAGTGACCCGATCATTGATCTATACAAGTGTTCATCAACACATTCACCTTCCAGATCTGCATGGAGCTTGACACAAGTCTCAACAGGAGTGGAATAGCCTTTAGACTAATGAAATCCAAACTCTTCAGCATTTCCTTCACATACTTTCCCTGACTGATTAGAATGCCTTCATTATTCTATTTCACCTCAATCCCTAGGAAAAATGTGAGTTCCCCCATTGAACTCATTTCAAAGCGTTTTTCCATCAGACATTTGAACTCATGACAAAGAGTTTATTTGTTGAACCGAAGATGATGTCATCCACATACACTTGAACTAGAAGCATATCATCACCCACATGCCGTATAAACAGTGTCTGAGCAATCACCCCTCGCTTGTAGCCATTTTCCAATAGATAGGTAGACAGGGTTTCATACCACTTCCTTGGTGCCTGATGGAGTCCATAAAGGGCTCTTTTCAGTTTGTAAGCCTTATTTGGGAAAAAAGGATTGACAAACCCTGGAGGTTGATCAACGTACACCTCTTCGTCTAGTTCACCATACAGGAAGGCAGTTTTCACATCAAGTTGATAGACTGTTATGTTCTTTGACGCGACATATGCCAAGAAAATCCTGATGGCTTCAAGACGAGCTACCGGGGCATAGACCTCATCATAGTCCAGCCCATCTATCTGCATGTAACCCTTGACCACAAGTCTAGCTTTATTTCTAATTATTATTCCTCTGTCATCCTTTTTATTCTTGAAGATCCAATTAACTGGAATAGGTTTCACGCTAGGAGGAGTGTCTACAAGTTGCCACACATCCAAAAGTTTGAATTGAAGCAACTCAGCCTGCATGGCCTCTATCCAGTTGTCGTCTTTCATAGCAGCAGCTACAGAAGTAGGTTCTTCTTGAGACATGAAGCAGGAAAACAAGCAAGTGTTAGTGTTCCTGATTGACTTCTGGTTACTCTCTTATCAAGTGGACCAATAATGTTTGAGACGGGATGTTTCTTGTGAATTCCAGTCTCCTCAATAGCGGGAACTGGAATATTAGAGTCTAGAGATCCCATCTGCACATCATTGCCTGGAGTATCACCAGTTTCAATCAAAGTTGTGTCTTCTGAGTCTGAATTATTATTGAGGAATTCATTCTCAGGTTGATTTTTTGGAATTTCTTGATTTTGTTGATTTTCCTGATTTGGCACAATTTCCTGAACAACTTCTTCGGTTACTTGGCTTTCATCAGTAGTGACAGCTGGAATGGTGGCAGATGAGTTGGGAACGTCTGTTGATTCACTTCTCCATGTAAAATCAGGTAGATCATCTGAGTAGATGGAATCCAATATTGATGATGTAATTAGAGCAGAACTCTCGGGCACAGACACATCCACATTACTGACACCTTCTTGCACGATACCAGAGTCACCTAAAATTACAGGATCACCAAAGTTAAAAGAGGAAGAGAAATTCTCCAAGTCATACATGCTATCTGAGTCAGGCTCTCTGGAATTATGGGTGTGCTCGTTAAAGTTAACGTTGCACGACTCCATAATCACCTAAGTTCTTTTGTTGTATACCCGATATGCCGTAGAGGTCATCGAGTATCCAACAAAATAGCCTTCATCTGCCCGAGGAGCAAACTTAGCTAACTGCTCAGACTGAATCGGTACAGTACAAGGACATCCAAAGGGCTTTAAGCGCTTTAACACCGGTTTTTGTTTGAAAACAGCTCAAAGGATGTCTTGTTGGCATGTTTGACCAGAAGAGTTCGGTTCAAGACATAGCAAGCAGTATTGACTGCTTCGACCCAAAAAGACAGTTTAAGGTTAGAATCAGCGAGCATCGTCTGAGCATACTCGATTATTGTGCGGTTCTTTCGTTCAGCAATCCTATTCTGTTGAGGAGTATAGGGAAAGCTAAATTGGCGAGTGATGCCCTTCTCGTTGCAGAACGAGTCAAAGACGTGATTTCGAAACTCTGTCCCGTTGTCAGATCTGATTATTCGAACTTTTTCTCTGCTTGCGTTCTCAATGCGTCTAACAAAATCTTTAAGTATCACCGGAGTCTCAGACTTCTCCCTTAAGAAAGATACCGAGGAATATCTTGAGTAATCGTCAGTAATGACTAGGCAGAAAGACTTTTCCCCTAAACTCTTGATATTAACAGGCCCAAAGAGATCTAGGTGTAACTGTTGAAGAATTATTGCTCTACTTCCCGGCGGCTTAGGCTTATGAGATACTTTATGTTGTTTTCCCTTTGAGCATGCAACGCAGTTATCGATTTGCACGAATTCTTTGTCGGGTAGCCCAAATACATGTTTCCCCCTAACCAGGCGGTTCATGTTACGGAAATTAACATGTCCCATCCGCCGATGCCACAAGGTTGAATCTTCCTCTGAAGCTTTAGCCAAAAATCACACAATTGAACTTGACGGCTTTGCATCATTCGTGTCCAGTGCGTACATGTTCCCCCTACGATTAGCCCGGAGTATGAAAAACCGAGTTGGTGGGCAAATACCTTGGCTGCGGAAGCGGATCGAGTCTTTGTGTAACTCGTTTTTGTAGAAACAAATGAAAACCCGGATATGAAGACGATGGTGTTTGAGATGTGATGATGATGATGAGCAAAGCTAGTACAAACATGATAGATAAAGAACAAGATAGAGAGATAAACAAGGAGGAATGATAGATAAATAAAGATAACCGAAAGATTACATTTTACCTACCCCACGCATTCCCGGGTATCATGAACTTACTTAAGTGAGTTCATGAACCCTCGACAAGCTTCAAAGAACTATGACTAACTCTCTCTCAAAGTATCACTCATCATCAAGTCTTTCACATGAGAAATACTTACTATATATAATACAAACTCACTAAGGACATAATAGTAAACTACCAACTTGTGACAATCCATCTTTTCAGGTCTTTCCTTGAATATATATTAACTTAAACTGATATAAATGTCATGATAATATTTATTTTTTAACTGATATGAATGTCATGAGAACATTTATGTGTTGACTTTAGCAAACTAGGGTTTTGTAACCATCACTACGAGCGTGCACTTGCGTATAATTTTATATGAATCATATTCTACGATTTACTTTGTCAGTTTATGTGACAATCATACTTATGATTTTATGTGCTATATATATATATCGCACGTTAAATATGTTATGTCAAAATGCGCATTTAGTCATCGACTAAGTTAAGGCCCGTTAACCCCGTCAGTGCTTGTTATCACCTTTTAAACCTGCAGGGACTAATCTTGCCACTATCTAAACTCCTTTTGTCTTAACAAATCTGCAAGGGCCAGCATTGTAATTATCAAAATCTAAATTCTCCTTATGAAATTAAGAGAGGGTCCAGTCGAGTAATTACCCTATACTTAATTTGAGACTTCAATTGAAGTCATTGACGTCGGTACAAGTCTGTAACGACTTTTGATTCAATATTCGATTAAATTCACTAATTAAGCCTAGCGACCGATTGTGTGAATCCCATAACTATGATTTGCACTAGAGAGAAACTCCATTTGAACTCCGATCCTCCCATTTCTGCTCTTGTGAACCATCACCGGTGAAGTATACCGGCGACACACACACACACACACACACACACTTCGATTCGGTCACGTTAAAACAAAGCCGGTCGTCACTATTGCTATTATCATCGACCTTGGTCGCCATATAGCTTTGCATCACCATCAAAGTAGTCGCACACAGAAACACCATAGGGAAGCAACGCAGTTCCATTGCCGGTTTCTCGAGTTCGAGTTCCAATTTGAACGTAACTTCGAGGGAGGACTCTGTTAAACTTGAGTTTTGGATTTCAAACCAAGATCAGAAGGTACAAGTAAGTTTTTTGTTCGATTTTGTAAACCTCGGTTCGTACTCGTAGAGCTTCTTTTGATCGTTAATGGCGGACGTGACATTTGGATTGTGGGGTGGAGAAGATGAACCGGTCGGGACTAGTTAAGTATTTGTTTTACCGAGTGAAAACCAAACTTGTGATCTAGCCCAATGGCAAGTAGCGTGACCCGCGATCCTCAAGGTCGCTTGTTCGAATCTTCCCAGCCCCACTCTTCTTCCTGTTTTTTTATAAAACCCGATTTCAAGCCCCTGTATACGTCAAAAATGTTCCTGAGCGAACTGTTAATCAAAACAACACTTAGCCCAGTTGTTAGGGCGCTGTTGCTTGATCAAGAGGTCACGGGTTCGAACTCGGTTACCCTTGGTTTTGTTGTTTTATTTTATTTTAGTGTTTTAGACGCTCTTTTCGACTCAAAACCAACCACCCATCACTCTTAACATTGTTTTGGACCCATAGGATTTTCGTAATCGTCGTTATATTGCTCGTTATCCCATTGGTTTACATAAATTGATTTTTATATAACATGTTTGGTTATTTGACGGTGATTTATAGAAAAATGCACATTTTGGAAATATATAAAAATGCGTATTTAGAAAATATAAATTGAACATTTTAATAACCCTTATATTTATATAAAAATCTACGTATACAAATAATATATTTTGTCGTAACATGTGATATTAACATTCTAAGCATTTGGATTATATATTCATAGAAATATATGAAAGTATATAAACAAATAAATACATTGCGTACACGTTATTGATATAAGTATATATCTGGTTACGTATATATATATATATATTTATATATTATTAACCGGTTTCATTGACGAATATTATTGTTAATAATATACATTTCGTTGATCTTCGTAATCGTCATGATTTTGGCTATGAGCCGTCCTCGACTCATTTTGGGTTTAGTGATTATCACCACGTCATCGTTCGACATTATTTACTTTCATCATTGGTCTAGACTTAGTCTTTTTCGATTGAACAAACACTTATGTATATATGCTCGTTAGGTGTTTGGTAGAATAAGCTGCTGTTTGCTATATTTGCTGTTGTTGATTATCTGGACTTGCTGTGCACCCTAAGGTGAGTTTCACGACCCCATTTTACTGTTTTAAATCCTGTTGGGGTAGATTAACATGCAAACACTTGAACTGTTAGAAAATTATATCACCTGAATGATAGTGGCATACTTATGATAAAGTCCTCACTTTTAGAGTTATTGTCAATGTGACATCAGCGTGAACTTATTTGGTAGATCTACTGGGCCTGACAAGCCCCACCCGGGTCATTCGCGCTGACTCGATTGGATATCGAACGGGTGTTATATACTTCTTAGTCTTAACGAGGCACAATTGAACTTGTCGAGCTTCAGTAACTGAATAGCTAGTTTATCTAGTCAAACGTGCACTGATTTCTTAAAAATAGCCTAGCTAGCTATTGATATATTATCTGGATTATATTAACTAAACTTGAGCATGAACTTGAACTGTTGTTGAACAGTCAACCTTGAACTTAAACTTGAACTGTCGAGGAACAGTCGATTTACATTAACTAGTCGATTTACATTAACTGGAACTGTTTTTGAACTGATAAACCTGTGAACTCACCAACCTTTGTGTTGACACTTTTTAGCATGTTATATCTCAGGTTGCGGATGTTCAAGTATCACGAGTACGCATGCATGAGACTTTGAAACCCATTTAGTGTCTTTAAACAAGGCACGTCCCCTTGGGTGACGATGCTTTTACAATAAGTAATTTAATTGTATTTACGCTTCCGAAATTGTAACACTCTGAATTTTATGTTTTAATGAAATATGAAACATTTTTATTAATTACTGGTCGTTTGGTGTAACTAATGGATGGCGATCCTGGTTTGTCACGCTCCCTGCGGCGCGTTATCGCGCGTGGGATTTTGGGGGTGTGACAGATTGGTATCAGAGCCATTGGTTATAGCGAACTAAGATTCGTCTTAGAATGTACCTGTTTTGCATTAGTTGCACTTAAACATTTCTCTCATGCATCGTGATAGTCACTCCTACACGCACCTGGTTTACGATTTGTTGTTTACATCATTCAATCCCCCTATACTCACGGCGAGGAGCCGGTTAGTCTTGAGTCAATTTTCTTAACTTCTCTAAGTTGTGTACCTCTTGGTTAACATTCATGTACAACGAGACGTCGAATCCGATCGAAGGATCACGTTTATACTTTTGACGAGCTGATTGCTACTTAAGATTAATCCTAATTGAACAACTGGGCGTAGTGCCAATACTATGGATGTATGCTGCATAGGGAAGGTGGTGTAATACCTCTTCTTGTCCTTAAACCACTATCTTGGCTTAGGAGGTTCTTGTTATACCTGCCTTACGTATGTCTCTAAACTCATCCGTTCAGGAAATGTTATCTCGATGTGCTAGTAGCGTGATTATTTAGCTTCACTAGAGTTAGCAGGGTATGAATTCAAGTAGCTGCCTATGGAGCACTTATATCAACTTTCGTTATCCTGATCGTCTTCACATTTGCTGTGATCTCTTAAGATCTTTCCCTTCTTGATTTTATCGCATTGTGCGTTGAAATAGTACAACTGGAGTATAATTCTTATAACCCCAATGAAACCTAATGCAGGTCGACTGAAATTCCCTCTTTATGTATAGGACTGCGATCACGCCAGTATGTGTGGTAATTATTCTCTAACTTCGAGCTAAGCTAAATCCATTGTGATAAACCCTACTCAGATCCTATTGAGCTAAATTTATGGGTGACTCGCTTCGGGTGGGTCATTCCAATCTGAGTGAGCATTCTATTCTCGAAAACTTGTCTCATTAACAAATTCTGGTCAAGATAACCATGGGTTAGTGACCACACTATACTTGGTAGCTGAAGTAAGATGAACTAGGGTGATCATATAAAGTAATCACAGTTACGGGTGCACACGTAAATGTAATTTGCAGTATATGGAAATCTTGGAGAATCCTACTAGACAAGCCAATGGTTGTATTGGGACCAAATTCTTGTAAAAAAAAAAAATTCTCTTTCCTCGTGGTATTGAATGTTGAACTCAACCAAATGATCGAAGTCATCTATCTTTGAAAACGCTATCGCACCTGACTTTGCCCCTTTACTATTGGATTCTAATCCATACGTGAACCCTTTTGAAGCATATTATGAAAAGTTGGTCCTGGTAGGACACTGTCACACTCGTGTATTTCAATGACCAGTCTTCCTTATCTACGAACACTCTCGACGAAACCCTTAATTAGTTTGAACTCATTCTGAATCATAATTCTACTTTTACGATCTTACCGACCATATCAAACCCTGGAACTTTACGATCGTGAGATAAATTGGACATACATTCACCGGAAGGATACCTAGACAACGTTAGATGAACGAATTAGATAAGTCATATGCCGTGAGCACTGGAGCGTATTTATTGGCTGAAAGCTCTTGTGAAGTTGCCCTCTAAAGATTCATACTCCCTGATTTTCTTGTGCGAACCAATACTTGTTGCAAGCAACATCGACACGGTTGTACAAACTGCCTACCACACCGCAAGCATATTTATCTCTGAGGGGGCTAATGTTAGTGAGAATCCTTCCTGACTTTCAAACTAATGACTCCCAGCTTTAACGTAAGGACTGTTCCGATTGATCTCCTGAGCCTGAACTATCGATTTTTGTTTGCATAATTCAATCTTTCATGATTTAGCAACCGGCAATTTCTGATTCTCGTTCTCTGTAATCCTTTATGTCCTGGATAAGCTTCTAAGCTTTGAACCGAAAGGTGTTACAGTTTTGGTTAGTTTTTATACTAGTTAACACCATTGATGATAAGACGACCTTGTGGTTCAATCGTAGTAACAATATCAAGCTTTATATGAAAACTCTATTTGCACCCATCGAGTGTGAACTTCTTGTTATCGATAGCTAACTGTGCCATCAAACTATATTTACCCTTCATACACAATGAGTACACCAAGTTATCCATACATTTTGTATACTTATTTACGCTCTTCTCATAGCAACTATCGATAAATTTCTGGTACGCGAATCCTCATCGTCATTTTCAGAAAACCTTCATTGATGAACCTCCAACTTGAACTTAAACCTTATGGACTATTTAAATTTTGATGGTCTTGAAATTTTAAGCTTATGATATCCTTACTACGTGTGCCAAATCGACGACCTTCGCTAGAATGGCAAACCGTACGCATCTTACTGGTATTGTGAATGGAAATACCTAAACCTTTTGTTTGTACAAAGTATTGAAGTTTTAATCTCTCGCCCCTTTATATTCCAACGTATGGGAGAAACTTGATGTGACAATCCGACTTTTCAGGTCACTTTCTAGCATTAACTGAACGTAAAACATATTAAATGTTGTGTGAACGTTTATGTGCTTAATTGTGTTGACTTGTTGACTTTAGCAAATTAGGGTTTTGTGTGATCAATCACTACGAGCATGCACCAAGTCTAAACGTTTGATATTCTTGTTCTATGATTTTATGTAAATCATACGTCACGATTTTATGTGAACGTTGCGTCATTTTATGTGACAATTATACCCTATGATTTTAGGTGATAAATATATATACATATATATATAAAACATAATTTAAT
>JBCNJP010000017.1:60258610-60306431 GCA_039602395.1 Deinandra increscens subsp. villosa
TTTCTGACTAAGATGTTAATAGGTCGGGCCGCTGGTCGAATGGGTAAAACCTTGCTGTTGCTCCGGGAGGTCACAGGTTCGAACCTGGTGACCTCCATAGTTTTTATTTTTGTTGTTTTTCATTGTTTTGAGCATTTGGTTACTAGTCTTGGTACCAAAATTGTTCCTTCTCATATCCTAGTCCCGTAAAAACATATTTGGAACCATTAAAACCTCGTAAAACATATTTTAAGTCGTAAGATGTGTTTTGAATTAAAATATATATATATATATATATATTTCCAACACTTACATATACATATAAATATTGATATGAAATTCTAGTTTCACATGAAAGGTAAAAATATATATATATATCTAGAGTATATTAATATATAAACCTATGTCGTTGGATTTTTAGTGAAACAACCGAATATTTTATGATAACCTATATTATATAAATATATGTTGAACTTGCAAATTCGTTATTAAAATTTCGGGAACGTTTAGTAAATATGTATGTTATATATATATTTATTTTAGAATATTTAAACTTGGAAAATATATATAATATTAATATATATTGTATTTTCTCGCGTATTTCGATAATCGCTCGGATTTGGCACAAGTGCCATCCTCGACTTGTTTTAGATTCCACGATCACTCGTTTTGTCGTCTACGTTAGATTTATTAGTTATAGAACACACACTTATACATTTATGCTCGTTAGGTGATTGATTGTTTGCACAAGACTCGTTCTTGCTACTTGAATTAACTGTTTGTCTGGAAACCTTGCCGAGCAACCTAAGGTGAGTTTCACGGCCCCATTTTACTGTTTTAAATCCTGTTGGGGGAGATTAACATGCATGATTTACACAACTGAGATAATTAGACTTTTATATATCACACGATTACTGATTACTGAGGCACACTAGACAACAAAGTCCTTCTCATGGTACCGTTAGTATTTGGTGATGATAGCGGGAAATATATTGTAGTACTACTGGGTTTGACAAACCCCACCCGGGTCAGTCGCTCTGACACGATTGGATATCGAACGGGTGTTATATTCGTCCTCAACGAAACAAGGCAAACTATAAACAACTGTCAGCTTCGGTGACCATCACGTGCAAAGTTTCATGTACATAGCCTAGCTAGCTATCTGATATATATTAGTGATTATGCTCACAACTTGTACTGTTTTGAGAATACTAAACCTGTGAACTCACCAACCTTTGTGTTGACACTTTTTAGCATGTTATTTCTCAGGTCGCTAAACTGGATTGACTGTCACGAGCTAGGATGCACCACCTTTGGATTTATGATTACCTTGCATGCATATTAGACAATAATACTTTCTAACTGATTATCTTTTGGTTTGCGCATGTTTGGCGCTTGAACATTTATTACAACTTTGTCGTTTACGCTTCCGCATTTCAAAACGCATTTACTTGATTTGACAATTACATTGCATATAGACTGTTCGTATGGCTAATGTGTTCGATCCTGGTTTGTCACGCTCCCTGCGGCGCGTTGTCGCGCGTGGGATTTTTGGGGGTGTGACACTTGACGTCCTCTATTTTTTTTATTATTATTATTTTCTTAATAAAAATATCCGATGTGGTTTGACTAATATCTAGTAATGGTGGGTAGCTGGTTCACCTTCAAGGTGTTGGTAGTGTGGTGGGTTAGCTGCGGTACACCCTATATATAAACATTGGTGGCACATTGAATGTGGGACCACTACCGGACTAAGGATTGACTTTAGAGTCATACACAAGAACCCTGCCTAGAGAGACTCCACCTAACAGTACTATGTCCTTGACAAAACTGATTGATGCTACTTTCCCCAAGATTACAGATATCTCTTACGCATTCCTACCAAAAAAAAGACATAACCGAAATAGTCAAACTTTATGCTTTCAATTGTGCGAGTCTAGAAGAATACTCTCCTAAAGCGAATTTCCTGCCACGATTCGGACGTGATTTATAACCCAGATGAACATCAACGTATTGAAAACCAGAGATTATCTCTTAATAATGACACCACCTGATTGAATGATCAACTCCAACTTTCAGAAGTATGTGTTAAGAAGTAGATCGACTTTTGTTTAAGGGACACTACTTTTGGGTCGACTGCCTTATTTTTATTAACTCTCTGGCATTCGCAGAGGTGATAGCTCTGATCCTTTTCTATGGAACACCCGACTTGATCTTTTGACCCGCGGTAAACCTGTACTAAACCTTAGCAAAAATGCATATGTGCATGCAACCCAAGTCAAAGCAACTTTTGAACATTCTAATGTTTTGTGTTTCGCAGACACCCTTCTTATAACACTTCCGTACTTTATCTTACTTTTGAAGACCATTTGAACCTATGCTTTAACAGGAAAGAAAGCATGATGCATGAAGCGCAAGAACACCAATGAGATTGGGCACACTGGTGAGCTTAAACAATGAAGATTTCTCTAACGGGACGATTACTCTATTGGATTGTATAACCGTTGACACGTTCATTTCGATATCTATTTACACGACTTCCTTGCAAAATCCTGTCAAGCACACTATATTTTTCCCTCTAAATTTTATATTATCCATTATGCTATTTGCATCCTTCCTATCGGCATCTTCACCAGTTCCAGTATACACTGACATGTCGTTCTTGGAAAGTGTAGTTGTGACTATCATAAGTTTGCTATCCCATCGCTTACTCAAATTCAAGAACTAAGTCATTAGCGCTTTCGTCATAAATTGCTATTCCCAAGCTTGATGCCATGCGTAATCATCACTTTTCAATATTCGGTGCCTCATAGTTACACTTTTATTTTGTTGGATTTTCACACTAAATTTTTGGATTCTTTAGCAAGGTAGTGTGTATGATGATATGTTGCATGATAGTGAACGCCAACTTGAATTTGAACCTAATTGTCTATGTGATTTCTTGAATAATTCTTAACAGAATTGAGTAATTCTTTTCCAAAACAAACTGCTACGCGATGCCTTTTAACTGATAATGGGCTCTTGGTTGGATTTCTCGTTAGAGCTCAGTCCTTTTGCCACAAAATCTGTGTGTTACCAATTATATTTTAGTATCTGAGCAGCTGTTGAACCATTTTAACCAAGATAAAGTTTGTTTGCTTTTGATCTTCTCATGAGAAATGTTTATAAAACATACGTGTTTATGCATGCTAAAATTTGAGAATCTAATCCTATGTTTAGGGTATATAAACTGATAAATTATTGAAGTGCTGGTTTAAACATAAGTTCGTATAGCTGCATGATTAGTTATGTGTATTAAACGTGTTAGGAACAAGAAAATGACATGTTATGAATGTATTAACTTGATTGGGTATGAAATACATACACCATACAAGGTCCTAAGTCTCCTACCTCAGTGGGAATGACAAGATTGTGTGAAGTTGCCTCGTCAACTTTGCATCGTATGGGTTGTGTTGGTTGGTTTGTGAAATTATGTTCTGAAAATGTGTCATGCCAAGGTTGTATGCTAGTATATAAGGGCTGGGATAATTGTATGTGTGTATGATAAGACCCTCATGATATATTGCATGTGTGCGTTGATCATATCAATCATTAAAGGAACGTTCGTAAAAACTCGTATGCTATCTGAAACATTATTGCATGAAATGTGAATTTTTGAATGTTCTTATGAATCATGTGAACTTAAGCAGTAATAAATTTATAAAGTACTAAATCAATCAATGGGTCCTCATGTTAACTTGATCAGTCTTAAGTCATTCTATGTTACTTGCTAATTGTTAGGCAAATTCAGATCCTTGCGTTTTCTTTGGACAATGAGTTTATTAGACAAACACTGATTGACTTGACACACACAACTTCCTCATACTCAAATTCCTTTCTCTTCGACTCATCCGGGTTATTGGCGGATGCGAACGCCTTAACCGAAAACTAGACAGGAAATGAAAATCTCACTTCCAGCATTGGGTACAATAGTCGCAGGCTACTCGGACGTATTATGGTTCTTCTTCATATTGAAATTTTAATTTCAGATACTATGTATCAAGTCACTCTGTTCGGCCTTGCCACTCAAATGATCCCCGTAATGCGGTTGTTCGACTCTTCTAATAGGAGAACATTTGATAGGAAAACCATCTTCTATAATTTTGACTCGAACTTCTTTTGAAATCATTTAAACATTTGGTATCTTCTCAACATCTCGTACACATTCTTGAGCATAACATCCATCACACCTCATGGAGTAGGAAACCTAAATTCCACTCTTCAAACAATTGTCACTGATTTAAATTTCGGGACGAAATTCTTTCAACAAGGGGATGATGTGACGACTGAGAAAAATTTTCTTTATTTTGAGACTAACTTGTTAACCACGTTATGCAATTTTCGGGACGAAAATTCTTCAACAAGGGGATACTGTGACAATCCGTCTTTTCAGGTATTTTCTTGAATATATATAAACTTAAACTGATATAAATGTCATGATAATATTTATTTTTTAACTGATATGAATGTCGTGAGAACATTTATGTGTTGACTTTAGCAAACTAGGGTTTTGTAACCATCACTACGAGGGTGCACTTGCGTTTAATTTTATGTGAATCATATTCTACGATTTACTTTGTCATTTTATGTGACAATCATATTTATGATTTTATGTGCTATATATATATATCGCACGTTAAATATGTTATGTCAAAATGCGCATTTAGTCATCGACTAAGTTAAGGCCCGTTAACCCCGTCAGTGCTTGTTATCACCTTTTAAAACCTGCATGGACTAATCTTGCCACTATCTAAACTCCTTTTGTCTTCACAAATCTGCAGGGGCCAGCATTGTAATTATCAAAATCTAAATTCTCCTTATGAAATTAAGAGAGGTGCCAGTCGAGTAATTACCCTATACTTAATTTGAGACTTCAATTGAAGTCATTGACGTCGATACAAGTCTGTAACGACTTTTGATTCAATATTCGATTAAAATTAAGCCTAGCGACCGATTGTGTGAATCCCATAACTATGATTTGCACTAGAGAGAAACTCCATTTGAACTCCGATCCTCCCATTTCTGCTCTTGTGAACCATCACCGGCGAAGTATACCGGCGACACACACACACACACACACACACACACACTTCGATTCGGTCACGTTAAAACAAAGCCGGTCGTCACTGTTGCTATTATCATCGACCTTGGTCGCCATTTAGCTTTGCATCACCATCAAAGTAGTCGCACACAGAAACACCACAGGGAAGCAACGTAGTTCCATTGCCGGTTTCTCGAGTTCGAGTTCCAATTTGAACGTAACTTCGAGGGACGACTCTGCTAAACTCGAGTTTTGGATTTGAAACAAAGATCAGAAGGTACAAGTAAGTTTTCTGTTCGATTTCGTAAACCTCGGTTCGTACTCGTGGAGCTTCTTTTGATCGTTAATGGTCGACGTGACATTAGGGTTGTGGGGTGGAGAAGATGAACCGGTCGGGACTAGTTAAGTATTTGTTTTACCGAGTGAAAACCAAACTTGTGATCTAGCCCAATGGCAAGTAGCGTGACCCGCGATCCTCAAGGTCGCCAGTTCGAATCTTCCCAGCCCCACTCTTCTTCCTGTTTTTTTATAAAACCCGATTTCAAGCCCCTGTATACGTCAAAAATGTTCCTGAGCGAACTGTTAATCAAAACAACACTTAGCCCAGTTGTTAGGGCGCTGTTGCTTGATCAAGAGGTCACGGGTTCGAACTCGGTTACCCTTGGTTTTGTTGTTTTATTTTATTTTAGTGTTTTGGACGCTCTTCTCGACTCAAAACCAACCACCCATCACTCTTAACATTGTTTTGGACCCATAGGATTTTCGTAATCGTCGTTATATTGCTCTTTATCCCATCGGTTTACATAAATTGATTTTTATATAACATGTTTGGTTATTTGACGGTGATTTATAGAAAAATGCACATTTTGGAAATATATAAAAAAGCGTATTTAGAAAATATAAATTGAACATTTTAATAACCCTTATATTTATATAAAAATCTACGTATACAAATAATATATTTTGTCGTAACATGTGATATTAACATTCTAAGCATTTGGATTATATATTCATAGAAATATATGAAAGTATATAAACAAATAAATACATTGCGTACACGTTATTGATATAAGTATATATCTGGTTACGTATATTTATATATATATATATATATTTATATATTATTAACCGGTTTCATTAACGAATATTATTGTTAATAATATACATTTCGTTGATCTTCGTAATCGTCATGATTTTGGCTATGAGCCGTCCTCGACTCGTTTTGGGTTTAGTGATTTTCACCACGTCATCGTTCGACATTATTTACTTTCATCATTGCTCTAGACTTAGTCTTTTTCTATTGAACACACACTTATGTATATATGCTCGTTAGGTGTTTGGTAGAACAAGCTGCTATTTGCTATATTTGCTGTTGTTGATTATCTGGACTTGCTGTGCACCCTAAGGTGAGTTTCACAGCCCCATTTTACTGTTTTAAATCCTGTTGGGGGAGATAAACATGCAAACACTTGAACTGTTAGATAATTATATCACCTGAATGATAGTGGCACACTTATGATAAAGTCCTCACTTTTAGAGTTAATGTCAATGTGACATCAGCGAGAACTTATTTGGTAGATCTACTGGGCCTGACAAGCCCCACACGGGTCATTCGCTCTGACTCGATTGGATATCGAACGGGTGTTATATACTTCTTAGTCTTAACGAGGCACAATTGAACTTGTCGAGCTTCAGTAACTGAATTGCTAGTTTATCTAGTCAAAGGTGCACTGATTTCTTGAAAATAGCCTAGCTAGCTATTGATATATTATCTGGATTATATTAACTAAACTTGAGCATGAACTTGAACTGTTGTTGAACAGTCAACCTTGAACTTAAACTTGAACTGTCGAGGAACAGTCGATTTACATTAACTGGAACTGTTTTTGAACTGATAAACCTGTGAACTCACCAACCTTTGTGTTGACACTTTTTAGCATGTTATATCTCAGGTTGCGGATGTTCGAGTATCACGAGTACGCATGCATGAGACTTTGAAACCCATTTAGTGTCTTTGAACAAGGCACGTCCCCTTGGGTGACGATGCTTTTACAATAAGTAATTTAATTGTATTTACGCTTCTGAAATTGTAACACTCTGAATTTTATGTTTTAATGAAATATTAAACATTTTTATTAATTACCGTTCGTTTGGTGTAACTAATGGATGGCGATCTTGGTTTGTCACGCTCCCTGCTGCGCATTATCGCACGTGGGATTTTTGGGGGTGTGACACAACTAGTGACAATATTTAAACAATAAATAATATTCACTAGAGCCTTCTTCTTTAGTTGAGTCTTGTATCTTGAGTTGTCATGTTCTTCACCGTGTTGTCGGGACGGTAAACGTTAAGTGGCCGTTGAGTATTAATCACATCTATCCAAATCTTGTTGGCTCGGTATCTCGATTCCCAACAATCTCCCCCTATTTGGTAGATGGTATACTCAACACTTGTGACATTGGTTCTTTGTATTCTTGCAACTTGACTTCAAGAGAATCTTTATGTAGTTTCAAGTCTTTCACTCTTCAATTCTCCTGTGAAGCTCCCCCTACAATAAACATTCTTCTAGCCCCAAACCATAGGCTATAATGCATAGGGTGTTTACAAACTTCAACACAATGGCAAACTACTTGAGGACTAAGTCATAACTCAAGGTACCAATATTGTTGAAAGTAAACAAGATAAAGGATCTATGAAAAACTCAAGAATTAACTCCACAATTCAACCATCTTGAAATACTTGGCCGAATACCAAACCAATGCTTTGCACGAAGATAAACTACTTCTTTTTGTGCTAATAATCTTGCCTTCAATTTTTACCGCAATGGCAATGTCGCAACTGTTACGGCTTGAGGACGCTTCGAAGATTAAAAATCACAATGCTTTCGTTTGCTAAACCAGTTGCAAAAAGTCTCATCATATCATCACATTTTCTCCCCCTAGACTTTTGCAACCCATAACAAAATATATAAGCATGTTCTGTTGTAATCAAAACACATTAATGTGGCATATACCCAACTAATCAGCCTTGCAATATCAAACCCATGAATTTCAATAATCTAACAGTAGCGAACCCCGTAATTCTTCTCAAATGAAACAAAACTTGTGCACAATTTCCAAATCGTCTTGACCTCATAACACGTCTGTCATATTGAAGCTAGTTGATATGAAAACATAGTTTAGTTTTACCTGATGTATCCAAGAGAAGCTGGGTTTAAATGATGGCTACAAATCTGTTAGAATGATTCAGCTAGGTAGATATGGATCCTTCACGGCTGCAAACGGTTTCCACTTTGTGTTGACAACAAAAAGATAACTATCCTGACCCGAACCCGTATTCGAATTCTTGGACAGAAGCTTATTGACAAACCTCAACAATAATTGACCAAGTTTTTACAGGAAAGTTTTCTGATTTAAACTCATCAATCCGGCAGCTGTATTATGAACAGAGGACATTGACCTAAGATGACATCCGATCAGAAGTGAACTCCGAAAGCAGAGAAAGATTTCGACAGTCTGAGCATTACCGGTGAACTGAAATCCTATCAGTGACATTCTCTGGTGATCTGAACTAGCTCCGGCGGCCTGAGAAGCTTTACCGGTCACCTGAAACAGGATCGGAAACGGATTCTGGTGACTGGACTTCACGCAGCTACTTTTCCGTTTGAACTCGACATCCGGTTGAACAGTGATTTCCACTTGATAGTTTCAAAATTTCCGTTTGAACCGACTTTCCGGTTGGACATTAAAGCGGAACAGTATTCTCCGGTTGAACTTTCCGCATGAAGTTCGAACGGAACGGGATTGAAGCTGATCAAGTTTTTCCGGTTGAATTCTCCGCTTGAACATGGAGTTCCGGTTGAACTTCATTTTTCCGTCTGAACATACCTGAACCGGAATCCTCATTTTGCCGGTTGAAAGTTGGAGCGGAACTGGGGTTTCTTCCGGTTGATCTATATTTCTGTTCGAAGTTGAAGTGGAAATATGGGATTTGACATGAGATAGAGGCTACCTTACGAAAGATAGAAAAAGTGGACTGTAACATATTTTGTCATCTTCCGTTGCCTTTCTCGACACCCCAAAACTTTTGAAAAGCTGATCCCATAACCCTAGTATTGACGGATAAGTTACCGCCTTTAACCATTGCCTTCATTGAAAATCTGGCACCATGCCGTCTTCATTCCGACTAATGAATTGTGTTTCCCTGAACGAACCGACCTTCATTGATCAGTGGCCTGTAATGAAGTATTCCTGTTGTCATCACTTTCATCACCTTTGATATCGAAACCCTAATATCGAACCAGTGGTGATCTTTGATATCGACTTCTTCTCAACTGGATCAGTTACGTACCCACGTTGTAACCAACTTCTTAGACCATTAACCCGAGAATCATCGAGTCTCCATAACCTGCATCACTATCTTTCGATCGAGAACGGATAGAAAAAGTGATGTGAAGTACGAGCTGCAGTCTCGTTTACTTCATTTTCTGAGTTCTTTCACACAAACATCTTCAAGAACGACTTGTAAACACTCTGAATATTTTGTATAGCTCTCATGATTTTAGAGAGAGAAAGTAGTGCCATGGAACCTTGAAGAAAGTATAGATGCATGTGGAGAAAGAAAGTGCAGGAAAAGTGAATAAAGTGAAAGAAAAAGAATTGTGAGACTCAAGAAAAATAAAGTCAAATACTTTAAAGTTAGTTGAGTTAGACACACAATCAGATAAAGTAGGATGGGAAAGGAATAAACACTTTCTCCAAAAAAATCTTGAAATTGACAATTTAAAAGAAATAACATGAATTTTGAATAATAAAAAAATATACGTGGGATGTGTAGAAAGTTCATGTTTTGAGTTAGGTTTAAACATAACTTGGACAAGTTTATAAACCTATTTGTGTTTACTGGACTAAAACACAAATACTCAAGAAAATTTCTTTTAACAACTCAAGAATATATGAACAAATAGATCTTGACTATTCTAAGAAAGAAAAGTTCAAGAACCTTTTTCATAGACATTGAAAGATATGGAGAGGAGTTCAAAATTCTTTAAAACAAAATATATAATCATCTCCATTTGTTTACAAAAATAACGAGCATAGAATACAAAGTTGAGATATCAACCGTAAGGTTGCATTATCTCGACCGTGGCTCTGATACCAATTGAAAAACCAAGGTGGTGGGCAAATACCTTGGTTGCAGAAGCGGATCGAGTCTTTGTGTAACTCGTTTTTGTAGAAACAAATGAACACCCGGATATGAACACGATGGTGTTTGAGATGTGATGATGATGATGAGCAAAGCTAGTATAAACATGATAGATGAAGAAGAAGATAGATAGATAAACAAAGTGGAATGATAGATAAATAAAGTGTAAGGACCAAGATTTGTGGCTTGTGTATTAAATCATCACTTGGCGGAGTATTCTGAAGGCCTATGTATTAGAATAGGTGAAAATAAGTTGGGTTATGGGTATATTGGGTCATTGGGCCAATTTAGATGCGTTTGGGCTCATTTAAACAATATTTAGTGGGAGTTTTATGGGCCTTAGGGTTCAAATACGGGAATTAGGAGTTATTTTAGGTAGGGAGGTTAACTTGTTTTCCAAGTTCACCATCTCCTATAAATAGGATTCCTAGTAATCAATTTAGGGTGGTTGTTGGTTGCTCCTAAGGTGTTTTGCGATTTTGGTGTTCACGAAATTCTCCCAGAGAATTTCGATCAGTGTGTAAGCAATCAAGTGTGATAGTAAAGTGTCTTTCTTCAATCGGTTTGTGTTCTTACTTATATTGTTATTGCTTTTTCGTATTATTCTTGATTTATCTTGAATCACTCTAGCGTTTGGATTCCGCACACTCACTAGAGATCGTGATATTGTGTTTGGGCACTTTTTGATCCTTATAATTGGTATCAGAGCCAAGAAACACAAGTTTTAAGGCTCTCGCGATATCAGATTCAAGGTCTTGTGAACTAACGATTTGAGCTTTGTTGGTGATTTTTAGTTTTTAGCACACTCGGAAGTATTTTTGCAGGTTTGGACGCAAAACAGGAGTTCTCGTGGCGATTTGCACGTGTTTTGAGCACTTTTTGATCCGCACAACAGCTTTTCGATCGACCTTTCGATCGAAAAGTCTTTTCTGTCGCTTTCCTGTGATCGAGAAAGACCCCTCGTGTCTTTTCGATCAGTTGTCTCCAGTCGGAAAGTCCCTTTTTGAGGCTTTTCGATCGGCTAACCAGCTTTTCGATCAGCCAACCAACTTTTCGATCAGATACTGTGGCTAGTCCCTATTCACTCTGATCGAAAAGTATACTTTTCGACCAGTCATAGACTTTTCGATCGAGCCAAAACTCTGCCCGATCAAAAAGTCCACTTTTCGATCAAAAAGTTTATTTTTTGATCAAAAAGTCCACTTTCGATCAAAAAGTCCACTTTCGATCAAAAAGTCCACTTCTCGATTAAAAAGTCCACTTTTCGATCGAAAAGTCCACTTTTCGATCAGAAAGTCCACTTTTCGATCAAAAAGTTGACTTTTCGATCAAAAAGTCCACTTTTCGATCAAAAAGTCCTCTTTTCGATCAAAAAGTCATATTTTCGATCAAAAAGTCCACTTTTCGATCAAGAAGTCCACTTTTCGATCAAGAAGTCCACTTTTCGATCAAAAGTCCACTTTTTGATCCATTCAGTTTTTTGATTGAAAACCCTCTTTTCGGTAATAATAAAATAAAAAAATAAAAAAAACCTCATTTCCGAACCTGACTTTCCGATCCCGTTGAGACTTTTTGATCCACCATTTTCAATATGATCTGATCAAATTAATTCCCTTTTCATTCAATCAAAGAAGTTCATGGCACCCATTCTACCAGGTACCACTTCATGCACCAACAATAATGAGGCATGCTTAAACCCTAAGTGTCAGGCTATTTTGAATGAATGTAAAGACTGGGAACGTAAGTTTACCAATGAGACCCTAAATCGCGAATTAATTGATAGAGACCTTAGGGAGTCCAAAGGTAAGACCAAAATATTTAGAGAGAAACTTGAGGCCATTCAGGTTGATGTTAAGAGTCTTTAAAGGCAATTGAGTGATAAAAGCACATATCTTAGGCTTGCTAACGCTAAGGTGGAAGAGCTAACTAAGGAGGTAGAGGAACTAAGAACCAAACTTGACACTTCCCAATCTGCCCTTGAGAAACATCAAGTTATTCAAAAGAAAATTATGGACTCTCATCGTGCTTTATTTAAATCAGAAGAGCGACTCGAGCGGGTAAAAGAAACATCCGGCCTCGGGGATGGAAATTTTCCTCCCCATTACAACATGAATACATCAAAGTGCCCCAAACTGCCGATGAATTATTGAAAGAGTCCATGAATGAAGCAACCATGGTATATGGGCCTCAACCAGTGAATAAAGATGAACAGACAACCACTGAAGCAACTCAGTCAAATAACACTACTGAGTGTGCAGGTTCAAGCTCTAGTGAAGTGAAGAGAGCTGATGAAGAAAAATTGGTTCCTTATCCAAAGATCGAGACTCCTTATTCCAAAGTTGTGGATGAGGTAAAGCGGGAACGAGTGGTGATGACTACAAGGCCTAATGGTAAGATCTTCATGACAACAGGGTCTATGTTCATTCCGATTGAAGGAGAAGAGCGACCCTCATTCACCACTAAGTTCAAAGGATTGGGTCATGATGGGGGTTTATCATCTGATATTAAGAGCATAAGGCCCAAGATCACCATCAAGCCTTCAACTTCAGTTCCAATCAAGATTGAAAGGCCCAAGATGACAAACAATTCTCAAGTTTCTTCAGTAGGCTCATGCAGTTGCAGTTGTAGAAATGTTGCCTCGACATCAAAGACTACATGGAGCACAAGAACTGAAAAGATAGATTCAACTCAAGCTTCGAGGAACCAGTCCACAGTCAACCGAAGATTTGCAAACGGGCCAAAGATGCAGACACATGGTGCTCCACCTCAGCAGCTAAAGACAAACGGTTACACGTCTGACTTCTATCTCAAGAAGCAGACATGCTTTAATTGTGGAAATCATGGTCACATTGCCCAAAATTGTCTCTATTGCCCCTATGAGCCATACTATCCACGAGGTCAAAGTGTTTCATCTCAAGAATCAGTTAAGTCTAAGCCAATGAAGGTGCAACCACCTAAGGTTATGAAGACTGTTTCTCCTAAGATAAAACCCTCTGATCAACATTGGGGTGCTGCCAAAGAGCAGAGAAAAATTTCAAATCAAAAATATGCTTTTCCAAATTATGAAAATTTTCATAAAAAGGTGAAGAAACCAATTTCAAAACAACACAATGTTAAGAAACCTAAAGTTGCCCCTCCAAAGGTAACTAAAACTGTTTTGAGAAAGAAACCTGAAATGAAAAAGGTTGAAAAACCTAAAGTCACTACTCCAAAAGTGACTATAACAACTCATAAATCACCTCAAATTTGGAAACTTAAATCTATGGCACCCATAACTCCAATTCCTGATTTTACAAAGGGCATGTGTTTAAAAGAAGTAACTTTCGTTGATTCATCAGGTCTACCTAGAACCACTATGGCCTGGGTTCCATTGGCTAACTGATCTCTCACCTTGTGCAGGAACAGTCAAGGAGGACTTTCATTAACCTTGTTTGCTTGTTTGTGACAGTGATTGTTCCAGGCACAGGAAATGAGGCATCTCTTCACTTCATGACATGCAGATCTTTATGGGGGTATGTTTTCTTGTGAGAGGTAAATCTGAAAAAAATCAGCAAGGTACTGTCTGAATTGTTTGTTTCTTGGCTAATTGTTTGTTTCAGAAAAATTTCAAAAGATAAACTTTGAAGGTTAGCTTGGCCAGTTTTAGTAGATATTTAGTGATGTGTCTGTGTGTCAATAATAAAAAAAAATGTGTGTTGATTTTAAAAATAAAAAAGCAAGAGGAAGAATAGAAAAGATGAAATAGTTGACCCCTCAAAAATTGTGCTTTTTAATTTTTAATCTTTTGTTTGTGTTTGAGAAGGTAGGGAAGTGAAATATTTCCGTTCTCAGAATGACTGACAAGCGTAAGGCAAAAGTGAAAGACATGATCCAAGGTGATGTGCTCGCTAGGCTCAGTTCCAAAAACAAAGGTATGGGTCACAACACTTAAAGATAAAGTATGTCATTTGACGGGAAACACACACTTAGGTTAAGTGCTTGTTCTATTTGACTGCGAAATTGTTCCCGATACACACGCCGGACTCCAAAGTGTTGAATCGAAAATCTCAAAAAGTCAGCGTCCCCTCTGTTTTGTGTGAGCAAAGATCTGGGGATGTCAAAGCCGTCAGTCAAGTCTTGCCTTTGCTTTGCGTGAGCAATGACCTGGTGTAGAATGGTTGACGTGTTAATCAGATTTTCCTCTGTTTTGCGTGAGCAAAGACCTGGTTAGTCTGGATTAACGTGCTTGCAGATCACTGTATATAATTTACACCCCAAAAGATGCCAATGTGCATAACAAAAGAGACCCTCTAGCGTCCAAAACCCTTTAGCCCTGACTTTGTGACTAGGCTTATGTGTTTGATGAAAGGTTACCACCTGACTGATAAACGCCTCTGAGTTGAAATCATACAAGTCTTTGTATATAATTCTATCTCTTTTATGATCTGTTCTTTCTCTTCTTAACCAAGTCTCGAGAAAAGATTCAAAACTCTGGATATGAGAATGTGAAAATATGTGGTAGGGAATGATCAAGCTTGATAGACTGCACATATTAATTAACTAGGATTTGTGTGTGACTGTCGGATGTTCATAATTAATGCACCTAAAAGATAAATAAGTGACAAACAACCGGGAAAATGAGGAACATGGGTTTAAGAAGAACCAATATACTGGCAATCGCCTGGACGTGTTCAAGTTACAGATGCTGAAAAGGGTTCCTCAGTTCAGACAAAGACGGTTTGATCCCAAAATAAAACCTTCTCGTTTAGTAACTTGGTATGTTTGTTTTGTTTCTTTTGTGTTATCTTAAGTTTATGAATTGGCCAGGTTGATTTGAGAAGTTTAAATAAATTTTTTATGGGTCTTATGCAAGAAAGTTTGACCCTCCCTCAGAACCTCAGGGGGAGATAATAAAAAGAGTCCTCGGGTTCAGGGAAAGTTGTTTGGTTAAGTAATGCTAACCCGATAACCAGTCATCATTGTCTGGTTAGTGTTTGTTCCATGTTGTGCTTGACAGGTTAAGTGAAAAAAAAAAATAACTCATGGAAAAAAATCAAGGACTCAGTTGATCAAAGCAAGAACTCTGCTGCTGATCAAGTTGAAGAACGAGCCGGAAAAGGACTTACCCTATGCTTAGGGGAAGTTTGTTGGTTTTTCAAGAGAAGCTTCCAAAGATCATAAAGAAGCTAAAGATGCAGAGCAGCCAGAACATGAATTATTTCAAGTCAAGAAATTCAAGAATGTCAAGATAGGGGTTTTCAACATTTTTATCCTCTGAAGTTACATGCTGGTCAAGACAGTTACTGATGATCCAGCAAGGACTCGACATGTTTCAAGAAGGAGCAAGTACTTAAGAATCCTCCTCTCATTACTTGTTTGTCATTTGAAGTCCAAGCTGATGCTGATTGTGAGATCAATTTCCTTGTTGCCAATGAAGATTGTTAAAGAAAAGAATCTTCATCAACCCATGTTCAAGCCAAGGAGAAGACTGAAGTCTGAAGATTGAAAGTAGAAGATATTTAATAGCACAAGCCAAGGGGAAGATTGTAAGGACCAAGATTTGTGGCTTGTGTATTAAATCATCACTTGGCGGAGTATTCTGAAGGCTTATGTGTTAGAATAGGTGAAAATAAGTTGGGTTATGGGTATATTGGGTCATATGGCCAATTTAGATGCGTTTGGGCTCATTTAAACAATGTTTAGTGGGAGTTTTATGGGCCTTAGGGTTCAAATACGGGAATTAGGAGTTATTTTAGGTAGGGAGGTTAACTTGTTTTCCAAGTTCACCATCTCCTATAAATAGGACTCCTAGTAATCAATTTAGGGTGGTTGTTGGTTGCTCCTAAGGTGTTTTGCGATTTTGGTGTTCACGAAATTCTCCCAGAGAATTTCGATAAGTGTGTAAGCAATCAAGTGTGATAGTAAAGTGTCTTTCTTCAATCGGTTGTGTTCTTACTTATATTGTTATTGCTTTTTCGTATTATTCTTGATTTATCTTGAATCACTCTAGCGTTCGGATTCCGCACACTCACTAGAGATCGTGATATCGTGTTTGGGCACTTTTCGATCCTTACATAAAGATAACTGAAAGATTACATTTTACCTACCCCACGCATTCCCGGGTATCATGAAATTACTAGGTGAGTTCATGAACCCTCGACAAGCTTCAAAGAACCATGACTAACTCTCTCTCAAAGTATAACTCATCATCAAGTCTTTCACATGAGAAAGACTTACTATATATAATACAAACTCACTAAGGGCATAATAGGAAACTACAAACTAGTGACAATATTTAAACAATAAATAATATTCACTAGAGCCTTCTTCTTTAGTTGAGTCTTGTATCTTGAGTTGTCATGTTCTTCACCGTGTTGTCGGGACGGTAAACGTTAAGTGGCCGTTGAGTATTAATCACATCTATCCAAATCTTGTTGGCTCGGTATCTCGATTCCCAACATAATAGAATCTGATCTTCAGGTACTTTGAAACCAGGTTTTAAAATGAAACATTCTCGATCGCCGAAGAACATTGGCATTTTATTGTCGCATATCTGTGAGACGCTAAGCAGATTAAATTGCAGATTTGACACGAGGTTGACTTTTTCAAAAGTGACTTCACCATTCGTTAGGTGACTGGTTCCAATTATTTGACCACCCCTTTTATTTCCTCCAAAGGCAATAGAACCTCCTCCAGATATCAGTTTGACATCATGCAGGAGATCCTTATCACCCGTCATGTGCCTGGAACAGTCGCTATCCATGTACCAGAGATTTATTGCTTTCTTTCGCTGTTCCTACACAAACAAAGAAAAGATTAGTTCGCAGACGAACCCAGGTCTTTAGGACCTTGTTTCTTCCTGTTGTTCTTTATCTTAGGCGGACGAGGAGCAGGAGTGGTGGATTGTTCAAAAGGCTTTTGAGGATCAGCCAGAGGTGACCATGGAGCACGAGGACGTGAAGTTATTGGAGTTTGACTGCTTGCATTTCCTCGGATCACCGGTTTAAAGTACCCGGTACTTGCACCCAATCCTCGTGGAGCATGAGAGGTCATTCTTCTGAAGAACTGCTGATTCTGGAAATTTGGCATGAACATTTGCTGATTATTCATGTAGTCATACTCTTCACTGTAGTTACCATAAAACCGAGGCCATGGTTGAGTGAAGGGAGGCCTCATCATTCTTGGTCCATAGGGAGCAACCATTGGAGGATTGTACCCCATGTGTGCTTTAGTCAAGTTGAATGGACAGCCCCGAGCAACATGATTTGGGTCTCCGCATACAAAACACCCAATAGTGTTTGCAGACCCACTTGGATTCATGGTGGTAGTTCAAACGACCTTCTGAACTGAAGAGACCTTTGTTTCAGCTACGGGTTCTCCTTCCATTTGATCAGCAGCCTTCTTATTTCGCCTTTTGTTGTTGTCTTTCTGCTTAGAAACTTGACCATCATTTTTATTTCCTCCCAAGTTTACGGGTACTTCAGAAACAGGTTCAACAACATGTGGTTGAGTTACCACGATCTTCTCAACAGCAGCAACATTTTCAGGTGAAAGTTCATTCTTCTTACTCTTTGCTGGCTTCTTGACAGATTTTGAAGTGCTCGCGACATTTTGAGAGTTTGATGGTACGGAATTGCAAGACTTGAACATCTTTATTAAAGACATCGATGTGACTTGAGGTGGGATCATCACAGGTGAAGGAGCGGAGGAAATCACTTTACCATCAGTGATTGTGACAAAGTGTTGTGTACTACCCTTGGGTTTACCATCACCCAAATTCAGTTTATCAAGTGCAGCAGAAATCAGATCATTTGAAAGAGCAGTGTGACCATAATCTGAGTTAACATTTTTAGCTTTGGGATTTCGCGTCTTAGTAGGTTTAGTTCTCTTGGAAACAGATTTTCCTTTAAACATTACTTGGGATTCACTAAGACCTGAAGATTGTGAATCGCTAAAAACTGATGATTGAGATGTTATTTCATTACTGGTTATTAATTTCAAAAACTCAGATTCTGCCTTTTGTCTGACAGTATCCTCAGATGTGCCAGTGTCAACTGATTGAAATGAACTGGAATCAAAATCATATATTTTAAGTGCACTTTCAACAGATGGGTGACTCGAGCCACTTTCATAGCTAGATAGTTTATCTTCCATTTGCTGAATTTCTGACTTGCTAGGAATAGACTCATTATTCAAAAACCTGATATGGCTTTGGGAGTTTATTTTAGTAAGTTTAGGTATTGGAAAATAATTATGATTGAGAGGATGCTCAACAGCAGCATCATCAATTTCCCTAGTTAAAACTAAACCACTTTGAACACGTTTGAAAATGTCCTTAGCCACATCACCTGCCAAATTAGAGGGATTAAGTTTCATTAGCTCAATGATTTCCTGAGCTTGAACATAGTTCTTGCTCAGGGATGAGTAACGAGTCACTAAATCCTCTAACTGAGTGCGAAGAGCCACTTCAGCATGTTTCATGACCTCAATATCATCCTGTAAGGACTTTATTTTGGCCAGGAAATCCAGTTCCTTGGCTTGCATATACTTGACCAGACACTCATTCTCTATCGCCTTTTCAACCAACTCTTCGTTGTGAAGGCAATACCAAGCAACTTCCTCTACACAGGATTCTGAGCATAATTTGGATTTTACCGTATCGGGATTGAGATCCTTCTGACGGTTTATTGACTTTGACTCAGCATCAGATTCACCTTTTGAAGCATCATCAGCAGTGTTGGACAAAAAAGCAACATCTTCAGAGATTTCATCCATATCAGCCATTAGTGCAAAGTCGGTGGGATAAAGTGGATCAAAGAATGAGTCTTCCTCAATCTTGGACTCATCAGATGAATTCACCATTAGTGCATAGTCAACATTTGCTGGCGGTTGAGTCTGATTAGACCAAGTGTAGTTTGGATCACTCAGTGAAACAAGTGCATTTTCTGGATTGTCAGCACGCTTACCATTGGTCGAACTAGAACTCTGGTGAGAAGGACCAGCAGGTTGTGGCTTCTGGTATGAAAAGTTGCCCTGATTTTGACTTGAATTATTGTTTCCTCCAGATGTCACAGGAATCTGTCTCAGCTTTGGCTTCTTACACTCACAAGCAAAATGAACGAAACCTTGACAGTTGTAGCATTGTGCCTTGGATTCGTCAAAACCAATAGTTACACCGGGTTGTGACTGAAACACTTTTCTCCCAGTTTTCTTGAAAATCTTTCTTGTGCGGGCAGCAATCATACCAAGTTGCCACTTGATATCCATTTCTTTAAGGTCATCAGCAGGAATTTGGTCCAAGTCTTCCTGGCACAAAGTCATACTTTCAATACTTCCAGACATTTGGGAAGCAAGGCATGCCACAAGAGCATTACACAACTCTTGATCTTTGTCAGTTAATCCTACAGCTGACGGTCCTGGTTGGTATGTAGCAGTTGGCTGAATCACTGGTGAGACAGGTTGTTGAGAAACGAAGGCAGCTTGACAAACAGGTTGTGGAGAAGGAACAGGAGCAGCTTGAACAGAAGAACATGACCCACCAGCAAAGTAAGGAAATTCCAAGACATTTTCATTAGGAGTGATGAAAGCAGCATTAGGGGCAAGCTGAGAGGAACTCTTATTTGTAACCTTCCCCATGAGTGAATTTCCATCTCTTTCAATGGCTGCAATTTCATAGCCTCTGACTTTGTAAATGAGATCCATGTAGTCACAAGTGGCTAAGTCACTGCTTTCAAGCAGATAGATAACATATGGAGCAAAGTCCCGAGGAAGTGACTTTAGAATCTTCTTAGATATTGCTGGAATCTTAGGTCGGATCTGGTTATTTTGCATCTCGCAGATAAGTCTGCAGAATTTTGTCACATGAGTCTCAAATGAGTCTCCAGCAGTGTGAGCAGAAGTGTTGAAATGCAGTTTGAGAGAGTCCAGTCTCCTCTCTTTGCTCTCAATGTTCCCCTCATACTTCTTCTCTAGTGCAACCCAAATGTCATGAGCAGAAGTTGCCTCAGTGAAGTGGAAGGCAATGTCATCAGATAGTGCCATTTTGATACACCCAAGAACACAATTTTTGCTCTAAAATCTTCAATACTTGATGTTTTTGAGTGTTTCAAGTTGCTATCATCCCTAAATCATGAGTCTAACCTGTATGCATGTTCATTTTGACTCAAAATCAGTGAAAGATAGACTTTATTTTTCAAAATAAACGCACAGCACGTATGCTCTGTGTTCGCATAAATCTGAAAAATTAAATGATTGACCCATTTGTTGTGATTATTGATGAAATCTAAGCATTCCAATAGATTCCTTGTGAAATTTTGTTCAAAATGGTTCAAGGTATACAAACAACTAGATTTGATGACTTGAATGAGTGATTCTTCAAGTTTTTGAGAAAACTTAAGCACATGAAGAACAATAGCTCTGATACCATTTGTCAGGACCAATTTGGAGCCTTTACTCATCAAATACACAGATCCAAGTGCGGAAATCATGAATCCATGATCAAATCATGTTGTTGGCTTGTTGAAATCCTTAGATTTCAAGTCTGAAACTCAAAAACACGAGGGTTTTCACACACAAGTGCTCTCTCTCTTCAAACAACCGTCCAGCGAGATCTCCATGAGCAAACAAGATCTCCAAGGCTTATCAGCGAGATCTCCAAGAACAAACGAGATCTCCAAGGCTTATTAGCGAGATCTCCAAGAACAAACGAGATCTCCAAGGCTTATAGCGAGATCTCTAAGAACAAACGAGATCTCCAAGAACAAATCTAGATCTCCAAGACCAGTGTCCAAATCGCCAAGACTATCTGGAAATCACTAAGAACAATCCCAAAACTCCAGGAATCATTATGGGATCGCTAAGGGTTGTTATTATGAAATCACTTAGTGTTATTAGCAAAACCCAAGTGAAGGATGAAACCAACTCCTAAGGTGTAATGTTTGAGTTGCCACCAACCTAAGATAGGTCTTACAAAGGTAACACGAAATTAGCGTTTTGTCATTGGATGTAATCATACGCATTGGTAATCTATGATTGAATGGTTTGGTATGAATGTATGTACTAGTAATGCTACATTTAAAACTCTCATGGATTGTAAGCCTAATCAGTTCAAAGGAACTGAAGAGCTGTTAGCCTACTCCACTGGATTGAAAATGTAGAATCTACTTTCGAAATGTGCAATTGTCCTGAGGTTCGCAAGGTGAAATTTGCCACGGGTACTTTGGAGGGACCAGCTCTCACCTGGTGGAATACTGAGGTGCAGATGCAGGGGATTGAAGAAGCAAATGCCATGCCTTGGGCTGAATTCAAGGAGCTGCTGGAAGAAGAGTATTGTCCATGGGACGAGATCCATAAATTAGAAACTGAACTGTATAATCTCAAAATGGAGGGGTCTAAAACTGAAGCTTACACTACTCGCTCAAATTCTCTTGCGAGTTTATGTCCAAGAATCACCACTCCTGCTTACCGAAGAATTGAACTGTATATCAAGGGTTTAGTGCCCCAAATCTAGGGAATAGTGACTGTATCAAACCGTGTGACCATTCGTGATGCTGTAAGGATTTCCCACAGGCTCACAAACCAAGCGTTCGATTAAGGAGTCTTACCTCCTAGGGAAGGAACATCTGGATCCTCTGACAACAAAATGAAATGGGATAATTCTAGGAATCAGTCTGGAAAAAAGTCTTCCAATCAACAGAACCATCAAAACCAGAACCGCAGATTCAATAATTCCAGGAATTTCTCATCCAATTCTCAGAAGCAGGGTAATCAGAATTAAGGCCAACCGAGTTATGTTGGCAAGTACCCACAGTTCAACAAGTGCAACAACCACCACTATGGCCCATGTGACAGGTACTTGTGTGCCAAATGAGGTAATAAAGGGCATCAATCCAAGGATTGTCCAGCCAAAAATAACGAGAAGCAAGTTCAGCAGGGTGAAGGAACCAAGAGTGGTTTTAATTGTTATAATTGTGGGAAGGAAGGCCACATAAAGAGAAATTATCCCCAACTAAACGGTGGAAACAACAATACCAAATATACTGGGAATCACAATGGCAATAATAATAACAATGGGAACAATGGAAACAATGGTGGGAATGGTGCCAAAGGTAGAGCTTTTGTCATAGGCTCGGGGGATCCTAGAGCAGATCCAAACGTCGTTACTGGTAAGTTTTCTCTTAACAGATATTATGCTCTAGTTTCATTTGACACTGGTGCTGATAGAAGCTTCATATCTACTAAATTTAGCAATATGATAAATGCCAACTTGACTCCTTTAGATGCTAAATACGTAAATGAACTTGCTAATGGTAAACTTGTTGAGTCTACCCATATAGTTAAAGACTGTAAATTGGAATTGGGTGGCCATAAATTAGAAATAGATATTTTGCCCATCTCTTTGGGAAGTTTTGACGATATTGTGGGAATGGATTGGTTATCCAAGAATCATGCTAAAATCGTTTGTCGTGAGAAAATCGTTCGAATACCATTGCCTAGTGGAGAATTGCTCTCAGTTTAAGGAGAAAAGTGTAGTACTGTTATGGGTGTGATATCTTTTCTCAAGGTGCATAAGTGTTTGCGCAAAGGACATGTTGCTGTTCTCGCGAACACTTCAAAGAAATCAGAGGAAGAGAAAAGGATAGAGTTTATCCCGATCGGGAGGGATTTTCCTGAAGTTTTTCCAAAAGATCTTCCAAGTTTACCACCGCATCGAGAAGTCGAATTTCAAATTGATCTTGCTCCTGGTGCAGCGCCTATTGCTCGCGCAACTTATCGTTTGGCACCAAATGAGCTACAAGAGCTGTATACTCAACTTCAAGAACTTCTTGAAAAAGGATTTATTAGGCCTAGCTCATCGCCCTGGGGAGCTCTAGTGCTTTTTGTTAAGAAGAAAGATGGAACCTTTCGAATGTGCATCGATTACAGAGAACTCAAAAAGGTGACTGTCAAGAAACGTTATCCCTTGCCACGGATCGATGATTTGTTTGATCAACTACAAGGATCTAGCTATTATTCCAAAATTGATTTAAGGTCGGGTTATCGCCAACTGAGAGTCCATGAGAAGGACGTCTCAAAAACAACATTTAGAACTCGTTATGGTCATTATGAGTTCATGGTTATGCCATTCGGGTTAACCAACGCACCAGCGATTTTCATGGACTTGATGAATTGTCAGGACCAAATTTGAGCCTTTACTCATCCAATACACAGATTCAAGTGCGGAAATCATGAATCCATGATCAAATCATAGTGTTTGCTTGTTGAAATCCTTAGATTTCACCTCTGAAACTCAAGAACTTGAGGGTTTTCACACACAAGTGCTCTCTATCTTCAAAACAGTCGTCCAAGAGTGTATCTAGGGTTATTCTAGAGTGGCTATTTATACTAGAGAGAGCACAGGTCGTGATTGTGCTAAAAACAAGAGAATGTTATTAAAGTTAGTGCATTTTATGACATCAGACAGCCGAGATCGCCAAGACTGGTTGGTGACCTCGCCAAGGCTTGGTGAGGTCGCCAACCTTGGTGAGGTCGCCAAGGGTTGGCGAGGTCGCCAAGGAGGCTTGCCCAAGTCGCCAAGAACTCTTGGTGAGGTCGCCAAGCCTTGGTGAGGTCGCCAAGAACAAAGCCCAGATCACCAAGTCTTGGTGAGGTCGCCAAGGTTGGTGAGGTCTCCAAGGCTTAGCAGCGAGATCTCCAAGAACAAACGAGATCTCCAAGGCTTATCAGCGTGATCTCCAAGAACAAACGAGATCTCCAAGAACAAAACCAGATCTCCAAGACCAGTGTCCAAATCACCAAGACTATCTGGAAATCACTAAGAACAATCCCAAAACTCTAGGAATCATTATGGGATCGTTAAGGGTTGTTATTATGAAATCACTTAGTGTTATTAGCAAAACCCAAGTGAAGGATGAAACCAACTCCTAAGGTGTAATGTTTGAGTTGCCACCAACCTAATATAGGTCTTACAAATTCCCCCTTGACTGACGCTGTCAAATCTATTCTCGAATAATTCGGTTGAATAATCCATTGTGATTTGATTCAGAGACGCGGGTTGTGATGCTCGAGGCTTGCAAGTTTGGACCGAAGACGTTTTCTTGAAAAGTCAACCGTTCGAGTCAACGTCAACGTAAAAGTCAACGGAAGATCGGTTCGAGCGAGTCAAGCTTCATATTAATTAAATCATCTTTGATTTAATTAATAATAATTATGTCATTTGTTTATTTGTATTTGCTCATTTGTTTGTGTGTTAGCTAGTTAGTGGGCTAGTGAGCACATGGGCTCTCTATAAATAGGAAGGGATAGCTTCATTAGGATGATGAATAATGGATGAATAATGAGTGATGTGAGCTATCATTTTTCTAGAGAGAGAGTCACACATTGGGTTTGAGCTCAACCCAATGTGACCATGGATTTCCAATGACGAGTTAGTAATCATTCGGTTCGTTGTAATCATTCAGCAATAATCAATGAATCGTTTGATTTTATCATTTCTTGTCATTTATTATCTTTGATTCTCTTCATCCCCTCTCCTTCCATCTCATCTTCGTTCTTGCTCAAGATCGGGATTCTCGATGTGAAATCGGTCCTGACAAATGGTATCAGAGCCATTGTTCTTCATGTTCTTGAGTTTTCTCAAAAACTTGAAGAATCACTCATTCAAGTCATCAAATCTAGGTGTTTGTGTGATTCCTTGAACCATTTTGAAAGAAATTTCATAAGGAATCTGTTGGAATGCTTAGATTTCATCAATAATCACAATAAATGGGTTAATTTTTGAGATTTCCAGATTTATGCGAACACAGAGCATACGTGCTATGCGTGTCTTTTGAAAATAAATGTCTATCTTTCACTGATTTTGAGTCAAAATTGAACATGCATACATGTTAGACTCATGATTTAGGGTTGATAGCAACTTGAGTCACTCAAAAACATCAAGTATTGAAGATTTTAGAGCAAAAATGTGTTCTTGGAAGTTTTTCATAAGAATCATTGTTTGATCTGATTTCACATATATTAAGTGGTTTTTGGAGCTTGTTGTAGTTAACAACTCTGTTCCTAAGCAAATTCCTAAACTGTTGGTGCAATAAAAACTTGATTTCGTGAAATTTGATTTTGACCTAGTGATTATGCTCAAGAACATGGCTGGAAAATTTTCTATGTCTTGAAAATTTGAAAATTTCAAATTTGACTTTATTGCTTGATTGATTCAAACTAAATAAGCTTCAAGATGTTTGTTTTGTAGGTTCTGAGAAATTAACCTTAATCTTAGCATCCGTTGAAGCAATTTCTGAGATCTCGACCCGTTTGACCCATTAAGCTCTTTTGTGAAGAAACACAACTTGTTTCACCATGTCTGACTCTAACTCTGGAAATCAAATGTTCCAAGCGAATAACATGCCTCCAAAACAACTACGGGGGTTGCAACATGGATCGGAAGTCAACCACCGGAGGAGCTCAATCTTGGGAATCGATTGGTTTCGTGGCAATGCAAGAAGCAGTCAACCATGTCTACTTCACCTGCTGAAGCGGTATACATTGCAGCTGCCTCCTGCTGTTCTCAAGTCCTCTGGATCCAGAATCAGCTTCTGGACTACGGTTTGAATCTCATGTCCACCCCTATTAACATAGATAATACTGCTGCCATGTTCATTGTTAAGAACCTTGTTCAGCACTCTAAGAGCAAACACATAGAGATTAGGCATCACTTTATTAGGGACTGTCACGAGAAAAAGCTTATCACCATAGTTCAGGCTTCCTCTGAAAATCAACTTGTAGATCTCTTCACCAAGGGATTTGATGTTTCTGGGTTAAATTTCCTAGTTCAATAAGTAGGAATGATTAACTTTGAGTAAGCTCACCTTTAGGTTCCTTTTAAGTTATTGCCTTAGTCTTAGGTTGTGTAGTCTTAGAGGTATCGTCTTTGTTCGCTTCCTTGCCGTGCAATAATCTCGTTATAGAAAACCCAAAAAGATTTTATTTTGTTTCAATCTTTCTGACACCAAATTAAGAAGCCAAAAAGATTTTGTCTTTAAAATTTTGGATGAAAACACAAAAAGATTTTACCTTGTTTTCTGTTTTTTCAGATCCCAACATGAAAAACCAAAAAGACTTTATCTTTCAATTTTTTCTTTTTTTCTGAAAAACGCAAAAAAAAAAAATTTAACTTTAAATTTTCTTTTTCTTGGTCATCCTTCATGACTAAATAAGATATTTCATAAGAGTCAATCCTATATCCAGAAAATACCAAAAATATTTTTTCTTGTTTTATTTTGAGTCTTTGTGTCAGTCGGTCTGGCCTAAACCGACTCACGGTTGAAAAATTAGAGAAAATCACAAAAATTTGCAAAAATAAATAAAAATCACTAAAAATAGAATCGGGTCATTTCAAACAACTTTTGTGAAGACACTTGTTGAATACCTGATGTCAAAGTCAAAATCTTGAATTTTTAGTGATGCTTCAATAAATACTGAAAAATTGAAGAAAATTCCAAAAATTTGAAAAAATAAATAAAAATCATGTAAATTAGAATCGAGTAATTCCCAACAACTTTTGTAAAGGCACTTGATGGATACTTGAGTCTAAGCACAAGATTTTTGCAATTCTACAATGCCTAAAATAAACTTTGAGAAAGAAAACCAGAAAATTTTGGTTTTGGATGGGCAAACTATGAAGAACATGATATAATTCTGGTCTTGTGATCTGACCATAGGATATGATCCAATCGATCAGTAATTCTATCATTCGATGTGTCGGTAGGCTCAGCAAATTAAGAACTAGGCAAATACTGTGATTAACATTTAAAACCATAAAATTGTGGACTTTAAGTCAAAACAGTTAGTAAAATCCTTTAAACTTGCTCAAGTCTGTGCTAAGTAAGTTAACCAACACACTCGAGTATTTCTTTTGCGGAAAGTGCTGATTTCAGTCCATGCAATAAGTGTGAAATTTCACACATTCCTCATAAGTGTGAATCTTCACACATCCATCAATAAGTGAGAAATATCTCACATCCATCCATTGACCGTGACACATCTGCTGAGGAAACTCTGACCTTGTCTTCACGCGTCCCATCATTATCACTGAAAACATACCGTGACACATCTGCTGAGGAAACTCTGACCTTGTGTTCATGCGTACTGTCATTATCATTGAAAACATTCCGTGACACATCTGCTGAGGAAACTCTGACCTTGTGTTCACGCGAACCAAAAATACTCACCCATCTTGAAATTAGTACTTACCTCTAAAGAAATAGGGGGAAGAAATTCCATATGTGTGTTGTGCATGACTGAAGTGCTAAATAGACAAAGCTAGGATAACTGTTTGACTTTGTGGAATAAGAGGTCAACACAATTGTCATTAAATCAAACTAAAACATGATAAATGACATCACAGTGATTTTGCTGAAAATTGCCTTGCTTGAGCTTAAGTGGATAACAATACCGACAATCTGACTTAGGTTACTGAATCTGAGAGGGAATTTGACTTGTAAGTGTCAGTGATCACGTAATTGACCGGTTTGATTCCTAACATAGTCCAACCATTTACCGAGCAAAAATATGCAAAATTAAGCAAATTACTGGAAATTACCAGAAAATAAGGATTTAACGGTGCAAATGAAAGCACTATGCTTTGATATAACCAAATTTGTTATAAAATGTGAATTTGGGTGCTTTGTGCTTAAAAACATCAAGTTTGGGAGAAATTTGTCAAATTTGAGGTCCATTTGCATTCTAAGTCAAAATCAACCGTTTTGGTAAGTTTGGGCTGGTCTGACTCAAGTTATTTTGATTCAATAAGGTTTTTGGTCATGTTTGTGAATTTTAAATGTTCTGAGTCAATATGGTGTTTTTTAACATGTCATACACTTAGAATTTTTTAAATATTCCCAAATTGCCCTTAATGAGTTCATTTATAGTTTTTGCAAATCACTTGTTCTCATTGAGAATTGTTAATGCTTTTGCTTCGGATGTTCTCATTTTGGTTGAAAATGCATCTTAAACCAAAAGGTTTTTTTTCATAAAAACAACTTGCTGTCAAATCTTCCTAATGACAGATCTTTTTTTCTATTGTTTGGCGATCTCGTCTAAACTCGACAACTGGGTTTTTATTCAAATAATTTCTAGGCGTTTCTGATCGTCTATAATGATAGAGCATCGAATAACGAGGTCAACGAGCTAAAAATAGCGAGTTTTCGTTAAGAATTGATGGAGTTAAGAACGAAACACGCTTTTCCGGTGGTCATGCATTTTTCCGGTGATAAATTCCGACCATTTTAGGGTTTTGCAGGTTTTGAGGGAGACGATGACGTGGCTGATGTTCATTGGATGGAAAGGGACTTCTCTCTCCTCTATTGTCGGATTGGCCCCAGCTTAATCTAATTGTTGTGGATTCCTGATTGGATGGTGACATTCCGTGGGACCAGCTCTCTAAAGGAGCCGTTGCTGCCTTTCTGCTGTCACGTCTCTATTTGTGCAGATGAATGGCGCGTGGGCCACCAGGCTGTCTCAAGAGAGCCGTTAGAGGCTTTTACGCTGGAGCTGCCTCATTGGAGGAATTCAGCACGTGGTCCCCAGCAGACTTAAAAGCCGCTTAAGTCAGCTCTACTTGTCACTTTTTGATTGGTGCAAAATGCATTCACACGGATCCAAGCTGTAAGCCGTTAAAGGCTCCTAATCTCCACCGCTAGATGGTATTGGCTGCTGGATTCTTATTGGCCAGCGCCCATATCACATGGATCGCAAGTTTCTGTCCGTAGATCATCTCAAATTTGAGCCTTTAGATGAGTTTTAATGCCCAAATCTGATTGGCTATTTCCTATTCACGAGGATTATGGTCTTTTAAGACTTAAACCTGATTGGTGGAGGCAATAATACATGGATCTTGATTTTTTTTTTTGAGATTTAATTATATTAATGGAATTTTTCTGCATTTTCGTTAAAAGCGGGCATTTTTCTCATCGGTTTTAACGAGACTTATGAGATAACGCTCGAACGGAATTGCGAAAATTTTTATTGGTCATGGAATTATTTCGTTCATTCGACCGGGTTTCTAGTTTTTGTTGACGTCACGCCAGCTAACGACCACTGATGGACAGGTTTCACTTCTCGGTTAAGTATGCAACTTTTCTGTTATGTCTCACTCCAAGTTATTTACCTGATGCAGCGCTGATGTCATCTAACCGAATTAACTGGAATCTCAGTTAAATATTGGAATATTCCGTTAAATCTCTAACGGAAGGCTGTTACTTGAATAAAATTTACGGTCTTCTCAGATTCATTCCAAATTGCACCGTTTGACTCAGAATTCTTCACGGAATATTTTTCCGAGCTCGATTTTCTTCACCCAAAATTACGAAGACTCCGGTTATGAATAATTTTTGCGTTTATGCTCGGGATCTCAGTTTTTCACCAGTTTGACATTATTTTTGCATCCAACCCAGTCACGCGGAACAAGTTCAGTATTTATGGATCATTTGCTAAATAGACAAAGCTAGGATAACTGTTTGACTTTGTGGAATAAGAGGTCAACACAATTGTCATTAAATCAAACTAAAACATGATAAATGACATCACAGTGATTTTGCTGAAAATTGCCTTGCTTGAGCTTAAGTGGATAACAATACCGACAATGTGACTTAGGTTACTGAATCTGAGAGGGAATTTGACTTGTAAGTGTCAGTGATCACGTAATTGACCGGTTTGATTCCTAACATAGTCCAACCATTTACCGAGCAAAAATATGCAAAATTAAGCAAATTACTGGAAATTACCAGAAAATAAGGATTTAACGGTGCAAATGAAAGCACTATGCTTTGATATAACCAAATTTGTTATAAAATGTGAATTTGGGTGCTTTGTGCTTAAAAACATCAAGTTTGGGAGAAATTTGTCAAATTTGAGGTCCATTTGCATTCTAAGTCAAAATCAACCGTTTTGGTAAGTTTGGGCTGGTCTGACTCAAGTTGTTTTGATTCAATAAGGTTTTTGGTCATGTTTGTGAATTTTAAATGTTCTGAGTCAATATGGTGTTTTTTAACATGTCATACACGTAGAATTTTTTAAATATTCCCAAATTGCCCTTAATGAGTTCATTTATAGTTTTTGCAAATCACTTGTTCTCATTTGAGAATTGTTAATGCTTTTGCTTCGGATGTTCTCATTTTGGTTGAAAATGCATCTTAGGCCAAAAGGTTTTTTTTCATAAAAACAACTTGCTGTCAAATCTTCCTAATGACAGATCTTTTTTTCTGCTGTTGGCGATCTCGAAACTCCCCTTTGGCGATCTCGGGGTACCTTAGCTATTCATTAAAAATAACCGAGAGTTTAAGCTTGGCGATCTCGCCATAAAATCAGTTGGCGATCTCAGCAAACCAACTCATTGGCGATCTCGCCTGACTCTTGAGTCACCTTTGGCGATCTCGCCAAAAAGGCTGTTCTGCTTTGGCGATTTCGCTAAGTTTACTCTTGGCGATTTCGCTGAGGTTAACGATTGGCGATCTTGTTTGGTCTAAGATTCTTCTTAGCGATTTCGCTAAGTCAATAATAACCTTAGCGATCTCTGACTTCCTTGGCGATCTCGTTTACCTCAAATTTAAACCCTAAGTTTGTTTACGACCTCGCCTGTTCTAATAAAAGGGGGAGTCAATTTCATTACTCTCATTCAAATATAAGAACACTCCCTGCCCGCTCCCTCTCTCTCTCGGCGAAACCTCGACACCTTAAACTCTCTCCTCCGACCGCGATTCCTCCAATAATCGATCCTCAAATCAAGAACGGTTGATTCGCACACTGTTCTTGAACATAGAGGTCAGTTTTGCTTTAAGGTTTTACACGGGATTGAACCTATTCTCCCTCATCGAACCATAGCTCAATCGTGACCGTATGTACACAATTTCTCACAAATGTTGTTGGTTTTTGCACAGATTGAGACCTGTTTAGTGCTAGGAATCATTGTGTGCACCATTACAAGGTACCAATTTCGTGTCTTGATTTGATAATTGTGTTTTGGGTTAATTTGTGGTTCAAGAACCGCCCATGTGAATAAATTTTTGAGGTTTAGGGCTTGCAATTTGTGTTGTTTTGGATTCAAAAGAATTAGAGTTAGACAGTAGTGACATAAACATGTTGATTGATTAAAATTTCAGCTAGTTTTAGGGTATTGCTTTGAATTTGATCATTACAAATTGTGTCTACAATAACTCACTATTACTTTCTCTGTTTTTTGATGAATTCTGAAATATGAATGGGATGGATTGAATAATGAGATGTCTTGGTTATGGATGTTTCAAAACATCAATGTGTTGCATTTGGTTGCTTCTAAATGCAATCCGGGCTTCAAAAGCTTCAAAATTGATGCTAAAACTAGACATGGTCTTAGTTTGACCCGTTAAGGTAATAAGTTGATTTTTGGAACAATTCATGTCAAAATTCTAAATTTTTTTTTTTGAAAAAGAAACAAAATGATGAGTTTAGTAAATAAGTTAAGTCCTAAATGAGATAAACTTGATGTAAATCTCATCCTTTTGGTCAAAATGGTAAATTTTTATCAAACTTTACTAGTTTGACCCAAATTGGACTTTAAAAGATCTAAACTCATATCAATAAGAGTCATTTGACTCAAATAACTTCAGGAATGAAATCCTTGACCTAAAATGGTAACATTGGTCGTTTTTATGTTGCTTTAAATAAAATTGACCAAATAATACAACATAAAGGCTACTTATGACCATTTTATTGGGTTTCTCATTCTCAATTGAAATTCACTAGATATGCAACCTAACTTGTTAAAATAAGTCAAGTTGAGGACTTCAAATTGTCTAACATAGGTTTGAACTTAATTTAGGACAAATCTGCAATGTTTAACTTGTCTTGACTTGGTTTTTGATGAATGCTTGCATAGTTGACTTTTTAAGTCAAATCTGGTGTATTTCACTCCTGCTTAATGATGTTGACCCTATTTTGGCTGTGTGTGGCTATCAATCAATTGTTTAACGAATTTTGCCTGATTTAATAACAGATTCTGCCTGAAACATTCCAAGATCTTATCATCTTCCTTTGATCTTAGCTCAGTTTTAGATCATCAAAGAGGTATGTTTCATGAACTTTGGCAATGTTTGATACACAATTATTAAGCTACACAGGGGCAAATTCATTAAACTCTTCAAATTTACTTGAATAACATTAGTCAAATTCCTAATCTGTGTATGATTGATCACAAACAGGATCAAGCTTTGAACCTGTTGATTTCTTGATATTTCTCAATTAGATCTTAGTAAACTCTAGATCTTCTGAGGTATGTCTTCTGATCTCAAAATAAATAATTGGATATTTGATTTCTGACCATTCAGGTGGATTGTTCTACTTATTATGCAATAACGCAATAAATTTCATGAAATATGACTTAGCATGCTAAATTTCTGCAATTCTGAGTTAGGTTTAAAACTATATTTGATTTAATGAAATTACATGCATATTAGTCATTGTTTTATGAGTCTTTATCTATTATTCTGAATAAATCGTTAGGTTAGGAACTATTGAAGCTCATATCACACTTATAAGGAAATAAATGCTAACAAGGTTAGAATTTAGGGCTGATTGATCCTATTTGTCTCTGACCTTGATGTTAATGCTCATGTTAGATATTGAATGCTTCTTGTTCTTTTACTTGACTTTATTTGACTTTGGTTATGTGATGTAAGCATGTCAGAACTTCATACATGTATCCTGATTCATCATTTAACATCTTGTATATGCATAAGTGAAAATTTTTCATATTACTCCCGTACAAGTAGTTAAATAGAATACATGTGTCTGTAAGTGTCTCAAATTGCTCAAATCATGTTGGATTAGGAATACTTGGTTCAAGAATCTTGTTTGACCCCAAAATCAATAATCCAAATTGTGAAAAACTCAAGTTTATGGGGAATCACTTCTTGATTCCTTCTTAAGCTTTTTGAGTCATTTGAGTCAAAATGTTGACTTTTTAACAAGAGTCTACTCATTTGAGTGAAATTTTACACAAATTTCTCAAATTCTATCATAACTTGCCATTACTTGTGTTTTTCATCAAACAAACATCAAACGTCATTCTTGAGTCAAAATTCACCTTGTCCTTCGCCAAAGTCAACATTTACAATAAAAGTTACTATTTCAAGGGAAATTACTGGAATTTGGGTCATGTCTACTGACATCCTCTGTTAAACTGAATTGATTGTTTTTGAGGAAATTTGAGCCTATGTCTTAAGTAAACTTCTTTTATGTCTTTGTAAGTTAATTGAAAAGCTCTGTCACTATCACGAATCTAGTGTGCCATGACATTCAGTTAACTTGTCAAATTTGATGTAATCATGTTGTTTCTTATGTGCAGATGGCTCCCAGACAGGAAAGAGCAGCCAATGCCCCTCTGGATTTCTCGAAGGCTCATAATCAATTCTGTGAATTTAACAGAAGCTGGACAGATGCCAGTCTATATGAACAGGCTTTCAGAATTATGGAAAACTCAAGTTGGATCACTAAAGACAAAGCCATACACGCATTACCGGCTGGGTCAGTATGATGGACCCGAAGTTCCATTTTTCCCGAACATGATTGAGGGAATTGGTGTGGATGAAGATTAAGGAAATAACAATGATGATGATGATATGTCAGATGTCAATGCTGCTGATCCTGATAATAATGCAGCAAATCTACAAGATGATCATCCAATCAACTCTCCCATTCATGATGACCCTATGCATTCAGAACCTGAAGACAGAGCTTCAACCAAAGATGCAACTGAATCAGACAAATCAGAAGATGAAGATGAAGAGTCTGGTATTGAAGCTGATGCGTCTGGCAATGATGTTAACAATAACTCAAATAAATCTGGATCCAAACCCGAATCTGGGTCAAGATTCCAACCTGGATCAGAATCAAGTTCTGACTCTACCAGTTCTGATACTAGGGGTCCAAAAAAAAAAACTGAAAACAAGAGAAAAAGCCAAAGTTAGTGAACAACCTATGGCTCGTGACATGAAGAGCAATAGGAGAATAAAGACCATGCAAGATCAAAATGACCACTGAAGCCTGAGTACCTTGAAGAACTGGATCATGGTTAGCCAAAGGATTTGTTATCTCTCCCGTGGTTCACAAAGGGTGTTGGAGCTGTGGAACTATTCTGATTTGAATAAATTTGCGCGGGAAGACCTCTGTAGATTATATTCCGAACTGAGCATTTGCTTAGATGATCATTATATGTATCTTGCTAGGAAGTACTCGAGGTTCTTGCTGATGCTACTCGGACAACTCAGATAGTTTGTCAGTCTCACATGTTTGTATTGCCACCAAAGGGGGAATTTGTAAGACCTATATTAGGTTGGTGGCAACTCAAACATTACACCTTAGGAGTTGGTTTCATCCTTCACTTGGGTTTTGCTAATAACACTAAGTGATTTCATAATAACAACCCTTAACGATCCCATAATGATTCCTAGAGTTTTGGGATTGTTCTTAGTTATTTCCAGATAGTCTTGGTGATTTGGACACTGGTCTTGGAGATCTGGTTTTGTTCTTGGAGATCTCGTTTGTTCTTGGAGATCTCGCTGATAAGCCTTGGAGATCTCGTTTGTTCTTGGAGATCTCGCTGCTAAGCCTTGGAGACCTCACCAACCTTGGCGACCTCACCAAGACTTGGTGATCTGGGCTTTGTTCTTGGCGACCTCACCAAGGCTTGGCGACCTCACCAAGGCTTGGCGACCTCACCAAGAGTTCTTGGCGACTTGGGCAAGCCTCCTTGGCGACCTCGCCAACCCTTGGCGACCTCACCAAGGTTGGCGACCTCACCAAGCCTTGGCGAGGTCACCAACCAGTCTTGGCGATCTCGGCTGTCTGATGTCATAAAATGCACTAACTTCAATAACATTCTCTTGTTTTTAGCACAATCACGACCTGTGCTCTCTCTAGTATACATAGCCACTCTAGAATAATCCTAGATACATTCTTGGACGGCTGTTTTGAAGATAGAGAGCACTTGTGTGTGAAAACCCTCAAGTTCTTGAGTTTCAGAGGCGAAATCTAAGGATTTCAACAAGCAAACACTATGATTTGATCATGGATTCATGATTTCCGCACTTGAATCTGTGTATTGGATGAGTAAAGGCTCAAATTTGGTCATGACATGAATCGCATCTGCAAGCCATATCTCAATAAATTCATCATTATCTTCATTGATGATATCCTGTTATATTCTAAGTCTAAAGAGGAGCACGAAGAGCATCTGCGTCTGATCTTAGAACTACTCAAGAAGGAGCAATTGTATGCAAAATTTTCAAAGTGTGATTTCTGGATGCGCGAAGTGCAATTTCTTGGTCATGTCTTTAATGATCAGGGGATTCACGTTGATGCAATCAAAATTGAGGCAATCAAGAATTGGCCTGCGCCTAAAACACCAACGGAAATTCGCTAATTTCTTAGTTTGGTAGGTTATTATAGATGGTTTATTGAGGGGTTTTCAAAGATAGCTCAACCTCTTACGGCATTGATGGATAAAGGAACGACGTATAACTGGAATGAAAAGCATGACGCCACTTTTCAGCTACTAAAGTAGAAACTTTGTAGCGTGCCAATATTATCTTTACCAGAGGGTAGTGATGATTTCGTGGTGTATTGTGATGCGTTGAAGCAAGGATTAGGTTGCGTGCTGATGCAAAGAGAGAAAGTCATCGCTTATGCCTCTTGTCAGTTAAAAACCCACGAGCAGAATTATACAACTCATGATTTGGAGTTGGGAGCTTTCATTTTCGAGTTAAAAATTTGGAGGCATTATCTTTATGGTACGAAGTGTACTATCTACACTGATCACAAAAGTCTCGAGCATATCTTTGCTCAAAAGGAGTTGAACATGAGACAACGTCGTTGGGTAGAACTCCTTAATGACTACGATTGCATGATTAGATACCATCCAAGGCAAAGAGAATGTGGTAGCGGATGCCTTAAGCCGGAAGGATAACCCCAAGTCTAGAAGAGTTCATGCTTTGCAACTCACTATTCATACAAGATTACCCGATCAGATCCGGAATGCACAACTTGAAACACTCAAAGCTGAGAACGTTGAACTACAATCCTTGCGGGGTATGGACAAATTACTGGAAGTTAGATTAGATGGTATCCGGTATTGTGCGAACCGAATTTGGATTCCCGTGTATGGGAATTTGAGGGAATTAATTATGGATGAAGCCCATAAGTCTCGTTACTCTATTCATCCAGGCTCGGATAAGATGTACCAAGATTTGAAATTGATTTACTGGTGGCCAAAGATGAAAGCTGACATAGCCACCTATGTAAGCAAGTGCTTGACTTGTTCCAAGGTCAAGGCAAAATATCAAAAACAAGCAGGGTTACTTCAACAGCAAAAAATTCCCGAGTGGAAATGGGAGGGAATAGCTATGGATTTTATCACAAAACTACCCCGTACAGCGAGCAAGTGTGATACAATTTGGGTAATTATTGATCGCTTAACCAAGTCAACACATTTCCTACCAATCAAGGAAACTGATACTTCAGAAACATTAGGCAAAATTTATTTCAAAGAGACCGTCTCGTGATATGGAGTACCAGTTTCTATCATATCAGATCAAGACACCCGATTTACATCCAAATGTTGGGAATCTTTACATGAAGCATTGGAATTGCCTTTAGATATGAGTACTGCATATCATCCTCAGACTGATGATCAAAGTGAACGGACAATTCAAACTCTTGAAGACATGCTGCGTGCATGTGCGATGATTTTGGTGAAAGTCGGAAAAAACACTTACCATTAGTGGAATTTTCCTATAACAACAGTTATCACACCAGTATCTGTGTAGCTCCGTTTGAAGCACTTTACAGGCGTAAGTGTAGATCACCTCTCTGTTGGGCGGGAGGTTGGTGACAGTCAACTCACAGATCCTGAGTTGGTATTCGTGACAACGGAGAAAATCGTGCAAATTTGTAATCGTATGGCAACAGTGTAGATACATGATATGTGCATCGTGTGAAGTATTGAGCCAGAACAAGACGAAGTACAAGACAAGTTCTTAGACTGCCAGCCGAACTTGGTCCGAACCAGGAGTTCGGATCAGACGAACTCCAGGTTCTCTTAAGGTTCGGCAAATGGCTATATATAGGAGTTTGGTCGTTGTATTTTGCACGAGAGATTGCAGAGTCTGATAGAGTTGAGTCTTAAGTGTGTATTTACTGTGGTTTTCTCTGAGTCATTGTTCTTTGTGTTACTGATTGTAATTGTTCGTGAGATCAATAAAATAATCGGTTAAATACTTGTTTCATATCCGTAATAGCTAGATCGAGTAGATGATTTGATGCTCACGTAATTTCAAGTGGTATCAGAGCTTTCTGGCTCATTCTACTGATCTGTGGTTGCTAATTTTGGATGTTTTGAAACAAAACGTGTGATTTTTGGTGATTTTTTAGTGTATTCATGAGTTCTTGATCATTTTGGTCGTGGGTTTTGTGAAAATTTTGCTCCTAAATCATTTCTTATCACTTTTTCTGATCCACTGCTACAAATCTCGTGAAAATCAGTCCAAAATCGAAATTTTTGAGCGAAAATGTTGAGGTTCGGCGGTTACTGTTCACATTCGGCATAACCGCTCCGAACTTCAAGTTCGGCTAGAGTTCGGTTAGGGTTCATCATTCCGAAGTTTAAGTCTGTTTAGAGTTCGTTCAACGATCGGATATTATTCTGTTTCGTTTAAGGTTCGTTTAGGTTTGTGTTCGGAAAGAGTTCGGAACAAGTTCGGTAAGGGTTCGGAGAGGTTTCGACAAATGTTCGGATAAACAAGGTTCGTTGAAGGTTCGGACATAGTTCGGAACAGGTTCAGATTACTGATTTAGGTTCGGATAAGGTTCGGACGATCAGATTCTTAAAATTTTCAACAATGTTGGAATTTCAAGCTTTTGCCTCTATGCAAAACGCAATGCAAACCATGATAAATTTTGATAACGAAATCAGAACATGTCAGAAAGTTCCTAAATTATTGAAGTAGGAAGATTACCAAAATTGGAAGCAACGATTTTCGGCTTACATAAGTACGAATGATATCGATTTGTGGATTCCAATCAAGAAGCTTTATCAACATCCAACTGATCAAGGATATTTCAAAGAAGTTCATACCTTCGACATTGCTGAAAGAAAATCATATGAGCTTGAACAAAAGGCTTTCGGTTATCTTACTATGGCATTACCCACTGAGTTGTTACATCAATTTAGTACATGCAAGAAATCAAAACAATTGTGGGATGCTCTATCAGCAAGGTGTGAGGGGAATGATCAATACAAGAAAAGTCGGAAGAAGGTGTCGAGTAAGGAGTTTGACAACTTCCAGCATTACGAGAATGAAAACATCACGGCTCTTATCTCAAGGTTGTCACATTTCAACAGTGAATTGAAGATTGTAGGAATTGAGAAAACAAACGAAGAGCTAAAAGAAAAGATTATGGAAGCATTACCAGAAAAATGGGAAAATTATGTGTTGCTGCTTACACACGATAAAGAATTTTCCACATTAATATTTCATGATCTAACAGGTAAACTTCATGCTCGAGAGATGGAAATGATGAATTCCAACAAGTCCAAAGAAAATCTGCAAAATCGAGAGTTGTATCATGGTGAGAACGCTGCTAGTATGACGGCTAAGGCTAAACCAAGTCTGAGCTCTGCACCACCTACTGCTTTTATCGGAAATATTTTTGGAAATTCTGAGAATAATTCATCATGGGGTTGTTGCTTTACAATTCCAAATTCATCAAATCAGAGTGCATTTTCTGCTGAAACAACGGATGATTATGCTAGAATTATTTCTGCTTTAATGTCGTCATCTTTTGGTTTGGTTATCAAGAATGTTGCTGATGCAAAAATAATAAGGGATGATCTTGATGCACTTGATGATGATCAGCTAATGAATTAGATTTATCATGGAAATATGCTATGCTGGGTCAAAGATCAAAAAGGTTTTTCAAGAAACATGGAAGAACTAGTTCTGATTTTAATGGAAATTTGGGTTTTGACAAATCAAAGCTAAAATGTTACAAATGTTCAAAGCTTGGACATTTTGCTAAAGAATGTCAACAAGCACATGTTAGCAAACCCGGTTTTACTCAGCCATCATCAAGTAATGAAAACAAGACAGCTTTAACAGTTCAAAATGATGGTGTTTATGATCGGGGTAAACATTTTGATTCATCTGCTTTAATTGTCACTCATGATCTACAAGATGATTATTGTTTAGATTCAAGTTCAGAGCCAAGTTCTTATGAATCAGCTGAAAATATGGAAAGTTTGTTAAAGGAGAATGCTTCGTTATTGAATGAAATTCATAAGCTTTCTGGTGAATTTAAGTTGGTGAAAGAAGAATTGGAGATTTCTAAAAGAAATGAGAAGGGTTTTAAATTGAAAAATGATTCTATGATGAAGGAAATGAATGTGCTTAATGAATTTATTTTTTCAATCAAAGAAGATGTAAAAATGCTTGAAGGAAAGAATGAAAGGTTATGTGAAGAAAAGGCAGAGTTGGTTCAAGAAGTTAAGAAATGGAAGGATGAAGCAGAAGATGCTGCTAATTATTATCAAAATTTGTTTGATAAGTCAAAGTCAAGATTGGATGTGCTTACCAAGGATTCTGAAAACTATGCTACAAAAATTGAAGCCTATCAAGTGGATATGGAGAAGTTATTGGATGAAAAGCGTGAGTTGGTAAGTGTGAATAAAGTTCAAGTTGCAAATTTGGAAATTCAAAAGCGTAATGAAGATAAAGTGCGAAAGGAGTTGTTTGAGGGAATGGAAAATCTTAGAATGCAGAAATTTGAAACTCATAAAGTTGCAAAGAGATTGATTGCTACTGAGAAGGAGTTAGCTGAAGCTCAACAGCAAATCTCTGATTTAAAAATTCAAGTCATTGATTCCAATCGATTGCTGAATAATGTTTCAAGTTCTACATTATTCACAAGTTTCTTAGCAAATGATGCTAATTTTGAGAAGATGTTTGATAAAACTGCATCACCTCCTGCAAATATCAAAGAAGCTTTTAAGGAGGTGAAGAGAAGGTTGTAGAGGTTGATTATTCAAAGGTTTCATCATCAATTTCAGAAGAAGAGAAGATTGTGCAGAAAAAGAAAAACAAGAAGGCTAAGAAGAAGAAAGGAAAGAAATCTGAGATTCCTCCAGCTCCAAAGTTTGTTTCTGGTTCATTTTCCGCAGATAATGAGAAATCGGCTATTTCAAGTGAAAAGATTCGTTCTCAACCTGAATTTGATGAGACGATCTTCTTTGAGCAGAAAAATATTAAAGAAATTAAAGCTGAATATTCAAAGTTAGCAAAGGATGGACACCAGAATTCAAATTATGAGGAAAAAGTTTTTGGGAAAACTGTTGGTTTGGGTTTTAGAGCACATCATGATAAAGCTGAGGAGGTTCCAGCATCAATACCACAAGATTTGAAGAAGATAAAAATGAAACAGGTGAAGAAGGATATTTTCCAGGCAGAGAAGATTCAACCCGAAAGATTATACAAGCTTAAGGGTTTAGAACAGGTTTTCTCTGATAAAGAGTTTCCTCTTCATTGTGTCTATGCTCGAAAGATTTCCGAAGTTTTTGTGAAGAAGGAAGTTTCAAGAACCTTAAAGAATCAGAATTCAAAATTTTCTTCTGAGGGTTCTCATTCTCGAAGCCCAACTCTAAAATGGGTACTTGATAACAAGCATCAGGCATATGATTCTAGTTTTGATCATTTTAAGAATATTCATGTTTTTAATTCTATGCAGGCTCCCAAAAAGTGGGACAAAACTTCACGCATTTGTTATAATTGCCGCCAAAAAGGGCATATGGCAAAAGATTGTCCACTTCCTGTTGAATCAAAATAAAGGTCTCAACAGATACTAGTTTTTGGTAAATCTGCCAAACCAAAGTTCTTTGATGAACAAGGAAGAGTTTTTGATGAATGTGAGCCTACATTCTTTCTGAAACAAAAACGTTTTGTTCCTATTTTCTAAAGGTTCCAAATGTAGTTTCATCATCACAGACACCTGTGATTGATTCATCAAAAACTGAATTACCAAAACAACAACAAATCTGGAAACCAAAGGTGGTTTCAAAGCAAAACCAGGACACTGGTCGACCAGAAGCAATTGCTTCGGGTTAAGTTAAAAACTAACAGGTTTGACCAGTGTGCAGGTATTTCTAGAAGACCTATCGACGATTGCAAAGTTGTTGATGGAGGAGTATTCTCCTTAATTTACATTGCATGAAATATATATTTTTCTTACCTGCATGTTTTCTGAAACTTTAAAGTGCAAGGTATCCGTGTTGGTTGATCAATTTTCTTTTTGTTTTCTTTGATAAAAACCAAAAATAGAGTCTTGTTTTTGTAAAATGAAAATCTAAAAATAGATTTTTCATTTTAAGGGGGGGATATGTAAGGAAGGTGAATACATGCACAATATATAAAATTGTGAGAAATTGATCATTGGGAAATGATGGTACATTGGCTTATGTATCTGACTCATGTAGATGAAAGAGCCATAAAGATCATTGTTTGATATGCTTGGTAGGCTCGGCAAATCAGAAAGTATTCAGATGTGATAAACACTAAATACTAACGCTTGACCATGTGGATAACATCTTCATGTGTATTTCATGACGAAAATAAAAATAAGTAGGAAAAACGAAATGAGAAGTCTCTGTGTATACATGTGTTCATTTTGCAAAGATTTAAACTTGTTTGATTTTTTTTATTTTGTCAAACCATCAGACTTTCTCTGCGTATCAAAAGATCGACCTGATTGTTGTTCGTTTGATGTTCTGCGTTATTTTCTTTGGTGTTTCGTATAACTCATCGGACTTTCTTTGCATGTACGGGAGCATCGACCTGATTGTTGTTGGGTTATACAACTTCAACTTGTTTTATTTTTCTTATTTTGTTAAATCCGAGGCCTTATCTGCGTATCGAAAGATCGACCTTAAGGTAGACGATTTAACGTTCTTATTTCTTTTTGCATGGAACGCAGTTGACAATATCATGAAAATATCATGCTTTGTGATAATCACAAGTGTAATCACACAAGAAATGGAAGAAATCACATAAGAAAAAGAAAATGTATGAATATATCTGATAGTGTGGGATACACTGGTCAAAATAAAATCTAATCATTACCTTAACATATCCAGATGTTATGAGCATGATTCTGCCCGAGTTTAAGATGGACAAATTATACCGGCAATCAGCATGACTTGTGTGCTTCAATTAATTGAAATTGAAGTGTAGTTCAGTGCGTCCTGTTCAATATGATCCCGTATAGTGATATTTCTCATAGCAAAAATAGAGTTTGATTATGTATTGCAATTACATTTCATTTCAGAAAAGTACAAAAAGATTTTTGGTGTGTTTTAGTATAAGTTTGAAAAATCAAAAAGATTTTAGGTTTGTTTTGATATAAATTTTCTTAAAGCCAAAAATATTTGGTTTTTTCTTTATTTTCGATCTAATCAACACGTGATACAAATCAAATTTTCAAAATCATATCTTGGAGTCTCTAAGAGACGTTTTGCACTAAGGTTATTTTACAATTTTGAGTAGGTTACTAAAGTGAAAGATATCACAACTTCAAGTCTTTTGAAGCTGTCGATAGAGACCAGAGATACACCTGACATTATCAAGTATTCAAGATCAAGCTACGATCAAGTTGAGAAAGAGTTTGTTCGAATATTCATTTCATTGGACGGACGATTTTTGCATTTGAGGGGGAGCTTGATTGAAGATCTAGATTTGATGATGTTAAAGATACTGCACACGACGAGGGGGAGTTTGTAGATACATGATATGTACGTCGTGTGAAGTATTGAGCCAGAACAAGACGGCGTACAAGACAAGTTCTTAGACTGCCAGCCGAACTTGGTCCGAACCTGGAGTTCGGATCAGACGAACTCCTGGTTCGCCTGAGGTTCGGCAGATGGCTATATATAGGAGTTTGGTCGTTGTATTTTGCACGAGAGATTGCATAGTTTGATAGAGCTGAGTCTTAAGTGTGTGTTTACTGTGGTGTTCTCTGAGTCATTGGTCTTTGTGTTACTGATTGTAATTGTTTGTGAGATCAATAAAACAATCGGTTAATTACTTGTTTCGTATCTATAATAGCTAGATCGAGTAGACGATCCGACGCTCACGTAATTTCAAGCCGCACGAGATAGACAGAAAAGTTATGCTGATAAACGGAGAAGACCTTTGGAATTTGAGGAGGGAGACAAGGTCTTGTTAAAGGTCTCACCCTGGAAGGGTGTAGTACGTTTTGGTAAACTTGGTAAGTTAAACCCGAGATATATTAGGCCATTCGAGATTGTTAAGAGAATTGGTCTATTAGCTTATGAACTAAACTTACCAGAAGAGCTAAGTGGGTACATAACGTCTTCCACGTGTCGAATTTAAAGAAATGTTTAGCAGACGATACATTAATCACTCAACTCGAGGAGTTATACGTGGACGAACAACTTCAATTTATCGCAGAACCGGTAGAAATTATGCACCGGGAGGTTAAATAGTTAAAGCATAGCAAAATCCCAATCGTTAAAGTTCGTTGGAACTCAAGACATGGTCCTGAATTCACGTGGGAACGCGAAGATCAGATGAGAAAGAAATATCCCAGGCTGTTCGAGGATCAGGCTTCATCTAGTTCAGGTACTAATTCAATTTTCGCGGACGAAAATTCTTCAACAAGGGGATGATGTGAAGGCTGAGATTTTTTTTTCTTTTCTTTTCTTTGTGTCTAGCTCATTAACTTTTACTGAGTTACGTAATTTTTGAGGACGAAAATTCTTCAACAAGGGGATACTGTGACAATCCGTCTTTTAAGGTCATTCTATGACATTAACTGAACGTAAACCGTATTAAATGTTGTGTGAACATTTATGTGATTGTTTGTGTTGACTTTAGCAAATTAGGGTTTTGTGTGATCAATCACTACGAGCATGCACGGAAGTTTAAACGATTGAAATTCTATGATTTTATGTGGAGTTAAAATATATAAATGCATATACATATGATTTAATGATATTTATGATTTTGAGTGATTAAAGGGTTTTCATTAAAGCTATTAATCATTTGAATATATATAAATAAATATATGAGTTAGGATTTTATGTGATTTTAGATAAATAATTGTGGAGTTATATTCATGATTATTTTAGCAAAGCGGAAGTTTATTTTTCTTATAAACGCTATATGATATATACATATTCCTACGTTCCTCGTATATTTGTCGTTAAAAACATTTCATGATAACTCCGTTAGAACTTGTTAACTTTTTATAAATGTGAGGGACCAGCCTTGTCAACCTTTAAACTCCATTCCTTTAATAAAACATTGAGGGAAATGTGCCGCAATTACCAGAACTTGATTGCTTAATGTGTATAAGTGGGTGTTGGTCCCAAAACAACAATCGTTCACGATATCGAAAACACAAACAAGTGCGGAAACCTTGTTTGTGAGAGATTCGACAAGAAGATGATGAAATAGACTTGATTTAAGATGAAGAACAAGGAAACACAATCAAATCTTGAATGAAACTTGATTAATCTTCTATTAAAGTGAGTTTGTGATCGGAAATACAAAGGATAAACAGAAAATCGTAATCATAAAAGCTACTAGAATCATAAACTAGATGGGTATTTATACAACCCTTACAAAAGCCCTAACCTTGATCGTAAACCCATAAGAAGAACCGGCCCATCATGCCCAAATCGTAAACCCTACTAAGCCCAAACCAATGTAAGCCCAATCTAATGTTCATGCCTCATAATATATAGCCCAACAATCTTCCCCTAGACATGAACCATTAGACAGTCTACAGAAGAAGCAAATCAAATCGGAAGGTGTGAGACTCCTTCCTAGACCACCATTCACGCTCTACAATCTGGTTTGCTGTACCATGAAAGATTCCCACCCTTATAGAATTCTCAAAGTCAAGCTCATCACCTAGGATAGGTTGGGTGGCTAGGAGTTTGATATCGCGCTCTCCAAACCTCAGCAAATCAACCGGATCATAGAAGCGATGTTCTCGCATCTTCTTGCAGACCACCACCACCTCATGAGTTGTTGGACCATAAAACCAATTATCAAAATTCTTCACAAGCGTACCATCTTCAATCTCGTCCAACATGTTAATCACTCCAGTTATTTTGGTGGGTGGTCGCCTCACTTCTTCTACAGGCTCATTTGTAACAGGTTCAGTTCCAGTCTGAACCCATCTTGTTTGCTTGAGATCAAAGTTAGCAAAGTTTTCTTCAAGATGACTCATCAGATTGTTACGAACGAGGTCTCCTGCGCATTCATCCATCTGTTAATAAATGGAGCTCTCAGCAAATTTCTCATCTCTGTCTCAGTCCAGGAGTGAAATTGACCTCGAGTTCTGTAGTACTCCACTGGACTATAACCATCTCTGATCACAGCAAACAGCTTCTTCTCAGCATCGTAGTGCCAGCACAAAATAGGTTCACGACTCCCCCTCTTGTCAATTTCACTTTCTCCTACATCAATTGAGTACAGCATAGGGGGAGGTCCCTGGAAGAAATCCTTGAACCAATTCTCATGACTTTCTGGTGCTATTGAAATGAATCTTCCTCCTCGAACATAGTCAGACATCTCAATGGTGTCATCACCTTCATCTTCATGCACTACATCAGTTATTTAAGCACCTTCAAAAGAACTTTGTGCATTTGAACTATCAGCTCCCTTCAATTCTTCCAACTTCTTTCTTAGTTCAAGATATCCTGCATACAGGAATCCAATACTGGCTTTATTTTTGCTCTCCTTCTCCTTCAACCTCTTGTTTTCTTCCTTCAGTTCTTTAATCTCTCCCTCTCTCCTCCTGTTTTGTGATAAAAGGAAGTTAATTTGAGGATCAGCACTTATCCATAGATCTACAGGGAGATCACTAGCTTGAGCAAGTTCTTCAACAAGTGCTTGGTACGGACGAAAGCTTGGAATGGTTTAGTGTGCTGGCTAGGTTCAGGAGAAATGTTTATCCTTACTGGGCTAGGCTCAACAAACGAGCTTTCAACCTCAAGGAATTGCCTTTCCTCATGAACTGGCTTTGTTCATTCAGAATAGGACTCTTAGTTTGCATTGGAGTTGGATCTTGAGCATCAACTTGGTTATTTGCCTGAAGTGTACTCTCCACATTTGCAGGTTCAGACATGTCATCATTCTGCACATTTGCACCCGTATGTTCAAACACCATCAGGCTTGAGCTTGTCTTCTGAAACTTGAATCTGAAAGTTCTTGGATCAGATTTCTTTCTCGGTGAAGGTTCACGTACTGGAATGGGTTCTATAAGCACATCATCAATAGCAAAATCAGCATCCAACTCTTGTGGAATTGAATCACTGCTTGAAGAAGATTTCAAGTCATCCCTTGTTCTCTTGTGACTGATTGGCCCTAAATCCCCATAATATCGTCTGTCAGATTCTCATTTTCCGGGAAAATGTCATCCATCACATTTGCTTCATCCGAAGGTATGTTCTCAGGTTCTTCTTGAACATTCACAGGAACAGTTGTTGACACATCATGATCTTCAGCGACAGATACATTGACTGGAGGTACTTCAGGTTTAGAATCTGATTCTTCATCTTGTACCCTCGCAACCTCAGGGAAAGCACCTCTTTTAGTCCACTCGAGTCTTCCTTGAAAAGTGCTCTTTCTCCTTCTATCTTGGGTTTGCAGACCGAAAACACTGTCATCCATGAATTTTATATCCAGCTTCTCTACCCTTTCTTGAATCATTGGATACTTCTTCAAAACCACCATGTGCACAAACCTTGGAGTCATGAGGAATTGCTCTCTTGCACTCAAATGAGCATTACCAACCCAATCTAACAGCATCATCTTTGAAAAATTAAACTCCCAGTCCAAGGCCAGTGAAATAAATGCTGTGCCATGCACCTTGTTCAGCTGATCAAAGCTTGTTCTCTTCCCCAAGAAAGATTTCTGCATGTAGTGTGCCAAACACCTCCAGTAGTGTGGCAAAAGCTTCTTAAAGATCGGAGGGAATTTTCCTTCATAACCTAAAAGACGTGCACCCTCTAACACAACAGCCTTAGAATATTCCATTGTGTCTTCAGCTTTATCATTTATATTCAGCCCTTAGCGAATATCTTCTTCTACGATCTCGATTCTGCGGTTTTGAACCGTTGTTGTGATCCTTGTTTTATCAGCGCTTGCCCTTGCAGTTCCCCAGAATTCTCTCACAAGTCGTTCATCTATCAACACGCTTGTCTAGAGACATGATTGATCTTGCATACGTTCAATCCTGCAACTAAAGAGTAGAACAGCTGCATGTGTCTCTCTAGAGGGTCATCTAGGTACGCAGGTATACAGTGATCCCTTTCGAAGTGAATTTCCTCATCAATCATTTCGTCTGCCATCTGAGAAACCAAGACAAATGTATCAGGGTTAATCACATCAATGAGCAATTATGTTTGTTAAAAACCATCTCGAAGTTCAGTTGTTTATCAGATTATCCTTTTAATTAAAAAAAATCAATTGAAACTTT
>JBCNJP010000017.1:60306931-60470776 GCA_039602395.1 Deinandra increscens subsp. villosa
GATGGGTTAGCTACTGTTGGATTTTGGCTTATTGAATTCCAAGGGCATTTTGTTGAAAAGGTTGTTTTATGGGTTTTGACTACAACAGAATATGTTCATTATTTTGCTTGGTTGCAAAAGTCTAGGGGGAGTATATGTGATGAGACTTGTTGCAAGCCATGAGCAAAGCAAACGTGATTTTTAATCTTTGAAGAGTCCTCAAGCCGTAACAGTTGCGACATTGCAATTGCGGTAAAAATCGAAGGCAAGATTATTAGCACAAAAAGAAGTGGTTTACCTTCGTGCAAAGCATTGGTTTGGTATTCGGCCAAGTATTTCAAGACGGTTGAATTGTGGATTTAATTCTCACGTTTTTCATAGATCCTTTATATTGTTTACTTTCAACAATATTGGTACCTTGAGTTATGACTTAGTCCTCAAGTAGCTTGCCATTGTGTTGAAGTTTGTAAACACCCTATGCATTACAGCCTATGGCTTTGGGCTAGAAGAATGTTTATTTTAGGGGGAGCTTCACAAAGGAGAATTGAAGAACAAAAGATTTGAAACTACATGAAGATTTTCTTGAAGTCAAGATGCAAGAATACAAAGAATCAATGTCACAAGTGTTGAGTATACCATCTACCAAATAGGGGGAGATTGTTGGGAATCGAGATACCGAGCCAACAAGATTTGGATAGATGTGATAATACTCAACGGCCACTTAACGTCTACCGTCCCGACAACACGGTGAAGAACATGACAACTCAAGACACAAGACTCAACTAAAGAAGATGGCTCTAGTGAATATTATTTATTGTTTAAATATTGTCACTAGTTGGTAGTTTTACTATTATGCCCTTAGTGAGTTTGTAGTATATATAGCAAGTCTTTCTCATGTGAAAGACTTGATGATGAGTGTATGTTTGAGAGAGAGTTAGTCATGGTTCTTTGAAGCTTGTCGAGGGTTCATGAACTCACCTGGTAAGTTCATGATACCCGGGAATGTGTGGGGTAGGTAAAATGTAATCATTCGATTATCTTTAGTTATCTATCATTCCACCTTGTTTATCTATCTATCTTGTTCTTCATATATCCATGTTTACACTAGCTTTGCTCATCATCATCATCACATCTCAAACACCATCGTGTTCATATCCGGGTGTTCATTTGTTTCTACAAAAACGAGTTACACAAAGACTCGATCCGCTTCCGCAACCAAGGTATTTTGCCCACCACCTCAGTTTTTCACAGATCGTAAACACTACCGAGTCGTAAACGTGATCGAGAACACAATTTTGATCGTAAATGCAGTCGTAATCAGCTCCGGATCGTAAACAGCGTCGTAAACTCAATTCCGATCGTGAACACAGTCGTAAATACCGAAAGCTTGGATATTGAAGTCGTAAACATCATACTGAATCGTAAACGCGGTCGTAAACACTTAAAAATCTAATCTTGAACTCGTAAACCCAGATTTGATGAAGAACACCGATCGTAATCTCCAAGAACATCCCAGAAATGATCGTAAACACCAAAAACAACAACAAGCTTCCACTTTTTCCAGAAAAACACTCGAATCTAATATCGTGGAACCTCGAATCTATTGACTCTTAGCTCTGATACCAATTGTTGGTCCTAAAACAACAATCGTTCATGATATCGAAAACACAAACAAGTGCAGAAACCTTGTTTGTGAGAGATTCGACAAGAAGATGATGAAATAGACTTGATTTAAGATGAAGAACAAGGCAACACAATCAAATCTTGAATGAAACTTGATCAATCTTCTATTAAAGTGAGTTTGCGATCGGAAATACAAAGGATAAACAGAAAATCGTAATCACAAAAGCTACTGGAATCATAAACTAGATGGGTATTTATACAACCCTTACAAAAGCCCTAACCTTGATCGTAAACCCATAAGAAGAACCGGCCCATCATGCCCAAATCGTAAACCCTACTAAGCCCAAACCAATGTAAGCCCAATCTAATGTTCATGCCTCATAATGTATAGCCCAATAGTGGGAGGGACCACTTTTGCCAAAGTTCAATTCTTGAAATATAACTCGTAGGTTAAACGAGAATTTAATTCGATGATCGGTTTTCAGAACCGATCATCATTCCGTCGGTTACAAGGCTGGCAATCAATTGAGCCGTTCTAGTTCACCAAATGATAAGCCATTCGTTCCCCTCACCACTCCCATTTCCGTCCCTATCGCCCTCCCCTGTTCCCTCTCTCGTTTTCTCTACTTTTGTCTTAGAAAAAGTTTTCCGGTGAACTCAAATTCTGGCCAACCACTGCACCACCAACCTCCATTCGACCACCACTGAGTTCGCCTCTCAAAACCGAGCAAGAAGGGTTCATCGTTTGTGGAATCGGAGCAACTCACGGAGTTGTTGTCGAAGTTCCGGGACTAGATTTCGGTGTCAAAAAACTTGTGTTCTCGATTTGAGGTAACACATAAACCATGATTTTCGCCTTATTCTGTTGGATTTATTCACGTTTTGCGATTTTCCGGTCGCTAGAAAATATCTTCGGCGACATTAGGGTTGTGGGTGAAGAAGATGACTTCTGGCGGGTACGGGTTATAAGATTGAGGTTCGGGTTTATTATCAGACGCCAAACTGGCACAATGGGTAGGTCGCTGGATTGTTATGCGTGAGGTCGTGGGTTCGATACCCGGCCTACGCTTTTTGTTTTTATCCTGTTTTCTTCCTATAACTCAGTTCTGGTCACTGTGTGCATACAAAAGGAATTCCATCGCGATCTAAGCACAATTAGGCCGCTGGCCAGATGGTTAAAGCTCTTCTTTAAGTCCAGGAGGTCACAGGTTCGAACCAGTGACCTCCATAGTTTTTGTTTTTATTGTTTTTGCGTTCTTTTGAGCATTTGATCACTATATTTTGTACCAAAATTGTTTCTTATCGTATTTTAAACCCGTAAATCTATAACTTGGATTATTAGACCTGGTAAACTATATTTTGAACTTTAAACACGCTTAAATTGTCGTTTTCATCAGAAAAATATATATATGTATTACTAATATGTATATAAAAAATATAAACTTGAATGCTCGTTAGGTGATTGATTGCGTTTGCAAGACCCGTTCTTGCTATTTGCTGAATTATTTATCGTGAATCTTGTTGTGCAACCTAAGTTGAGTTTCACGGGCCCATTTTACTGTTTTAAATCCTATTGGGGGAGATTAACGTGCAAACACTTGAACTGTTAGATAATTATATCACCTGAATGATAGTGGCACACTTATGATAAAATCCTCACTTTAGAGTTACTGTCAATGTGACATCAACGAGAATTTATTTAGTAGATCTACTTGGTTTGACAGCCCCACCGAGGTCAGTCGCGCTGACACGCTTTGATATCGAACGGGTGTTATAAACTTCTTAGTCTTAACGAGGCACAATTGAACTTGTCGAGCTTCAGGTAACTGGATAGCTAGTTGATCTAGTCAAACGTGCACTGATTTCTTAAAAATAACCTAGCTAGCTATTGACATATTATCTGGATTTTACTGAACTGTTAAACTGATGAACTAATTAAACATGTGAACTCACTAACCTTTGTGTTGACACTTTAGCATGTTATTTCTCAGGTCGCTAAACTGGATTGATTGCCACGAGCTAGGATGCACCACTTTTGGATTTTGATTACCATGCATGCATATTAGACTTTAAAACTTTTCAAACTAATCTTCGTTTGGTTTGCGCATGTTTTGGCGCTTAAACATTTATTACAAATTATGTCGTTTACACTTCCGCATTTCAAAACGCATTTACTTTGGTTTGATTTTACATTGCATATAGACTGTTTGTATCGCTAATGTGTTCGATCCTGGTTTGTCATGCTCCCTACGGCGCGTTTTCGCGCGTGAGATTTTTGGGGGTGTGACAACTCTAACACGGATGCATCGGTAAATATGTTTCAAGTTAGACTTGACTTAGGATGGCGTTGACTACCGGTTTTAGGCTTACCAAATAGGTTAATTAAGTCAAATTTTAATAATTAGTGTTTTGACAAAATTACAAACCCTATCTCACTCGGGACGATCATTTAAATATCCTAAGTATTAATGATCTACGTGTCGCGAGGCGATAACCAATTATTTACTAGTTCGATTCATTTATCAAAAATCCGAATTTAATGTCGAATTAAATAGGTTATCAAAGTTTATGAAGTTGTAATTAAAATTGGGACTTGTTATTTAATTGATCAAAAAAATAGTTTATACAAGTAAAACTAAGTTTGGATTTTAGTTGGTGTGTTAATCAGAATTAAAACAAGCAACCAAAAGACAAGCAAACACACATGCACATATTCGGTCATACAGAGGTATCGATATTGTCAGAGGCTATGACAATATCGAGGAAGGTCAAGAGACGTAAAAGTAAACCAACCACAAGATAGAAAACTCCCTGATCGATTTAGTCGCTCCCACTTGCTTCAACAAGCTCCTGCGTGTCATGAGGAATCTCAGTCTTGTTTCGGGTCCTTGCCATTTTTGAAAATCCCTAAAAGGGATAATCTCCAAACGGTTTGTCATATCTAGCTCGTCTCGTTCGTCCAGGCGAAGGTGAGCAATTAAAGTAAAACTTAATCTATTTTAAAATTAAATACAACTTTGAACCCAATCAAACTGGGCCAATTCAAAACAAAACAGATGGGCCTAATGGGCCAAAACACAACGACATCCATGACAAACCAAAAACTGGGTCGGGCCGAATACGTGCGAAATATAATTCAAAAAATTCTATTGAATCGAATTACGTTTAGTGTATCTAAATCGACTAAACATATCTAAACGACGATTCAATTTATTTCACGACTTTCGGGTTTAGAACCCCAGTTCACGAAATGAACTGGTTAGGGTTTGTGTGTGGTGATCAAGGCTCTGATACCACTGTTGGGTTATGACAGTGGTATTCGGGTCCCCGGTAACGATAACATTTTTGATCTAATTAATTATTTACGTTAAATAATTAATAAATCATTTACCGAGTAAATTAGTAAATTAAAATTAGATTAATTAAATTAACTAGTAATTTAATACGCAGCGGAAAACAATTTAATTTACTAAATCCGATTACCAGTTTATCAACGTAAAGCTTATCGCAACAGGATTCCACAATCACCAAACGCACAAACACCAATCGCGTTAAAACCAAAAATGCGATATATACAAAATAAACAAATCCAAACTAATATCGAGTTTAGATATACCTGAGCGGTGATTCAAACAAACGCTTGAGACACCGGAGGTCGACGGGTAATGCTAGGGTTTCGCAGGTTTGACTTGACTGGCGAATCTAACGATCCTCGCAACTTGCAAGATTCACGATGTGACGAATCAGGTACCAGGAGAATCTCGCACGTTAGACACGGCGCGATTAGGGTTTCGTGGAAGACGAGCGAACAAGTCGTGTGACGGCAGCTCACGATTACGGGTGTCGGCGGATGAACCGGCGACGGCGAGGGGGCGGCCGGCTGGACCGGCGGTGTCGGTGCGAAGGACGGCTGAGCGGCGACAGCGATCGACGACGGCGGCTCGGATTGGTGGCAGCGACGGACGACGATGGTGCGGCGGACGACGGATGCGGCGGCGGTTCGACTCAGCGGAGGCGGCACAACAGCGGCAGTTCAGCTTCCTTTTGCGGCGGTTCGTCGGAGTGAAGAAACCACAGCTAAACGATGATCGAGGATTGGTGTTCTCATGAGCAAAACAAAATCGTCGGAGAACAAGGGGCAGCGGCGGCCAAGGGTTGGCCGACGTCGAGTTCGAGAGAGAGAGAGGAGGGGAGGCCGAATATCTCAAGTGGAGGAGTGGGGTTTTTGCCTCCCTAATCAGATATAAATATCTGATTAAGTTTCCGTTTAGTCCCTCGTCTTAAGACAATCCTTGATCAAACCTTTTAATTTCGCGACTAACTATTTAATGTATTAAATCTTTTGTGACTTGCCGAGACTTAACGAATATTAGTCAAATAACCGATTCGTTAATCGTCGTCTAAGACGTAAATAATTTTTAACGTCTTTGTCGCCAAATTAATCATAACGACTAATTAGAAATAATTAATTAGTATATTTATTAAACCAGTTAATAAATAAATAATTAATTCTTCTGCGAATTTTCCGGTTAATCAGGTAAGCGGATTTTAAAAACCCGTTGTCTTCGGTGTAACTCTTACGGGTCTTGACCGGGCCGGGTTCTTGATTTAGTCAGGTCTGGACACCTAAATCCAACAGGGTGATCTTCAGAAATCTTCAATGTTAGTGGGCACGGACCGTGTCTGGCAGGCGTCAGAGGAATGGGCTGTGCTTAGCAAGGCACGGGCCGTATCGAGTCAGTGGCATGGGTCGTCTCTGTCAGAGGAGTGTTTGACAAAAAAGTTAAATGAGGCACGGGTCGTGCCTAGGTAGGCACGGGCTGTTCTTAGTTAGAAATATGCCATTTGACATCATAATCTTATTCCTCTTGTCGAGATACTCAAAATTCACTATTTATGGGTCCCGTAACTCATTGTCTAGCCCAAGATATGCTTCCATGAAGTTTGTATGCGGTCTCTGAGCACACATTTGTCTTCCAGCAGTTGTTCTGAGAGCCGTGGCTATGTTTAAGAGTTACCACCTTGTCTTGACTTAAGAGAGAGATGTATGAGGGTATTTTGTCTATTACAAATTATGTCGTTTACACTTCCGCATTTCAAAACGCATTTACTTTGGTTTGATTTTACATTGCATATAGACTGTTTGTATCGCTAATGTGTTCGATCCTGGTTTGTCATGCTCCCTACGGCGCGTTTTCGCGCGTGAGATTTTTGGGGGTGTGACAACTCTAACACGGATGCATCGGTAAATATGTTTCAAGTTAGACTTGACTTAGGATGGCGTTGACTACCGGTTTTAGGCTTACCAAATAGGTTAATTAAGTCAAATTTTAATAATTAGTGTTTTGACAAAATTACAAACCCTATCTCACTCGGGACGATCATTTAAATATCCTAAGTATTAATGATCTACGTGTCGCGAGGCGATAACCAATTATTTACTAGTTCGATTCATTTATCAAAAATCCGAATTTAATGTCGAATTAAATAGGTTATCAAAGTTTATGAAGTTGTAATTAAAATTGGGACTTGTTATTTAATTGATCAAAAAAATAGTTTATACAAGTAAAACTAAGTTTGGATTTTAGTTGGTGTGTTAATCAGAATTAAAACAAGCAACCAAAAGACAAGCAAACACACATGCACATATTCGGTCATACAGAGGTATCGATATTGTCAGAGGCTATGACAATATCGAGGAAGGTCAAGAGACGTAAAAGTAAACCAACCACAAGATAGAAAACTCCCTGATCGATTTAGTCGCTCCCACTTGCTTCAACAAGCTCCTGCGTGTCATGAGGAATCTCAGTCTTGTTTCGGGTCCTTGCCATTTTTGAAAATCCCTAAAAGGGATAATCTCCAAACGGTTTGTCATATCTAGCTCGTCTCGTTCGTCCAGGCGAAGGTGAGCAATTAAAGTAAAACCTAATCTATTTTAAAATTAAATACAACTTTGAACCCAATCAAACTGGGCCAATTCAAAACAAAACAGATGGCCCTAATGGGCCAAAACACAACGACATCCATGACAAACCAAAAACTGGGTCGGGCCAAATACGTGCGAAATATAATTCAAAAAATTCTATTGAATCGAATTACGTTTAGTGTATCTAAATCGACTAAACATATCTAAACGACGATTCAATTTATTTCACGACTTTCGCGTTTAGAACCCCAGTTCACGAAATGAACTGGTTAGGGTTTGTGTGTGGTAATCAAGGCTCTGATACCACTGTTGGGTTATGACAGTGGTATTCGGGTCCCTGGTAACGATAACATTTTTGATCTAATTAATTATTTAAGTTAAATAATTAATAAATCATTTACCGAGTAAATTAGTAAATTAAAATTAGATTAATTAAATTAACTAGTAATTTAATACGCAGCGGAAAACAATTTAATTTACTAAATCCGATTACCAGTTTATCAACGTAAAGCTTATCGCAACAGGATTCCACAATCACCAAACGCACAAACACCAATCGTGTTAAAACCAAAAATGCGATATATACAAAATAAACAAATCCAAACTAATATCGAGTTTAGATATACCTGAGCGGTGATTCAAACAAACGCTTGAGACACTGGAGGTCGACGGGTAATGCTAGGGTTTCGCAGGTTTGACTTGACTGGCGAATCTAACGATCCTCGCAACTTGCAAGATTCACGATGTGACGAATCAGGTACCAGGAGAATCTCGCACGTTAGACACGGCGCGATTAGGGTTTCGTGGAAGACGAGCGAACAAGTCTTGTGACGGCAGCTCACGATTACTGGTGTCGGCGGATGAACCGGCGACGGCGAGGGGGCGGCCGGCTGGACCGGCGGTGTCGGTGCGAAGGACGGCTGAGCGGCGACAGCGATCGACGACGGCGGCTCGGATTGGTGGCAGCGACGGACGACGATGGTGCGGTGGACGACGGATGCGGCGGCGGTTCGACTCAGCGGAGGCAGCACAACAGCGGCAGTTCAGCTTCCTTTTGCGGCGGTTCGTCGGAGTGAAGAAACCACAGCTAAACGATGATCGAGGATTGGTGTTCTCATGAGCAAAACAAAATCGCCGGAGAACAAGGGGCAGCGGCGGCCAAGGGTTGGCCGACGTCGAGTTCGAGAGAGAGAGAGGAGGGGAGGCCGAATATCTCAAGTGGAGGAGTGGGGTTTTTGCCTCCCTAATCAGATATAAATATCTGATTAAATTTCCGTTTAGTCCCTCGTCTTAAGACAATCCTTGATCAAACCTTTTAATTTCGCGACTAACTATTTAATGTATTAAATCTTTTGTGACTTGCCGAGACTTAATGAATATTAGTCAAATAACCGATTCGTTAATCGTCGTCTAAGACGTAAATAATTTTTAACGTCTTTGTCGTCAAATTAATCATAACGACTAATTAGAAATAATTAATTAATATATTTATTAAACCAGTTAATAAATAAATAATTAATTTTTCTGCGAATTTTCCGGTTAATCAGGTAAGCGGATTTTAAAAACCCGTTGTCTTCGGTGTAACTCTTACGGGTCTTGACCGGGCCGGGTTCTTGATTTAGTCAGGTCTGGACACCTAAATCCAACAAGGTGATCTTCAGAAATCTTCAATGTTAGTGGGCACGGACCGTGTCTGGCAGGCGTCAGAGGAATGGGCTGTGCTTAGCAAGGCACGGGCCGTATCGAGGCAGTGGCATGGGTCGTCTCTGTCAGAGGAGTGTTTGACAAAAAAGTTAAATGAGGCACGGGTCGTGCCTAGGTAGGCACGGGCTGTTCTTAGTTAGAAATATGCCATTTGACATCATAATCTTATTCCTCTTGTCGAGATACTCAAAATTCACTATTTATGGGTCCCGTAACTCATTGTCTAGCCCAAGATATGCTTCCATGAAGTTTGTATGCGGTCTCTGAGCACACATTTGTCTTCCAGCAGTTGTTCTGAGAGCCGTGGCTATGTTTAAGAGTTACCACCTTGTCTTGACTTAAGAGAGAGATGTATGAGGGTATTTTGTCTATTACAAATTATGTCGTTTACACTTCCGCATTTCAAAACGCATTTACTTTGGTTTGATTTTACATTGCATATAGACTGTTTGTATCGCTAATGTGTTCGATCCTGGTTTGTCATGCTCCCTACGGCGCGTTTTCGCGCGTGAGATTTTTGGGGGTGTGACAACTCTAACACGGATGCATCGGTAAATATGTTTCAAGTTAGACTTGACTTAGGATGGCGTTGACTACCGGTTTTAGGCTTACCAAATAGGTTAATTAAGTCAAATTTTAATAATTAGTGTTTTGACAAAATTACAAACCCTATCTCACTCGGGACGATCATTTAAATATCCTAAGTATTAATGATCTACGTGTCGCGAGGCGATAACCAATTATTTACTAGTTCGATTCATTTATCAAAAATCCGAATTTAATGTCGAATTAAATAGGTTATCAAAGTTTATGAAGTTGTAATTAAAATTGGGACTTGTTATTTAATTGATCAAAAAAATAGTTTATACAAGTAAAACTAAGTTTGGATTTTAGTTGGTGTGTTAATCAGAATTAAAACAAGCAACCAAAAGACAAGCAAACACACATGCACATATTCGGTCATACAGAGGTATCGATATTGTCAGAGGCTATGACAATATCGAGGAAGGTCAAGAGACGTAAAAGTAAACCAACCACAAGATAGAAAACTCCCTGATCAATTTAGTCGCTCCCACTTGCTTCAACAAGCTCCTGCGTGTCATGAGGAATCTCAGTCTTGTTTCGGGTCCTTGCCATTTTTGAAAATCCCTAAAAGGGATAATCTCCAAACGGTTTGTCATATCTAGCTCGTCTCGTTCATCCAGGCGAAGGTGAGCAATTAAAGTAAAACTTAATCTATTTTAAAATTAAATACAACTTTGAACCCAATCAAACTGGGCCAATTCAAAACAAAACAGATGGGCCTAATGGGCCAAAACACAACGACATCCATGACAAACCAAAAACTGGGTCGGGCCGAATACGTGCGAAATATAATTCAAAAAATTCTATTGAATCGAATTACGTTTAGTGTATCTAAATCGACTAAACATATCTAAACGACGATTCAATTTATTTCACGACTTTCGGGTTTAGAACCCCAGTTCACGAAATGAACTGGTTAGGGTTTGTGTGTGGTGATCAAGGTTCTGATACCACTGTTGGGTTATGACAGTGGTATTCGGGTCCCCGGTAACGATAACATTTTTGATCTAATTAATTATTTACGTTAAATAATTAATAAATCATTTACCGAGTAAATTAGTAAATTAAAACTAGATTAATTAAATTAACTAGTAATTTAATACGCAGCGGAAAACAATTTAATTTACTAAATCCGATTACCAGTTTATCAACGTAAAGCTTATCGCAACAGGATTCCACAATCACCAAACGCACAAACACCAATCGTGTTAAAATCAAAAATGCGATATATACAAAATAAACAAATCCAAACTAATATCGAGTTTAGATATACCTGAGCGGTGATTCAAACAAACGCTTGAGACACCGGAGGTCGACGGGTAATGCTAGGGTTTCGCAGGTTTGACTTGACTGGCGAATCTAACGATCCTCGCAACTTGCAAGATTCACGATGTGACGAATCAGGTACCAGGAGAATCTCGCACGTTAGACACGGCGCGATTAGGGTTTCGTGGAAGACGAGCGAACAAGTCTTGTGACGGCAGCTCACGATTACGGGTGTCGGCGGATTAACTGGCGACGGCGAGGGGGCGGCCGGCTGGACCGGCGGTGTCGGAGTGAAGAAACCACAGCTAAACGATGATCGAGGATTGGTGTTCTCATGAGCAAAACAAAATCGTCGGAGAACAAGGGGCAGCGACGGCCAAGGGTTGGCCGACGTCGAGTTCGAGAGAGAGAGAGGAGGGGAGGCCGAATATCTCAAGTGGAGGAGTGGGGTTTTTGCCTCCCTAATCAGATATAAATATCTGATTAAGTTTCCGTTTAGTCCCTCGTCTTAAGACAATCCTTGATCAAACCTTTTAATTTCGCGACTAACTATTTAATGTATTAAATCTTTTGTGACTTGCCGAGACTTAACGAATATTAGTCAAATAACCGATTCGTTAATCGTCGTCTAAGACGTAAATAATTTTTAACGTCTTTGTCGCCAAATTAATCATAACGACTAATTAGAAATAATTAATTAATATATTTATTAAACCAGTTAATAAATAAATAATTAATTCTTCTGCGAATTTTCCGGTTAATCAGGTAAGCGGATTTTAAAAACCCGTTGTCTTCGGTGTAACTCTTACGGGTCTTGACCGGGCCGGGTTCTTGATTTAGTCAGGTCTGGACACCTAAATCCAACAAGGTGATCTTCAGAAATCTTCAATGTTAGTGGGCACGGACCGTGTCTGGCAGGCGTCAGAGGAATGGGCTGTGCTTAGCAAGGCACGGGCCGTATCGAGTCAGTGGCATGGGTCGTCTCTGTCAGAGGAGTGTTTGACAAAAAAGTTAAATGAGGCACGGGTCGTGCCTAGGTAGGCACGGGCTGTTCTTAGTTAGAAATATGCCATTTGACATCATAATCTTATTCCTCTTGTCGAGATACTCAAAATTCACTATTTATGGGTCCCGTAACTCATTGTCTAGCCCAAGATATGCTTCCATGAAGTTTGTATGCGGTCTCTGAGCACACATTTGTCTTCCAGCAGTTGTTCTGAGAGCCGTGGCTATGTTTAAGAGTTACCACCTTGTCTTGACTTAAGAGAGAGATGTATGAGGGTATTTTGTCTATTTTTCAGAGGAGAAGCCCAGGTCTTGGCTCAAAATCACGAAGTCTTCGGTTTTTCTTCATTTTTCAGCATAAATGACTTCTTTTGTGATTTTCACCTGGATTACACTGAAAAACTAAAAATGAAACAATATGACACTATTTTGTTACTAATTAGTCCGAAATAATGCAAAATGTGAGGAATATTTGATGTACAAATATGTATAATTTGGTGTATATCAAACATCCCCACACTTGAACCTTTGCTTGTCCTCAAGCAAAACTCTATAAATATGGCCCGACACATCCCATAGGTTTATTGATCTATGCAATCCAGATTACGGGCATTATAAAGACCGTTCCTCCATTTATTTTCAACTTATTTTTATTGAATTTTTTATTTTTCTTTTTGTTGAAATATTTACATTTATGACAAGCCTACTAAAATTTTATTTTTACACAAGCTTACAGATCTCACAAATGATCACTCGAATCTCTGGTTAGTATATGTATATTTTTGAGTGAACACTCGTACCTAGGTGAAAACGAGTAGAGAGCATAGGCTTGACATGGAATCAAACCTCCACAAATCTCACTGGAATCCATATAGTTATCATGAGGGTTGTAAAAGTGTTAAGGGTAGGCTTGGGGTAAGGGTATGGATATTTTGGTATAAAAGTGGGTAAAAATGACAAAAACGTCGGTCTTTTAAAAACTTTATTTTTTGACTTGAAACATAAACACTACAAACTATGCTAAGAGCCTTTATGCTCTTTATTTTTCTAACAAGATAACTCTAACTATAACTATATATATATATATATATATGTTAACTTCCATATTAGAAGTGAATGCTAAACTATTTGCTGAAAAAGTCACTTGTTGAATGTTTTTATAAAAAGACGACATTTTGCGAAAAGAAAGGGTTTAAAATAAAAAGTCTTTTGGCTGGTAGGTTTGTCTACAAATAAATTTATGGGTGTTGAAACGAAAGGGGAAAAGGCTCAAAGGGGCTAACTAGAGGATAATTTATGGGTAGGTAAAGAAAAAGGGGTTGAGAAGCAGAAAAGGGGTTAAAATCCTAGGTGCCTCAATCATTTAAGTACGTGTTCCCAATTTTTTCTATTTTGGGATGTATTATCGTGTCAAGTTCTACCTCTACTAAATTACCTGGGTTTCTCTCAGATTCAAAGAAAAAACGAGCATGTTTATAGGTGATCATGCTATATATAGGCTCAAATCCTCACTGAATATGGGGGAAGGGGAAAATATATAAATTTGCATAATAAATAAACTTATTTTCTACTTGCCATAAAAGAATATTTCAATTTTTGAAAATTTTTGATTCAATGGAATTTGAGTCTTTTATATCTGGAGGGGTGACTTTTATGTACATGGTTTCTTGAAAAAAAATGATTTTATTTTATTTTAAATTTGGGCAGTAGAGGAACCATTTTCCCAAACGAGTTTTGTGTAAGGCTTGAATATGGACAAACAAGAATTCAAGACCTGGAGTATCCGCCCCACATTTAAATTGCACATTGTCCTCAATGTGCCCGCGCGTAAGCAAAAAGAAAAACAATATAAAAAAAGATAAAGAGTGAAAGGGAAGGAAAATTTGGGCATGACGTCTCCAAACTTGGACTTTACCACGCGCCACGCTTTACCTGACGTCCTCGTACGACAAGCTTATAAATACATGTACTCCATTTACTTTGCTCAACACAAACCTACGAAAGAAAAACATAATATCCTAGTATCAGGGGTTTTGGTTGTTCGCTGGCGCTTTGCAATAACAAAAATGTTAAAGCAAAATTTAGATTTGAAAATTGCTGGGCGAACCAAAACTTCCAATTTTTTATTTAAAAACGAAAAATATAACAGTTTGGTTTATTTACGGGTCCCAAGTTCGACCCGGTTTTTGTTTTACCTTTAATCAGGTGGCTTTTCCTTAATTAGTTTCCACTCGTTCCGGTTAGTTTTATTTCATTCATTACCTGATGGGATAAATCTGATAATAATTTCAAAGTAAAATGTTAAAGGTCGGAACAAGTCAGGTGTGACAACTGCAACTTCCCAAGTTAACTCCGTTAACTTTTCCGTTAGTTCTGTTAACGAACCCGAGACCCGTTATTTGAATGATTTCATATTTATTTATGCTTATTTGCTAATTGACGCTAGTATCTTGTTTCGTGAATTAAATTCATGACATTATGTGTAAATTGCAAAATTTGCATTTTTATGCGAAACCGGGCCTTGTGTGTAAATTTGAAATTTTATGTCTAAATGTTAAATTTATGTATCCCGACTAAACATTGCATGTTAAATAATTTAAAAACACTTAGAAACATTTTTAGAATGTTTACTTTAAAAGCTTTTAGTAAAAACCCACTTAAAATGAGTTTTATGCTTGTTATGTTTAAAATAAAAGTGTAGGGGCCAAACATGTAATTTCTTTTAAAAGAAAATCTGCTCATAATCCCCTCCCTCACACCCATTCACGCATTCTCTTCCCCTTCATCCCTCCTTCACGGTTCAAGAACACCCACTTACACAAACTAGCTAAATTCGAGAAATCAAGCTTCTAGGATCAAGAAATTGGAGTCTACAAGCTTCTACAAGGCACAAGATCACACAAGGAAGCTTCTCCTTCTTCCCCTCTCTTCCTACCTGCGATTTTTCCCCAAATCTTGTAAGCCCTAACTCTTGAAATTCGAAATTTGTTAGTTGCATGTGTGTTCTTGAGTGTTATGTGCTAAATGTGGTACTTTTGTGCTCATGGTTCAAGTGTTAGGTTAGATTATGTGAACTTTAGTTTTGGGTCAAAATTTAGATGGGTATTGAATCTGGAAATTGGCCTCCAAAATGTGCTCCATGTGTTCTTGAGTTTGAGTAGGTGTTTGATTATGAGTTTTGGATGCAATGTGCTTAAATGCTAGCTACTTGATGAGATTTTGATATGGATATGGTATGATCATGTTAAGATCAGAATTTACATGTTATGGTGATTACAATTGTGCTTGTGTATGTTGGATAGCCATATGATAGCATAAAAATTGAAATGCTAGACTTTTGCAAACTTGGAATTTCTAACAACTTTGACCAGAATTTTGGGTCAACTTGCAGCAGTCATAACTTGCTCATTTTTGCTCGAAACTGATTGATTCTTTTTCCCTAATAAAGTAGGATGTCTTAGCTTTATAACGGCTACTCGTACACTTTCTAAGACCTCCGTTTGGTCACTCAAAACACTGCTGCAAGTTGGGTACTCAAAGCTGTCTAATTTAGTAAAAAGTGAACTTTTCAAAATGGTTGGGCATGTAAACCTTGTTTTAATGGTGTGCTTGCTACTTGAAATTGATTTTTATATGTTAAATGTAGGATCTGGAGAATTTGATGTTTAAATTCCAAATTTTGAATGAGTTATGCAAGTTTTCATTTCCTTTAACTAGTTTGCTAAATGTCAAAAAGTGCAAATTTCCAATGTGCATAACTTCTTCGTTTCTCAAGGTTTTTACTTGATTCTTTTTGCAACAAATCCTAATTTTTATGTAGTATATGCCTGTAAAATTTAAGAATCAAATTCCAAGTATCGTGGATTTTAGCCATGCCACTAGTTAAGTGCTTGAGGTTTGACTTTCTGGGTCAACTTTGACTTAAATTGCAATTTCTTGATTTTCTCCCAATTTGGGGCTTGTATGTGCATTGTGTGACTTGTATGACCGCATGAAACATGTTTAGGTTCTTATGTGCTAATTTCGTCCTAGTGACACCTTCTAAGTTTATTAGGCCATATTTATCCGAATAGGTTGACTTTGACAAACATGTTGAACCAAGTGCTGAGTACTAGTGCACCCTAAGGTGAGTTTTACTTACTATTATTGTTATATCCGGTTTAGGATGATAAGCACAAATAGTTGTATCCGGTGGAGGATGGCAACCCAACGGTAAAGGTATTTCTTTACTTGAGTAACTTTCCGACAAAATATCACATGTTGCACTGAATTGCTTTTAATACAAAAAGTCCTTACTTTTGGGCCGTTAATACACAGTAGCGAGGTAATATTGAGTAGTACTACTGGGGATTGACACCCCTGCTCAGTGGTGCACGGGATGCACCCTCCCGATTGGCGGTCGGACTGAGATCAAATTTAGCCTACCCACCGTGATTCGGATAGACACGGGAAGGCAAGGTTCATAGGTACCCCCTATCAAAACATTGTCAGCTTCGGTTACGAACAATTCAGGTGGACATAACTATAGGCTAGCTACCTACGATATGGAATTTTACTGGTCTTATGATTAATGATTGTGTTTTACCTTCCATTATTCATATACATTAGGTCTACATGTGACGTGTAGACCGCTCTAGTGAACTCACCAGCCTTGGCTGACACTTGATTGTTGAATGCTTTTCAGGTCGCTAGATGGATCACGGACAGCACGGGCGGCGGCAGTACACGTTACTATTTTCACTTGAGATTTATGTATTCAGACATTAAACTTATCATTTTGAAAACCTAACTGTAAACTTTAATTATGATTCCGCTGAACTGTTAAACTTACTTTTTGGTTTGTAACTTAAGTTTTATGTTAACTTACAAACTCCGTTATGGTTTGGTTGTAACTGAAGTCTGGGATCCTGGTCTGGATCACACCCCACACGGTTATACTCCGTTAGTGGAAATTAGGGGTGTGACATCAGGCCACCAAAAATTTATACTTAAGTGGACCAGATATGGCAAGTTATTTGTCTTTTTCTTCTTTTGATGGGTGCGCAGGAACTATCACATGTATCTCTGAGTGTGCATACTCAAGGTGCTCCGGGAGCTCCTTAAGCTCGAGAGAAGGTGGTTCTTTAGTGGAAGATTCATTTAGAGTTTCCGTCTCTTGATCTTTAACTTTGGCCGGATGGATGGGCTCCGAAGGGGTTTCTTCAGGAGGCCGAGCCGCTTCTTTCAAGTTCTCCAGGGGGGGTTATTTCATCTTTTTCTGAGTGCCTAGGAACGTCATCTTGAGAGGGATATTGGAGCGCTAGCTTTACTTCCATGGAGAACTCGTTGCCTCCATGTTGTAACTTGACGCGCAAGTTGTTTGCTGGTTCTTCTTGGATGGCGTCCAATCGCTTGAAGCGAGCCGAAGGGGTTGTGTCCAACTCCTCTGTCTCCGCACAACTGGTTGTCTCGGGAGCAGTTTGAGGTTCCTCTTCTGGGATGAGTTCTTGGTTTTATACGATTTCCTGCCTCATCTTCTTCCACCTGTATTCCTTCAAGGTTTATTTCTATGACCTTGAACATTAGTTCAATTATTTCTTCACACATTTCTTCAATGTCATTTTCAGGATGGGAAGAATGTGATTCTATCATAGATGGTGAGCAATTGTTTTCAGTTTGTTTGGGATGTTCATCCCTATTATTTAGTTTACTACACCAATAACAATAGAAAGCAAAACCATGTATACACCGAAAAGAAATTGAAAAATCGTCCTCCTCAACCAATATTGAAGTGTTCTCTTGTTGATAGGCACAATGATTACCATGAAAAATTTTGCATTGATAACAATAAGAAACATTTGCAGTCGGTTGTGGAGGTGGAGAAGAGTAAGAAAAGTGACTTAGACTTTCTACCGGTGGCATGTCGCTTGTGCGTAAATATGCAGGCGTACTTACCACGATGTAAAAGTCCTCATCATCATATTCCTCCGGATAATCATTTTTTTTGGACAAAAAAAAAAGATAGATTAGCAAGAAGATAAAGGGCCATTATCTTTTTAGTAAGAAAAGAACAAAAAAAAAAAAAACTCAAGACTAAAAAAATGACTCAAAATTTTTTAAAAAAATGACTTAAAGGTTAAAGAAAATAAAAAAGTTCAAAGAAAAATAAAAAAGTTTTAAGGAAATAAAAGTTTAAAGAAAAAAATAAAAAAAAGTTTAAAGAAAAAAAAAACTTAGGCCGTTAACTCGGATTTTTCTCAAAATCCTAGTTTATGTCCCCGGTAACGGCACCAAAAAACTTGGTGTGCGGTATGGTTTATATAAGAATATGACAATTATGGGGCAAGTTCGACACCATTATTGCTCAAGCTTTTAAATTTATAAAACTCAATAACTAACAATCACCATACACCATGGGCAAGTGCACCCATCGTGGCATAGTATAGCGAAGGTAAGAAACCGAGGTCGTCCAAAGACATAGGGGAAATGAGGCTTTGGTATATAATCTTTTGTTAACAACTTAACTAGTTTTTAAACATATAAGTGAAAGGTTGATTAGATTAAAAGAAGAAAAGAAAATAAATAAAATGGGTAGTAAGTTTTAATCAGTCAGAGGTTAATATCGCTTGGGAGGACTTAACAGTGGTTGGTTTGGTAAAATGAATTTAGGTTCTTGCCTTAAGATTGTCACTAGTCAGGCGAGGAGGGCCGCTTTTCAGCTTGGAACCCTATCTCACGTTCCTCTCATTTCCCCGTAAGGAACTCGAGAGGACCGCTCTGCAAGTAACAAAAAAGTGAGCAAGAATGCCATATAGTTGTAGGGACCGATGGGTCATCGGTGCCGTTATACTCGAATACGTTGTCATGAACCAGCAGGGGAACAACCCACGCCATGGATTAATTTATTATGAAAAACATCTTTAAAAGGGACTAAGGTCCGTCTCCTCCATACACCGCTTTCGTGCAAATATCGCAGTCATAACTAGAGCTAGGTTCACAAAATGTATCTCACCGACTTCTATGAAGTGACAAAATATTACTAACCCCAATCCCAACCAATACCTTCAGGTCGTAGTTAGCGTGAAATCCGTGTTTGTTTAGATAGACATAAAACTCACGAACGCATTACTTTTCATGGGGTGCGAGTCACCGTTAGGATCATGCATTGTAAGGACCAAGAATTGTGGCTTGTGTATTAAATAGTCACTTGGCGGATTATTTTGAAGGCCTATGCATGTGTATAGGTGAAAATCAGTTGGGCTATGGGTATATTAGGTCATTAGGCCATTTTAGACATGTTTGGGCTCAATTTAAAAGAGTTTAGAGGGAGTTTAGTGGGCCTTAGGGTTCAAATACGGGAATTAGGAGTTATTTAAGGTAGGGAGGTTAACTTGTTTTCCAAGTTGGTCATCTCCTATATAAGGGAAGCCCTCCCCTTATTTTAGGGTGCTGGTTGTTGTTGGTTCACTAGGGTTTTGCAAGTGTGGTTGGCGGATTCAATTGTGTACCGAATTCACTTTGTGAATTCGTAACTCTAAATGTAGTAATCGGATCTTTATCAAGCATTGCAAATCGGTTTGTGTTTCTTTAAGTATTTTCTTGTGTTTGCTATATTCCTTTCGATTTCTACTTGAATCACTTGTTAGTCTCGGATTCCGCACGAGATTAATAAGCATTGATATCGCGTGAGGGTTGATTCGATCCTTACAATTGGTATCAGAGCCAAGAAACGCAAGTTTCGAGGCTCTCGCGATATCGGATTCAGGTTTTTGATAACTAACAGTTTAAGTGTTTTTGTGATTTTCAGCATTTAGTACGAGTCAGACGTCTTTTGCAGGTTTAAAATCATATCAGAAGCTTTCGAGACCCTGTATTCGTGATTTAAAAACTTTTCGATCCGTGTGAAGACTCTTTTATCAGACATTCTGATCGAAAACCCTCCTCTGTCGCTCACCTATGATCGAGAAAGACCCTTAGTGTCTTTTCGATCAGTCGTCCCTCAGTCGAAAAGTCCCATATAGAGACTTTTCAATCAGCCATCTGTCGATCGGAAAGTCCCCCTGTGACTTTTCGATCAGTTTTCTTTTGATCAAAGAGTCCACCTTGTGACTTTTCGATTAGCCCATTTCGATCAGAAAGTCCCCACTGAGACTTTTCGATCCAGATCCAACCTTTTCGATCGTAAATCACACTTTTCGACCACTTTCCTATCCGATCGAAAAGTACTTTTCGATCAGCCCCGTCCGACCGAAAACCCCTTTTCGACCCAACCCCCTGCTGATCGAAAACCCCTTGTCCGATTGCAAACCCACTTTTCGGTCCAAATCAGTTTTAAGTTTTTGATACTATTCTTTGAATAGTGATTTTGCCACTTTTATAGGGATTGCACTAGAAGAGGATTCAAAGAAAATCATGCCTCTACTTCAACAAGGTACCACCGAAGCAAATACATGTAAGAAAGAGGTATGCACTTGCTCTAGCTCTCACTGTCAAGATGTGTACAATTCTTATAAAGATTTTGAAAGCAAATTTCACTATGAATCCCTAAATTGTTAACGTGCCAATAGAGAGTCAAATAATTTTAAAGATATGGCTAGAGTAAATAGGGAAAAGTATGAAGCTACTAAGTTAGATGTCACAAATCTTGACAATCAACTGAGTGACACTAGAGTTTTGCTGAGAGTTGCTAATACAAAAGTTGAAGAACTAACAAAAGAGGTAGAAGAATTAGGAGATCAACTTGCTAAATTTCAAAGTAAATTGGACTCTAATAATAAGATTCAATCAAAAATGTTGGAAGCAAGGTCTCTTTTCTATAACTCTGATGTTAGGATGAAGTATGTTCAACAGAATTCAGGTTTGGGTTTTGGGGATGACAACAAAGATGAAACTTCATCTCATACTGTGCCTATGCCATATATGCATGAGATGATTTCTGAACATGAACCATCAAAGGGAACAATAGATTCTTTAGCTGACATTGACAAAAGACTTTCAAAATGTCCTATTAAAATTACTGCTCCTGTTTCTAACCCTACTACTTCTTGTGCAGATACAGAAAACAAAGAAGCAGGTTCAAAGGGGGAAAGTGTTGACATTGAGAGTCAAAAGTTTCCTGACTTTAAAACTGAAATTTTTGTGTCAAAAAAGTCTGAGTCTGAATTGAGCTTTGCTAAGTCTGATGTTTTTGACAAAACTTCTGTTTGTGGTGCTTTTAATTTCGGTGTTTGTGATCCTAAACTTTCCAAACCTTTGAGGATAGTCAGGATTTTGAGAAAGGGTAAGGGACCACAGGTTGCTGGTCCTAAGCCTACTAATGCCAATTTGGTTGGTTTGAATGATTGTTTGAATGTGTGTGCTAATGTTTGTGATAATACTAGTAATGTGCAGAATGGGCAGAATGTGCACGGGGCCAGACCACATGACTTTATCCCATATCCTGAGGTGAATTCTGTGTATGACCAATTTGTGCCAGTACAGCGGGAGTATGTGCTAACAACTAGGCCCAATGGCAAAGTTATGTGGATCCACAAAAATTCCAAACCATCATGGGTATCCACAGGAAGGAAATATTCCCAAGCTCCCGCATAGCCAAAGAAAGAGTCCTGCCACGTGTGTGGGAATCCTGGACATGTGGCAAGAAACTGTTTATATAGACCATATGAACCGTACCACCCTAAAACTCATTTGCAAAACTACCAAGGGCAATCATATGGTGGCATAAACCACAAACCTAGCCACATAAAGGTAAATTCTCAGCCAAAGGTACCTACAGGCTCAAAGGTATCTAAAGTGACCAAAGAGTTTGCACCTTCACACCCTAAGGTGCAGAGACATGTACCTTCACAACCAAAGGTACATAAGGTGATCAAAAAGCATGCACCTTCAATCCCCAAGGTGCAGAAGTCTGTACCTCAACAGCCAAAGGTACAGAAGGTAAATCAAAAGCCTAAGTCACCACAAAAACCAACAAAAAATGGTTTTAAAACTGATAATGCTTTTCATTCTAAATCAAAACCAGTCAGTTTTCCAAAACTGGTCAGTTTTCCAAAATCAGCTGGTTATTCAAAACCAAATGTGAGATGTGAGGAAGAGAGGTGGAATAAGTCAAAAGTGGTAAACCAGAATTACCAGCCTAAAGTATGTGGTCGTAATGTGAGGTGTGAGGAAGAGAGGTGGAATAAGTCAAAGGTGGTAAACCAGAATTACCAGTCTAAAGGGGTGTATAAAAAACACTCCAAACAATTTCAAAATGTCAAGATTAAAAATCAAAATCTTCAGAAGAATCCACCCCAGAGTCCTCCGGTAAAAGAAAAGCCGAACCATCAAACCTGGAAGGTCAAGAACAAAGATGTTCCCAAAAATGACCAGGTAAATCCCAAAACCAAGACAGCCACACCCCCAATCCCTGATGTTACCAAGGGAATGTTTTTAAAAGAAATTTCATTCACCGACTCTTCAGGCATACCCAGAACCACAATGGCCTGGGTTTTAATGGCTAACTAATCTCTCACAGTGTGCAGGAACAGTCAAGGAGGACTTCCATTAACTTATTTGTTTTTGAAAGTGATTGTTCCAGACAGCTCTCTACTACATGACATGAAGATTTCAATGGAGGGTATGTTTCCTTGTGAGAGGTAAAACAGAATCAGCAGAAAAAGGTAACATTGTCTTAATTGTTTGTTTCTTGGCAAATATGATGTGAAGTATGGTTGTGTATTAAACAAAACCCATTTCTGCAATTTTTTTCAAAAGATAAACTTTGAACGCTAGCTTGGCCAGTTTTAATAGAAATTTAGTGATGTGGCAGTGTGTTCATAAAAAAATAAAAAAAATAAAAAAATAAAAAATAAAAAAAAATCTAAAACTACAAAAATAGAGTTTTAGTTTTACTTGTTGTGTGTTGTTATTAAAAATCAAAAACCAAAGGGAATAATAGAAAAGAGGAAACAGTTGACCCCTCAAAAAATATTGTGCTTTTAATTTTAATCTTTTGTTTGTTTTTTTGAGAAGGTGGGAAATGAAATATTTCCGTTCTCAGAATGACTGACACGCGTAAGGCAAAAGTGAAAGACATAATCCAAGGTGATGTGCTCGGTAGGCTCAGTTTCAAAAAACAAAGGTATGGGTCACAACACTTAAAAGATAAAGTATGTCATTTGACGAGATACACACACTTAGGTTAAGTATTTGTTCTATTTGACTGCGAAATTATTCCCGATACACACGCCGGACTCCAAAGTGTTGAAACAAAAATCTAAAAAGTCGGCGTCCCCTCTGTTTTGTGTGAGCAAAGATCTGGGGATGTCAAATTCGTCAGTCAAGTCTTGCCTCTGCTTTGCTTGAGCAATGACCTGGTGTAGAATGGTTGACGTGTTAATCAGACTTTCATCTGTTTTGCGTGAGCAAAGACCTGGTTAGTCTGTATTAACGTGCTTGCAGATCGCTGTATATAATTTACACCCCAAAAGATGCCAATGTGCACAACAAAAGAGACCCTCTAGCGTCCAAAACCCTTCAGCCCTGACTTTGTGACTAGGCTTATGTGTTTGATGAAAGGTTACCACCTGACTGATAAACGCCTCTGAGTTGAAATCATACAAGTCTTTGTATATTATCCCTATCTCTTTTATGATCTGTTCTTTCTCTTCTCAACCAAGTCTCGAGAAAAGATTCAAAACTCTGGATATGGGAATGTGAAAATATGTGGTAGGGAATGATGAAGCTTGATAGACTGCACATATTAATTACCTAGGATTTGTGTGTGACTGTCGGATGTTCATAATTAATGCACCTAAAAGATAAATAAGTGACAAACAACCGGGAAAATGAGGAACTTGGGTTTAAGAAGGACCAATATACTGGCAATCGCCTGGACATGTTCGAGTAACAGATGCTAAAAAGGGTTCCTCAGTTCAGACAAAGACGGTTTGATCCCAAAATAAAACCTTCTCGTTTAGAAATTTGGTATGTTTGTTTTATTTTTATTTTTCTTTTGAGTCATCTTAAGTTTTATTGTTTATTTTTCAACCATGGCCAGGTTAATTTAAAGGTTTAATAAGTTTTATGGGTTTTATGCAAGAATGTTTCACTCCTCCAAAATCTCAAGGGGAGATAATGCGAAGAGTCCTTGGGTTCAGGGGAAGCATTTATAGGAAACTCGTAACCTATGTTAGGGTTTTTGGTTAAATAAGGCTAACCCGATAACCAGTCATCATTGTCTGGTTAGTGTTTGTTCCATGTTGTGCATGACAGGTTAAATGAGATGTCATGGAGAAGAAAAGTCAATGAGTGCTGCTACTGTTCGTGTTGAAGAACCAGCCGGAAAAGGACTTACCCTATGCTCAGAGGAAGTTTGTTGGTTGTTCAAGTAAAGCTTCCAAAGACACCGTTCTCAAGTTTATGGGAAGCTAATTGAAGAAAAGATGCAGAGCAGTCACAACAAGAAATTCAAGAATGCGAAGACAGAGGTTTTCAAAATTTGTCCTCTGAAGTCATAAGCAAGTCAAAACAGTTACTACTGATTCAGCAATGACTCAATAGTTTTCAAGAAGAAGCAAGTACATGAGAATCCTCCTTTCATTACTTGTTTATCATTTGAAGTCCAAGCTGATGCTGATTGAGAGAAAGCTCCCAGAAGTCGTTCATGTTACCCAATGAAGATTGTCGAAGAAAAGAAACTTCACCAACCCATGTTCAAGACAAGGAGAAGACTGCAAGTCTGAAGATTTAAAGTAAAAAGATATTTAATAGCACAAGCCAAGGGGAAGATTGTAAGGACCAAGAATTGTGGCTTGTGTATTAAATAGTCACTTGGCGGATTATTTTGAAGGCCTATGCATGTGTATAGGTTAAAATCAGTTGGGATATGGGTATATTAGGTCATTGGGCCATTTTAGACATTTTTGGGTTCAATTTAAAAGAGTTTAGAGGGAGTTTAGTGGGCCTTAGGGTTCAAATACGGGAATTAGGAGTTATTTAAGGTAGGGAGGTTAACTTGTTTTCCAAGTTGGTCATCTCCTATATAAGGGAAGCCCTCCCCTCATTTTAGGGTGCTGGTTGTTGTTGGTTCACTAGGGTTTTGCAAGTGTGGTTGGCGGATTCAGTTGTGTACCGAATTCACTTTGTGAATTCGTAACTCTAAAGTGTAGTAATCGGATCTTTATCAAGCATTGCAAATCGGTTTGTGTTTCTTTAAGTATTTTCTTGTGTTTGCTATATTCCTTTCGATTTCTACTTGAATCACTTGTTAGTCTCGGATTCCGCACGAGATTAATAAGCATTGATATCGCGTGAGGGTTGATTCGATCCTTGCATGCATCGTCCCCCAGTCGGGTGTCACAAGTCCGAAAGATAAGCTTTTGACTCCTCAAATGGTCTATAATACGCAAGGTACATTTGTTCAAAAAGGTTAGAAAATACACTTTCAATTTAAAAGATTTTTTATAAATTCATTTGCACTTACTGTAAGGTAAGTACGTAAATTCATTTTACTTACCAACCAAAGGGTCGTTTACTCCCAAGTGAGTGTAAGAGTTTAGCTAAGCATAAGCATGGCTTTAAAGATTTGTTAAATAGAAAACGAGTAGTTCATAGACAAACATTAAACAAAATCTAATTAAGTTAATGTTCTTACAAACATGATTAACAAAAGACTTAAAACGCCAAGTGGCTCAAAAAGAAAATGTGACACCTCGTCCGAAAACCTAGGTCAAACCTCTTTACCTTGACTTTTAATTAAGTATTAATGTGCATTAACTAGTCTGATTACTGTTTAAACTGTTAATTACTATGCCTAACTGTTAACTGATGACGTAAACCTAATCCCGTGTTTGTACTTGAAGCATATACCCATAAATTTCATAAATATTCCATGGATTAATCATGGAATTTCAATAAAAAGAAAAAATAAATATAAAATGTATTTTTATATCTTATCTGGAACTGGAACTGGTGTCGTACGTTTATATACTCAACACAGAAAACTGATAAGCGATCATATGTTTAAAACTCTTCAGTTTTAAACAATCTGGACGGTCGAGCTTAAAACTATTGCGAACTGACAAAACTATAAACGTAAACCGTAACATGTGTGAAAAACCGAAAACTATATCCGATTTCTGAAAAACTGATGTAACCGACTTTAACAATTGTTTTTATGAAATAAAAACATCGCAAACTGAAATCGTTGTCAAGATTAGGCCTAAACCCCAACCGATCACCCAATTGGGCCCAACTTGGCCCAATAGGCCCAATAAGCCTAAAACGATGAAACCGAACCCCAAACCTTGACTCATTACTCAAACGTAATATTCCGAATAATCGTGGCGATCCGTAAACCCAACCGATTCATAACGGGCCCGGACCACGAACCGGTGCCGCGTTTGGACCCGTACGACCCATAACCAACAAACTGGCCCGAACCACTTTTCGTTTAAATGTTTAGGCCTAATATAAATCCCGAATCCAATGGATTATTTTAAATTATATTGGCCCATCAACTATTCATTTTTATAAAAGTTGAGACCACCTCTAATTTTTATAAAAATCTGTTAGAAACTGGTATAATTTTTATACCTTGTTTCTTTAGAAAACTTATGGATTATTTAACTTCAAATATTTGTAAGCTTTATAAATCTTCACAACACTTAAACCTATTATATAAAAACATGACAAATTTTTATAAAAAGTCACCTACTTACATTTACTTTTAAAGTAATTAGGAGATTTTAAATTTTGGAATTGTGGAGGTTGCTTTACCACCTCACCCCCTACCAACCCTCTTCTTCTCCATACAATTCACCAACTCACCTACTCTTTCTCCTTTCTTTTTCTTTTCTCGGTAAAACAAGCAAGACCAAACATCAACACTCTCCTTTCTCTCCCTCTAAAACCTGCCGGCAGCCCTCCCCCCTCTTTCTTTTTTTTCCGGCCAGCCACCACCACCACCAGTCTCAACCACCGCCATCACCATGAGCTTCCTCCTCCTCCCTCTCTTCCTGCCGTGAACCACAACAACCACCATAACCGCCACCCTTGTTCTTTCTCCTCCCTCAAGGCACCACACCACCACCACCTGTAGCCACAGCCACCACCACTGTAACCTGCCACCGTAGCCCCTCCTTTCTTCCCTGCGCACAACAACAACAACAGCCAACACCCGACACCTTTTCCTTCCCTTCCCTTTTTCTGGTAGAAGACCACCACACCACCACCCTGCTATGCGAGCTGCTGCTACTGTCGCCACTATTGCTGCAGTCCGCCACTGCTGCTGCCACCATTGTTGTGCAGCAGCTGCGAACCACCGCGAACCACCACCTTGCTGCTACTGTCGGAGCAGCTACTGCTGCCACGATGCTCCTGCTACCGCTGCTGTCCGCCACTAAGAACCGCCACCCGCCACCTTTCTTCCGGGTTATTCTAACCTCCTCGTTGTGAGTCTTTTTAACCGTTTTCGTTTACGTTCTTATATGTTATTAACGTCCCGAACGATCCCCCGAGTCTTGACAACTAACCGTTAAAACCCGAGTTTTTTTTAACGATCGTAAACACCAAACTATTTTTCTATCACAAAGGTTTTAGTTGTTAGTTTAAGATTAAAACCTATGGTTTAGTTACTAGCTAAATGAGTTTAGTTCAATCATTTGATGACTTTCTAATGTTTAACATATGTTGCATGTTTAGACGTTGTTAATATCATGTGTTAATATATCATAACTTACTAAAATTGTAAATTGTGATTTTAGTGGTTAATAATCTTGTTTACAAGTTAATATATGCTAAATTCGAATTATCATGAACTAAATTGATGTTAGTGACACTTTTGGACTAATATGGACTTTGGAATTGTTAACTAAATTCTTGAACATAAAATGATAACATTTAGACATTTAAATGAATTTTTATAGTTTAATAACAAAGTTACTAATTTTATAAAAATTACTTGGATAATATAAACCATGAAATCTCATCATGGAACTTAGTATATAAAATGGTCACATTTTATGAAAATAAAATTCCTAAAACACAAGACTTAAAAGTACTTGTTTTGGATTTTATAAAAGTAAAATGGAATAAAATATATACATATATATTTTATTTTAAAAATGGTAGAAGATCACATTTATGACTTTTGACATAAAAAGTATAAAATCTTGAATTTTATATAAAAATGGAAAATGTTTTAAGTTGGTGAAATATTCTATAAAAAGTCGTTTATAAAAATCCTAACTTTATTTGATAAATAAAGTTATTTAAAAATGATTTTATGAAAATAAAATTAAAAGACTTATATTATTAGAAACATATTTTAAATATTCTTGATTATTTTAAAGTAATCAAAACGTTTTAACCGGATCAAATGCTTATTTTTTAAACGGTTGAAATTGAAACGAAATCTTTAAACGTTTTAAAAACGTTTTACGATGTAACGAAACGTAGAAAATTATTTTCAACAAATAAATATCCTTATGAATTTTAGAAACCCTAATTTGAGTTAAAATCATTTTGGTTTGTTAATATAGTTATTTTAATAATAATTATATTTATATTAACTCAAAACCCTAATTTTCATAACATGAGTTTAAATATTAAAATGACCTTTAATATTTATCTACTTGTGCTAAATCATTTAACTTGTAATAATTTAATAAAATTATTTCGACAAGTTAGAATAATTATTTCGATAATAATTGTCAACTCTAGTTATATATATTATAACTTAACGGGTGATTAATTATTCAATCGATCGAGCGAACATAACAATAATAATAAATATTATTATTTAAAACGATGTTTAATACTTGATTGAACTGGCCTTCATGATACGTTATCGCATGTTCATTCCGTGTATTTATTTACATTAAATGCCCTTATACGTGAACGATTGCATTTACTGATTTTGTAAACTGATTAACTAACAGGTTTTCAAACGCTACAAACATGATTATACGTCAAGACTTGACCGGTATCACTTGGGTAACGTTCGTTACTCAAATGATTATGTGGACCCTTATGCATATTGTCTTATGTTTTATTAGGACCTTACTTGCTAGATGCCACTCGGTAATCCATCATCATCACTGAATCATGTGAGTTTCACGACCCCTTTTCTTTACAACTGTTTTACACTTATGGGGGAGAAATCATGAACTGATAAAATGCTTTTTACTTATTGTTATGGTTTACCTGTTAGCCGTATGACTACATGTTCCATTCTGTATCCCAAACAACTGATACTTTATTATTATCAACGTTAGTACAACTGAATCCCACTATTAATTGATTTCGATTAGTTCTGCTCGAATAAATAACTAGTGAATAGATCTATTTGGGTTGACAACCCTGCCCAGATTGGTAGCTCCAATCCTGACTTCGTACATTGTCAAGGGGTAAACGTCAGTTATTCTAGCCTGTTCGGTATTCTTGGGATAGAATGCCATGAGTGGGTAATCCGTTAGTATTCGAATTTGAGGTTCATGGGAGATCTTACAACCACGACAGTAAACCAACGTAACATTTAAGTATACCGTAAACTATTTTACCAACATACTGTAAACTGTTTTTACAAGCTTACCATAAAGTCATAAACGTGTGAACTCACCAACTTTATGTTGACCTTTTAAACTCATGATTTCTCAGGTATCTAAGCTTATCATGGAAGACGTGCAAATGGGGCTTCACTGTAACTTTCGACCCTGCTTTACCGGAGTCGTAGTCCCGACCTGTAGGTCCAGAAAAACAACCAAATCATGATATTGCTATCACAAACGAGTGCGGAATCCTCGTTAGTGATTGATTTGAGAAGAAAGTAGATGAAATAGACTTGATTAAACAAAGAAGATCAAATCTTGAATGAAGAACACAACTTTCTTTGAGCTGATGAAATCTGATCGTAAACACAAAAGGGAGACCAAAATCGTAAATCCAAAAGCTAGACAATCATAAACTATAAGGGTTTATATACTACCCACTTACAAACCCTAAATCAATCATAAACACAAAACCGACCCACATGGCCCAATAGTAAACTATTCTAAGCCCAAATGCCCAACAATCTTCAAGCCCGTATCTAATGTTCATGCCTTTAATAATATAGCCCAACAATCTTCCCCTAGGCATGAACCATTAGTTCGTCTATGGCAGCAGCAAATCAAATCTGAACGTATTCTGCACATTGCTTGACCACCATTCGTTTGCTACAATCCGGTTTGCTGTTCCATGGAAGATCCCCACCCGTATAGCATTCACAAGGTCATTCTCATCACCGAGAATTGGTTGGGAGGCGAGGAGCTTGATATCTTTTTCACCAAACCTAAGCAGGTCAACCGGATCGTAGAATCGGAACTGCCTCATCTTCTTGCAGAGGACCACCACCTCATGTGTTGCTGGATCAAAAAACCAACAGTCAAAATTCTTGACCAAGGTACCGTCTTCAATTTCATCCAACATGTTTATCACTCTTGTGCGTTTGGTAGGTGGTCGCCTTGCTTCTCCTATTGGATCACTAGTCACTGGGTCAGTTCCAGTTTCAACCCATCTCACTTGCCTTAGATCGAAGTTCACAAAATTTTCGGCCAAGTGACTCAACAGGTTGTTCCGAATTAGGTCTCCTTCTGTGCTACTCCATCTGTTTATATATGGAGCTCTCAACAAGCTTCTGATCTCAGGCTCAGTCCAGGAGTGAAATTGAGTTCGTGTTCTGTAATACTCCACTGGACTGTAGCCATCACGGATAACAGCAAACAGCTTCTTCTCGAGTCATAGTGCCAGCACAGAATTGCTTCACGACTCCCCCTTTTGTCGATTGAGCTTTCACCAACATCAATGGTGTATTGAGTGGGGGCTGGTCCTTGGAAAAATTCCTTAAACCAGTTGTCGTGACCTTCTGGCGCTTTTGAGATGACCCTTCCACTTCGTGCATAGTCCGACATCTCAATCGTGTCATCTCCATCATCTTCATTCAAAGTCTCTGTACGATGCGCAGCCTGAGATGAGCTTTGACCAGGGTCACCCGAAGCACTTGACACCGCAGCACCTTTCAATTCATTATACTTCTTTTTCAAGTCCATTAAGGCCTCATACAAGTACTTAAACCTATTCTTGTCAGCCACTTCCTTGTCTTTTAATTTTCTATTCTCAGCCTGGAGTGCTTTTATCTCAGTCTCTCTAATTCTGTTTTGAGACATCAGAAAGTTAATGTGAGGGTCTGCACTTATCCTCATCTCAATGGGCAGCTCAGCAGCTTGAAATGGGCGGAAACTTGGGATAACAGTTGGTGGCAGACTGTCCCAGTAGAGACACTCACTTTAATAGGGTTGGGTACTACAACGGTGTTATTAACCTCCAGAAATTGCCTTTCTTTATGAACAGGGCTACGTTCATTCAGAAGAGGACTTCCAGTCTGAGCCTGGGCAGGTTGATCTTCAACATTCTGATCCGTTGGTTCTTCTTGAATACTTTGACTTTGAGAACTGGACCCTGCTGGATGGACCATCAATAGACTTGAGCTAGTCTTTGTGAACTTGAACCTAACACTTCTTAGATCTGTCCTCTTCCTGGGAGATGGTTCACGAAAGGGGACAGGCTTTTCAAGCATCTCATTCACATTGAATTGAGTATCCAACTCTTGAGGGATGGAGTCACCACTAGAAGATGAGTTCAGGACATCTCTTGATCTTTTAAGATTGATTGGTTCTAAGTCTCCATAGATATCATCATCCACATTCCCTTGATCAGTGAAGATGTCCTCCATCACATTTTCTTCATCAGAAGGTATACCTTCTGTTTGATCCAGAACATTTACTGCAACTGGTGCTGTCACATCGTGATCTTCAGCAACAGTCACATTTACAGTCGGCACATTTGGTTGAGGTTCAGCCTCTGGATCTGACTCTATCACCTGCTCTCTAGCAACTTCAGGAAAGGCACCTCTTTTGGCCCATTCAATCCTTCCCTGAAAGCTGTTCTTTCCTTTTCGGTCTTGTGTCTGCAGGCCAAACACCCCACTGTCCATGAATTTGATGTCCAATTTCTCTATTCTTTCATCGATCATCGGGTACTTCTTCATCACCACCATTTGTACATATCTTGGAGTCATAAGAAACTAATCTCTCGCACTTAAGACTGCATTCCCAACCCAATCTATCAGCATCATTTTGGAGAAGTTAAAGTTCCAGTCTAAGGCAAGTGCTACAAAAGCTGTTCCATGCATCTTGTTAAGTTGATCGAAGCTTGTCCTCTTCCCCAAGAAGGACTTCTGCAAATAATGAGCCAAGCACCTCCAGTAGTGTGGCAACAATTTCTTGAAGATAGGAGGGAACTTTCCTTCATATCCCATCAGTTGAGCACGTTCTACTACACGAGCCTGTGGGTACTCTATTGGATGTTCAGCTCTGTCATTTATGTTCAATCCCTGGCGGATGTCTTCTTCGAGTATCTCAATTTGACGATTCTGAACAGTTGCTGTGATCCTTGTCTTGTCAGCATTCGCCCTTGCTGTTCCCCAGAATTCTCTTACAAGTTGCTCATCGATAAGCACACTTTTCCGCAAAGCATGATTAATCTTGCATACATTCAGCCCAGCCACCAAAGAGTAGAAAAGCTGCATGTGCCTCTCTGGTGGGTCATCAAGATACGCAGGTATACAGTGATCCTTTTCAAAATAAATTTCTTCATCAAGCATGTTTTCTACCATCTAAAACAACGAGACAAGTGTATCAGGCTTAAATTCAAAAAACATTATGTTTTCCAACAGTATCTTGAAGTTCAAATGAAAAAATATACTCCACCAGACATTTGATGACTGGTCTTTGGGTTAGAAGGTAATTATCATCTGTTCAGTTGATTCAAATTAACATTATTTTAACCAAAAACCCTAATATAGATTACGGGTTTTCTATAAAACTTTTCCTTATACCAAGACCTCTAAAGACTTCCCCTTAGCTGATAACTTCCCCTCAGCTAAGGACTTCCCCTGAGATAATACATATTATCTTCGAGTTCCCTTCAGATACTATGTATTATGGAAGTCTTTTCGGATAATACTTATTATCCTCCCTCCTTCCCCTAAAAATTTGTCAAGATCTGACGGCATGAAGTCTTTTCCATTAGATAATAAGTATCATCCTCGAGTTCCTTTTGGATAATACTTATTATCCCATACTCCTTCCCCTAAAAATTTGGCAAGTACTGTCGGGGGCATATTGTCATGCATTAAAACCCATGAAAAACACATTTTGACTTATCAAATAGACCTGGCCAAGACGAAAACACACCAAAAAGAACTTAACGACTCACACACGAAAGATATAAACTAAACAAATACTTACCAAACCAAACATGAGAAAGTTTACAAGGGATCAAACCGTATGAATCTGACTGAGGAACCCTTTTCAGCTTCAGTTACTCAACTAGTCTAGGTGATTGCCAGTATGTTTGTCCGCTTTAAACTCAAACTCGTTTAATCCCAACCGAATGCGTCATGTTTAAAATAGTACAATATTACCATCAAGCTTAATTGTCCCCACACCCAAGCGTACACAGCAAAACCTACCCAACCTCAGAGTTTATTGAGGATTCACAAACCCCCAGCTTGAGGAACCATGCAACACCGTTATGACTACCACTTATTTCATTAACCATCAGTTGGTGATCAGGTCGGCCGCTAAGCACGCAAAGAAGACCAACTGAGTGATTATTCATTCTCTTTTCTTTTCCATTTTTTTTATTTCTTTTTATTTTCCTTTTATTATGTGGTGTACTCATGACAGCAGAGACATGGCGTGTGAGAGAGTGAATACTAGGTAACTACCACTCTCAACCCATTTTTGCCGGGACTCAGTCTTTTAAACCATGCAACCTGGGATGGGAAACTAAACATATATATATCTTTTAAGTTCACAGAACTTTCATTGGAGGTCATAAGTTTAGGTCGAGCCTACCGAGCATATCACCATGGAGCTTGCCTTTCACATACGCCTTATGCGTGTCAGCCATCTCCAACCCGGACATTCATTTTACTTCCCCTAAACTTCTCAAAACCAAGACACAAACAATTAAATTTTGAAAAGCACACTATTTTTGAGGGGTCAACTTTTTATTCATCTTTACATTTCTTCCTCTTGCTTTTTGATTTTTAATGTCACAATCTTGTGAACATCATTTTTCAGTTTTTTTTAATAAAAAATAAAACACACAAACACACTTAAAGGAACAAAACACAAAATTTTGAAGATATCTTGCCAAGCTAAGTTTCAAAGTATTGATTTGAAAATTTTAGAAAATTGGGTTTCATGACATGCACATTTTATTGCATTTGAAGTCAAACACATAATCAATCAACAGCTTAATTGAAACTTTAATGAAATAGGTTTGACTCAAAAGACCCTTTGCTGCCTCATCATTCAAACAACCAAGTTAAGAACAGTAGCTTTCATGCTGATTTTCACCTTTTACCTCTCAATGAGACATACCTTCCATTTATAGATTACTTGACATGACATGAAGATACGTCTCCTAAACTGTGCCTGGAACAATCACTTATCAACAAACAAATTAGTAATAAAAACGTTAGTGATAATCCTCCTTGATCGTTCCTGCACAGAGTGAGAGATTAGTTAGCTAATAGTACCCAGGCCATTGTTTTTCTGGGTACCCCTGAGGAATCAATGAATGAAATTTCTTTTAAAAACATTCCTTTTGAAAAATCAGGAAGTTGGGATGATTCGGTTGTAGCTGCATTAGCCTTTGGTTTCCAAGTTCCAGGTGACTTAACATTTGTTTTAGTCACCTTTGGAGTTGTGACCTTAGGTATTTCAACCTTCTTCGTTTTAGATTCACTTTTCAAAACAGTTTTTGTTTTAGTCACCTTTTGAGTTGTGACTTTAGGTATTTCAACCTTCTGCATTTTTAGAATCATTTTTGAAAACAGTTCTAGTTACCTTGGCTTTTTCAGGCTTTGGTTGTTTTGAAACTGGTTTCTTCACCTGTTTTTGAAAATTTCTATAACTTGGAAGACTGTTGTTTTGATTTATAGATTTTCTTTCAGCTTTGTCAGCGCCCCAATGTTGATCAGAGGGTTTAACCTTAGGAGCAACAGTCTTCCTTGCATTAGGTGTTTGCACCATCATTGGCTTAGACTTTACAGACTCCTGAGATGAAACCCTTTGACTTTTCGGAAAATAGGGTTCATAGGGGCGATAAAGATAGTTTCTAGCATTGAAAAGCACAGCCACAATTAAAACAAGTATGCTTCTTTAGATAGAAGTCAGACGTGTACCCATTTGTCTTCAGTGGCTGATATGGAGCTGGTTTGCCTTGTGCATGCTTCTTTGGTTTGACTGCAGCTTCAGTTTGACTTTCTGCTGGTTTGTCGAAGCTTGTGTCGAACCTGTCTTTACTGTCTTTGTTCTTCCTTGATTCTTTGACGTTGAAGCACCATTCTTGCAATTACAACGGCAACTGCGATCCAACTGAAGAAATGGGAGACACAACTACTCCCTTGAGTTTTGCATTCTTCACTCCAGCTGTTGGTTTCATACTTGGATGCTTGATGGTGATCTTTGGCCTTTCATCTTTAGGTTCACTTATCACTCCATCGGTTATTCCCTTGAACTTGGAGGAGAAGGATGGTAATTCATATCCTACATCTGGTTCTTGATCAAACATTGATCCAGATTTCATAAAGATCTTCCCCTCAGGCCGTGTCGTCAAGATCACCTTTTCCCTTTTGACTTCGTCAATTACTTTGTAGCATGGGGTTTCAATTTTAGGGTATGGTTTCAACTCTATCCCAGCTTCATCAGACTTAGAGTTGTGACACCTGTCATATTTCTGGCACTCAGCATCATTGTCTGATATATCCTTTACTCTCCCTTCACCATAAGTCATGTTTGCTTCATTATCAATTTCTTCTTGAGTCAATGGTGTAGTTCCAATCAAGACACTATCAATAGGAGGAGCAGCTTCTTTATAATCAGATTTGGTTCGTTCAACTTGATCCTCACTAAGAAGTATTCCTATAATGTCTCTGGGAACTGGTGGAGGAATGATGCTGTTTGCAGATAGAGACTTATCAGACTTTTCTGACCCAAACCCAGTTTTATCTTTCCCAACTTGACCAGTCACAATAGCATGTAACAATTCCTTTCCAGCATCGAGCATTATTTTGCTTCTCATTTGATTCACATCTAGTTTCACTTGCAACTCATTGTTCTTATGTGTGAGCTCATCTACCTGCTTCCTAAGCTCAGCTATTTCTAACTTTGCATTGTCATACAGGAGAGTTTTCTCAGTAGCAAGTTTTTGATATTTCACAATGTCTAGTTTCTGAGCTTTTACCTTCTCCTCATTCTTTTTCCATCTACCCTTAAAAGAACTCCTCTCGCATTTTATCTCAAATAATTCTATCTGATAATTTTTACAAATTTGCCTAAGTCCAGGAATTATATGAGCACAAGTGGGATTGGGGCATATCTCAGTTTTGTCAACTTCATCTGCGAAATCATCCTTGTTCTCAATCAAATTATTTTCTTCAACCACTGAACTCATTTTCTTTCTTTAAATATGCAGCTTCTAAAAATTTAGAAAAATCGGCAAAAACGGCAAAATCACTATTCAAAGAATAGTGTCAAAAACATAAAAATGAAAAACGGAGGCCTTCGGAGTGGAATTTGGGGGTCCAAACGAGCTCCCTTGGACATTAGTCCGGGGTAATTCTGGGGCTCGGTGTCACGAACGTCGTGTTCAAATTTGAGCCTCTAACTCCAAACGAGTGAAAAGTTACGTCCGTGTCCGTGAAAGTGTGAAATAGTGACTTTTTGCCGCAAATCCTATTTTCGATCGAAAACCCTATTTCCGATCGTAATCACCTGTTTACGATCGTCAGACAGCTGGATCGTAAACACCTGATCGAGAACACCTGATTCCGATAAACCTCAGTCGTAAACACATTTTCCGATAACTGCCAATCGTAAACACGTTTCCGGCTGGTAAAATCGTAAACACTGATTCCGGTTGAACTTGATCGTAAACACCCAAAGCACTGATCTTGAAGTCGTAATCTCGATTTTGCAGGTCGTAAACACTCAAAAATCACTTCTTGATGTCGTAAACTCGAATCCGATGAAGATCTTTAAGAACACCTAGTCGTAAACACTCAATAAACCCAGAAACTGATCGTAAACACTAAGAACAGCAAGAACAACGATCGTAAACACGACGAACAACCCAGAAACAGCAGCAAACTCGATCGAGAACCTGAAAAACTCACGAAAACCGTTAGATCTCTTGAATCAATATCGAGAGAACCACGAAACACTTGTTTCTTGGCTCTGATACCAATTGTAGGTCCAGAAAAACAACCAAATCACGATATTGCTATCACAAACGAGTGCGGAATCCTCGTTAGTGATTGATTCGAGAAGAAAGTAGATGAAATAGACTTGATTAAACAAAGAAGATCAAATCTTGAATGAAGAACACAACTTTCTTTGAGCTGATGAAATCTGATCGTAAACACAAAAGGGAGACCAAAATCGTAAATCCAAAAGCTAGACAATCATAAACTATAAGGGTTTATATACTACCCACTTACAAACCCTAAATCAATCATAAACACAAAACCGGCCCACATGGCCCAATAGTAAACTATTCTAAGCCCAAAAGCCCAACAATCTTCAAGTCCATATCTAATGTTCATGCCTTTAATAATATAGCCCAACACGACCTATCTTAAATAAACTGCTTTAAGATTTCAATATCAAACTAAGATTTTATTCAAATGTAAGACAATACCATTTCACCACGACTTTCCGTTGCAACATGAATGGTATTATGTTTTAAATGACGTTTGAAGTTAGTAGAAGTTGCTCTCTATATCTGCGACTATGATTCCGTCTCGCTCACACCCAATTCGTTGACCGGGGTGTGACAGAAAACAAGATCTAAACTAGAGAAAGGGGAGGAGAAGAGAAGAATTGAGCAAGTAAAAGTGGAGGCTTTGGCTGGTATTTATAGGCAAAAGTCCGGTTCGGGAGTCGGCCGTTAAAGTTTTTGTCCATTTTGTAGAGGCGAAGCCCGGGTCTTGGCTCAAAATCACGAAATGTTTGGTTTTTCTTCATTTTTCAGCATAAATGACTTCTTTTGATTTTCACCTGGATTACACCGATAAACTAGAAAGGAAACAATATGACACTGTTTTGTTATTATCTAGTCAGAAATAATCCAAAATGTAAGGAATATTTGATGTATAAATAAGTATAATTTGGCGTATATCAACTTGTTCATACGTTAAAGTTTTTTTTTATAAAAATTGCACCAAAAATCTTAGGATTCTATAGTTCTTAATTCTAGGGAAAGAAAAAATAATTAAACAATTGACATTTTGTGATTCTTTTTTATAATGCACATGTGCATTATAAATATTAACTAGGATGAAAGTCGGGCGCTCTTTGTGGCGGCCGTTGTTATAGTATTGTAGCAAAATCTATAGCCTTGTATTATATCGTATGCTACCTTATAGCAGGCTTAGTTTGTGTATGGTATGTAATCTATACAACCTAATATAAACGTTATTTATAAGTTGTTTCTGCTGATGAAATACAAGCAAAATTGGCAGAGTTGTATTATATCGGCTGTTGCCTTATAGCAGGCCAAGTTTGTGCATGGCACGTAGTTTGTGCAATCTAATATAAACGTCATTTATAAGTTGTTCCTGCTGATGGAAATAATATATATAACAAACATAACTTTAGGACTGTATTTCAAAAAGTTTCACGACACTTTCTGACAAGGACGTTACTCTTAATGGCTCGGCTTTTTGGCTTCTGCAAATGAGGAATCTGTAAAGGAATAAAGGTTAGTATAAGGTAATGACATTAAACAGTCTAATGAGTATATAGTAGATGTATTGTATGCATTATATGCGTATATCCTTTGTGTATATAATGGATATAAGATGGTGTAGGCTTGTTTTGATAGTAAAGTATATGCAGCTATTACAATGATATAGAGGTTAGTATAAACCGACCAAGAGAAGGCATGAGATCTTTTTTAACAGCAGAGGAGACAGGTGATGCAGAAACATGTGTTGGAGGCTACTGTGACGGAGTTACAGGATGTAAGAGGTTGTGTGACAACCGGCAATTTCCTAGGTTAACCCCGTTAAGGACTTGTGTTATATTTCAATAACGTCCGTTACCTCAGTTAACTATTGTAGTTACACGAGCACTGCACGTGAGTCTAGACGTCGTTTGACCAAATCGAATGTATATAATTAATAATGTAAGGAATATTGCGCTTAGAATATTTCCGGCTGAAAGCTAATTTTGTTAAGTTCCGGCTGAAGTTGAAGTTGAAGCGGAATTCTCAACTTCAAACGGAACTGGCAGTTCAAGCGGAAAGAATCAGTTTTGTCATTTAGCGAATATTCCGGGTGAACTCGATTATCCACCATATAATGAGTTCAACCGGACTTTTCCTGAGATGTCTTTTCAGCAAGTCCAATCATGCAAAAGATTCTCGTTTGCTTCTAGATCTGTTCAAGCCGCTCTCCTAAAGTAGTATGTTGCTGTTTAGACACAAGATATTCCAATTGTCGATGTTTATGCTTTTGGTAGTGTGTATTTGACTTTATATTTTACGGTCTAGATTAGATCGCATGAAATCAATGGATGTCATTGATCTCATTAGCACTATATATAGCTTAGTTAGCTCATGGTTTTCACAACGGTTCTCGAACAACTTGTAATAGTGAAGCTTTGAGTTATTGCAAATAGTGTCGAGTATTTCTTACTTCGTTGTTACTATCTTTATGCAATCAAGCCTCACATTAATACAAGAGAACTAATATAAGCTTAAGTAAAGTGAAATATAACTTTAATTCCACAGAGTTATATTTGCAAGTAGAAGGGTTTCTTGTTAAGTTAATTAGTTTAACACCGATCCTACAAGTGGTATCAGAGCTTTGGCTCTCACTTTGAAGACTTTCAGTGCTTCAAAGTTGATACTTTACTTGCTTACTCTACAAGCTTTGCTGTTTTATCTTTCTAAATTTTTTAAAAAATGAGTGATTTCAGTTTAAGTTGTCCAAACGGTAGTGCCAACAAACCGCCAATGTTCACTCCTGATGACTTTGGTACCTGGAAACTCAGGATGGAAGGTTTTGTTAGGATATTAGACCGTCGTATTTGGAAATCTTTTACTAAAGGACCTTACTCACCCATGGTTTCATCTGCTGATGACGCTGAAGTCAAAATTCCAAAACCTTTAGACAAATATGTTGAATCTGATCATATTGCTGTTGAATTTGACCATAAGGCACATTGGACTCTACAGACTGCACTTCCTAATTCCATTTTAAGTGGGTTTAAAGGATACAAAACTGCATTTAACCTGTGGAATGCCTTAAGTGAAATGTATGAAGGAACCAGTGAAGTAAAAGAAAACAAGAAAGATGTCTTAAAACAGAAATACGAGAACTTTACTTTCAAATCTGGTGAATCAATGACAAACCAGTACTTAAGATTTGTTTCCTTACTTGATGAACTGCAAAAGGTAGACGTAAAACTAGATCAAGTAGATGTAAACATAAAATTCCTTCGTTCCTTGCCACCTGTGTGGACAGTTTACACTGTGAGCATCAGGGAATGTAAGAATTTGAAAAAGATGAGACTTAGTGAACTTCATGGCATACTCAATGCTTATGAAATGGAACTAAACCTTAAACAAACCTCATCTTCTGAGTCAACTCAACTGTTTTCAACTGCACTAGTAACTACCGATTTTCACAATCAAAGAACTTCAAACTCATCATCATACTTTTCACCTACCGACAGTTTCCCTATGACACCAAGGTGTCAAGAGAGCTTCTCAAACACGTTTGACAACTCTCACAATGCTCACGTAGCAACTGACTCTTACCAAGGCTTCATTCGTGAAGATCTTGAGTGCATAGGTGCTGATGATTTGGAAGAAATGGATATTATGACCCAACTTGCCATGGTGTCTATCAGAGCTCAGAGGTTTTAGAAAAGAACTGGTAGAACCTACAAGGGAGTAAAGGGTGCTCACATAGGCCTAGACAAAAGCAAAGTGAAATGCTACAACTGTTACCAACTTGGTCACTTCGCAAGGGAGTGCTCTCAACCAAGAAGAGAAGGACAGAACCAGGGTCATGTCCAAGTGAAAAATCATGGAGGAAACTAGGGCTGAGTATCGGGTCGACCCGGACCGGAACCGGACCGGACCCGCGAACCCGTGAAACCATGAACCTCTTAAAATCGGAACCGGAACTGCGAATTGTGAAATCGGTCCGGGTCGGTTCGGTTTTCATGGGCCGGGTTAGCGGTTCTTGATGTTGTGGACCGCGAAATCTGATGCTTGGACATGTTTGGTATTTGATAATTTCAATTGACCAATTCAACCCGTGAAATCTAATGAAATTATGAGTGATTCTTTCAAATTTTAGAAACTCCCAATAGTCTAATGAAATAATGAAGTCGTTTTCATATATTCACAAGTAGTCAAGAAGTAATCCTTTATTTATTACCCTTGATGAAGCCTTATGAAATAATTAAATTAATTCTAGAAAAACGCACACGTAAATACATGAATGTAAATCTAATGGAGGCTAAAACACGCATACATATAGATTTGATTGTCGATGGAGTTTCGGAGTGGAAAGATCGATGAATTTGGAAGGAGGGAGATTTGACCGCCAGCCTTTTGGAGGAGATTTGGAGAAGATTAGAAACGTGAAACGTCAAACATGATTATACCCTGATTACATGAGTAGGGCTTAGTATGATTAGGGTAGGTCATTCAAAATTAAAACTAATTACGAATTGTGAGTTTTTTAATTTTAAATGAAACCCGGTTTCGCGGTTCCTAACGGGTTTTGGACCGGACCGACCCGGACCCGGCCCGGAACCGCCAAAAGGTTTAATGGAAAACCGCGAACCGACCCGCTAATTAATTTCACGGGTTTCACGGGCCGGTTCTGGCGGGTCTGGCAGGTTTCACGGGTCCGAACCGGATTTTGCTCACCCCTAGAGGAAACAATTCAAACAACAACATCTCTGGTAACAACTCAGGTCATCACCCCACCCCACCAAAGCCAACCGGAAGTCAAAACCACCAGAATATGGTTGTTGTTGTTGCTAATCAAACCTCATGTGTTGAATGGGAAGATTTCGTTGCTGAGTTTGAGCCTATCAACCATGCTTTGATGGCCAAACAAGACTCCATCTCAGATCAGGTAAACTCTATCCCTGAGAAAGTTTTAGAAAACCTATGCAGCCCTGCTTGCATAGAGCAAGTGGCAAAGTATCGAAACCACAACACTGACTTGATTGATGAAGTTTCAAACCTAAATGAGTTACAGGAATGTTTTAAGAAAACTGAATCATCATACATATCAAAAATTGAAAACTTAACCAAAGAGTATGAATGGGAAGATTTCGTTGCTGAGTTTGAGCCTATCAACCATGCTTTGATGGCCAAACAAGACTCCATCTCAGATCAGGTAAACTCTATCCCTGAGAAAGTTTTAGAAAACCTATGCAGCCCTGCTTGCATAGAGCAAGTGGCAAAGTATCGAAACCACAACACTGACTTGATTGATGAAGTTTCAAACCTAAATGAGTTACAGGAATGTTTTAAGAAAACTGAATCATCATACATATCAAAAATTGAAAACTTAACCAAAGAGTATGAACAGTTAAAACAAACCAACTCAGTTCTTGAAACACAGCTTGATGACTTGCAGTAAAAGCTTGAAAAATCAAGAAATGAAACCAAAGATCGCTAAGGCTGAGGTTAATGTTCTTGAAATCAAACTAAAATATGCTTTATTTACTTGTGACAAATTTCAAACAGCAAATAGAAAGGCTGAGAAATTATGGATGAGAGGGATGTATGGTAAAGTAGGTATTGGGTATAATAGTGTTGAACCACCAATTGAATACTCACCTGTAATCAAACGAATTGAAGCTTTGAATTCAGAATGTAAAGTTAGTCTTACTGTTGATGACACTTCATCACAATCAAGTTTTGAAAACACTGCTGAGTCAAAGAAAACTGAAGTCACTGATGCAAGCACTTCTGCATTAGCTGCCCAATCAAACATTTTGAAACCTTCAATTGCTGTTCCACCACCAACTATTTATGAGCCTAAAGACTCAAAAGTCGGAGGGAAACAACCTGAGCAACCAAAGGAAAGTCAAACTCAAAGGTTTGGTCAACTCACTTTCAACCAAGTGACCAAACATGAGTCTCCCAGAAGATTTGAAACCAAACTTATTGACTGCATGTTCTGTGGTGAACAAGGTCACTTAGCTGCTGTGTGTCAGTTCAACCCATTGAGTAAAACTAAACCATTTTTGAAACCAAAACCTGTTTTGCAACCAAAGGCTAATTTTGAAAAGAAACTCACAGGAAGAATTTCACCTGTGAAAAGCCACACAATGAAGCATTTTGGATCTGAATCCAACAGGGTCTTAATTGGTAATGATAGAAATGTAAGTTTTTATGTTCTAAGGCAAAATCATTTTCCGGCTGAAGTTCAAGCGGAATACTTCTCCGCTCGAACTCAAGTTCAACCAGAAAACAAAATTCAACCTAGATCAGCTACTCCTCCAAAGCAGAGACCACATGTACACTTTGCTGATGGGTTTGAGCATTTTGAAGCTCAAGGAAAAAGAAATCCCTCTAGAGGAAAGACCACCTCTAGAGAAAACTTTCAAGAAGCAAAAAGTCTAACCAACCTGAAATTGAATTTGCTACTAGTTCAAACGGAAATTACACTGTTCCACTTCAGGGGGAGAGTTCAAGCCAAAACAAACACTTTCCTCAAAGATTCTCCAAATCCCCTGAAAGAACTAAGTTGGTTAATCAAGGTAATGAAAATATAAGAAAATAACCAACAAGCAAAGAAAATTTAAGGAGTACAGGGAAAGAAAAATTGCTGAAAGGAAAAACACCAAAGGTGAAAGATTTAGTCAAACAAGTACTCAATATGAGAACTTTAGTTTTGACAATGATGATCTGCTTAATGAAGCTCCAGTTCTAAATACTTTATTACTCAAGGAGTATAAGTATAATGATGCTTATGGCAGACCCAAGACCACTCAGGTTTGGGTCCCCTATAGAAACTAATCAATTCTGATGTGTGCAGATGCAAAATAAAGGCCAAAATAGCTTATGGGTAGTTGACTGTGGATGCACTTGCCATATGACAGAGAATAAGCAAATTCTGGAAAATACAAAAAGAATTAGTGTAGGACCATGAAAGTGTGTGAGCGTACGGATCTTCTACTTAGTCGTAATGAAATCAATGTAAACGTGTAAAACACAAAGAGTAAATACAAATGAGACTTGTATTAACCACAGAGAACCACATAGTACACAGAGTAAATGCATAACACGGAAGACTGTTCTCTACTCAATACAACACATGAAACACATATTTATAGTGCTGAAAGACGACCGGCCGAACCTGAGGTTCGGCCACACGTTCGGCCATGTCCGAACTCCAGGCTCGGCCTGAGTTCGGACCTCAGCAATCTTGTGTGTATCCTTCTTGTATTCGATACTTCACATGACGATCAAGGACCATGTAGCAACAAACTCCCCCTCGGCATGTGCAGTATCATCTTCTCTATTCAAACTTGTATCTTGTATCTTTAATCAAACTCTTCCTCGATCTTGACGACGAGTTCAATCTCGAATACTTGATATTGCATCGTGTGTAATCTCTTTATCAACAAACTTCAGAAGACTTGAAGTTGTGATGTTTTCTTACCACTTAGAAACCTGCCAACATAAATAATCTTGGTGCAAAATGTCTCTTCGAGACTCCAAGATAGTTTGTTTTTGAAAACTTGAGTTTGTATTTCGTGTTGATCAATCGAAAACAAATAAGAAACAAAATCTTTTTGGCTTTTAGAAACTTTATATTAAAACACACCTAAAATCTTTTTGACATTTTCTGATAAGAAAAGTAAAACAATACCGAATTAGACACTATTTTTGTCTTTTGTGAGAAAGATCACAACTTGGGATCATATTGGTCATAACATGCTGAACTACACTTCAATTTCAATTATAGAAGCACATAAGCCATGCCAATTGCAGATATAATTTGTCTAACTTTAAACTCCGGCACAATCATACTCATAACATCTGGATATGTTAAGGTATTGATTAAAATTGCATTGACCAGTGTACCCCACACTATTAGACATACTCAGATATGCTTTTGCTTATCACATTTTGTGATCTCATTTGTGATTTTAATTACACAGTGATTATTATCATGATATAGTCAACTGTGTTCCATGCAAAAAGAAATAAGAACGTTAAATCGTTTACCTTAAGGTCGATCTTTCGATACGCAGATAAGGCCTCGGATTTAACAAAATAAGAAAAAAAAAACAAGTTGAAGTTGTATAACTCAACAACAATCAGGTCGGTACTTCCGTACACGCAGAGAAAGTCCGATGAGTTATACGAAACACCAAAGAAAATAAAGCAGAACGTCAAACGAACAACGATCAGGTCGGTCTTTCGACACGCAGAGAAAGTCCGATCGTTTGAAAAAATAAAGAAAATCAAACAAGTTTAAATCTTTGCAAAATGAACACATGTATACACAGTGACTTTTCATTTTATTTTTCACATATCTTTTTCTTGATATATCATGAAATATGCATCAAGATGTTGTCCACTAGGTCAAGCATCAGATTTAGTGTATATCACATTTGTATACTTTCTGATTTGCCGAGCCTACCTTGCACATCGATCAAATGGTCTTATGGCTTTTTCATCTACTTTATCCATGAGTCAGACACTGTCAGCCAATGTACCATCATTTCCCAATCATGTCGGATACAATTTCTCATTTTTTAATGTTTTTGGCTTTTTGCATTTTTCAATGTTTTTGGCTTTTTCAAATTTCTCCCCCCTAAAAATGATAACTCTATTTATAGATTTTAATTTTTACGAATTGAAAAACAACACACTATTTTTATATTTTTGCAAAAACAAACTCCCCCTCAGAATGAGACAAAGTGAAAAACAAGGAAAATTGATCAAAAAACACGAATACTAGCAGTTTAGCCTTTTGAAAAACAAAATTGATTTTGAAATTCAATTTAATTAGAACAGATATTTCACAATCAGTAATTTTCCAATCACCGAAAGGTCTTCCTGAAACACCTGCTTGACACCAAATAAAACATTAGTAATGTTGGGATCGACCCGAATCAACAACGTCGGGTCGCCCGGTGTCTTCCACAAAGTCCTTGTTGGCCTTGGAAACAACTTTTGGCTTCCAAATTTGTAAAAGTTTTAATTTTTGATCGGAACCTGAATCAGATTCAACCGACGTACTTGATTTAGACCAAGACGATTTACGAGTTGACTGAAGCTTTGGGGACCATGGTTCATCAAAAATTTGACCTTTGTTATCCACATATTTTGCATTTTTGTGGATATATGCAGTCGTCGGACAATCACCAGCTAGATGTCCTGGTTGACGACATACATAACAAAGTCTTTCTCTAAAATTGTTTGAAAAATGTTTTGATTTTTGAGAATCAGATGAATGTTCAGAATGAAAGTTATCAAAGAAACCATCAGAAGAATCATACCTAGGAGATGGAATCCTTGAAGATGACAATCCTCCAGAATAATAAGAAAATTCCTTCTGAGATGGAGATTTCTTTGTAACTTTTGCTCTAGAAACCTTCTCAGCCTTCACTGATTTCTTTGCTTGAACTGGTTCATCCAACACTTTGTACCCTAAACCTTTGTGTTTAGATCCTGGCATCTTTGAAGCACTGGACAAAGAACCTGAAGCAACTCTTGACTTAGCGTCACTGGTGAATTTGGCTTTGATATCCTTCAGCTTGTTCTTTTCAATCAAAACTTTCTCTTCTTCGGTTGCAGATGAAGAACTGGAAGCAACCTTATCAAACACTTTCTCATTTTCCAGCAATATAGACTTGGAAACAAATTTTGGAGCGCCACCCAATGGCTTCTCCTTCCTTTTAGACTTGGACTTGTTCTTCTTGGATGGAGTGACAAACTTAGAATAATCATGCAAGTCATCTTTTGGATCAATCTGAGCAGCGGTAACTTCAATTAAATCCACTGGTTGAGGTACCGAATGAACATCATCCTGCTTAGAACTTTCTGAACTCTGATCCTGCTTGTATAATGTAACATCCCGGTTTTTTTGTATTAATTTGAGATGTTAATATTTTATTATGCTTTATTTGAGTTTTGGGTGAAATAAGTGGGTTTAGAAATTTAACTCGATTAACTAATGGAAATTCTTTTGTTATTGAATTACCTTTATTGATAAATGGCTAACTAGAGAAAAGTTAGAGGGTTGAGTGTGTAAATTAGAGTTTTAGTCAAGGAAGTGCAAAATTATAAACATGAGGGGCCATAGCTGTAATATAGGGATTAAAACAAGTCTGGGATTTACCCCAGACTCATATATCGCGACAGAGAAGAGAGAGGAGGGAGTGGAAGGCCAAGTTCTTGAGGAGAAACCATAAATTGAAGCTGTTGGTGGTGGTTTTTGGCAAGGGGAATCCGAAATCCTGCATAGGGAGGTCCATAACTCGTGATTTTGGGGTCTCCATTGAGTAATCTTAGTCAAGTAAGTGTTCTTGATGATAGGGTAAATATAGGGGCTTCACCTAGAGGTGAAATTGATGCTTGATTATGTGTTGTTATGTGTTTAATTATGTGTCTAGATGAAGCTAAATTACTGCTTGCATGATTGATTCTATGTGTATTTGTTAGGATTGGGATGGGGGTTAAACCCCATCTAGTAGAAATCGAAACCCATTATGGGTTGGGGGTTTTGGATGGTAATTTGAATGAATGGATCCATAATGAAGGTAGGAAATTGTTAATTTGTGCATGAAATCTGGTTGTGTTGTGTCAAAAATTAATAATGGGATGTATGGAGGTTTCATATGTTACTTGCTAGTTAGTATGGAATGTATGCACATAAGATGTTCGATGAAATGCCTGAATGAAGTTGATGATGTGTATGAGCTGAATTTTTATGAATTTAGTAGTGATGGAATGTAGAATGTATGCATGACAAATGTGGAATTGGGGAATTTAATCAATGATTTGATTATAGGTGAAGCTAGTGGAAGTGCAAATCATCATCGTGAAGGCAAGGCTAAATCCTAAAGGTAACACGTAGCGGTTAGTTATGTATATGTACTTATATGTCATGAATTGTGGAGTGTTCACTAGGTAACAATGGCTATTGACCTAGTATCTAGTGAACACCAAGTACCTAGAGACTTGTTGTTGCGGAATGAGGGACTTGGTATGCAAATGACCAAGTTGGGAAAGCAGTAGTGTATGACCCTCTTTGGGTCGAGCGGTAGAGTTGTGAGGATGTGAGTAATTATGAAGTTACAATTCTCCAATTTTGGCAACAAGAAAGATTAAGCGGCTTGGCACAACATATGTATGTGTCAAGATATGAGTATGATGAGAAATTGCGGGTGGATATGTGTATTAGGGGCTGGAAAGTGATAAATGCCTTAACGGGTCAACGGGTCGGTTTGGATGCTAGTTGAATTTGGTTATGTAGTAAATTTGTGATTTTTACGGAAATGCATTACAACCATGAATGATAGGTTATAATGAGTTTCTAGTATTAAAAATGAAGTCAAGATAGGTGAAATTGCAAAGGAATGAAAATGCTGAAAATTTGGCTAAGTTTGGGAAAAATGGCCTGGAGCCGTAGAAAAGGGGTTCCAGGCGTATCGCCTGGAAGTCCAGGAGCTCCAAGCGATACGCTTGGAGCTGCTGGCCGTATTTTTGTTTTGTTTTCTTGATTTTAAATGATGTAGTGTGTTGATTGCTGTTATGTGCCTTCAATACTAACGTGTTACTAGTGTTCTTGGCAGGCAATTGATGGTTGACGGGTCGGGATCGAATCGAGACTTTTGGAACCGAACATAATGTATTTTGGGCTTTTAATTTATATGTTCTGCAGTAGTAAATGTTTATAAGTAAGCTATCATGTAGTTAACGGCGTTAAACGCATGATTTTGTAAATGTGGCTTATGTGATGGATGAAGGTCTATGTATAAGATGAAATTTTCAAACTCTGATTTTTAAAATGATGTTAATACGTTAGAATTGGGATTGGGGCCTTACAAGTTGGTATCAGAGCAATGGTTTGAGGGATTCAAGTGTCATGGGGGCACTTGAACTCAAACCAAGTGCTCATGATGGGGAATGATGTTCGGTTCAAGGTTCGATCTTCTGACCCGGTAAGTGATTTAAATTATATGTTGTGATATTGAATGATGAAATGTGCGGTATGGATCATTTTAAATGGTTAAGCTGAAATTTTTAGTGATTGAAAAGCGGAAGTATGTGATGATGATGCTAACCTATTGTAAACTTTCAGTTTATTATGGCGGATGAAAACAACCCAGCTGGGGCTCTTACAGAGCCCATGATTGCAGAAGTGAGGAAGCTGATCTCAGACGAAATTGAAACCTCGGTGGATGCAGCGGTCCGGACCCATGTGGGTCACATGGAAAATGCCTTGATGGAGGCATTGGAAAAGAAGCTGGAATCGATGCGGAATGACTTTATGGCGGAAGGAAGCGGGAAGAAGGATAAGGGGAGGTGTACTTACAAGGATTTTATGGCGTGTAAACCTCCCCTATACACTAGTGAGGCAGATCCAATAGCCTGTTATCGATGGCTAGCGGAGATTGAAGTGGTATTCGAATGGAGTCATTGTGAACCGGAGGATCAAGTGATGTTTGCAACCGGTCAACTCCGGTCGCATGCGAAGGACTGGTGGGATATGACACGGGAGGAAAAAGGGAAGGAGGCCATCAGGGCCATGAATTGGGAAGAGTTCAAAGCGGTGTTTTCACTATATCATAGCCCCGAGTCCGAAACGAACAAATTACAAGAGGAGTTGATGCAGTTTCGTCAAAAGAAGGGTCAACCGATTGGGGAAGTAACCAGTTACTTCCTGGATCGAGTGAAATTCTATAAAGAGTTGTTGAGAACGGAGAGGCGGAGGATCTTCCAGTTTAACAACATGCTGAATGCTGATTTTAGGGAGTTCATTAATGCTTCCCGATGTGCAACTCTCGAGGAGCTAATCAATGCTTGTCGAGAGTGAGAGCTGGAACTGAAAAAGCAGGTGGAAAGAGGCGAGAAGTGGGGAGTAGAAAGCAGTTCTACCCCAAACATGAAGCCAAGGGTGAATGAATCACCCAAGAAAGCTGAAAACAAAAAGAGTGGGTTATCTGATTGCCCACATTGTGGGAGAGCTCATAAGGGGGAATGTTTCTTTTTAACAAAGCAGTGTTATGGTTGTGGAAAGACGGGGCATAGTATAGCACAATGTCCTAGTCCGGCTCGGGTATGCTTTGGATGCGGAAAGACGGGCCATAGAAAGAGCGAATGCCCAAACCCGAGTGCGGGGGCGGGTCAAAGCGGAGTGAAGCCAGATATTCCTCGAGCGAGAGGAAGATCTTATCAGCTGACTGTGGAGGAGGGAAAGGTGGATCCAGGGGTAGTGACAGGTATCTTTCTTGTCAATTCTATCCCTGCATATGTATTGTTTGATACGGGGGCGAGTAGGTCATTTGTTTCTTATGATTTTACCCGCCACCCTTCTTTTGTTATTAACAAGCTGTCTGTGCCCTTAGAAGTAGAAATAGCAGATAACAAGAGTGTCTTGGTCTTTGATGTGTCTCGTGATTGTAAAATCTCTTTAGAAGATGAAGAGTACCCTATTGATTTAATACCAATGATGATGGAGAATTCAAGGTGATAGTGGGAATGGATTGGTTATCTAAATACCAAGCCAATGTGGTGTGTGACCGCAAGGTGATTGAATTAATATCGCCGAGTGGGAAGCGGCTTGTTGTTCAAGGAGAAAGAAAGAATGAGATCACGTTGTGTTCAGTAATGAAGGCAAGGAAATACATCCAGCACGGGTGTAAATCCTATCTGGCATATGTGGTGGATACCGAACGCGAGAATAATAAAGCAAAAGCAGTACCCGTTGTGCAAGAATTCTTACACGTTTTTCCTGAAGACCTTCCGGGTATACCACCGGATAGGGATGTGGAATTTCGGATCGATTTGGTACCTGGGGCAAAGCCGGTGGCACGAGCTCCATATCGGCTAGCCCCTACAGAGATGCAAGAATTGATGAAACAACTGTAGGAATTGCTTGATAAGGGATTTATTCGGCCAAGTGTATCCCCTTGGGGTGCACCGGTGTTATTTGTGAAGAAGAAAGACGGTAGTCTAAGGATGTGCATAGACTACCGTGAGCTGAATAAGCTAACCGTGAAGAAAAAATATCCCTTGCCCTGAATCGATGATCTGTTTGACAGTTACAAGGGGCGAGTTGGTTCTCCAAGATCGATTTAAGGTCAGGGTACCATCAGCTGAAGGTGAGAGAGGAGGATGTCCCAAAGACAGCTTTTCGAACGCGGTATGGGCATTACGAGTTCCTAGTCATGTCCTTCGGATTGACTAATGCACCGGCGGCTTTCATGGACCTCATGAACCGTGTGTGTAAGCCGATGTTAGATCGCTCCGTTATTGTGTTTATTGATGACATTTTGGTATATTCGCGGAACGAGGAAGAGCATGCCCAACACATGCATGAGGTGTTGGAAAATTTAAGGCGGGAAAAACTCTATGCGAAGTTCTCAAAGTGTGCCTTTTGGTTACGGGAGGTACAATTTTTGGGACATGTGGTGAATGCTGAAGGGGTATTAGTAGACCCTGCCAAGGTCGAAGCAGTAGCGGGATGGAGAACACCTAAGAACCCGACTGAAATCCGGAGTTTCTTAGATTGGCGGGCTACTATAGGAGATTTATTCAAGACTTCTCCAAAATAGCCTTGCCATTGACTCGACTTACAAGGAAGGATGTGAAATTTGAGTGGGGAGAAAAACAAGAAGAGTCTTTCCGGACCTTAAAGGAAAAGTTAACTCATGCTCCCGTGTTAGCTTTACCCGATGGGACAGAGGATTTGGTGATATATTCGGATGCGTCATACCTCGGCTTGGGGTGTGTACTTATGCAGCGGGGTAGGGTGATAGCCTATGCTTCGAGGCAATTGAAGAGCAATGAGGTTAATTATCCAACTCATGATCTTGAGCTGGCAGCGGTGGTGTTCGCCTTGAAAATTTGGCGGCATTATTTATATGGCATTCCGTGCACCATCTATACTGATCACAAAAGCTTGAAATATTTGTTTGATCAGAAGGAGTTAAATATGAGGCAGCGAAGGTGGTTGGAGCTGATCAAAGATTATGATTGTGAGATTCATTACCATCCGGGCAAGGCCAATGTGGTGGCGGATGCCTTAAGCAGAAAAGGAGATTACGCACCTATTAAGGTGAAATCGATGAAGCTGGTTATAACCTCAAGCATTCTTGATGCAATCAAGGAAGCACAAGAGGAAGCGGTGAAAGAAGAGAATTGGAAGAAAGAGCAGATAAAGGGGGTGTTGAAAGACTTAGTTCACGAGGACAATGGTCTTAAATATCGTTTTGGGCGGATATGGATTCCTAACACGTGCGGGGTAAAAGAGTTGCTCCTAGACGAGGCTCATAAATCTCGGTATTCAATCCATCCGGGAGCCACAAAAATGTATCATGATCTAAAACGTGAGTATTGGTGGCCGGGCATGAAGCGGGATATCGTAAAATATGTGGAGAAATGTTTAACTTGTCTTCAAGTCAAAGCTGAACATCAAAAGCCGTATGGTAAGCTGCAACCCCTCGAGATACCGGAGTGGAAATGGGAGCACATCACGATGGATTTGCTCACAAAGTTGCCAAAAACGAGGAGGAATTTCGATGCTATTTGGGTGATAGTGGACCGACTTACTAAAAGTGCACACTTCTTGCCTATTAGTGAGTCGTATTCATCTGAGGGAATGGCGAATGTCTATGTGGAAGAGATTGTATCGTGACACGGAGTCCCGGTGTCAATCGTGTCGGATAGAGACACTCGCTTCACTTCTAAATTTTGGCGGGAATTTCAGGAGTGTATGGGTACTCGGTTACTGTTTAGCACCGCATACCATCCTCAAACCGATGGGCAAAGCGAGAGAACAATCCAAACACTCGAGGATATGCTGCGAGCGTGTGTGTTGGATTTCGGAGGAAGTTGGGACACTCATTTACCTTTGGTGGAATTCTCATACAATAATAGCTATCATGCTAGTATTGGAATGTCCCCATATGAGGCACTTTATGGGCGGAAGTGTAGAACACCCTTGTGTTGGGGTGAAGTGGGTCAAAGGGAGTTGGCCCATAAAGAGGTGGTCAAGGCTACCAACGAGAAGATTCATATCATAAGAGCGCGTTTAAAGGCCGCCCAGGATCGACAGAAATCGTATGCAGATAAGAGGCGTAGGGATATCGAATTCAAGAAGGGGGATCATGTGTTGTTAAAAGTGACCCCGTGGAAGGGAGTAATTAGATTTCGTAAGAGGGGAAAATTGAGCCCACGATTCATCGGGCCTTTTAAAGTCCTTGCTAAAGTGGGTTAAAATGCTTACCAATTAGAGTTGCCGGAAGAACTGAGTGGAATCCATAATACTTTCCACGTGGCTAATCCGAGGAAGTGTCTAGCTGACGAGGCTGCCAATGTGCCCTTGGATGACATCGTGATTTATGACAAGCTGAATTATGTGGAGAGGCCGATTGATATACTTGACCACAAAACTAAGCGATTGAGAAATAAAGAAATTGAACAAGTAAAGGTGAAGTGGGAGCATAGGAAGGGATCGGACACCACGTGGGAGTCCGAGGAAGAGATGCGGAGATACTACCCCTACTTATTTCGGTATGTACTCCTAGTTTCGGGGACGAAACTCCCTTTAAGGGGGGTGGAGTTGTAACATCCCGGTTTTTTTTTGTATTAATTTGAGATGTTAATATTTTATTATGCTTTATTTGAGTTTTGGGTGAAATAAGCGGGTTTAGAAATTTAACTCGATTAACTAATGGAAATTCTTTTGTTATTGAATTACCTTTATTGATAAATGGATAACTAGAGAAATGTTAGAGGGTTGAGTGTGTAAATTAGAGTTTTAGTCAAGGAAGTGCATAATTATAAACATGAGGGGCCATAGCTGTAATATAGGGATTAAAACAAGTCTGGGATTTACCCCAGACTCATATATCGCGACAGAGAGAGAGAGGAGGGAGTGGAAGGCCAAGTTCTCGAGGAGAAACCATAAATTGAAGCTGTTGGTGGTGGTTTTTGGCAAGGGGAATCCGAAATCCTGCATAGGGAGGTCCATAACTCGTGAATTTGGGGTCTCCATTGAGTATTCTTAGTCAAGTAAGTGTTCTTGATGATAGGGTAAAAATAGGGGCTTCACCTAGAGGTGAAATTGATGCTTGATTATGTGTTGTTATGTGTTTAATTATGTGTCTAGATGAAGCTAAATTACTGCTTGCATGATTGATTCTATGTGTATTTGTTAGAATTGGGATGGGGGTTAAACCCCATCTAGTAGTAATCGAAACCCATTATGGGTTGGGGGTTTTGGATGGTAATTTGAATGAATGGATCCATAATGAAGGTAGGAAATTGTTAATTTGTGCATGAAATCTGGTTGTGTTGTGTCAAAAATTAATAATGGGGATGTATGGAGGTTTCATATGTTACTTTCTAGTTAGGATGGAATGTATGCACATAAGATGTTCGATGAAATGCCTGAATGGAGTTGATGATGTGTGTGAGCTGAATTTTTATGAATTTAGTAGTGATGGAATGTAGAATGTATGCATGACAAATGTGGAATTGAGGAATTTAATCAATGATTTGATTATAGGTGAAGCTAGTGGAAATGCAAATCATCATCGTGAAGGCAAGGCTAAATCCTAAAGGTAACACGTAGCGGTTAGTTATGTATATGTACTTATATGTCATGAATTGTGTAGTGTTCACTAGGTGACAATGGCTATTGACCTAGTATCTAGTGAACACCAAGTACCTAGAGACTTGTTGTTGCGGAATGAGGGACTTGGTATGCAAATGACCAAGTTGGGAAAGCAGTAGTGTATGACCCTCTTTGGGTCGAGCGGTAGAGTTGTGAGGATGTGAGTAATTGTGAAGTTACAATTCTCCAATTTTGGCAACAAGAAAGATTAAGCGGCTTGGCACAACATATGTATGTGTCAAGATATGAGTATGATGAGAAATTGCGGGTGGATATGTGTATTAGGGGCTGGAAAGTGATGAATGCCTTAACGGGTCAACGGGTCGGTTTGGGTGCTAGTTGAATTTGGTTATGTAGTAAATTTGTGATTTTTACGGAAATGCATTACAACCATGAATGATAGGTTATAATGAGTTTCTAGTATTAAAAATGAAGTCAAGATAGGTGAAATTGCAAAGGAATGAAAATGCTGAAAATTTGGCTAAGTTTGGGAAAAATGTCCTGGAGCCCTAGAAAAGGGGTTCCAGGCGTATCGCCTGGAAGTCCAGGAGCTCCAAGCGATACGCTTGGAGCTGCTGGCCGTATTTTTGTTTTGTTTTCTTGATTTTAAATGATGTAGTGTGTTGATTGCTGTTATGTGCCTTCAATACTAACGTGTTACTAGTGTTCTTGGCAGGCAATTGATGGTTGACGGGTCGGGATCGAATCGAGACTTTTGGAACCGAACATCATGTATTTTGGGCTTTTAATTTATATGTTCTGCAGTAGTGAATGTTTATAAGTAAGCTATCATGTAGTTAACGGCGTTAAACGCATGATTTTGTAAATGTGGCTTATGTGATGGATGAAGGTCTATGTATAAGATGAAATTTTCAAACTCTGATTTTTAAAATGATGTTAATACGTTAAAATTGGGATTGGGGCCTTACATATAAGAAATTAAGCAATGTTGGTGACAAATTGCAATTCTTAACTTATCGTTTCAACTCCAAAATCTCCAATTTCAAGTCATTAATTTTCTAGTTGACCTTCAAACACCTCTTGTTGTGACTTGATAAACTTTGCATTGAGATCATCATATTCATACGTCTGTAACTTTCTGATCTCACACTCTGCAAACAGTTCTTGAAGAACACTTTCTCTCTTTTGTTTATAGATCTCAACATCTTTAGTCAATACTTCATTCTTGTCCCGGTACAAAACATTCTCATCTTGAAGCATAGAAATCTTATTTTGAAGTTTCTCAACTGTAACAGCAGTTTTTGCAATAAGAGCAGTAGCCTCTTCATATTTTTGCTGAACAGGATAACTCTTCTCAAACAAGTTCTCAAAATCTTGAGCTGCGTCTAACGCTTCAGCTTTGTCTTTCTCACACTCTTCAGCCAATTGAGCCTTTTTCTTCAAAAAATCCTCATGAATATGAACCAACTCATAATATTTCTTTTGAAAATCTTCCACCTCTTTCTTGAGGACCACAATCTCTTCAGTTGATAATTGACAACTTTGTTTAAAATCTTCAATCTACTGACACAATCTTTTACACTTAAGACATTCAAGCTCTTCTACCTTTGAGCTTGTAGAAACTTTAGGTAATTCTTCTTGTACCAAAGATATACTTGAAGAAGTATCAGACTCTGTTAAAAAACTTTCATCATCAGCATGTTGAACAGTTAAAGCAATTGATATTGGAGTATGATTCTTCTTAACTTCTGAATCTGCATTCCAGGAGAATCCATCTGGATGCATAAATGTATTAGTCCAATCATGAGCAAGAGTAGCAGATTTCTGCTCAACCTTTTCAGCTTTATTTGATGGATGAAAAACTAAATGTGCATGCCGACCAGTCTTTAATTTACTTTTTGCAGAACTTGGACATTCTCGAGCAAAGTGACCATAAACGGAACACTTATAACATTTCACCTTAGATTTGTCCAATCCAATATTTCCTTCCTGATTTAGTCTCTTCTTACCAGTTCTATTGAAAAATTTCTTCGTTCTACGAACCAACATAGCATATTGCGAATTCAGATCCATTGCCTCCAAATGATCATAATCAATCTGATCGTAATCTTCATTTGCTAATTCAGCATTACTCACAGCACCAGTGATAACACCAAAGTATGAAGATACCAATGCAGACATCAACGCATTATAATCATCGATAGTTTGAACAGACAATGCACTTTGAGTCGAAGAACTAGGAATTGACACAGTACAACCAGCAGAAGAATAACTTGGAATTTCAGATTTACCTGCCAGAAATGCTGTTGGAGGAGCAGAACTAAGAATATTAGACTTCCCAGCATTCATTGTAGAATCATTTTCACCATGATACACTGCAGGATTTTGAATTTGTGTAGGAAGTGATTTATTCACCATTAATTCCATATCCTGAGCCTGAATTCTTTGAACCAAATCATTGAAAGACAATCCTGAAAAATCTTTATCATGAGTAATCATCATCACATAATTGTCCCATTTTTCAGGCAATGCTTCCAAGATCTTTTCTTTCATATCAACCTCTTCTTTAGTAAGATTCACCAAACGCATTTCACTCATCAGATGAGCGAATCTTGCAATCAGATTGGGAACTTTCTGACTTTTTCCGATTTCATTATCATAATTCATCATTGTTTGCATCGTAGCTTGAACCGAATTTTGAATAGCCGCGAACGCTTGAAAATCAAACATTTTTGAAAAATTTGTTACTGTTCGCTCCGAACCTCGTCCGAACTTCCTCCAAATTATCACCGATCCTAGTCCGAACCTAGTCCGAAATACAAACTCGCCGAACTATCACCGAACCTGACCTTCGAACGAACAAAAACCAAACAACTCCGAACTAGCACCGAACTTAGTCCGAACACTGACCGATCCCTCACCGAACTCTCACCGAATCAATATAGAGACCGAACTCCATCCGAACCTCGAGTTCGGAGCGGTTATGCCGAACTTGTCCGAACCTCAAACAGGACAAAGTTCACTCGACGCCATTTTCTCGATTTTCAACGTTTTTGACTGGAATTTTCAACAGGAATTCAAGCAAACTTAATAGAAACAACTCTAGAATAAATTTTGAATGAAAAGCACACTCGAAACAATCAAACGAACTAAAAAATGATTGACATTTTCGCAAAAACGTGAATTTGAACTCAAAACTCCGAGATACACTGATTTCCGATTGGTAGAACAAACCAAATGCTCTGATACCACTTGAAAGTGCGTGAGCGTACGGATCTTCTACTTAGTCGTAATGAAATCAATGTAAACGTGTAAAACACAAAGAGTAAATACAAATGAGACTTGTATTAACCACAGAGAACCACAGAGTACATAGAGTAAATGTATAACACGGTAGCTTAGACTGTTCTCTACTGAATACAACACATGAAACGCATATTTATAGTGCTGAAATACGACCGGCCGAACCTTAGGTTTGGCCACACGTTCGGCCATGTCCGAACTCCAGGTTCGGCCTGAGTTCGGACCTCAGCAATCTTGTGTGTATCCTTCTTGTATTCGATACTTTACATGACGATCAAGGACCATGTATCAACAGACTAGTTGCCATTGGAAGCATAAAAGGCCATATCACAGCACAAGGTGATGTGACAAATGGACTGGTAAAATTTGACAGAGTCAATTTTGTTGATACATTAAATTTCAACTTTAGTGTCTCACAAATGTGTGACAAGAATTTGAATTTGATGTTTGATGAGAGAGAGGCTATAGTCCTCAAACCTGGTGTTAAAATTCCTGATGAATTAATTATGCTTAAAACACCTAGGAGAGATGAGCTATACATTTTGGATATGTCAGTTGCTGCACCCTCATGTGGCACTGCCTACTTTATATCCAAAGCCTCTGTTGATGAGAGTGATCTGTGGCATATAAGGTTAGGGCATGTAAACTATAAGAATATGAATCGAATTGTCAATCTTGGCTTGGTTAAGGGTCTTCCTAACAAGCATTTTACATGTTCTGAAAACTGTGTGCCATGTCTCAAGGGCAAGCAACACAGAACCTCTTTTAAGCAAAAAGTTGAGTCTTCTATTTCAAATCCTCTAGAGTTATTGCACATGGATCTCTTTGGTCTAACTAGAGTGATGAGCTTAGGGAAAAGGTCATATTTTTTGTCATAATTGATGATTATTCAAGATACACTTGGGTTTTCTTTCTTAAAACAAAAGATGAAACTGCTGAATTGTTGAAAACACTTGTGACAAACTTAGAAAATCAGTCTAATCTTAAGGTCAAAACAATTAGATGTGATAATGGCACAGAATTCAAAAATCATGTTCTGAATTCATTTTGTGAGGAAAAGGGAATTGTGAGACAATTCAGTGCTCCTAGAACTCCACAGCAAAACGGTGTTGCTGAAAGGAGAAATAGGACATTGATTGAAGCTGGTAGATCTATGTTAGCACACTCCAAGCTCCCTGTGATATTTTGGGCAGAAGCAGTGAACATTGCCTGTTATGTCCAAAATAGGATTTTAATTGTCAAAGGCAAAAACAAGACACCCTATGAGCTTTAGAGAAAAAGAAAGCCAAACATTTCCTTCTTTAAGCCATTTGGTTGTCCTGTTACAATATTAATAACCAATGAGTTATTGCCCAAATTTGCAGAAAAGGCAGATGAGGGATATTTTGTTGGATACTCAGGTGTGTCAAAAGCATACAGAGTGTATAACAAGAGAACCAAAATTGTTGAGGAAACTATAAATGTATCTTTTAATGAAAAATCTACCAACAATTTTGATTCTCAACCCACTTGGTTATTTGATATTGACGCACTAACCACTGCTTTCAACATAACTGTTGATAAGCCTGTGAGCTCCCTAGTGCAGGAACACCATTTATATAGGTTAGCTGATGAACATTGGAAGAGCAACACTGCTAGATATGAGAAGCAAACCTTCTTCTCTTCAATGAGCATCAAACCTATCCTGCCAGACAAAGAAATGAAACTTTCTGAAATAGTTCAAATTGAAGATGACATAGTTTCGGTCGAAGTTCAAGCGGAAATTTCTCCGGCTCAAGTTCAACCGGAAAACTTAATTTCCGAAACTGTTGAGAACACAGATTCCGTGTTAACTGAACCTGAAATTTCAAATGATGATACATCAAATGAATTCAGTTTTGAGCATCTAACCCACATTTTAGAGGATAGCTCTCATGATACAGTTGAATGTTCGGATCCTGTATCACAATTTAGTGTTGTTGACCTTGACCACAGACTTCCTCAGCTCAACATACCCTCTAATGGAAGAAGCCATGAGTTCCCTATGTTTCTTGATAAAAGAATCAACAGAGATCATCCAGTGAGGAATATTATTGGAGAAGTGTCAACACTCGTGTTGACAAGAAGTAGATCTGTTAATGCAAACATTTGTTTGCATGCTGCATTTTTGTCTCAAGAAGTGCCCAAGAAGGTAACAGATTCCTTGGAAGATAATAGTTGGGTAGAGGCAATGCAGGAAGAGTTATTTCAAATTAACAAGCCAAGAGTTTGGGAATTGGTAGATCTGCCTGATGGAGCAGAACCAATTGGCACAAAGTGGGTATTCAGAAACAAGAAAGATGATAGGGGAATTGTTATCAAAAGAAGAAAGCAAGACTAGTTGTGCAAGGCTATGTGCAGGAAGAAGGCATTGATTATGATAAAGTGTTTGCACCTGTAGCTAGATTGGAAGCAACCAGAATCTTTTAGCCTATGTTGCCTTTAAAGACTTCCAAGTATTTCAGATGGATGTCAAAAGTGCCTTCCTGTATGGCCTACTGGAACAAGAAGTATATGTCAAACAACCTCCTGGTTTTGAGGATCCTCATCATCCTAACAGGGTGTGCAAGCTGATCAAAGCTTTGTATGGTCTCAAACAAGCACCTAGAACCTGGTATGAAACTTTTTCAAACTATCTTCTAGAGAATGGCTACAGGAGAGGGGCAATTGACAAAACACTTTTTGTCAAAACTGTTGGTAAGGATATGTTGATGGTTTTATGTAGATGATATCATTTTTGATTCATCTAACACTGTTTTGTGCAAGGAGTTTGAAACTTTGATGCAGTCAAAATTTGAGATGAGCTCCATGGGAGATCTAACATTCTTCTTAGGACTACAAGTGAAGCAAACTGCAGATGGAATCTTTTTGAACCAACCAAAGTACATCCAAGACATGCTGAAGAGATTTGATTTGCAAGCATGCTCAAGTGCAAAAACTCCTATGTCCACTTCCCACAAGTTAACATGTGACTTAAGTGGCAAGCAATGGATGTGCAGATGTACAGGGCAATGATAGGCTCACTGATGTATCTCACTGCTAGTAGACCTGACATCATGTTCAGTGTTTGCTTATGTGCTAGATATCAGTCCTCACCAAAGGAGTCACATATGCTAGCTGTTAAGAGAATCTTCAAGTATCTGAAGGGCCAACCAAAACTGGGTTTGTTGTATCCCAAGAACTCTAACTTCTCTTTCAGAGCATTCACAGACAGTGACTATGGAGGATGTGACATAGACAAGAAATCAACATCAGGTGGATGTCAATTTTTGGGTGAAAGGCTTGTCTCTTGGCAATGCAAGAAACAAACTTGTATTTCCACTTCAACTGCAGATGCTGAGTATATTGCTGCCTCAAGTTGTTGTAGTCAAGTTCTTTGGATCCAAAATAAGATGCTTGACTATGGGATCACATTCATGGAAACTCCTATTCTTGTAGACAACAACAGTGCCATCTCCATCATCAACAATCCAGTAAAGCACTCCAAAACCAAACACATAGACATAAGGTATCACTTTATTATAGATTGTGCAGAAAAGAATCTGATTAAATTGTACAAAGTTCACACTGATCATCAATTGGCAGATCTGTTTATAAAAGCTTTTGATGTGGCAAGATTTTTCTACCTCATCACAGCCATTAGGATGATGAATTTTGAATAAAACTTTTCACAATTTTTAATAAAAGAGAGGCATGTACTTAAGAGCCCGTCTCTTGATACAAAAAGAAAAAGAAAAAGAAAATCTCTTGTGATAATTAGACACCATCTCAGTTCATAGTCAGTAACCTCTATTACACTATGAAAAATTATCACAAATTTTCAAAAATCATGTGTTTCGTTGTTCAGTTTCAAGTTCCGGTTCAACCTGTGAGAAAACAACTTTGAAAATCACCGGGTGAACTTCAACCGGAACAATGCTTTATAACTCACGTTGATAATTTTTTAAGACAATTCTTCCAAGCGGAAAAATTCTCCGCTTGAAGTTCAAACAGAAGAATTTTAGACTTTAAAATAAAGGAGAAAATGGGTTCCACTTGAACTTACGGGCCAACAAAAGTCAAAGTCTCATTTAATTTCCCGGAAGGCACGATTTTCTAAGTGGATACACATTTATTTACCCATTAAGTTTTTAACTATTTAATATCCGAGGTTTCAGCAAATTTACTTTTGGATAATGACATGCTTTACCAAGTTGTACCGTATAACCCATAAAGCATCTGTCACATCACTTACTGAATCGTCGGTTTAAAACCTCTCTCTCCTCCACGTCATCAATGTCAAAGGTAAAAACTCTAAATTACCGTCATTTTTCCCCATTTCTCTCAAACCCCACTCAGAAATTACTCCCAAATTTCTCCCAAAACCTCTCCGTAACTTCTAAATAACCGTGGATTTCTCTCAAATCGATCATCAACAATGGCTCCTAAAGCAAGTTCAAGTGGCAAGAAGCCCGTCGATGACTCAAAGTTCCCCGTAGAGCACAAATTGGTGGCGTACCTAGAACCACCGAGTAAAACCGATATCTACAACGAGATGATCGACTTCCTGAATAGTTCTCATCTTCATCATGCGCTGACAGTCGAAGCTGTGATATATGAAGAAATAATGGAAGATTTTTGGTCTCACGCTAGGGTTACCGAAGGTGACGGCGGTAGTAAACAAATTGTGTCAACAATTCAAGGCACAATTGTGGAGATAGATGAAGCAAAGGTACGAAAAGTGTTGAACCTAAGGGATGAGAATGGATACATGGCTGTTGATTCCAAGAAGTATCTACTCTATTCAGAGACATTGGATATGGTGGTTCTCTGCGAAGCAAAACCATAAAGAAAGGGCAGTTACCATACAACTGGAGGTTTTTGGCTCACACCATCTTAGTTTTCCCAACTCCAATGAAGGGCGGTTTTGATGAGCTTGCTGTTGAACAAGCTTCTGCTTTCTATGCTGTTGTAAAGGGTGAAAATTTCAACTTTTCTAGATTAAATTTTCAAGCCCTAATAACAAACATCCAACCTGAATATATTTACCTGTACCCAAGGTTTTTAACATGTATTCTCAAGGAGGAATACCCCCAAATTGTCTTGGGTGGTAAAGTTTTGGAACCAAAACACCTAACCGAGAAAACTTTTTCGAACTTAGCTTTAAACAAGTATGTTTTTCTTGGAAGGGATACTGACCATCCCCTGCCAATTCCAAGGCAGTTTCCTGGTGAACCTGTTGATGCTGAGGTTCAAACGGAAACTGTTGCAACAACTGAGCCCCATGCTCAAGATGACAGGGCTATCAACCCAATAGCTTCTGATCCCACATCTGTCCCTGCTTCCTCTACTTTAAAAATCTATCAAACCAAAAAGAGGAAAGCATCCACTTTAACTACGACTGCCACTTCCTCATCTGCATCCCCTCCTATCGTTTTCAAAAGACAGAGACAGGTGGTTATTAGGTCTCCTCCACCTAGTACCACAAGCCAACCCGAAGCTTCAAACCCCGCAAAAGGAAAAAAGTTCAAGCGGAAACTGGTCAAACTGGGATATTCTCTTAGGGACGAATCCTCACCTGAGGGGGAGTCATTAGAAGTAGATGTACATTCCCCATCTGAGAGATTTTCACCCATGCAACCCCTATCACCTTGGAATGACGGTGCATGCAATCCTGTTCTAAATGAAGGTGTTATTAACTCACCCACCTCATTACATGAGAACATTCCGATAGATCAGGACACTGCTGCTCTGAACCCCCATTCCTCACCGTAGGTGAATCTCAAGAGTCTTGAAGAGATTCATGCAGCGAGGGCTGTTGCTGCCCAAGTATCCCCACTGGATCTTGGTGCTAGCAGTAACATAACTAAGACCCAAACTGCGGAAATCTTCTCTGAATTAGCACCTGAGGGTCCTTCATTGGAATCAAGGGTTGTTGAAATGGTTGAAGAGAATCCCAGGTGCCAAGAAGCCATGGGTACCACAGTTGATCAATCTCGGATTGATAACTTGGTTTTGTCCAAGGATACTGGTAAAAGGCCAGTTGAGGACAGTTATACACTACCAGAATTGACGAGATTGTACCATACTCTTCAAGCAGAGGTTGATAAATTGAATGCAACTGTTGCTACTTTGGTGAAGGCTACTCCTACTGACACTGAAGCAGGCCCTTCAAACCCTCTCAGAGAAACTGATGAAGTTGTTGATGCTGATGAAGCTGATACTGTCAAATTGGGGGAGAAGATGCCCTCAAGGCCTGTTATGATTGAAATTGAAGAAACTTAGAGGATACCGACTGAATTTAGAGCCACAGCCTACAAAAGAATTGGTGTTAAACCCTTCACAGTGGAAGAAAGTTGGGTAAACATGAAGAGTAGTCAACTGATTACTATCTCTCCTTTTGAAGATCCCAATCTCACTGAGCTAGTACAATCTTCCATGCTGATTGCTGGTGCTCTCCCTGAGCACATAAATTTGATCACAAGACTATTAAAAGATGTCATCTTTCCGGCTGAAAGAGCCAGTGATCAAGCGGAGAAGAACTTTGTCTCCACCAGCAAGGCAGTAAATGATGTTGAAGAAAGCACTGCAGTTAGCTGATAAAGAATCTGAAGTCACCCAACCTCAAGTGGTGACTGAAGTTCTAAACTCTGTTCAACCGGAAGATCAACCAGAAGCTCAACTAGTCGTTCAACCGAAAACTGAAGCAGAAACCCAGGTGGAAGTAATTCAAGTTGATGAGAATACTCCTGATCCAACCTATGGCCCTGGTTAATCAATTTTTGGGTCTGATCAGCCACCTGTGGTTTAACCGGAAGAACAGGGAAGTGAAGAAGCAGAAAACATAGCTGCAACCTTATTAGTTATGAGGAGTACAGAACCAGTTCAAGCTGAAGAACTTGTTCAATCCGAAACTATTAGAACCATTCAATAGGTGGTCCAAACTCCTAAAGCTGAAGCTGTGTTGAAAATGGTAGAAGATGCCAAAAGGGTAGCAGAAGATGAGAGGTTAGCCAAAGAGCTTCAAGAGGAATTTGATCTATATTCACAGATTGGAGTTTTTGAGAACTTGCTTGAAGAGGCTAAGTCAAGATCCTTTAATTGGAGACTGAAGGAATACAATTTGGATGCTTTGACTGAGGTTGATAGGCAGAGGTTGATTTCTATTGCCTCTCAGATGCCTACCAAGCTGATAAGGAATGATGAGAATTACCTACTGCTGAAGAAGGTAAAAAGGGCCCTTGTGGTTAGAAATTTGAAGACAGAAGAAGAGGTACCTCAGCTAAAAGTCAGAGAACTTTGCAGCTTGATTGACTTAATTTTTCATGAGTTTAAAGGAGATATAGCAGCTGTGAATCCAAATTTAGTGATGCCTCACTTCAGGTACATCATCTAACTTAAATGTTAAACCTGAGCTTGCAAATGATGCAGATATTTGTTGGAACTAATAATAAGTGTGACTGACGCCATCAAATCTATTCTCGAATAATTCGGTTGACGAATCCATTGTGATTTGATTCAGAGACGCGGGTTGTGATGCTCGAGGCTTGCAAGTTTGGACCGAAGACGTTTTCTTGAAAAGTCAACCGTTCGGGTCAACGGTCAACGTAAAAGTCAACGGAAGATCGGTTCGAGCTAGTCAAGCTTCATATTAATAAAATCAACTTTGATTTTATTAATAAATTTTTTTTAGTTGTTTATTTGTAATAAGCTCATTTTTTTGTGTCTTGCTAGTTAGTGGGCTAGTGAGCACATGGGCTCTCCTATATATAGGGTGAGTGTGCTCATTTGTAAGAATGATAATTCTTAGATTGAGTGAGCACCATTCTAGAGAGAGAGAGTCTCACATTGGGTTTGAGCTCAACCCAATGTGACCATGGATTTCCTATGACGAGTTTGTAATCATTCGGTTAGTTGTAATCATTCAACAATAATCAATGAATTGTTTGATTTATCATTTCTTGTTATTTATTATCCTAGATTCTCATCATCCCGTCTCCTTCATCTAATCTTTGTTCTTGCTCAATGTCGAGATTCTTGATGTGAAATCGGTCCTGACAAATGGTATCAGAGCGGGTACCGATCAGATCTCGTCTCACAATGAATCTGATCACTCGAATCTTGATTTTGAGCTTGAATGAGGTGCTGATTGGAAAACCCACTTTGGAGACTTTTTCTTATTTTTGGAGCTGTTTGGATGATTTCTGGATGAATCTGATGATAGATTCTTGTTGTTGGGTTCATTTAGATGTGATTTCATGCTCCATATGTCCAAATCTATGAAGAAATGTGAGATCTGAGCTGAAAGAAATGAAACTGTTAGGGTTTTCACGTTTTTTTGGTGTTCTTGAAGATTTCGAGTTTGATTCTGAGTTTTTGATGATAAAATCAGCATTTTTGGATGAAATAAAGTATGAATCTTGATGGAAAACGCGTTCCGGATCCATTGGGAGCATCGGTTTTGTCTAAAACGCAACGGTTTGGGCAGATCTGGAGAAACACACAGTAGTGTGTGTTTCACGATGTTCTTGGTGTTCTTCATTTTTGTTGAAGATTGCCTTGGTGATTTCACAGCTGATGAAGATGTATTTGGCGATCTCAGGTGAGCTTGAAGATTGCCTTGGCGATCTCGACTGGTTCCTTGCGATCTCGACTTACACCTTAGCGATTTCATGGTTGGCGATCTCTAATAAGCCTTGGTGGTTTCGTGTTTTCCTTGGCGATCTCGAACCAACCTTGGCGATCTCTGCCTTCACCTGGAGATCTCATAACCTTGGCGACCTCGTATAAGTCTTGGCGACCTCGTATAAGTCATGGCGACCTCGAACTTTGGCGATCTCGACTGAATCTCAACAACTGGGTTTTCGTTCGAATAAGCTTCAGACGATTTTGATCGTCAGGATATGTGGAGGATCGAGCTACGAGTTCAGGGAGCTAAAAATCGTGAACTTTCGTTAAGTTTTGATGGAATTATGGTCCAATCACGGTTTTCTGGCGGGTTTCTTAATTTTCCGGTGACTGATTTTAGGGTTTCTGTGGTATCCGTCTCTTTTGGGAAGGAGAAAGACAGAATGACGTGTCATGCATGCATTGGTGAGTTGAGAATGAGTCTCTCTCCTTTGTCAGTCAGCATGTCAACTCTTGAATTTGGCTGTTTCTTGGCGATTGGAGGAATGGAATGCGTGTGGCCCCACAAGACTAGAAAGAGCCGTTGAGGCTATACGCTGGAACAAGCCGATTGGAGGGAAAGGAATGTTGGTGGGCCCCAAGAACATAAGACAACCAATGAAAGGTTGTATGGTTGTCGGTCTCCTATTGGCTGGGCGACCATTCTCTCGGATCCCTCATCTGGCCGTCGGTTTCATTAGATCTGGCCCCTTCGATTGTTTCTTGTGTTTGTTCCTGATTGGCTGAATTTGAAACACACGGATTGTGTTACTTCTTGTGGAGATTTTTAAGACTAATTAATAATTTCAGCATTTTCGTTAAGCACGGGGTTTTCTTGTCGGTTTTTAACAAGATTAACGAGAAAACGCAGCAACGGAATTTCAGAAAAATATTTTTATTGGTCATGGATTTATTCCGCTTATTTTGACCGGGTTTCTAGTTTTTGTTGACTCAAGGCCACGTTAGCTAACGACCACTAATGGACTGGTTTCGCTTCTCGGTTAAGTTTGTGACTGTTTCGTTATGTCTCACTCCAAGTTGTTTAGCTGATGTAGCGCTGATGTCATCTAACCGAATTAACTGGAATCTCAGTTAAATATTGGAATATTCCGTTAAATCTCTAACGGAAGGACCGTTACTTGAATAAAATTGACGGTTTTCTCAGTTTCATTCCATAATGCACTGTTTGACTCAGAACTCTTCACGGAATATTTTTCCGAGCTCGATTTTCTTCGCCAAAATTATGAAGACTCCGGTTATGAATAAATTTTGCATTTATGCTCGGGATCTCAGTTTTTCACCGATTTGACATTTTATTTTCGCATCCAACCCAAGTTCAGTATTTATGGATCATTCACAACTGTCAGCACCCGACTTCCGGTTTTTCGCCATCAAATCTATAATAAGTGTGACTGACACCATCAAATCTATTCTCGAATAATTCGGTTGAAGAATCCATTGTGATTTGATTCAGAGACGCGGGTTGTGATGCTCGAGGCTTGCAAGTTTGGACCGAAGACGTTTTCTTGAAAAGTCAACCGTTCGGGTCCCCGGTCAACATAAAAGTCAACGGAAGATCGGTTCGAGTTAGTCAAGCTTCATATTAATAAAATTAACTTTGATTTTATTAATAATTTTTTTAGTTGTTTATTTGTAATAAGCTCATTTTTTTTGTGTCTTGCTAGTTAGTGGGCTAGTGAGCACATGGGCTCTCCTATATATAGGGTGAGTGTGCTCATTTGTAAGAGTGATGATTCTTAGATTAAGTGAGCACCATTCTAGAGAGAGAGAGAGTCTCACATTGGGTTTGAGCTCAACCCAATGTGACCATGGATTTCCTATGACGAGTTTGTAATCATTCGGTTAGTTGTAATCATTCAACAATAATCAATGAATCGTTTGATTTATCATTTCTTGTTATTTATTATCCTAGATTCTCATCATCCCGTCTCCTTCATCTAATCTTTGTTCTTGCTCAATGTCGAGATTCTTGATGTGAAATCGGTCCCGACAATATCCAACCTCCACCTTCCTTCATATACAACCCAAACCCCTCACCTACAACAGTTCCATCATTTCCACGGTCATTTGCCATGATACCCTACAAATCACCCTCCATCTCCAAAAAGGTAGCCACCAAGCTTGGAAATCCAAAATATAGAACAGACAATTTCACACTTATTTTTCCTCTCAAGAAGAAACCTCCACCTACCATTGACTTCTCAGATATCTTCCCACCTACTCCACCTTCCAGTCCCACTCCAGAAGCTAGAAGACCACCAACCAAAACCACCTTACCTCCACTCACCATCAAAGAACCATCAACCACCAATGCTTCTGCCACCATCACCAAACCAACTAAAGACCAACCTGATCCCTCTTCTCCCTCATCAAAGGGCAAAGCACCTATTGTGCAAGAATCAGAAACTGATTCTGATGAGGAGAAAAAGAAGAGAAAGAGCAGGATGATGCATGCTAAGAAGAAGAAAGATCAGAAGCAAAGGAAAGAGGCTCCACCCAGAAAGAACAAGATTGTGGGTTGGACAGCAGATGAAACAACCTTTGACTTCACTTTCACCTTGGCAAATGGCACAACTTTGGTAGTGAATGCTCACAAAGCCACCAGCATGCTCTCTGGACTTCAAATGACTGACATTTATGTAAAGTTAAGAGAGATTCTGAGTCCATCAAGGGCTGAGCACCTGCTGATGTTACGTATTGAGACAACAGTGAACGAATGTATAATGCTTTTCAAATCCCAGGGTGACACTGACAATGAAGAAGAAGAACCTGTCAGTGAAATCAAATTAATCATTTGGGAAGAAGTTGAGAAGCTGTTCTATGTTTACAGAGCCGATGGCACCTTCACAGTTCATGAGTCCATTTCTGTTCAAAATGAATGGAGTGAAAAATATTGGGAGTCATTCAAATATGTGAAAGTGACCAAACAAACTCTAAAGAGCTCTCTCAAGATTTGAATGCCAACATCAAGTCCTTGGACAAGTAGGTCAAGAAGAAGAAAATTTTTGGGTACAAGTCAGTTTTTGAAGATTGTAAGTAATATTGCGCTTAGAAGATTTCCGGCTGAAAGCTAATTTTGTTAAGTTCCGGCTGAAGTTGAAGTTGAAGCGGACTTCTCCACTTCAAGCGGAACTGGCAGTTCAAGCGGAAAGAAGCAGTTTTGTCATTTAGCAAATATTCCAGGTGAAATCGATTATCCACCAGATAATGAGTTCAACCGGACTTTTCCTGAGATGTCTTTTCAGGAAGTCCAATCCTGCAAAAGCTTCTCTCTTGCTTCTAAATCTGTTCAAGCCGCTCTCCTAAAGTAGTATGTTGCTGTTTAGACGCAAGATATTCCAATTGTCGATGTTTATGCTTTCGGTAGTTTGTATTTGACTTTATATTATACGATCTAGATTAGATCGCATGAGATCAATGGTTGTCATTGATCTCATTAGCACTATATATAGCTTAGTTAGCTCATGGTTTTCACAACGGTTCTCGAACAACTTGTAATAGTGAAGCTTTGAGTTAATGCAAATAGTGTCGAATATTTCTTACTTCGTTGTTACTTTCTTTATGCAATCAAGCCTCACACTAATACAAGAGAACTAATATAAGCTTACGTAAAGTGAAATATAACTTTAATTCCGCAAGGTTATATTTGCAAGTAGAAGGGTTTCTTGTTAAGTTAATTAGTTTAACACCGATCCTATAAATAATTTATATAAATTATATTTTATGATTTCATGAAAACGTTTTGTCATTTTATGTGAAAATTATATTTATTATTATTTTTTTATCTGGTATATATGTATATATATACACATGTTGTTTTATGATTTTATATGACGAGGTGTCATGTAATCGTACGACACGTTTCTATAATTTTATAGGAATTTTAAAAAAACATATAGTTATGGGGTTATAACTACGATTTTATGTGAATCATTTATATAATTATAAATGGGTATTTATGATTTTATGTACACCAATTAGGGGTTGCATTCTAAATATTACACGGACGTATCTTAATACTACATGATTCGGTCAAACACAATGAACACGATGTAAATAAAGCTTTGCTTTATTGATTCACTAAGAGAGGTTACAATGATCTAGAGAGAGAAACACTTTAGAATACACACAGTTAAGAGTGATGATATGACTAGAACTAACTGAGCTCTCTCTAACACGAACTATTTATAGTAACCACATAAGTCAGCGTACCATCCAACGTACCATTGGTACGTTAGCTCCGGACCAACTGGTACGGCCCATGGTATGTTGACATTAAGACTCTTAAATACACTCTGATCTAGATACAATACACGAGACACATTGTAGCATAGGAATATGTTCTAACAAACTCCCCCTTAATGTGTAGTGTATCTATTCTAACTAAACTTCAGTCTTTAATCTTCAGCATCGCTGCATTCGATTTTCAACTTGAAATCTTGTCAGAAATAGAGCTTGCATGGCTGAATCAGAATTTGAACAAACTTTAAACTTCAAGATCCATTTGTGAAAAGATACTACAAACTCCCCTTTTCACCATGCTTGAGTCTTGTCACACAGAACCTGCAATTTCAGAAGACAGAAATGCGGCTTTTCTTTTTTCTTTTGAAAATTAATTTAATCTTGGCGGAAAACTTCTCTTCGAGAATCCAAGATATATTTTTGAAATCATAATTTTGTATCGTGTATCCATTGGTCGAAAAAAATTAGAAACAAAATCTTTTTGGCTTTTTGAAACTTTAAATCAAAACACACCAAAAATCTTTTTGACTTTTCTAAGTTTATGCTAAAACACACCAAAAATCTTTTTGAAAATATTCAAATATGAAACATAAATGCAATACAAACATGAAATACTGAATCACACACTATTTTTGTCTTTTGCGAGAAAGATCACAACTTGGGATCATACTGAACATAACATGTTGTACTACACTTCAATTTCAATTACTTCAGCACAAAAGTCAAGTCGATTACTGGTATAATTTGTCCAACTTAAACTCAGGCACAATCATACTCATAACATCTGGATATGTTATTGTATTGATTAGATTGCTTTGACCAGTGTACCCCACACTATCAGACATACTTAGATATGCATTTGCTTATCACACTTTGTGATTTCACTTGTGATTTAACACATAGTGATTGAATTCATGACATAGTCAACTGGGTTCCATGCAAAAAGAAATAAGAACTTTGAATCATCTACCTTAAGGTCGATCTTTTGATACGCATATAAGGCCTCGGATTTAACAAAATAAGAAAATAAAGACAAGTTGAAATTGTATAACCCAACAACAATCAGGTCGGTACTCCCGTACACGTAGAGAAAGTCCGATGAGTTATACGAAACACCAAAGAAAATAATACAGAACCTCAAACGAACAACTATTAGGTCGATCTTTCGATACGCAAAGAAAGTCCGATCGTTTGAAAAAATAAAGAAAATCAAACAAGTTTAAATCTTTTCAAAATGAACACATGTATACACAGTGACTTCTCAGTTTCTTTTTCACATATCCTTTTAATATCTTGAGATACGCTTCATGATGTTGTCCACATGATTAAGCATTAGTATTTAATGTATATCATATCTGAATACTTTCTGATTTAATGCCGAGCCTACCAAGCACATCAAACAATGATCTTATGGATTTTTCATCTAGTTTATCCATGAGTCAGACACGTAAGCCAATGTACCATCATTTCCCAATGACGTCGGATACAATTTCTCATTTTTCAATGTTTTTGAATTTTCTGTTTTTCTCCCCCTTAAAATAAAAACTCTATTTTTGGATTTTTCATTTTAACAAAAAAAAAAAAAAAAACACGAAGACACTATTTTTGATTTTCAATTTTCTCCCCCTAAATGACATAGGAAATGTAAAAGAAAGAAAATTGACCAATCGATACTGATACCTTTCAGTTTAAGCTTTCAGAAAAACTTTCAGTTTTGTAATATGAAGCAGTGAATTTAAATTATGCAGGAGACTCCATTATCAGTAACTGCTTGAAGCTTGAACTTCACAATCACCGACAGGTCTTCTTGAAGTACCTGCACACTGGACAAAACAATTAGTTTTAAATGACCCGAAGCACACAACTTATGTTCGGCCAGTATCTTTAGTAAAGTCATTTGCATCCTTGCAGGCCGACTTAGGTTGCCACTGCATGTTAGCTTTTTCAGTTTGAACCGAGTCATCATCAGGTGATGAACCACCAATACTTGCATCATATTTAAAAAATTAATTCTTTGAGTAAATTAACCAGAGGTCCTTAAGGTTTACTTGAATAATGGAAAAGGTCCCTAGATTTTTAAAATTATGAAAAAAGTCCTAACCTTTGTGTTTTTGTAACATTGGAGGTCTCGTCGTTAAGAACCCAGTTAGTCTTGACGTTAATTTAATAAAAAGGAAGGACATTTAGGTAATTTTACATTCCATTAATTAAATAAGATTTAAAGTAATATATCCACCGTTTTTATAACCCTAATTAAATTATTTTTATGCCTGATCAATTTTTTAATATCTATACACAGTTTCCTTGAACAATTTCTAGGCAATGTTTCAATTTTGTAATCGACTGTTCTTCCAAAATCTTCCTATAAACGCCAAAATCCTTCACCGAATAACCATTTTTTTGCAAATCCTGACATGAATTTATAAGATCAAAATGAGTAGTGCACATTAATCATTGATATAACATTTGCAAAAAGGGTAACTCCGAATTTGCATCAGAGCACCATGTATAAGATTCCATTTGCATATGCTCCTTTTATTATTAATTAAGATCAAAGCATACCTCATTTCCTTCTCATACTACCCAATCCAAAAATACTTCAGCAACTAACATTGAACTCAAAGAACCCAATTCAAATATATACTTCAGCACTAATTTGGACCCAAAGAATGCCCAGATCCTGCAGGAATATGGAAAAAGATATAACACCAGCAGCAAAGGAATATGGTGTGTTGTTGGAACAATAATCCATAACAGGTGCAAAATGATAAAATTCATTTAAAATGATAAATTTCCATTACAAAGGATTTTCCAACCTTTCTTAAACACATACATCACCATGAACCCATAACCAAATTTCTAAACCAAAACCATTTTTTAAACAAAAAAAAAAAAAAAGCACACAACCATGAACCCTAAACAGAAATATAACATCTTGATCAGCTTATTCCTCTTCAAAATTTCAGCCTCCAATACTTTTTTTCATCATCGAATTTCCTCTTTTGAACTTCAAGCTCGTTTTTTTACCGTAGCAAACCGGGTATTATGCGCACTGAGTGTAAGCACAGTGGTGGATCAACCCTTAAATACAACATTACCAAGTAATACGTTAAAACCAAATTGGGGGATCGATCATAAAGTAGCAGAAATAAGAGCTTACTGGTGTTGGACAGCAGTAGAACCTTAGCCCGGGGTTTAAATCGGTCCATGAGGCGAATTCTTACCAACCTTTCACAAAAGTAGACCACCATTTTCTAGGGTTAGGGAAATGGAGCGATGAGTTTGGGGAATGGAAAAACGCAGGTCTGTTGGGGAGGGGGGATACTTGTTTCAAACTTATTTAATTATTGGAATGTAAATTTACTTAATTGCCCTCCTTTTTATTAAGTTAATGTCAAGACTAACTGGGTTCTTAACGACGGGACCTCCAATGTTATAAAAACACAAAGGTTAGGACCTTTTCCGTAAATTTAGAAATCCAGGGACCTTTTCCATTATTCGGGTAAACCTTAAGGACCTCTAGTGTAATTTACTCTAATTCTTTTGAGATGGAAATTTTGAAGGTATTGACTCAGTAAAAACTCTGCCAGATACATCAATAAAAGTGGCAGATTTATCAGAAAATGATCTTTTTGCAGTTTTAGGACAATCTTGTGCCATGTGGCCTTTTCGGCGATATTGATAGCACAAGCGATATGATCGCTTTGGTTTTTGTTTGTCCTAAAATGCATGACACATATCATCAGTTGCAAAATGATCATAAAAATCATCAAAGGCTTGAAATCAATTAGCATGCACTCACTTTGATGTAGGACTTTGAGGTGTAGAATTTTGATCTAGATGAAGAAGAATCTTTGAATTGTTGACCAACTCTTACATAAATTTCAGAATACTTTTTCTTTTGTTGTTTACCCTCGCATACTTTTTCCATGGTAGATATGAAAACCTGAGCTAGATGATAGATTTGATCAAGATTTGTATCCTTCTTTTCTTTCAGAATCTTCTTTAGCATATTTTGCTTGTCTTGCTTCCCACCTTTCTGATTGTTACTACCCAATCCTGAAAGTTTGTAACCCTGTAGCTTTGACACTTCGACTTAAGAATTAGAAGATCCAACTTTAGCAGATTGAGTAAATTTAGCTTTAATACCCTTTAAGTTGTTTGCTTCGACCAACTCGGCAGCAACTTTTTCTTTAGTTACTTGCTTCTCATCTTTCTCACTTTCCGCTTGCTTTTCATATGACTTTGATTTCTTCTTTTCAGAATTCTCAGTAGCAAATTCAGAATAATCTTGTTTTGCATCAGAAGGATTGATATCAGCCAGAGGATCAGATTGAATAACTGGATGTGGAATCTGATTATACTCTTCTCCTTCAAAAACTTTCTTGAAATTCTCATCTTTGCACAAGTAACTTGTGAAAGAATGTGAATTCTTCAGATTATTCAATTGCCTGTTAAGATCCAAAACCTCAACATTTAAATCTGATATCTTCTTCTGAGCTTCACCCAACGCTTTTTCTGAATCGATTAACTGTTCTGAAGCTCTGTTGAACAAAAACTTTTCTCTTCACATATTTTCATGGGCATCATACACTTCTTGTGTAATTTTATCCACTTGTCCCTTATAAAGGTCTACATTCCTTGTAAACAATTCGTTTTCTTTTGTCAAGTTTGTAACTTAACCTTGTAAACCAGAATCTGCAACTTGATGTTCTTCTTCCAATGTAGTAACTTCATCAAAAGCTTTCTAAATTTCATCATAAGATTTCTGAAGCGAATCCGATTTTGCTTTTGATTGCTAAACAACGCATCAAAATATTTTGTTACTTCCTTTGCTTCCTTCTCCCATTTTTCGGTATTCTTGACTAAATCTTCTTGATTAACAATCAATTGAGAAATTTGTAAATCCAACTCTGCATTTTCATTTTGTAATTTCAAAATCTGTTCTTTATCTTCAACACTCATCCCTTCAAATCTTTTCTGAAACTCTACAAGTTCTTCCATCAACAAACTCTTTTCTTTGATTAAATTCTCTTTAGTCTTAACAAACTCATCAGAATCTTCACATTTCTTCTTGTAAAGTTCCAACTCCTCTTCCTTCTTGTTGTTTTCAACCATCAAAACTTCATTTTCTTTAACCAATTCTCGAATCTTTCTATCCTTTTGTGAACAGAATTCACAAGTAGATTCATAACCACTTACTTCAGAATCAGAATCACTTGTTTCAACTTTCACATTTGCCATCTAAGCTATATGTGAATCTCCAGTGAAACTAGTTTCAGACATAGTTTCCATTATAGTATCATTTGTTTGAAAATGACAAACAAAAGCAGATTTATCTGGAAATTCGTCCGCAAAGTGTTATTCCCAATCAAAACCTTCTTGAGCCACCATAGGTTTAGTTTCTATATTATGAAGATGTTTATCCGAATTACACTTTTCAGATGATTATTGATTGTATTCACGAGCAAAATGTCCGAATTTGGAACATTTGAAACATTTAAGCTTTGACTTATCTAATCCAAGTTTTTCTCCTTGAATAATATATTTCTTTTCATGTTTCTTCATAAATCTTCTTCCTCTTTTAATTAGTATAGCAAACTGCCAATCCAAATCTAACTAATGCAACTGATCATCATCCGTCTAAGTTAAGTCATCTCCAAACAAACCACCATTACTAATTTGACTAAATATTGACCCAAAAGAAGATGATGTGAAAGCAGAGAACAATGCAGCTAAATCTTCAGTTGTTTGAACTGGAATGGATTTGTTTGTTGATTTATCAGGAATGGTAAAACTACATGTTGGTCCCAAAACAACAATCGTAAACGGTATTTTAAACACAAACAAGTGCAGAAACCTTGTTTGTGATTGATTCGACAAGAAGATGATGAAATAGACTTGATATGAGATGATGCAAATGCAAAACAATCAAATCTTGAATGAAAACCAATCAATCTTCCATTACCTTATGTTTATGATCGGAAATACAAAAATGAAGCAGTAAATCGTAAACCCAAAAGCTACCTACAACCCTACACTAGTGGGTATTTATACTACCCTTACATAAACCTAGCTTGGATCGTAAACAATAATAGGTAACCAGCCCAAGAGCCCCAAAATCGTAAACATCCATTAAGCCCAAGAAAATGCAAGCCCACATGTCTAATGTTCATGCCTCACAATATATAGCCCAACAATCTTCCCCTAGGCATGAACCATTAGAATGTCTACGGAAGAAGCAAATCAAATTTGAAGGTGTCAAACTCCTTCCTTGACCACCAATCACGTTCCACATGCTGTTCCATGATTCCCACCCTTATAGCATTTTGATAATCATGCTCATCACCAAGAATTGGTTGGGAGGCCAGAAATTTGATATCATGTTCTCCAAACCTCAGCAAATCGACCGGATCATAGAAACGAAATTCTCGCATCTTCTTGCAAACCACCACCACTTCATGAGTTGTTGGATCATAAAACCAGTTATCAAAAATTTTCACTAGAGTACCATCTTCAACCTCATCGAGCATATTGATCACTCGAGTTCGTTTGGTGGGAGGACACCTCACTTCTCCAACTAGCTCATTAGTATTAGGATCAGTACCAGTCTGAACCCATCTTGTATGTTTGAGCTCAAAGTTTGCAAAGTTTTCTTCTAGATGACCCATCAGATTGTCACGGACTAGGTCTCCATGTGCATTCTTCCACCTGTTGATAAAAGGAGCCCTCAAAAAATTTCTCAACTCTGTCTCTGTCTAGGAGTGAAATTGAGCTCGAGATCTGTAGTACTAGAATGGACTGTACCCATCTCTTATCACAGCAAACAGTTTCTTTTCTCCATCATAATGCCAACACAAGATTGGTTCACGACTTCCCCTTTTATCGAGATCAATTTCTCCCATATCAATAGAGTACAGCTTAGGGGGAGGTCCTTGAAAGAAGTCTCTGAACCAATTAACATGGCTTTCATGTGCCATTAAGATGAATCTTCCTCCTCTAGTATAATCAAAGATCTCTATGGAGTTATCACCTTCACCTTCTGGTTCTACTTCAGCAGTTTGGGTACCTTGAGAAGAACTTTGGCCTAGATCACCCTGCGTACTTGAGCTACCAGCTCCCTTTAGATCATCGAACTTCTTTCTCAATTCAAGAATGCCTGCATACAAATACCCAATACTTGCTTCATTCTTACTCTCATTCTCTTTCAATTTCTTGTTTTCTTCCTTTAGTTCTTTTATCTCTCCCTCACTCTTCCTGTTTTGAGATAAAAGAAAATTAATTTATGGATCAACACTTATCTGAAGGTCGATAGGAAGGTCACTAGCTTGAACACTTTCCCCAATAAGTGCTTGATACGGACAAAAACCTGGTATAATAGAAGGCTGGCTTGATTCAGTATAAAAATTTACCCTTACAGGGTTGGGCTCAACAAAAGAGCTTTCAACTTCAAAGAATTGCCTTTCACAAACTGGGTTTTGATCATTTAGAATAGGACTTTCAGTTTGAATCGGAGTTGGTTCTTCGACATCAACTTGATCAGCAACCTGAAGTGTGCTTCCACAATTTGCAGGCTCAGACACTTCCTTATTCTGAACATTGGCACCTGATGGTTCAATCACCATCAGCCCAGAGCTTGTCTTCTGGAACTTAAACCTGATAGTTCTTGGATCAATTTTCTTTCTTGGTGCGGGTTCAGCCAGTGGATCAAGTTCTGCAAACATATCATCAGCAGCAACATTATCATTTAAGTCTAGCGGGATTGAGCCAGCACTTGAAGAAGTGCTCAACTCATCTCTTGTTCTCTTGTTACTGATTGGCTCCAGATTTCCATAAATGTCATCTGACAAATCCTCAGCCTCAGGAAAAATTTCATCCAACACATTCTCCTCATCTGATGGTATATCCTCTGGTTCCCCTTAAACAACTAACGGAACATCATGATCTTCAGCGACAAGTGTATTGACTGCAGGTTCTTCAGGTTCTGGTTCTGGATCTGGATCTGGTTCTGGTTCTGGTTCTGGTTCCCTTGCAACCTCAGGGAAAGCACATCTTTTTGCCCACTCAAGCCTTCCTTAAAATGTGCTCTTTCCCTGATCTTGAGTTTGCAGTCCAAACACACTATCATCCATGAATTTTATATCCAACTTCTCAACTCTTTCTTGTATCATTGGATACTTCCTCAACACCACCATGTGAACAAATCTTGGAGTCATGAGAAATTGATCTCTCGCGCTCAACTCAGCATTACCCACCCAATCTAAGAGCATCATCTTCGAAAAGTTATATTCCCAATCCAATGCAAGTGCTACAAATGTTGTTCCACGCACCTTCTTCAGTTGATCGAAGCTTGTTCTTTTTCCCAAAAATGATTTCTGTAAGTAGTGTGCCAAACACCTCTAGTAGTGTGGCAGTAGCTTTTTGAAGATTGGTGGGAATTTTCCTTCATACCTCAAAAGACGCGCACCCTCTAACACTTCAGTTTTAGAATATTCCATTCTGTCTACTGCTCTATCATTAATATTCAACCCATGGCGAATATCTTCTTCAAGGATCTCAATTCGGCGGTTTTGAATAGTTGCAGTGATCCTTGTTTTATCAGCGTTTGCCCTGGCAGTTCCCCAAAATTTTCTCACCAGTTCTTCATCTACCAGCACGTGTGTCCTGAAAGCATGATTGATCTTGCATACATTCAATACTGCAACTAGAGAGTAGAACAACTGCATGTGTTTCTCTGGAGGGTTATCTAGATAAGCAGGTATGCAGTGGTCTCTTTCAAAGTGAATCTCTTCCTCAATCATCTCTTCTGCCATCTGAGAAACCGAGACAAGTGCATCAGGTTTAATCACATCATTCTTTTAGGTTCTAATCTTTCAATTGAAATTGAAAAGAAACACACTCTTAAAAAAACAAATGTTCAATATTAACTTAAAAATTTAAGTTTGATGAAATTTTAAAACCATTTTATGATTATCTTACCGTTTACGATTTTTAAGCTCAGATGTTAACGGGTATACGATTTGATACTGGGTTTACTATTAGGTCAAGTGAAATCCAAATTAAGGTTCAGTCGTAAACTATATGCCCAATCGTAAACATTATTAGGTCGTAAACACATGGAATCGTAAACACCGTCTGATCGTAAACATCATCTGATCGGAAACACACACAATCGTAAACATCATCGTGAACAACGAAAGGCCGTCTTCTTCATCTCGACGATCGTAAACACAGTAAGCCGCCATGGACGAACCTGCAAAGCTTCACAAACACATTAGAAATAATCAAAGGTGTAAAAGGAACATCTACCACTACCTTTTAACAACAGCAAACACAGAATCGGTTTCCAAACTTGAGAAATCGAAGAGAAAACAACCGAGAGGGAAAAGAAGGCACAACTAGGCAATCGTGAGAAATCAGGAGAAATGAAGCAAAACTGGTTGATTTATAGGTGCTTTACGGTCGGAATGTGAAGGCGAAGATGATGGAGCACTCGATTTCAACAGAGAACGGTCGGAAATGATCGGATTTTGGTTCTCCGGCGAAGAGTGCGGCGGTTAGGGTTTCATGATGAAGGAATCGTAAACACAGAGAAGGAGGGGGAGTGGATCGTAAACACAAAGAAGAGGGGTGGATCGTAAATGAGAGGGTTTTAGGGTTTTTGATAAGAAAAAGTATCATAAAGCCCCCCTCAAGTTTTCAAAACATTTCAAATGTGCCCAAACCTCATTTAAACGCTAAATTACTTGAACAAATGTTAATTTTTTTTTGAACTTTTTGAGAACTACAAAACTTCCCCTTAGACTCATACCCCGAGAACCTGATCTTGATCATCAAATAAAAAATAAAATTTTAATCAGTCAGAAACTTAGGAATAGATAAAAGCTTAAAAAACAAAGATAACCTAATACAGAAATTAAATATTTACTTGCCTTAAAGCTGATGATTTTCATGGATCATACCAGACTTATCTTTGACTGAGGAACCCTTTTCAGCTTCCGTTACTAGACGCTCTAGACGATTGCCAGTATATTTGACCGCATAAACTCACATCCAGTCATTTTGAAATGCTTGATTATGGTACAATATTACCGTGATGTTTAATCGTCCCCACACCCAATTGTACAAAGCAAAACCTACCCAACCTCAGAGTCTATTGAGGATTCACAAACCCCCAACTTGAGGAACCATGCAACACTGTTATTACTACCACTTATTTCATTAATCATCAGTTGGTGATCAGGTCGGCCGCATAAGCAAGCAAAGAAGACCAAACAGAATAATTATTTTATTATCTTTTCTTTTTCTTTTCATATTCTTTCTTTTTCTTTTCTGTGGTGTTATCATAACAGCAGAAACATGGCGTGTGAGAGAGTGAATACTAGGTAGTTACCACTCTCAACCCATTTTTGTTGGGACTCAGTTTTTTAAACCATGTAAACTAGGAAGGGAAACTAAACATATATAGATTTTAAGTTTACTACACTTACATTGATGATCATAGTTTTGGGTTGAGCTTACCGACACATCATCTTTGAGCTGTCTTTCACTTCTGCTTTACACGTGTCAGTCTCCGATTGTCTTGGACATTTATATCACTTCCTTCCAACTCAAGACAAACACAAAATACTTCATAAAAACTTCAAACAGATTTTTAGATTTTCTGAAAATATAACATTTCTTCCCCTGTTTTTATGAGGCTTTTGAGACAAAAGAACATCCCCCTTTTTTTAAAAAAAAATAATACCAAAGAAAGCATAAGACCAAAACTATGTACAAAAGGTTAATCAGATCATTCCTCAAAGACAATCATCCTTAGGCCTTCAACACACATTTCAAAATTTGACGAGGAAGGGGTTTTGTGAAAAGTTCAGAAACATTTTGATCGGAGTTTACCTTTTCAAGCTGAATCAAATTCCTATCATAGCAATCACGAATGAAATGTACCTTGATATCTATGTGCTTTGTTTTGGAATGTTGAACATGATTCTTGACAATTTGCAGAGCAGCAGCATTATCACAAAAAATTGGAGTATCAATGAATTCCATACCGTAGTCAGTGAGTTGATTCCGAATCCATACTACCTGTGAACATCCAGCTGATGCTGCCACATATTCTGCTTCTTCAGTTGACTTAGAAACGGTATGTTGCTTCTTGCTCTGCCATGAGATGAGTCTGTCTCCCAAATATTGACACCCACCAGTTGTAGATTTCCTGTCAAGATCACTACCTCCATAATCGCTGTCAGTAAATGCAAACAATTGAAAATCAATATTCTTAGGGTACCAAAGCCCAAGCCGAGGCCTACCCTTTAGATACCTAAAAATACGTATAACAGCAGCTAAATGAGAGAGTTTAGGATTAGCCTGGTAACGTGCACACATACACTGCGAACATGATATATGGCATGCTTGCTGTCAAATACATGAGTGACCCGATCATTGAACGATACATGAACTCACTTACTGATTCCCCATTTGCATCTGTTGTCAGTAGAGGCCGGGATGCCATGGGAGTAGAGATGGGCTTGGAGTCCTACATCTTGTACTTTTCCAGAATTTCATTCACATATTTTGCTTGATGAATGAGAATCCCAGATTCATCTTGTTTAACTTGTAATGCTAGGAAAAAACTCATCTCTCCTTGATCACTCATCTCAAATTTCTTTCTCATGATATCCTCAAATTCAGTGCATAACTCTTCATTGTCGACCCATAGATGATGTCATCCACATAAACTTGCACCATAATGATATCATTTTTCACCTTCTTTCTGAACAAGGTTTGATCAACCACTCCCCTTGTATAACCATTCTCCACCAAATGCTTTGATAGAGTCTCATACCACGTGCATGGAGCTTGATGCAAACCATATAGAGCTCTATCCAGAAGATACACATGATCTGGATGTTCCTCATCCACAAATCCTGCCGGTTGAGCCACATAAACCTCTCCATTCATTTCAGCATATAGAAAGGCGGTCTTTACATCCATCTGGTGCACAGTAAAGTTAAGATACGTTGCTACTGCAAGGAATATTCGAATTGTTCCAATCTAGCCACCGGTGCATACACCTCATCATAATCAATCCCGTGAACCTGTCTATGACCTTGAACAATCATGTTGGCTTTGTTTCTGACAATTACACCCGTATCATCTTTCTTTTTCTTATACAACCATCTTGTGGGTATAACCTTCTTATTTTCTGGCCTATTCACTAGATGCCACACCCCCAGTTTTGAAAATTGATTCATTTCATCATGCATAGCCTCCATCCAACTTGGATCCTTAAGAGCTACCATCACATTTGGAGGCTCTATCTAGGAGATAAAACATGCAAAAGTTGATTTCACCCATGCGGCTCCTAGTAGTGACACCTGCTGAAACTGATCCAAGCACATTGCTAAGAGGATGATCTCTGTTGATTCTTGTTGCTTGAACATCTGGTACTGAAACAGAGACAGGCAGGTTAGTATCATTAATATTATCATTCGTACGTTGGGTTACAGTCTCCTTCTGATCATCATGAGTTCCTGAAGATTCTGGAACATCCGCATTATCATCCTTAGGAGTTGCTGCTGATACATTGTCACTAACTTTTTCCACAGGCGGCCTTGCTTGAGGAGTTGGAGCAATAATGTCTTCTTCTTCTCCCAAATTATGAAATATATTTGAGAAATTGAAACCTTCAAACAATGACCCATAATCAAAGATCCAGTCTGGCCCATTTCCAGCGTCAGTAGGATTGTCTTCCAACCAATCAACATTGAATGCCTCAATTAACACCTTGGTGGTTTTGTTGTAGACTCGATAAGCACTATTTGCAAAATACCCAACCAAGTAACATTCATCATCCTTTGCTTTGAATTTCCCCACATCAGATTGAATTAGAATAGTGCAAGGACACCCGAACGTCTTAAAGTACCCCACCTTTGGTTTTTCTCCATAAATAATCTCATAAGGCATCTTCTCATGCCGCTTGTTCAAAAGTACCCGATTTTGCACACATAACAAGCAGTGTTGACTGCTTCGGCCCAAAAGAAAATTGGCAATCTTGCTTCACACAGCATAGTTCTTGCAGCTTCAATGAGCGTTCTGTTTCTTCTTTCAGCAGCACCATTCTATTGAGGTGTGTAGGGTGCACTATATTGCCTTTCTATACCCTTCTCTCCACAAAACATATTCAACTCAGCATTCTTAAACTCTGTTTCGTTGTCTGATCTTATTGCCTTTCTATACCCTTCTCTCCACAAAACATATTCAACTCAGCATTCTTAAACTCTGTTTCGTTGTCTGATCTTATTGCCTTTACTTTCTTGTTCAGCTGATTCTCTATGAGAGTAACAAATTGTTTCACGAGCATTGGAGTTTCATACTTGTTTGACAAAAAGAAAACCCAAGTAAATCGAGAGAGGTAATCCACAATCACTAGACAATATGAGTACTTGCTGATGCTTTGTACTTGCATTGGGCCGAAGAGATCCATATGAAGTAGTTGCAACACTGAGGAGATAGAGTTTGTCATTTTAGAACGGTGTGGTAACTTGTGTTGCTTCCCCTTAGCACATGCAACACACTTCTCAACTGATATGAAGTCTTTGATAGAGAGGTTTCTAACATGCTTTCCCTTTGCCAGCTTGCATATTCCAAATGACGATGCCATAATAATGCAAGATTTTCATTTTGCTTAGAAATAAGACAGGCTACATCAGAAGGCAGAGGATTACCCATGTTAAGAAGATAAGAATTTCCTCGTCTTGGTGTACGCATCAAGACACACTCCTCATGAATCATGACTCCAGGCTTCAGAATAATACATTCCTTGTTATTGAACAAAACAGAATATTCTCGATCATAAATCTGCGAAACACTGAGCAGGCTATGTGACAACTCCTCCACATAGTGCACATCAGAGAACATCAAACTGTCATTCTTCACCACACCTTTCTTACTGATCTTGCCACCTACTCCGCCAGCAAATGACACACCTCCTCCATTGAAATCTTGAACCTCTTCCAGAAGTGATAAGTCTCCGGTCATATGTCGGGAGCAACCACTATCAACGTACCAGAGATTGTTGACAGTTCTTCTTGGTTGTCCCTACATGAATCAAAGATCAGTTAGAGTCGGGTACCCAGGCCATAACAGATCTGGGCACGCCCTTGGAGTCAATGTAGTTGACTAATTAAAGGGACACTCCTGATTTTGGTTCAGTTACACTCAAACTTTGAGTGCTGACTTTTGGTTTCCAAAAAGTGTGTTTCTGTGATTTTGACACATTGTTTGAATTCTTTACAGTTGCAGGTTTCTTCTATGGCGATGTGACCTTTTTACCTGCAGGTTCCTTCACAGGTGTCCACTTAAGTTTCAATTTTGTTTGAACAACTTGTTTTGTTTGAGAAACCTCTTTTGATTTAGAAACCTGTTTCTTAACCTTTGTTTTACCTTTAGGTTGAGAAATCCTTTTTGTTTTAGGCACCTGTTTCTCAGCAAGTTCATGTTTCATCTTATATTTTCTTTGGTAAACTCCTTTAGGTTTGTAAGTTGGTTTTGGAGTTTTGGCCACATTCCATTTTTCGTCAACAGGCTTTGTCACCAGAGTTTTTGTGTTTAAAACCTTAGACTATTGAGTCTTCATTGGTTTTGAACTCTGCTTCCCCTGAGACAAAGCTTGTTGTTTTTTATTTTTATTTCCACCTGTCATCATTTTCTGCAACATACTACTCCATGGGTTTTGCGGATAGTATGGTTGATAAGGTCTATTCAGACAATTTGCAGCGAAATGCCCTGGTTTTCCACAATGAAAACAATTCATAGGTCTACGCTCATCACATGATTATAGACATACGACCGCCTTGGGTATGATGACTTCCATTCAGGCTTATCATCCCATTTGTGTTCGTTCTGTTAAAAGTAGACACAACCTGGGGATAAGGAACAATTCCTTGGGTTTAGACTCACGACCAGCTTTAGTATTAGGCACACGAATTTTAAAACCATTAACTACTTCATTAGAATTAGAAACATGCTTTGAAGACATAGACAAGACCAATTGTTTTGACTTGGACGCATTAAGTTCAGACACAGATGCCAGAACATCGTCCTTAGGTAAATCAGAAATTAAACTACTAGACTCATGACACTCTTTGATTTTCAAGCATTCGGTATCCTTCCCAGAAACATCTTTGATCCTTACTTCATCTGCACATGAAATAAAAACGTCAGAAGAACTAACATTATCGTTTAATGGTTCCTGGGATGGACCCGGGTCACAAGTGAATGTCACCGTTTTATTCTGATTACCCAAACCATAGGTCATATGTTTCTCATTTTCTAACTCCTCTTCAGTCATGGGTTTCACACCTACCAAAACACTATCTATGGGAGGTCCCGCTTCATGCATTCCTGATTCAGATCTATCTACCTGATCCTCCTCATAGCTCATGCCTATTATATCTCTAGACACGGGTGGAGGAACACCATTCTTACTTTTCTCAGATGAGCTAATTCCTATTCCTCCTTTATCCCTACCATATTGAACATCAGTTATGTAGGAGGACAATGCTTTACCAGCTTGAAGCATTCTTTTGTTTCTCATCTGATTCAAATCTAATTTCACTTGCATCTCATTGTTCTTATGTTTAAGGTCATTTACCTGTTTTCTAAGCTCAGCTATTTCTAACTTGGCATTATCATACAGTACAGACGTCTGAGAGGCAAGGGCTTGGTATTTCTCTATATCCTGTATCTGGGCTTTGACTTTCTCCTCACTCTTTTCCCATCTACCCTTAAACGAACTTCTAGAACATTGCATATCAAATAATTCTATCTCACTATTCTTCCAAAGTTGTCTAAGGCCAGGAATTAAACGTGCACAAGTGGGATTAGTACATACCTTTGTTTTGTCGACCTCGGCTGCAAATGCTTCCTTGTCTTTGACCAGGTTCTCTTCCTCATCTCCTGACTTCTCCCCAGTGACCACAAATGCATGCTCTTCCTCAGCATCATCTAACATCTTAGCGATCATAGCACGAGACATACTGAGTTCCTTTATTTGAGAAGCCCATTGATATTCCCCACATTCTTACACAACCAAAGCCTTTGACTCTGCCTTTCCCTTACCATCTCCAGCTTTCTTTTCTTCTGGTTTCTCCCTCTTTGGCTTGATGCATTCCCTGGCAAAATGTCCGTACTCATCACATTTGAAACATCTGAGCTTGCTCTTATCAAAACCCATCCTTATCTTATCCTGATCCCTCCATACATTCTTCCCAGTTTTTGCCATAAACTTCTTGGCACGGAAAACTGCCATTGCCATTTGCCATGAAACATCAAGCATTTCCACATCTTCAAGATTAATCTGGTTCAGTTCACCTGACAACATCTCAGTAGGTACTAATGTTCCAGCCATAAGAGCATGATATATATTCATAAATCCCATTCCAAGAGCAAAGTTGGGATCACTTGTAGCATTTGCATCATCAGGGTTAATCATTCCACTAGAATTAGCTTGAGATTGTGCCACGAATGCAGTTGACTTTGTGTTTGAACTTGAACCACTTGTAGACGAACTTCCACCCTGTTTTGATCCCACTTCTTCAGATAAGAGAGCCTGATTCAGTTTTCCTGCCATACTGAGTGAACTTAGATGATTCAGCTCTCTCTGTTTATCATCAATTAGCTTTGACTTCAGTTTGTTAATTAGCTCATCAACAGATAACTCATTTAGCTTGTTGTTATCTTTGATTATTGAAATGTTGGTATTCCAGGACTTGGGCAAACTGTTCAAGAGTTTCAGATTCTTATCCTCCAGTTCAGGTTCAACTTTGTAGCTTGACATTCCAGCGATTAAGGACACAAATTTTTGAACTTGAGCTTCAAAGGACTCTCCTTGAATGTGATTGAACAAATTGAACTTCTGCTTCAGCATTTGTTTATGGCTTGCCTTGATATCGGGATTTCCTTCATATGCCACCTCCAGAGCATCCCAGACTTGCTTTGCAGTCTTGTATTTTTAAACCCTTGAGCAATCTCCAGAGTCAATGCCATTGTCATAATTGCATACGCTCTCTCGTCCTTGTTACATTTTTCCCAATCATCATCCGTGTATTCTGATTCAGTTTTTGCATCCATAATTTTGTCTCCTTCTTTGTGAGAAGGAATGAATGGCCCATTAACAACTGATCTCCAAAGTCTCAAGTCAACACTTTTTGAATGATTTTGAAATCTGTATTTCCATTCAAGAAAGTTTTCAGCCGATGTGAGTCTTAGAGGACGGGTGGTCGATCCAATCTCAAAGTCTAGTTTTTGATACATACTAGTTCAAAATTCATGATGAAAGCTTAGGAAAACTTAAGAAAAAGAAAAGCCCAAAAAGAGTTTTCGATCGTAAATAGTAGTTTACGATTTTCACATACAAGCTGATCGAGAACACGATTCCGATCGTAAACTCAGTCGTGAACTACTCTGGGTCATAAACTAAGTCGTAAACGCCTTTAAATCGCAAACCAAATCATAATCACCAAAAGATACGAACTTGAAGTCGTAAACCACTTTTCCTCAATTGTAAACTCCCAAAAATACTTTCTTGCAGTCGCAAACACAAACTAGCAGCTCGTAAACACTGTCTGATGAAGGTAGACGATCGTAAACTCGACGAACAGCCCAGAAACTGCAGCAAACTTCCACTTTTTCAGCCAAAAACTCGAATCTAATACCGTTGAACCTCGAATCTGATGATTCTTGGCTCTGATACAAATTGTTGGTCCCAAAACAACAATTGTAAACGGTATTTTAAACACAGACAAGTGCGGAAACCTTGTTTGTGATTGATTCAACAAGAAGGTGATGAAATAGACTTGATATGAGATGATGCAAATGCAAAACAATCAAATCCTGAATGAAAACCAATCAATCTTCCATTACTTTAAGTTCACAATCGGAAATATAAAAATTGAAGCAGTAAATCGTAAACCCAAAAGCTACCTACAATCCTACACTAGTGGGTATTTATACTACCCTTACATAAACCTAGCTAGGATTATAAACAAGAATATGTAACCGGCCCAAGAGGCCCAAAATCGTAAACATCCATTAAGCCCAAGAAAATGCAATACCACATGTCTAATGTTCATGCCTCACAATGTATAGCCCAACACTATAACCTGAAGAATAACTAGAATTGTCACACTTCCCAGCGAGAAAAACCGTTGGAGCAGGATTAAAGCTTGAACTTGGATGTGACTTTGCTTTAGCATTCACAGTAGCAGAATTTTCTTCAAAATATAATTCAAGATTTTGAACAGAAGGACTTGCTAACTTTTTCACAATCATTTCCATTTCTCGAGCTTGTAATTTTCTTGTCAATTGATTGAATGTCTAACTTGAGTAACATGAATCATTAGTTAACATCATAACGTAATTTTCCCATGTATCAGGTAAAGCTACCAGAAACTTCTCCTTCAATTCGTCATTCTCCTTTTCAACTTGCACAATTTCAAGTTCATTTATTAAATGTGAAAACCTTGCGATCAAGTCCGACACTTTCTCATTCTCACAATGCCCAATATTATCAAATTCTTTCTTCAAAACTTTCTTTCGAGTCTTTTTATATTGCTCATTACCCTCACACCTTTCTGCAATAGCATCCCACAAGTCCTTAGAAGTTGTATAATTCTTAAATTGATGCATCAAATCTTTAGGTAAAGCCATTGTAAGAAAAATATATGTTTTCTTCTCTCTTGCAAAAACTTTCCGTTCATCAGCATCAAAATCACTTATCATCTTTGGCTTTCTAACACTTAGCATTGGATACTCATAATCCTTTTCAAATGGAGTCCATCAATTAACATCTCGAGAAAATATATATGATTCAAATCGTTTCTTCCAATTATGGTAATCCTCCAATCTTAGCAACTTGGGAACTTTCTAAGTTGTTCCTATTTTTTTTTATCATAATTCATCATGATTTGCATTGAAGTCTGAGCAGTTGAAAATGCTTGAAAATCGCTCATTTTGAAGTTAAAAATGAACGTCAAAACTTCAAACACAAAAACAAAGGTCTTAGAAGCGGATTTTGGCGGTCGAAACCGAGAGTACAGGCTATTAGGCGAGTAAAAGTGTAGATCTCATCGAGGCAGTCGTTTTGGCTGGTATTTGCTCCCGTAACTCTTAACGGTTCTCGAGTTACCAAAGAATCGACTTCCATACCAATAATCTTCACCGTACCATCCACGGACCAATTACAAGCAGTGTACCAGTGAACTCAGCATACCGAGAACCGGCCAAACCAAATCAGAGTACCAGTGAATAGTAGTGTACCACCTTGGTACGGCGTAACTGCCTCTGGACAAGAAATAACCGTCGTGTACCACGGATGAAGATTGCCTTCCGTACCAACATCCAGCGTACCAACAAATCTATGAAGATTGCCTAGCATACCAGTGGATCATCGGGCGTACCATCATATTCATCCGGTGTACCAGCATCGTACCAAACTAAATTTGACTGATTTTTAAGAATTTTGACAATTTGGACTCGAATTTGGAACGGTAAACAACGAAAACACTCTACAAAACGTTTAGAAATCAATTTTAGCACCAGAAACACTCGGAATTAAGAAAAATTTATGAAAAAAAAGAATCCCCAACTTAGAAATCCGAAAATGGATCAAATCAAAGTAGTAGAGCAACCTGGATTGCTCTGATACCACTTGTAAGTACATGGACAGATCTTTCTACTGCATGATTCGATCAAACATAATGAACATGATGTAAATAAAGCTTTGCTTTATTGATTCACTAAGAGAGGTTACAATGATCTAGAGAGAGAAACACTTGAGAATACACACAGTTAAGAGTGATGATATGACCAGAACTAACTAAGTTCTCTCTAACACGAACTATTTATGATAACCACATAAGTCAACGTACCATTGGTACGTTGGCTATGGACCAACTGGTAAGGCCCATGGTATGTTGACATTAAGACTCTCAAATACACTCTGATCTAGATACAATACACGAGACACGTTCTAGCATAGGAATATGCTCTAACAATATGTAATACGTTGATTTTATTCGTTCAAACTCACGTATCCGTATGGTTAAAGTTATTCCCGTTAACCCCGTTGGGGTTAGTTAATCCTCTGTTAAACTCAAGGGGCTTATCTTACCATTTTCTAAACTTATTTTAAATAATCAAACCTGTAAGGGCCATTCTGTAAGTCCCGAAACTTGGCTTCCTATTTTGTAAGTCATCAAGGGCCTAAATCTATAGATTGACCAAACTCAAATTAATCAATACGTGAAATAGTCGATGACGGTACAATCTGGAAAAACACCCCTCCTTAACTCGCGACTTCATTGTGATTAATCACCAGGTTAAAAAAACAATTGATTTTAGTCAATACATCCATCATTTGGCTTTCCATCCTCACACAAAATACGAATCGCTCTCTCTCGTTTTTTTAGCTTTTCTAGCGAACTCGAAATTCCGGCCAACCACCGCTTTTTTACCACCCTTTTCGTACGTCACTGAGATTGTCATCCCTGTTAAGTAACCCAAAACATTGGATTTGGGAAGGAGCCACATCAAGTGTCGGGGTCGACAGGTTTCGGTTTCGTTTCAGCTTTAATAATGCGTCAAAGCTCATCACCGATTCGAGGTAATCACTTCTCTGCGTTAGTCGCACATCCTTCTTTACTTTATTTCTGGTTTCGCGATTTTCCAGTGACCGGAATAAAACTCCGGCCATCGGAGTTTTGGGGAAGAAGATGATGACTGGCTGGAATGGTATACATATTTATAGTGCTGGGTTAAAACACAATCGGGTTACAGCACAGCTGGTTGGGGTGTTTACCTGGGAGGAGGAGGTCCTGGGTTCGAAAACCGGCCACCTCCATTCTTTTGTTTCTTTTTTTTTCTACCCTGCTTTGCTTCTTGAATCAATACTGGAGCCATATAACGCATAAAACCCATGTTCTCCAGGGCTGTTAACAAACAGGCCACTGCCCTAGTGGCCAGCGCTTTAAACCCTGAGGTCACGGGTTCGAGTCCCATGACCAGCATTTTTGTTTTTTTGGTCTCTTTTTAATGATTTTAAGAATTATTTGGTCCAAAACCCAAAACTACTAGATATGTCCATAAAATTTTGACTCGTGAAGCTTTCATAGGCCCCGTTAGGATACTCGTTGAACGTTTACATCATGAAGACATTACGATTTAAATTAATCGAAATTTTATAGCCTCGTTATTATTAATAAAAATTGGTTTTAAACATAGAAATGTATATATATTTGTTTTATTGTCATGTACTTATATACATGCGTACAATTTAAAGATTTTCTTTAAACTCTTGAAAGTTTTGACACGGCATACAAATATATATATATATATATATATATATATATATATATATATATATATATATGACGTATTATTTTGCACACTTTTGACTACACCCATGTACTTATAATTATGAACATATATGTTTTCCCGATCTTCTTTACATATATTATTGGTAATAATATACTCGCATCGGCTTTTGTAAATCCTCGTGATTTTTTTCTAAATGTCGACAAAAGATTCCCCTTTTATGTGGAAAAGGTCCGTATCAATAATTATGATTTTACGTATGGACAATTCCTCAATATCTTGTTCATTCGCAACAAAATATTTTCTTTGTGCGTCGGTAAAAAAAAACATGCTTTTTGGGGGAGAGATACTATTTCAGCAATCGAGTCACAGGTATCTAACATATTCATACCTAAGGCTTTTTCTCTGAATCATTTCATAATAAACGATTTTTAGCACGTATTGAAATTGTCACCTACTTCATATTTGGAATTACTTGATAGCAATACCCTCGTCTAGGCTATGTTACTCATGTGCGGACACACACTTACGTATGTAAAATCGATAGGTGCTCGGTAGTTACGCAAGACTTGAAGTCTTACCAAATTTTAGCAGCGCACCCTAAGGTGAGTTACACAAACTCTTATGTTACGTCCGGGTTTGGACGATAGCACACACAAACACGTTACACCCGGGTTGGGGTGATAACATGACAACTTTTGATGTATGATTAAAGTAGAAATCCAGTATATATCACATGTTCACGTAAAATGCTTTATCTTTCAAGTCCTTACTATATCGAACTGTTAGTAGTAAATAGCTAGGGGATATTGGGTAGTACTACTAGGGTCTGACAAACCCCACTCAGCGGGCACGAAATGCACCACTTGACTGGCGGTCGGACTGAGGATAATGTCAGCCTAAACTTACCGTGATCGAGTAGACACGGGGAAGGCAAATACACGTAAGGATGAAATCCTACACTTTTCAGTTAGCTTCGGTTGCGAACGTTTTAGTGATATTAACTTAGGTTCGCTACCTACAATATGGATTGTACTTGTAATATACATATTTACATACAAATAAAGACTGTTGTATTCGTACTGCATATATATATATATATATATATATATATATATATATATATATATATATATATATTAGATAATACTTATGTGCTTATGTGAACTCACCAACATTAGTTGACACATGCTTCTTGTGCATGCTTTGCAGGACACTAGGACTATCTGATTTTTGGGCACGTACGTTGGTTAAAACATCTTATTTTGGGAACTTATTTGTAAATCTTTTCAACTTGAACTGGTTATTTACTTACCGGGCGCTTGTTTCGTGCGACACTACTTTTCTATGCTTCCGCTAAACTTTAAACTCTGGTTTTGATATTTCCGTTTGGAGATATATTTACATTTGGAACCTTTAACTTATATTTGATGTAACTAATGACTCGGTTCCTGGTTTGGGTCACATCCCACATGGAAAACTCCGTTAGTGGAAATTTGGGGGTGTGACAGATTGGTATTAGAGCCCTTGGTTGCAGAGAACTAGAATTTTCAAAAATTCTAAACTGCAACTGTTTTCTTGAACATTAGTTACAACAATTCCCCAAAACATTTTCTTTCCGCATGCCAAAAGTTGGTCTACCCCTAGAGCTCCTACGGAAGTTCGTCAATTCCTAGATTTAGCGGGTTACTACCGTTGTTTTATAAAGGGATTTTCTCAGTTAGCTCAACCATTGACTGCTCTTAGGCACAAAGGGGTTCATTACAGATGGGGTAATAAGGAAGAGGGTTAAGGAAGAGGCAGCCTTCCAAACTATAATAGAGAAACTCTATACCGCACCTATATTATCTTTACCTGATGGGATTGATGGCTTCGAGGTCTATTGTGATGCATCAATCCAGGGACTCGGATGTGTATTGATGCAAAGAGGTAAAGTCATCGCATACGTGTCAAGGCAACTAAAGTCCCATCAGAAGAATTACACAACTCACGACCTAGAGTTTGGCGCTATTATATTTGCCTTGAAATTTTGGAGACACTACTTATACGGTACCAAGTGTACGATATTCACTAATCACAAGAGTCTCCAGCATATATTTGAACATAAGGAACTCAACATGAGGCAACGTAGGTGGGTCGATCTGCTAAACGACTATGATCTAGCAATAAAGTATCATCCAGGCAAGGCCAACGTGGTGGCCGATGTCTTGAGTAGAAAGGAGCATGTTAAGCCTAGAAGAGTACGAGCTCTGCAATTAACGATCCATACGGGGCTACCGGATAGACTCTGGGATGCTCAGAAAGAGGCCCTAAAGGAGGAAACTTTCGGGTCTGAATCATTACGTGACATCGATGGAACTTCTGAAGTTAAGTCTGATGGACTTCGTTATTATAAGGATCGTATATGGTACCTCTCCATGGAAATCTTAGAGAACTGGTGATAGAAGAGGAGTTATTCGATCCATCCAGGTTCAGATAAAATGTATCAAGACCTAAAGGGGCTCTATTGGTGGCCCAACATGAAGGCTGATATCGCTAGATATGTAAGAAAGTGCTTGGCATGCGTGAAGGTCAAAACAGAACATCGAAAGCCAGCATGATTGCTACAACAACCTAAAATTCCTGGGTGGAAATGAGAAGAAATCTCGATGGATTTCATCACGGGATTGCCCCGTTCTTCTGGCAGTTATGATATGATTTGGGTTATTGTTGACCGGTTAACAAAATCCGCCCATTTCCTAGCTATCAAGGAAAGTGACAAAACAGACAAACTTGCAAAAATTTACCTCAAGGAGATTGTCAAGCTTCACGGAGTGCCTTTGTCTATCATCTCTGAACGAGACCCTAGATTTGCCTCAAATTTTTGGGGATCCTTACAAACGGCGATGAGCACTCGCTTAGATATGAGTACAGTGTATCATCCTCAAACAGATGGACAGACTGAACGTACCATCCAAACTCTCGAGGATATGCTTCGGGCATGAGTACTTGACTTCGGGAAGAATTAGGAAACTCATCACCACTTGTAGAATTATCTTATAATAGCAACTACCATACCAGTATTGGAGCTGCTCCATTTAAGGCTCTTTACGGACGAAAATGCAGATCGTCGATCTGCTGGGCCGAGTTCGGTGAGACCCAAATCACTGGACCTGAACTAGTACACGAGACCACAGAGAGAATCATGTAGATCAGAAACTGCATGGCAGCGGCAAGAGATTGACAAAATAGTTATACAAATAAACACCGAAGGCCGTTAGAATTCGAATTTGACGATAAAGTAGTACTGAAAGTCTCGTCTTGGAAAGGCGTCGTACGCTTTGGAAAGTGCGGGAAGTTGAATCCCCGTTATTTAGGACCATTCGAGATCACCGAAAGCATTGGTCCAGTGGCTCACCATTTAAATCTACCTCCTGAATTGGATGGAGTACACAACATGTTTCACATTTCAAACCTAAGGAAGTGTTTAGCTGATGACACTCTTATAGTTCCATTAGAAGAACTACAAATCGATGAACATCTGCAATTTATCGAACAACCCGTGGAGATCATGGGACGTGAGAAAAAAACTTCAAAACGAAGTAAAATCCCCGTCGTCAAAGTGAGATGGCAATCAAAGCGTGGACCGGAGTTCACGTGGGAATAACTCCCCCTCGTCGTGTGCAGTATCTAGCACCATATAAAACTGTATCTTCTAGCAAACTCCCCCTTAACTTGATGGTAGCTTGACCTTGAATACTTGACGAAGCACAATTTCTTTCATCCTTATCAACAGCTTCAGAAGACTTGAAGTTGTGATTAACTCTTTCCTTTTAGTACCTGGCCAACATAAATAATCTTGACGCAAAACGTGTCTTTAAGACTCCAAGATATAAGTTTTAAAATGTTTTTCGTATCATGTGTTGATGAAACGAAAATAAAAAAGAAGAAAATCTTTTTGGCTTTTATGTAATTTATACTAAAACTCACCAAAAATCTTTTTGATTTTTCTGAAATGAAAATTACAATACAATACAGAATCATACTCTATTTTTGATTTTACGAGAAAGATCATGACGCGAAATCATATTAGACATAACGCATCTAGCACGTTTCAATTTCGGCCTTAATCAACATGAAAGCCAAGATAGTCGCAAATACAACATTTGAGTTTATTTCAGCACGAACCAATCATTTTTATCGTTTTCAGATATGTTTAAGGTAGTTTTATCATGCACTGATAACTCGGCCTCCACTCTATCAGAAATACCAGCAAATCATCATGTTTATCATATATATAAGCAAATTTTCTTAGAGACTTAATCATCCTTGATGAGTCATGCAAAAATAAAGCAGAAACTCAAATACCTAGCAATCAGGTTGGTCCTGTAGACACGTAGAGAAAGCCCAAGTATTTGAGAAAATAAGAAAGCAAAACAAGTTGAAATTGTACAATTCAACAACAATCAGGTCGATACTTTCGTATAAGCAGAGAAAGTCCGATGAATTATACGAAACACCAAAGAAAATGAAGCAGAATATCAAACGAACAACGATCAGGTCGATCTTTCGATACACAGAGAAAATCCGATCATTTGACAAAATAAAGAAAATCAAACAAGTTTAAATCTTTCAAAATGAAAGCATGCATTCATCAGGACATCTCTTATTCTATTTTTTTTAGAATCATCACTCAACATTCATCTAGAAGCAAATAACCAAAGATCATCAGACAAGCTTTATGTTTATATATTACTTGCAGATATCAGATTAGTCATGCACATTCACAGATTTTGCAAGTACCTACAGCCTTTAGACTTAATCTATCCATGGCAGATAACGTATATGCTGATGTACTGTCATTTCTCGCTTTTTTCGGATCAATTTCTCAGTTTTTCATCATTTTTTTCTTATTTTCAAATTTCCTGCCCCTAAAACTCAACAAACTCTATTGTTTGAATTTTCCAAATCCCCCCCCCCCCCCCTAAACATATGAAAGAAAGTAAATGAAAAACAAAAAATAAAATGATCAATCAACACTTGACACATTTTGGAAGATGATAGTTGTGAAAATCAGTATTTCAAAGATAGGAATGATTCAGTTTAACTTAAATCAACCACAAGTATCTCACTGTTAGCAATCTCTCGATTACTAACAGGTCTTCTTGAAATACCTGCAAACACTGGAAAATAATAAGTTCTTAAAACCCCGACCCTCATCCACAACGATGGTAGGTCATCCAGTGTCTTCAACAAAATCTGTGTCAGCCGTAGAGACAACTTTTGGTCTCCATTCCTGTTTTGGTTTCAAACTTTCTGGTGAACCATTGTCAACTGATGAGTGACAATCAGAACTACTACCTAACTTTTCAGTATTAAATATCTTTTTCCCGAAAAAAGTTAGTGTTGGGTATTGGTTCACCAGAAATAATGCCATCAGGATCAACATACATTGTATGTTTGGCATTTGATGATGAATTTTTAGTTGTCGTAGTACAATTATTTGTATAATGACCCTTCTGACAACAAACATAACAACGTCAACTACCAGTTGTCTTGATTGAAACTGGTATTCCAAACTGATCAGTCAAACATTCATCATAAACTTTTGAAAAGACAGGTTTAGGTTTCTTTGGTTTTTGAAATTTTGGAAAACATTTTGGAGAATCATAAAAACCAGAATCATCTCCATAACCAAAGAACTTATCTTGATAATAAAACATGTTCGATTTAGCGGAATGAAATGAATCTAAATTGTTACCGCCTTGTGGTGTAGCATCAGATATACAAGAAGACTCTTCAGAAGAAATCTTTTCATTGGCAGATGGTAAAGATACTTTCTTCTTCCAAAATTGAATCTTCTTATCTGAAAACACCTTTTATTTCTTTTTCTGTTTAGCTTTGAATTCCTTCTTGTCGAAATCCTTAATTGGCATTTCTTTTCCTTCAAATCCTAAACCACCATTTTTCTGCTTGAATTTATATTGAATAGAATTTGGTATCTCATGACCTTGTTTGGCAAGCTTTGTAAATTTATACTTGATTCCTTTCAGATCATTCGACCCGAAAATCAAAGAATCATCTATCACGATCTTAGAAAACTTTGGCAATTTTACTTTTCCTGGATCTCCAGTAAGCACCTTTTCTTTTTCAAGAAATGTAGATTTTGAATCAAACTTCAATCCATTACTATAATCAATCTGTTCTTTACATTTCTTCTTGGATTTGGACTTTGTTTTCTTTCCTGACTGGTATCAGCAAATTTTGCATAATCATGTTGTTCAATACCAAATGGTATAGCTGGTATAGACATTTCAGTATCTATAGGAGCCGAAACTTGATGAAGAGTTGCAACTTTACCATTCTCCTGACTCGTCTCCAACTTATACTAATAATTCGGGAAAGTCGGTGAATTGTTACAATTTTTCAATTTCCTTTGCAAATAAAAAATCTCTATCTTTTATTCAGCTATTTTCATATTAGCTTCCATCACCTCATTCTGCGAAACAATGTACATTACTGACAATATGTTATATTCAATTTTATGACATTCTCTCAAGTTACACTCTTCATGAACTTTGTCAGTAACTTTCTCTATCTGTTTCTTATAATAGACAACATCTTGTTTCAAAATGTTGTTTTTCATTTGAACCTCTCCATTTGTATCACGCAACTTTGTGAGTTCCTCTTGAAGTTGAATTATTCTTCTAGCAGCTTCGACAGCAATTTTATTAACATTTTCATATTTTTTTTTGAAGAGGATAACATTTCTCAAATAAAGCATCAAAATATTTAATAACTTCCTTTTCATTAGCTTTAGCTTTATTGCATTCTTCAACCAAAATATTTTTCTCTGTCAACCATTCTTCCTTAATACTAGCAAATTCCAAACAATTTACACATGATGCAGACACATCATTTTGAATTTCTACAACTAAACCATCACAAACTTTATTTTTCCATTTCTCCACTTCTTTTGTCAGAAAAATATTCTCTTCAGTCAACTTTCCCAACTTATTCTCTAACTCTTCAATATTACCTTGAAACTTTAAATCTTGATCAACTGTTTTCTGGAAAATGTTAAACATATGTTCCTCACACTGTCTCTTTACAATATCCCATATCTTCTTTGCTTTTTGATAATTTCTGACTTGACCTTTAAGAGTTACAGGCAAAGCTAACAGAAGAAGTGCAACAACCTTTTCATTTTGATCATACGATTTCCTTTCTTCACTTGAAAAATCCCGCATCTCTTTAGAATCACCACCATAAGTTGGATATTTATATTCATTTATAACTGATAACCACAATGTTTTATCCAAATCAACAATATATGCTCTAAGAATTTTTACGCAACCATGATAATCGTCAATATTTATCAACTTTGGTACATTATGACGATGACTCGCAATGAATACAACAATTTCATACATTTTGGAAATTGTGAAATTAGATATCAAAACTTCAAACTCGAAAACGAAGGTCTTAGAAGCGAATTTTGGACGTCAAACCGGAGGGTACTGGCCTTTAGGCGAGTAAAAGTGTGGATATCTCCGAGACGGTCGTTTTGGCTGGTATTAGCTCCCGTAACTCTTAACGGTTCTCAAGTTATGTCTGTTTTCGTGAAGCAACGTCTTGTCCGAACTTGATCCGAACTGGATGCGAACTCAAAAAGTTATCCGAACTTCAAACGAGCTGAGTACGAACTAAAAGCTTCAAACCTCAGCCGAACTGTATCCGAACCCTATCCAAACAGTATCCGAACAAGAGGATTTAACCGAACTAAATACGAACTTAAGCAAACTAAAGGTTCGGAGCGGTTACTCAGGCGAACTCCAGATTCAGATGACGGTTATCTCACATACTCACGAGCTCGACTGAACTGAACATGTTTTTTTTATCAAAAAACACGATTTTGAGCAGATATGAACGAGATTTTCAGTAGTCAAAATGATTTTAGCAACAGAAATGTTTCAGTAATTAATTGTACTCGAAAAGTTCAAAGATTGACTCATTTTTTAATGAAAAACACTCGGTTTTGTCAAGAAAACGTAAACGATCAAAGCAAACGTAATAGAGCAACCTGGATTTGCTCTGATACCACTTGAAAAACGTAATACGAATCTTACTAGAGATTTGCTAGATCATAGAGTGAAAACGAGATGTAAATAAGAATTTATTTATTGAAATCACCAAGACTCAATTACAAATTATCTCAAAAGCTCTCTTAAAGAAACACTTCTCAAAAACACATAGTCAGATCCGGTCTCTCTTAGTTCTCTCTCCATTCCTACCGAAATACAAGACAACATATCTATATACTCGATGTGCCAAACCTCAGGCGAACTTGAGTTCGGCTTGATCCGAACTTGCAGTTCGGATGTAGTTCGGACAACAGCAATCTTGCTTTGTCTTGTACTTCACATCGTCTTGTCTTGATACTTCACACGACGCACATATTATGTATCATCGGGAACGAGAGGATCAGATGAGAAAGAAATATCCTCAACATTTAATCAAGGAATGAGTTAAATTTTGGGACAAAATTTCCTTAACAAGGGGATGATGTGGCAACCCTAAAAATTTTCTTTTCCTTCCATAGAATCCGTAGCAACTTAAGGCAATTTTCGAGACGAAAATTACTTAACAAGGGGATGATGTGACAACCGGCTATTTCCCAGGTTAACCCCGTTAATAATTTGTGTTATATTTCAATAATGTATGTTACCTCAGTTAACTAGAATAGTTACACGAGCACTGCACATAAGTCTAGACGTCGGTTGACCAACTCGAATGTGTATAATTTATAATTTATATAAATTATATTTAAAGATTTCATGAAAACGTTTTGTCATTTTATGTGACAATTATAGTTATTATTTTTTTATCTGGTATATATGTATATATATATATATATATACACATGTTATTTTATTATTTTATGTGACGAGGTATCACGTAATCGTACGAAACGTTCCTATAATTTTATAGGAATTTAAAAAAACATATAGTTATGGGGTTATAACTATGATTTTATGTGAATCATTTATATAATTATAAATGGGTATTTATGATTTTATGTACACCAATTAAGGGTTGCATTCTAAATATGTAATACGTTGATTTTATTCGTTCAAACTCACGTATCTGTACGGTTAAAGTTATTCCCGTTAACCCCGTTGGGGTTAGTTAATCCTCTGTTAAACTCAAGGGGCTTATCTTGCCATTTTCTAAACTTATTTTAATTAATCAAACCTGTAAGGGACATTCTGTAAGTCCCAAAACTTGGTTTCCTATTTTGTAAGTTATCGAGGGACTAACTCTGTAAATTGACCAAAGTCAAATTAAAAAATTCGTGAAGCCGTTGACGACGGTACAATTCGGAAAAACGCCCCTCCTTAACTCGCGACTTCATTGTGATTAATCACCAGGTTATGACATGAATTGATTTTAATCAATACATCCATCATTTGGCTTTCCATCCTCAGATAAAACACATATCGCTCTCTCTCTTGTTTTTTTAGTTTTTCCGGCAAACTTAAAATTCCGGCCAACCACCACTGTTTTACCATCCTTTTTGTACATCACTGAGATCGGCGTCCCCTGTTGAGTAACCCCGAAGCATTGGATTTGGTAACGGCACCACGTTAAGCGTCGGAGTCGAGAGGATTCGGTTTCGTTTTGGCTTCGAAAACGCGTCAAAACTCATCACCGACTCGAGGTAATCACTTTTCTGCGTTAGTTGCACATCCTTCTTTACTTTATTTCTGGTTACCGTCGGTTGCGAACGTTTCAGTGACATGAACTTAGGCTCGCTACCTACGATATCGATTCTACTTTTAATATACATACTTACATACGAATAAAGACTGTTGTATTCGTACTACATATTTATATTAGATATACTTATGTGCTTATGTCAACTCACCAACATTAGTTGACACATGCTTCTTGTGCATGCTTTGTAGGACGCTAGGAGTATCTGATTTTTGGGCACGTACGTTAGTTAAAACATCTTATTTAGGGAACTTGTTTTTAAATCTTTTCAACTTGAACTGGTTATTTACTTACCGGGCACTTGTTTCACGCAACACTACTTTTCTATGCTTCCGCTAAACTTTAAACTCTGGTTTTGGTATTTCCGTTTGGAGATGTATTTATATTTTGAACCCTTAACTTATGTTTGATGTAACTAATGACTCGGGTCCTGGTTTGGATCACACACCACACGGTAAAACTCCATTAGTGGAAATTAGGGGTGTGACAGGCTGGCTGCTGATACATCTGTAAGTGTCGATGCTTGGGTGATGTTGTCGATGGTGAAAGTGGTGACATTTGTTGAGAGTTGAGAAGCAGCTGTAGATGAAAGGTCTTGAGGTGACCTCGGAACTCAAGCAATGTTTGAGGGGGTATAGATGCATCAGTGTAGCAGTCCTCGACTATAATATCTTTGCAGTCACAACCGACAAGTTTTTTTGCTCCTTCATCAAATATAATGGCTGCAACACTACCTCTATTATCAGATAAGTTACAGGGAAACTCGATACCTGGTAAGTAAGGTACAGAGTGTCAGTAAGGAAATGTAAACCAATGAAGTTTTGTATAGATGTACAAGTTGTTTTAAAATTTAAGCTTAAGAGGAGAAGCTCTTACAAGTGTTTAGGGAAAGGAAACTTTCCGTGACGTACGCATGCCTATTGGTTTTCAAATGGCATGATTGTGTGATTTCAGGTTGGACATTTGGTCACAAACCATTCTCTGATCTGGTGCAAAGTTTGTTACAACGGCCTCAACAGTGAAGGTACGACCCTGAATACATAATTGATGAGAAAGATATATAAATTATGCCAATGTTTATATAGGCATTAGGTAAGAAGGGAAAGCTTACAAATGTAAGACTTCTTTCAAGGTATAGTAGTTCCTCAATTGACTATTTTGTGAAGTTGCAAGATTGAAGTGCAGGTTGACCAATGGCATACGGGTTCTGATCATTATGCTTGCAAAATTATGTAAGATATGAAGATATAAGAAGGTAATTATGTAACAAAATGCAGCCAATAAATAGTTGGATATGTAACCTGGAAATTAAAGCTTCGGTCTCAAGTGTGGCAGGGTTCAAATATACATAGGTGGCAGGTGTGGATGTAAGCTATAGATTTTCTGGACAAATATATAAAAGGCACTTTTATAATACAGAAAATATAAATAGAATTAAAAGTTATTTGAAAAAGAGTTAGGCTATAAAGAAGTTTGTACAGTGGTACGTAGTCATATTAACCGAGACGGTAACAATTATAGAAGGAAAAGTTACAGCATTCAGAGATGGTCTGTCAAACCTTTATGGTAGGATCATGATTTCAGTCCAAACAGTAAGCACCATAGGCTTGTTGGTGCAAAATATGTGTGACGTGTGTGTATTCCAGTTAGTGTCGTTAGTTGAGATAGTTAGAATAGTTAAATCAAGTTAGAGGGTAGTTTGTGTCAATCTATTAAAGTGGAGGGACTAGTTTGTGATTCAGTAATAATCACATATATGTCATACTTATATGAGAGTTGAAGAATCATAGAAGGTCCGAACTTATAGTTCGGACGTACGCCGAGCTGCCTCCGAACCATGTGTTCGGCGATCACTCAACTGGCAGATGGTATATAATTGTTGCTTGGAGTTCGGAGGTAGGTAGGGACTTGAATAATAACCGTTTTCTCTGAAATCCAATTTACAGGGAGGAGATTTTGATCTTGATTTCTAAGAGAATTGTGTTTAGATCTTTGATTAGGCGCTGTAATCGAGTTTATATCATGTAATCTTTGATCGTTTTGAGCAATAAATCGAGTTTATTTACCTTGTTCGTGTTCTTCGTGTTCGGGTTACGTTTCGGTCCGATTTCGGTGTACAAATCACTAGATCCGACGCTTTTCGTGTTTTCAATTGGTATCAGAGCAACAAGGCCGTGATACTACACCATTTTCTGGATCCAAATCGTGTTTTTTGGCTAAGATTCATCGAGTTTGACTTTTGGAGGTCAAACTTTGCGATTTTTGTTCACAAAATTGGAACAAATTACTGTTTTTTTGGTGTTTTTAATCGGTACAGTAAGCTTCAGAACTTCATTGCGCATCTATATAAAGTTTCCGAATTTGTTTTGGTTAAATTTCCATGAAATCGCAATTTCACAGTGAAGGTTTGTGTTCTTCATGGTTCAACAATGGTGGATTCGTTAATTCTCGATCATTTTGAATGAAATCAGTTGCTACAAGTTCCTTTCGATCATACAAGTCTATTGCAACAATCGGTTTTCAATTTGGTTGAGTTTTGAGAAAAAACAAATTCACCACCTTTATCATTCGCCGGAGTTCTTTCGTTCGGGGTTTAAACCTCATCAAAACCTAGCAACAATGGTACTAGTTTGAATCCTCTCGTTCTCACGAGTCCAACTCAACTTTCGGATTGAATTTTGGTTAAGATTTGAGTAAGATACGGATTTTCAAAGATTGTTGGTGGTGGTGGTTTCACTTGCCGGAAAGTTCACCGGAATTCTCATAAACCGCCGGAATTTTTTTGTGAATTTTCATATTGTTCGACTATTTTGTTTTTTTTTATGCCAAGTTTCACCTTTAGTCCTCCATGTTTCAAAGTTTCTAAAAACAAAATATTAAGATTTCAATAAAACAAACTACAAAGTTTTTTTTTTTTAAAAATTAAAACAAATCAATTGTTTTTAATCACTAATTTTTAAGAAAAATAACAACAAGGTTTTCTTCTAAAAAAAAAAAAAATAACACAAACTTAAAACATTACACAAATTTTTGTGTTTGTTGAATTGATTCGTGAACGCAAAATTTATTTTTGTGTTTATTGAATCGGTTAATGAACATAAACACGTTTGTTTTTGTTTTTGTTTTTACCTTTTTATTTTTCGTTGATTAGTTTCTTTCTTAAAAAAACATAAACATTTTGTCTTTCAAAATTTTTTTTTTCTTGAAAGAAAAATTTACAATTTTTTTTTTTTTTGATATTTTTCATTCGGTTTGTTGAAGCGGAATTATACAAATTTTCAAAATGTATGAAATTGATGCTTTTATTGCTCGTGAACATCAGAATGTGCCAAAACTGATAAAGCTTGAGGATTATCCTAGTTGGGTAATAAGTTTTAAGGCATATGTTGATAAAGTGGATGAAGATTTGTGGATTTCAATTGAGAAAGGTTTTACATATCCAACAAAACATAATGGAGTACCTAAAATGCAGAGAGATCTTTCATTCGAGGAAAAGGAAAGTTATGAAAGAGAACAAAAAGCTTATGATGTTCTCACAATGACATTGCCAAAAGAATTACTGCCTCACTTCAAGACTTGCAAGGATTCTAAAATGTTATGGGATGTTCTTGCTTGGAAATATGCTGAAATGAATCAATCCAGAAAGAAGATTGACACTGAGGAATCTGATTCTTGTGCAAATTGTAAGATTCTGACAAAAACGTGTACTGTTTATACTACCAAACTTGACAGTTATCAAGAACAAAACACCCTTCCAATTCAAAAGTCATCTTCTGACACATCATTGACATTGTCTGAAAGGATTGCATTGAAAGAAAACAAAATTCTTCAGAAAATAGATAGACTTGTCAATGATATTCAAAATGACAAGGAAAAGATCGAGATAGAAAAAGTGTTGGAGGATGTCCAGGTTCACAAAAACAAAGACATTCCAATTGAAGAAGTTCAAAAAGATGGTTTTTCAAAAAGTGAAGCTGCTGAGAATGAATTGAAGCTTAAGAATGAGAATGCGGAGTTGATTGCAAAAGTTTCAAAGATGACTGAAACAAATCATGATTTGATAGAGGAAGTTGAGAAATGGAAGAAAGAAGCAAATGATATGGCTGCGGTTTTTGATGATTTGTTTGCAAAATCAAAAATCAAACTTGAAGGTCTAGAAAACGATGTTGCTGATCTTACTGCTAAAGAATTAAGTCATCAAGAGGACAACACGAAGCTGTTAGATGCTAAAGATGAATTGCTTCGTGAAAACAAGCTTTTGAAGCAGAATGTTGAGATTTATAAACAGAAATGGGAAAAGGTTGTTCAAGAAACATATGATGCTCATGATCAGTTGAGGAGAGAAAAATTTACTCTGAATAGAACAACAGAAGAACTCATTGCAACACAAAAAGAATTGGCTGAAGCGCAAAAGATAATTGCAGATATGAAGATTGAGGTGTGTGATTTCAAAAGACAGTTGCATAATCTCAATAATTCATCATCTTTCACAAATTTTTTGTGCAAAAAGGAGAATTTTCAACAGATTTTTGGTGATGTTATTCTGAAAAATGTTCCACCTCCTGTGGTTATTGAAAATTCTATCAATACTTTGAAAGCAACGGAAGAAGTTTATGATTATTCAAAGTTTGCTGATAATTCTTCTGAGAAGAAAAAGTCAAAGTCGCAGAAGAAAAATGAAGAGAATTTTGATGCTAACAAGAGAACTAAATTTGTTTCAAGTCCCATATTGCTTGATAAGGAAAAGGTTTTTGACGGCAATTCAGGAAAAGTTAAAGTCGACAAATTTTCAGAGATTGTGATTGATGAATCTTTGCTTTCCAATAAAGATGATTTAAATGCCATCAAGGATGAGTTTTCTCGACTTGCTTCACAAGGTCATGAGAAACCTAAGTCGGTAGCAGATAAATCTAAAAAATATGGTGGTCTGGGATATGAAAGCAAAGACGATAACATGAATGTTGGAAATGATTTTCAAGATGTGCTTGAGATAGAAGACATTGTGGAGGATATCAAGGTTCACAAAGAAAAGGAGATTCCACTTGAGAATCATATCTTGTGTGAACCTGAAGCTGATTTTCTGTCAACGAATTCTAAGTTAGCGCGTCAAGAGAGTGATTCTTCTCAACATTCTACAATGTCAACAGAATCCATGTCATCTCCTAAGTCGGTTGATAGGAGGGCTTGCTTTTACTGCAACAAGACGGGACATGTGATTCGTGATTGTGCTACTCGAAAAAGGTTTTCACGTGGTTCATATCGATCGTCATCATCTGATTCAATGATTCTTACTGAGGTAACTATTAGACAAAATCAGAAAAACCAACGAAAGCCAGCTCATCAGAAGCCGGTTGTTGGTAGAATCTCAAATTATGATGATTGGTCACCACAGTTTTCAAAACCAACACATTTTTCAAAAAGAAAACAATTTTTCAATAATGATTTTAAAATGCCTTATTCAAATGAGTTTTCATATTATGGGCATCGACAACATCACTCAAAACCTGAGAAAATGTTGGTCGAAGAGTTATTGAATATGGTTTTAACCAAGTCAAAGTTTTTCAATGGTTCTGATTCGCATCGGGCGAAATCGTCTAAACCATTTCGTTCTTGGAAACAGAAAATGGCAACCTCGGCGGGAAACGATTTTGTTGAGGATACGGGTCGACCCAAGCCGGTTTGGGTTCCCGTATTTAACTAAAAAAATTTGTTTGAGGTTGTGTGCAGGTACTTCAAGAAGGCCTATTAGTGATTGCAAAGTTGCTGATAGTGGAGTATTTTGCCTAAGTTAGCGCTTAACAGAGTTGATATTTCATAAACATTTTTGAGAAAAATGATTTTTCAAAATCTAAAAATCCAAGGTATCCGTGTTGGTCGATCACTTTTATTTTCTTTCCTTTTACTTTCTTTCATATCTTAAGGGAGAGAAATTTTGGAAAATTCAAAAATAGAATTTGTTGAATTTTAGGGGGAGAATATTTGAAAAATACAAAAATAGTGTGATGTTTGTTTCCTAAAAAAAAATGAAAAATTAAAAAAAATGAAAAATATTAAAAAGAGAAATTGATCCAACCATATGAGAAATGATGGTACATCAGCATACGTTATCTGCCATGAATAAAGTAGAAAGAAAAGCTGTAGGTACTTGCTTGACTTGACTGAATGTGCTGAGTAGTCTGATATATGCGAGTATGATATAAAGATAACGCTTGCTTGATAATTGTGGTTACAGACCATGATGGGTACTGTGCATATCTGGCAAAACAAAATGAGAAAGTATCAAAAACAGAATAAAGAGATGTTCTGGTGTATGCTTGCTTTATTTTGAAAGATTTCAACTTGTTTGATTTTCTTTATTTTGTCAAACGATCGGACTTTCTCTGCGTATCGAAAGATCGACCTGATCGTTGTTCGTTTGACGTTCTGCTTTATTTTCTTTGGTGTTTAGTATAATCCATCGGACTTTCTCTGCGTGTACGTGAGTACCGACCTGATTGTTGTTGGATTATACAACTTCTGCTTTATTTTGCATTTCTTATTTTCCTAAACAATCGGACTTTCTCTGCGTGCCTACCAGCCGACCTGATTGTTGTTTGTTTAGGGTTCTGCTTTCTTTTTGCATGAAACACCATGAATTTGATATCTCTATGGCATTTGATTCTGTATAAGCAAGTTTATAATATCAGTATGAGAAATCTGCTGCGAGTAACTTGGCATGAATAAAAGAAAAATTCAAAAATATGAAATAAGCAGTTTGCCAGTATTCCTGATTGTGTGGGTACCATGTTATTAATGCTCGATAAATACACTTAAATTCATATCAGAAAGCTATAGACAATGACCTGCTTTAGCTGAAATAAGCCAAATGGTTGTATTCTCAGTCAGTTTGGCTTGCATGCTTAGTATTTTGAAATTGAAGTGTGTATGATGCGTTATGTCTGATATGATCTCATGTTGTGATCTTTCTCACCAAAAACAAAAAATAGAGTCTAATTCTATATTGCATTTATGTTTCAGTTTATAAAAATCAAAAAGATTTTCAGTGTGTTTTGATATAAACTTTGTAAAATCCAAAAAGATTTTCTTTCTTCTTTGTTTTTTGATCTGATCGACACGAGATACAACAAATTTTAAATCTAAATGTCTTGGTTTCTCCAAAGGAGGAGTTTTGCTTCCAAGATTAAAGTTATGTTTGGAAAAGAGAAACCGCACTTTTGTCTTCTAAAGGTTGCAGGTTGAAATCATCAAAGTCTTTCAGATAAAGATCTCAGAATGGATTTCATGTATGGTTGCAAAGCTGTCAAAGAGTTTATTACTTTCAGAAATGGTTCAGTTGACTTAGTTTTGTTCCTGCCATGCCTACCCTACATCAACTAACAACAGATTCAAAGAGTTTGAAGATTAGATACAGCACACGTCAAGGGGGAGTTTGTTGGTGCAAAATATGTGTGACGTGTGTGTATTCCAGTTAGTGTCGTTAGTTGAGATAGTTAGAATAGTTAAATCAAGTTAGAGGGTAGTTTGTGTCAATCTATTAAAGTGGAGGGACTAGTTTGTGATTCAGTAATAATCACATATATGTCATACTTATATGAGAGTTGAAGAATCATAGAAGGTCCGAACTTATAGTTCGGACGTACGCCGAGCTGCCTCCGAACCATGTGTTCGGCGATCACTCAACTGGCAGATGGTATATAATTGTTGCTTGGAGTTCGGAGGTAGGTAGGGACTTGAATAATAACCGTTTTCTCTGAAATCCAATTTACAGGGAGGAGATTTTGATCTTGATTTCTAAGAGAATTGTGTTTAGATCTTTGATTAGGCGCTGTAATCGAGTTTATATCATGTAATCTTTGATCGTTTTGAGCAATAAATCGAGTTTATTTACCTTGTTCGTGTTCTTCGTGTTCGGGTTACGTTTCGGTCCGATTTCGGTGTACAAATCACTAGATCCGACGCTTTTCGTGTTTTCAAGGCTTATCGTTGTTTCATATGCATATGTAACAACGATAAGTAAGTCTAAATTTTGATATTGTTTTTAAGTGAAATATACTTATATATAGAAAATCATTTCGTGTTAATGTGCCCCTTGCTTTGGTGTAGTTGCAGTGGGCTGCAATTAATATTTACATTTTCATTCCGAGTGCTAGAGTGATCAGTTAGTTGTTAATGAGAGTAAAATGTAGTTTAGATCTGTATGATATTGACTAAAGAGAGGGGTCTAGTACTTATAAGTGATATAAGTTGATTTACCATTTTATCAAAAACTATATGTTCCTAAAATGAAGTTTATGTTTAATGGAAGTTTAAAATATTTGGCTCTTAGTTTAAATGTGTAGGTAAAAAAGTGGCTAAACAAATAGCAATGTATGTTCTGGTACTGGTTTGACCGAAAAGAATGCACCTTGTGTCCAGCAATGTTAAACGGACGTATAGCTTGCCCTCATTGCTGGTTAGGTCTTGGATATGATCAAGATGACCTAAGTTGTCTGTAAAAGAAGAGAATGTAGTAAGCATATAGAAAGCGGAGGTTAGATGCTAGTATAATTTGGCAGAATATAAGATAATTTGTTGATTACCTACAACCTGTGTTTTTTTTTTTTGTCTTTGTACAAATTAAGTTCAGTACGGCTGCAGAACTCAAAGTAAACAATGGGAATTGAACTATCGTCTGGTATGGGTGTTATTGTTGTAGCGGGACCAACCTGCAGGCTTATAGGATGACTAATCGGTTTCTTATATGTAAAGGGAGTGTAGCAGACATAGCATGTTATCAGGTAGCAGCCATTTAGTGAAATTAGGGGTTGCACAATGTCCTGGTCTTCTTTGATGGTAGTAACTGAGACTACATCACTGGGTAATATAGTAGCTGAAGTTAGATGTGCGAAGAATAAAAAAAAATGATACTATGGGCAGAACTTGCCTCTTTGCCACAAATATGTAAAGCACATCTTCTGGATTTAAGTGTGGTGACCATCGTCGTAGGACTCTAATCTCTATTATTTTACCGCCGCCTCGGAGGGCCAAAGATCTAATCTTTTCAATCATCATGATGGGGAGGCTAGATAAAATTAAAATTGTTAAAAATGAAAATAAGTTACTAACAAAAAGCTAAGAAGCATAAATATAAAGTTTAGGAGGTAAGATAAATAAATTGAAGAGGCATAAGCATAAGTTAAAGCAGTGGTAAGAGGATGTTTAAGGCCAATTTAATAAAATGTTTATCAAAGAATTTAATAGAAGGTGTGGTTAATTTTTGTGTTGTATAGGTTAGGTAGGAAAGCTGTAATATGTTGAATAATATAAAAATAGTCTAGCAAAAATATTTATTTATATTGTTTAACTTAACACACAAAAAGAAGAATAGGTTATATGCTTGGCAAGATTTGTATGGGATGTCTGTTAAAGAATACCCATACTAAAAAAAGAGACTATAAGAAAATTATTAATATTTGATAGGTAAATAAATTTGATAGAAGATGAGAAGGGCCAGTGTAAGTTGTGAAAGCAAACGACTTGGTAGATCCTATATTGACAATCCCCTTAAATATATATATATATATATATATATATATATATATATATATATATATATATATAATTTAAATGTAAGTCTTTTATTGTTTGAATGAGCAAGACCTCTATAAGGGATACTTCTTGTAAGAAGTCTGTGTGAACAATGTTTTTTGTTATGTCCTTTGCTAGGCCAGGTTCTGGTACGAGAAGTATTTTTATAGAGGTTGGAGAGGTTGCTCTAGACAGGGCAACGTATAATTGTCTGTGGGTAAAGACATGCTCTGGAAGGTAGATTCCAGTTTTGTCAAGGGAATGGCCTTGACTTTTATTAAATGTCGATTCATAACAAAGACGTGTTCGAAATTGTCTCCTTCTAAAAATGAAAGGTTGGTCATTACTCTTGTGTACAAAAGCGATGCGAGGTAGCATGTGACAAACAATTAAACGGGGGTACCGTTTACATGGCAAAACGTTGGTTCAAGTTTCTAATTAACATGATGGGTGTCCCTGGTTTGAGCTTTAAAATATGAGGTGGTATACTTAAGTAGTTTAGTAGCTGTAAGTACTCTGGTGGATATATAGCATAAACATCGCTACTCTTCTAATTATGAGGAGTTATTGAGTCAGAGCTTGCAAAAGTTGTTAGCAAACCTGGTGATAGATCAAGGATCATATCATTAATTATAGAGGCAGTTGAATTTTTAGGGCAAAAGATTGCGCTTGTTAAAAATGTCTATGAAGTAAGGGAAGATAACACTGATATATCATAAATGAATGATATTAGCTGTTGTAAAGCAGCTTCTGATGGTTCAATAAGGTAGGCCGAAGGAATGGATATTTTCTAAGCATGTAAAGAGCCTGAACTGTGAGGAAAACCTAAACGTCCTTCTCAAATTCCAAGAAGCCAAGTAGAGAAAGCTGCAACAGATTGTATGTCGGCATCAGGAAGATCTGGATGAATAAGCCACATATTCTGGTGAAGATTTACGACAACAAAATGCTACCATAAGGATGGCCTAAATATTGAAAAGGATAAGCGGCAGCTATTAAGGTTTTTTCAACCACGGGTAGGGTTTATCTAAAATTGCCACCAAATGGCTGAGATGAATTGTCAAGAATATCACGCATAGTTTCATCTAATGCCTTAAAACATCATTTTTCAGTGATATTGATATGAATTTTAAAACGGGAATGGGTTGTTCTGCCAAAAGAGAATTTTCCGCCAAAAGTCTTGAAAACTATGTCTTCTTTTTTATGTAACAGAGCTTGTTGACAGTGATATTGATATGAATTTTAAAACGGGAATGGGTTATTCTGCCAGGAGGTAGCAAAAGTGATGCAACACCAGACCCTGCGACTGCAAGGACAATCTGACCAGTAGATCTAAGAGCTTATATAATTGTGGTCCATAAGAAAGTTTTACCAGATCCTCCGTGACCATGGACAAACATGAGTAGTTGAGTTTTAGCGGCTATTGCTGACATGACAGTGTCATATACTGGTAAATGTTCAGGATTTAGATTTGAAAGCATTGTATTATGTAGAAACGCAAGAGCTATTCTGTCATATTTTTTTTCTTCCAAGATCAGTCTATCGTTAAGATACGAATGAACTGATGCACACGGGACTGGTAACCCATAATCTGAGAGGGAAGATGCAGTACTATTCAATTTTAGAAGAAGTTCAAGCTCGTAGAGGACATATTTATGAAGAACAGTCTCATCAAGATTGGATGTATGTGATGTCATCACTCTTCCGCAACAAGCTTTTATCCCAAAAAGCATGCGGGTTCGAGACATCACAAAAGGCAAGCATTGCGCTAGCCCATGCTGCAACCTTCTGAAAGCAGGACTCCTATTCTCTATCATTTCCTAGCAGACCAAGCATCTTACATGCAATTCGATAAGTGGCACAAAAAGTACCTGATACAGTACGTATGTCTGCTAGGCGCACCCTTTTTATGGCATAGTAGCATACGCAGATAAAATAGTTCACCAAAGGTCGGCTGAATGTATACAAGTCTTCCAATAGAAGGAGTCATGTTAGTTGACATTCGAAGCAATGATCTAGAAGTTTCATCCTATCGATAATGAGAAATGTAATTGACATAAGTGAGATGATGACCTTCAGAATCATAGGAATTATTCTTTAGCCACTCTGTAAGAGTAGTACGTTTAATAAATGGATTAGAGGCAACCTGATGTAAATGAGAAGCAGTCCCGAAGGTTACATTATGCACTTGTTCCAGGTGAACGCAAAGGACCTGAATAGAAGGTTGTCGATGATGAATAGGAAATTTAGTAACTGCCAGGAGGCTTTGTATGGGCAGATATATCTACCATTAACAAAGTTACTAATTTCATCAACAATAGGTGTTGCATCTGAAGTGGTTGGATTTTATGAGGCTGTTTGTTTCTGAATGGCATAGGAATTCCTATCATGACCTTTTGAAATATATTTATATAGATACTTGATTAGCATATTCCAACCACAGTTTTCCACATTGATGTGTGAATAAAATGCCAAACAAAGTTATTTGTTGTAAGGGATTACATAGTCATTGTCCAAAGGAATGCGGAATTTGACAAATGGTATAGAGGTTTCTAAACGCTTATAATGAGCATATCCTTCTTTCTCAAAGTGTGTGTGATAATCTCATACCCTTTAGATAACATTTGGAGCAAACACCGTCCACCATACAGGAAAAACTTTGACGAGCTAAACCGCAGGGCCCGTGCAACATGTGTTTTTGATCTTGTTCTTAATGAGTGATGTGGTGTATCTTCGACTAGACTTTTGGGTGGTAGCTAGGGTGGTGGAGGATGATTGATTGGTGGTGGTACAACCACCAAAGAGGAGGGACGAGAGAGATGGATGTGAGGGGGAGAGAGAACCGATAGAGATTAGAGAGTAGGAAAGATTTAGAAAATGAAATCTTGCATGGATTTGGTAATTGATCTCCTATTAATGGTGATGGTGATGTGGTGGTGGTGGTACAATGGTGGTGGGTGGTGACCATTATGGCGGTGGGGTCCGCAAGGTGAGGAGTGGTGGTGGTGGTTTCAGGTGATAGATAGATAGATAACAAGACTAAAGTATATAATACTCGAGATAAAGACTAACTGAAATAATAATCGATTAAACAATAAATGATAAACAGGTTGACCGGGTGTTTCAAGAGCTTTAATATGAAAACGGTTCGTCCAAGACTAAAAAGATATATTCTCGATAAATAGAAGTCGCCCAAAAATGCGAGAGACGAGGAGAAATGTAAATTTTTAAAATATATATTTATTTTGACTATTCATAAAAACTTTTAATCCCCAAGATAAATTACCCGTGCCTAAGTACTTAGATAAAAACATAGATCAAATTAATCGTAAAAATAAATAATTAACATGTAATCATAGTTAAAGTAGATTAACTAACGTATAAGCATAAGTCCAATTTTACGGTTGTTACACTGGTCAAAGTACAACATTAAGTAATATCAAAGACCTATGTTCCATGAACTCAAGCCCAAGTATGTGTCTCAGATCAAAGGATACAAAGATACTACCATTTTTTACATCACTAATGACGCCGATCCATGAAGTGACTTTGAAAGCACTCACGTCCAATATTCACCGTTTGTAAATATCTGTGAATTAGGTGATAAAGTGGGTATTAGTTAATTCGGTTGAAGTTAATATCACTCGGGATGACTCTTCAATGGCATAGTTAGTAAACTGTTTATTTATAAACTTCCCTTAAGATTTTTTCTAGCAGGTGATGTAACATTTGCATTTTACCCGGTTGTGAAATCAGAGGCATTTTGGAATTTCACGTTTTACCGATTTGTAATTTATTAAGTACCGGGAGAATTTTCAGGTATTTATAGCCCAAAAAATGTTTTTAGATGATTCATAATTGTTTTTCAAAATAAAATACTTAATTGAGATCAATTGGATTCAAATTGGATCCCTTAAATCGAAAATAAAGCAATTTCTAATTTTTACGCGATTTCGATACACGATTCGTCGTTTACAGGGAATCTTGTATTTGGATTTCGTATGTAAATTTAAACATATTTATGAGTCTAATAATCTCATATCATGTCACGATTCATCACACACTTAATCGAGTCGCGAAACGTTGGTGAATTGCCCAATATCGATACGTATGTCAAAACCGACCAAAATCACGTTATATGACCTTATGTGTGAATTTGTATGAGATACATGGCGTATTAATATTCTTTTTGAGTATATTATATATGTTTATGATGATGGGAGTATGAATTGGGTAATTTGGGTGGACTCGAAAACATCAAAAAATGAAGAACCGGCACGCAAATCGAAGATTCGGTGAAGATTTAGTTCGAGCATGCACCAAACGTATCGCTTTGAGAAATTAGATGCTCTAGGAGATACGCCTAGATTGATTATTTCAGCAGAACCCTAGTTATTCACAAGCATCATATCTTCATTTGGCCTCCTTTCTCCAACCCTAAAACACCCAAAACGGCCATTATTTGCTGGATTACCTAAAGATCATCATCTTTGTAGCTTTGGGGCTAAATTTGTGATGATCTAAGCTCTAATAATCATTGGTTTTCATCCTCTATTATCGGTATGTGTTAGGTCTTGTTTTTTGCTTGCCTTGAATGCATCAAGATCTGATTTTTATAAGGAATTAGGAGCTGATCTATATTGTATATACTATTGAATGATAGATCTTTGATTTCCATAATCAAGATTAGGTTTTTATGATGATATTAGGTTAGATTTATGTTATGCATGATGTTAACTGATTGATCTAGTGAATCCATGACTAAGACATGATTTTTATAGTGTTTCTAGTCTAGATACAGGTCATGCATGCTCTAAAAGTTTAGACCTAGTGATTCCAAGGTTTAAGTTATGATCTTTATGTCGAATGATGGTACCTTTATAATCAAAATTGAATTTTTAGGGTTTTATTGTTAGATCTACTTAAATCTTGATAAAGGTTGCAAATTTATGCATGAATCCTGTTAAAGATACAAACTTGATGATAGATTAGGGTTAGACCTATGTATTTGATCATCAAGATTTGATTTTTATTTTTCAAAATGGCTAGATCTATATTATGCATGCTATCTAGGGTTAGATGTATGTTTTTGATCATCAAGTTTAGATGTTTATGCTATAATATAACTAAATTTATGCCACGTATGTTCTCCCATGATTAGATCTATTAATTTCATGATAGAATATGACTATATCCATACTATGTATGATTAGATCTATTGATTTCATAATATAATATGACTAGATCTAGGACTTTCTTGATAAATCTAGGGTTACCTTGTTAAATTGGCATGAAATATGGCATGATGATTACGTTGACCTTGTTTGACTTCCAAGATGGCATGTATATTAGGACTCCAATAGTTGTTGATACATAGTAGTGCACCGTGTGAAGTATCAAGTTACATCAAGTCAAAGAACAAGTTCAAGTCAAAGGTTGACAGGCCAAACCTGGTCCAAACTTGCGGTTCAGACTTGCCGAACTCAAAGTTCGGACAGCGATCGTCCAGTGCCTATAAATAGTGTGTTTGTTCTTTGTAATGGTACGAGTTCTGAGGGTGAGAGATTCTGTTAAGTGTGTGTTCGTATAGTGTTTTTCTGTGTCAAGTTTCTGAGTGTTAGACTGATTGTAATTGCATCTTTGATCAATAAAACAATCGGTTATTTACGTTTCGATCTCCGTTATAGCTAGATTGAGTAGACGATCCAATGCTCTTGCATTTTTAAGTGGTATCAGAGCTTTCTGGTTCACTCTACTGATCTGTGGTTGCTATATTCGTATTTTTAAACGTTTTTGGTGTTTTCTCGAGTGTGTTTACGTGCTTGTGATCATTTCTTTCGAGTTTTCTATGTCAAACTTGATCCTAAATCATTCCTTATCATTTTTCCTATCCGACTGCTGCAAATCTCATCAAATTCTCTTCAAATTCGAGCGTTTTAGAAAAATGAGTTTGAGGTTCGAATTGTTCAGGTCAGGTTCGGAGTAACTACTCCAAAGTTCGAGTTCGGACAGAGTTCGGTTTTAGTTCGGAGTGAGTTCGGTCCTTGTTCGGTCATAGTTCGGACATTCTTTCTCATTCGGTAGGGTTCGGTCAAGGTTCGGAGTAGGTTGTAGTTCGGTTAGAGTTCGGAAAGGTTCGGACAGAGTTCGGAGTTATGTTTGAAGTTCGGACTGTGGCTTGAGGTTCGAAGCGAGTTCGGAGGGGGTTCGGACTATCAGATTTAAAATTTTTCAATAATGACGGAATTTCAAGCTTTTGCCGCAATGCAGAGTGCCATGCAGACTATGATAAACTTTGACAACAAAATTGGAACAAGTCAGAAAGTTCCCAAGTTGTTGAAATTGGAAGATTATCAGAATTGGAAGCAACGATTTTCGGCTTATATAAGTACGAATGATATCGATTTGTGGATTCCAATCAAGAAACTTTATCAACACCCGACTGATCAAGGAGATTTCAAGGAAGTTCATACCTTCGATATTGCTAAAAGGAAATCGTACGAGCTTGAACAAAAAGCTTTCGGTTATCTTACGATGGCATTACCCACTAAGTTGCTACATCAATTTAGTACATGCAAGAAATCTAAGCAATTATGGGATGCTTTATCAGCAAGATGTGAGGGGAATGATGATTACAAGAAGAGTCGGAAGAAAGTGTTGAATAAAAAATTTGATAATTTTCAACATTATGACAATGAGAACATTACTGCTCTTGTTTCAAGGTTTTCACATTTGATTAGTGAATTGAAGGTTGTTGGAATTGAGAAAACTAATGCTGATTTGAAGGAGAAGATTATGGAAGCGTTGCCTGAAAAGTGGGAGAACTATGTTTTGCTGATCACTCATGATAAAGAATATTCTACATTGACATTTCACGAGCTTACTGGAAAACTTCATGCTCGAGAAATGGAAATGATAAATTCAAAGAAATCAACTGCTACTTTAAAAAATCCTAAATTGTATCATGGTGAGAATACTGCTAGCATGAATGGTAAAGCAAAGCCAAATCTGAGTTCTGTACCAAGTGTTGCTTTTATGGCTGGAGCTTCAGGAAATTCTGATTCTTCAAAAGGTTGTACTTTCACAATTCCTGATCAATCACATCAAAGTGCATATTCTGTTCAATCGGTGGATGAATGTGCCAAATTGATTGCTGCTCTCATTTCTTCGTCTTTTGGATTGATTATCAATGATCTTGGGAAAGCAAAATTGATTAAAGAAGATTTGAATGAGCTTGATGATGATCAATTGAATGAGTTAGATATGGCATGGACATTTTATAAGAAAAATGGAAAACGAGCGTTTAGTGGTAAATTGGGTTTTGATAAATCAAATATCAAGTGTTACAAGTGTTTGAAGCTTGGACATTTTGCTAGAGAAAGACAACAGCTTTAACGGTTCAAGATGATGGTGTTTATGATTGGGGTAAACATTTTGATACATCTGCTTTGATTGTCACCCATGATCATCAAGAAGATTATAGTTCTGATACGAGTTCCGATACAAGTTCAACACCAAGTTCATATGAATCTGCTGAAAACTTGGAGAGTTTGTTGAAAGAGAATGCTTCATTATTGAATAAAATTTAAAAGCTTTCTGAGGAATTCAAATTGGTTTCTTTGGACTTGGAAGTCTCTAAGAAACATGAGAAGGAATTGGGTGTGAAGAATGAATGTTTGATTAAAGAGATCCAGTTATTGAATGAAGTTTTAGAGATTTCTAAACAAGATAAAAAGGATGTTGAAGCTGCAAAAGCAAAGGTTTGTGAAGAGAGGGATGAGTTGGTCAAAGAAGTTAAGAAATGGAAGAATGAAGCAGAGGATGCTGCTACCGATTTTTAGAATTTGTTTGAAAAATCCAAAATTAAGCTTGATTTGCTGACAAAGGATGCTGTAGAATCTGCTGCTAAAATTGCAAGTTATCAAGGTGTATTGGAAAAGTATTTTCATGAAAAGCGGGAATTAGTTAGTGTGAATAAAGTTCAAACAGCAAATCTTGAGATCCAGAAGCGAAATGAAGATAAACTGAAGAAAGAATTGTTTGAGGGACTGGAAAATCTCCGTATGCAAAAATTTGAGACACACAAAGTTGCAAAGCGGTTGATAGCAACTGTGAAGGAGTTAGCTGAAGCACAACAACAAATTTCTAATCTTAAGATTCAAGTCATCGATGCAAATCGCTTGTTGAACAATGTTTCTAATTCTCAAGTGTTCACAAGCTTTCTGGCTAAGGACAAAAATTTTGAAAAGATGTTTGACAAATAGCTTCGCCTACTGCTCAAATCAAAGAAGCGTTCATAGAAGTGAAGGAACAGGTTGAAGAGTTTGATTATTCAAAGATTTCATCATCTAATTCTGAGGAAGAAAAGGTTGTGAACAAAAAGAAAAATAAGAAAGTAAGAAGAAGAAGGGCAAGAAATCTGAGATTCCTCCTGCTCCTAAGTTGGTTTCTGGTTTGTCGTCTATTGATAATGAGAAATCTGCAACTTCAAGTGACAAGATTCGTTCTCAACCTGATTTTGATGAGACGATCTTTTATGAGCAAAAGAATAAATGAAGTTAAAGCTGAATTTTCAAGGTTGGCAAGGGATAGACACCAGAATTCAAATTCTGAGGAAAAGATTTCTGAAAAGCATGTTGGTCTGGGTTTTAAGGAAAAGAATGTGAAAGCTGAGGAGGTTCCAACATCATCATCCCAAGATTTGAAGAAATTGAAGATGAAAACAGTGAAGAAAGAAGTTTTTAAAGCTGAAAAGGTTCAACCGGAGCGTTTCTACAAACTCAAGGGTTCGAATCAATTGTTTTCTGATAAAGAGTTTCCTCTTCACTGTGTTGATGCCAGAAAGATTTCTAAAGTTTTTGTCAAAGATGTCGTTTCTTTAAACATGAAGAATCAAAAAGCTAACGTTTCTTCTGATGATTCTTATTCTCGAAGCCCAACTTCCAAGTGGGTTCATGATCATCGCCGACAGGTATATGATTCTATCTCTGATCATGCTCGAGATATTCATGTTTGTTGCTCTTCACAGGTACCTCAAAAGTGGGACAAAACAAAACGAATATGTTATATTTGCCGCCGAACAGGGCATATGGCAAAAGATTGTCCACTGCCTGCTGATTCACCTCAGTGGTTTCACAAGAAACCAGTTTTTGGTAAACCTGCCAAACCAATGTTTTTTAATGAACAAGGCAGAGTTTGTGATGAAGTTGAGCCTACATTCTTCTTAAAACAAAAACAATTTGTTCCAGTTTTTCAAAAGACTCAAAATGTAGGTCACCTGTGATAACTTCATCAAAACCTGAATTACCAAAACCACAACAACGGAAACCTAAGGTGGTTTATAAGCAAATTCAGGACACTGGTCGACCGGAAGCAGTCGCTTCGGGTCAAGTTAAAAACTGATGAGTTTGACTAGTGTGTAGGTACTTCTAGAAGACCTATCGAAGATTGCAAAGTTGTTGATGGAGGAGTATTCTGTTTAACTTAAATTTCATGTTATATCTTTTTTACCATGCAATTTTTCTGACAATACCCAAAACTGCAAAGATATTCGTGTTGATTGATCAATTTTACTTTCGTTTTGCATTTTCCTTTGATAAACACCAAAAATAGCGTCGTGTTTTTGTAAAATGAAAATCCAAAAATAGAGTTTTCATTTTAAGGGGGAGAAATGCATGTAAGGGGGAGTAATTGTGAAAATGCATGGTATGGGAAGAAGGTGAATACATGCCAAATATATGAAGAAGGTGAATACATGCAAAATAACACATGCCAAATATATGAAGAAGGTGAATACATGCAAAATAATACATGCCAAATATATGAAGAAGGTGAATACATGCAAAATATATAAGGAAGGTGAATACATGCACAATATAAAATTGTGAGAAATTGATCATTGGGAAATGATGATACATTGGCTTACGTATCTGACTCATGGATAGAGTAGATGAAAGGGCCATAAGATCATTGTTTGATATGTTTGGTAGGCTCGGCAAATCAGAAAGTATTCAAATGTGATATACACTATATACTAATGCTTGACCATGTGGATACATGTGACATCCGAGAATTCCAAGGGTAACTTCCGTTAGACAATCTCCGTTAGTTACGTTATAAGTGTTAACTTAGTAACTAATGCTTAACTAGGCCGAATACGTCCACGACCTTTGGTTGATCACCGAACCCGTCCATATGTGTTATGTGTTTATTTATTTATTGTCATTATGTGCAATGTGATTTAAACGCATGATTTAGTATTGATAATAGAATGTCAATTGGCCTCTTTTTGTTTCCAGCGAAACTACAGGGCGAAACTATAGATTCGCTCGGTAGTCGGCTAGACCATTTGACTTGCATGAGTTCAGAGCCAGTTTCGCTTGGCCAGCGAAACTGCCAGCGAAACTAGCTCCTGATATAAAGTCTATTAAACCCTAATTACATCCCATTTGCATCATCTCCACACTAAAGACCCACACACTCTCCTGGAGTTTCTGGTCAGTCGAGAAGCACCACGAGCCAACGTGATCTCAGCCTCGAGACATCATCCATTCAGACTCTAGATCGAATCGTGAGTCCCAAAACCATCCCTTATGCATTTTCTATGTGTTTTCTTAAAAAGCATGCTTAGATCTTCATGTAATCACTTGATCTTCTGATATCATGCTTAGGAAGGCTAGATCTATCATAAAGTCTGTAACTATACGTTTGAAATCAAACCATAATGAAGATTCATGCTAGTTAGGTCATTTTAGGTTTAAAATATGTTTTTGGTGATTTGAATGTGAAAACCCATGTTTAAGGTGTTAAAACTTGTTGTTTGATGTTGGTAAATGTTTATGCATGCTAAATATTAAATCACATGAAGAATGGAAGCTGCTAGATTGATTTTTAGACTAATTTATGTGTTTTCCGCGACCAGCGAAACTGAGCTGTTCTCTGGGCGAAACTATACAGCGAAACTGTATATATATTCATCCAGCGATACTATGTAGCGAAACTATAGTGTCGCCCGCGAAACTAAGTAGACCTGCTCGAACGAAACTACCGAGCGAACCAACCTGAATGAAAGTTCAAACCAGTTTCGAGCGAATCTAGGCTAGCGAAACTGCGTCAGCAGTTTCGGGCGAAACTAGCTAGCGAAACTGTGTCATCGGGTAATCCCTAGCGAAAGTGCTGCCCGTGCACCTAGCGAAACTATGTAGCGACACTAAGTAGCGAAACGATGATCTGACCAAAAGCCCAACTTGTGCAACTTGTTTGAATGTTATGCTATGACTTACATGATTATGCAATAATGAAACATGCTAGGATTTCTGATTTATGTGAACCCTTGTTTATGATCAACCATCGGTGTCGTGTGTCGGTATGTCGTGTCATAGTTCCAACGTGCTATGTTATGGGCCATAGTGACGTAAGTTAAATATTAGACACAAAACTAATACTTAAGACCTAAACGTGTTCTTAGGTCTTCGATAAGCAAACAATATTCGGATTACTTAGCAAGTGTAGCAGTGCAACCAAAGGTGAGTGTCACTAACCCATTTACCGTGAACCCGTTTGGGTCACACCGATTACTTAGCAAGTGTAGCAGTGCAACCAAAGGTGAGCACTTTAACTATACAAAACTAGAACATACCCGATAACGTATGTTATGGACAATACTTTTACAAAACCGCAATACTATGATATCACTAAGCATTTCTTTTCATAAATAAACATTTCATAAGTATATGTTGACACGATTATGATTATGAGACCGGGCCACTGCATGACAAGCCCACCGTGAACTCACCAACCGTTAGGTTGACACTTGCGTGGTTTAAACTTTTGCAGATCGCTGAGGAGTATCCGGAGCGGGTTGGCATGGCACGTGAAGACAATTTTAATTCTGTTTAAACTTAATTGGGAATTTAAAACAATGATTTTGTAAAGCACATGGTTAGTGCTAAGATGTTATTTTTCCGCTGCGTATCTTGAGACTCTAATTTAAGATTTATATATGGACTAACTCTGATTCGTTTAGTATTTGTAACTAATGGTTGTGGTCCTGGTTTGCTCGCACCCTTAAACGGTATAAACTCCGTTAGTAGTTATTTGGGGGTGTGACAGATTGGTATCAGAGCCATAAGTTGCAGAGAACTGGAATCATTTTTGAAAAACGATTTGGGAACTGCAACTTGAAAACCTTAGTTACAAACGAACAAACAAATTCCCAAAACAAAAATTTTCACGTGCCAACCTGAGATACTCGCTCTGTTGTGTAAGTAAAAGCTTAGTACGTATGTATGTATATATATATACATATATATATATAAATATATATGTAGACCGTGTCTAAGTAGTCTAACGGAAAACCTTAGGAAAAATTTCACACACGAATACGAAATGCGAACGCTAATACGCACACTATTCCGGGGGAAGGCGACAACGAAACGATGCTACACGCTACGTCCTGATTTCTACTACGATGACTACGCCGACGGTGACTTTTATGGGAAAGCCGACCTTCGACGATAGCCACTTACGACTTACGACGTTCTCCGACGACGCCTCAATTTTGCACAAAACTTTTTCGGACTAATAGTGGGATAACGGGAAATTGTTAATATACATATTATGGGATATGTATAAAGTATAACTGTGACTGAACACTGGCTACTTTAACTGTCCAGAAAATGTCTGGAAGAGGACACGGAAGGAGCAACATTAACATGACACCTGCACAACTGCAAGCTATGATTAACGAACACGTGCAAGCCGCAGTGGCAGCCGTCCAAGCTGCATACGCCGCACAGGGTAATTATTATGCCGGTTAAGGCACGAAGCGATTATATTTTGACCTGTTTAAACTTAAAACCCGAACTATTATTGCATCAGGAAACCACCATCACTGCACGTTTAAGTCCTTCATAGATTGTAAGCCAATGATGTTTTCCGGCGAAGAAGGAGCGGTAGGACTCCTCAGGTGGATCGAGAAGTCTGAAAAGGTCTTCTCTATGTGCAACTGCCCTGCTGAGAGCAAAGTGAAGTATTCTACTGGTACCTTTGAAGGAGCTGCTCTCTCCTGGTGGAATGCCGAAATCCAGATGATTGGGATTGATGCGGCTAATAACATGGAATGGGAAGCGTTTAAGGAACTGATTATGGAGGAGTACTGTCCCCGTGACCAAGTGAAGAAGTTAGAGGGCGAATTCTTGAATCTGAAAATGACTGGGTCTGAAGTCGAACAGTATACTGCGCGTTACCATGAGTACGCGGTCTTGTGCCCCACAATGGTTGATGCCGAGTTCAAACACATTGAGCGTTATCTGGAAGGCCTCGCGCCTCAAATCAAGGGACTAGTGACTGCCAGCAACCCCACAACCGTGCAGCAAGCCATCCGTTTGGCTCACAAGCTTACTGATCAGGAGATTGAGAAGGGTACACTTCCTGCAAAGGCCACAGAGAAGACTGCCTTAAGTGGAAAAAGAAAAGCTGATGATGAAGCTCCTGAAAACTCAATGAACAATCAGAGTGTTGGAAACAGCACTAGGAGGTCCTATAACTCCCAAGGTCAAAGCAAAAGGTCTGGGAACAATAGTGGAAACAACCGCCAGGGCGGCAATGGTCAAAGCAACTACAAGGGTAATCTACCCATGTGTAACAAGTGTGGGAAGCATCATACTGGTATATGTAGGAGGAATTTGAGCTATGACAAGTGTGGCAAGAAAAGCCATGAGGCGAAGGACTGTTGGACGATTCTTCCTGAACAACAAAACCGCCTAAGGCAAAAGAACAACAACTATGGAAACAACCGGGGCAATGGAAACAACCATGGTCAGAACCGTAACAACAACAATGAAGCTCCCAGAGGAAATGGTAATGGGAACTGCTATGAATGTGGTGCTCAAGGCCACATTAAGAGGGACTGCCCGCAGTTGAGGAGACAAGGAAATGGTAACCAAGGAAACAATGGTGGGAATGGTAATGGTGGAGGTAATGGCAATGGGAATGGTAACAACGGGAATGGTGGAAATGGTAGAGGAAGAGCTTTTGTCATGGGTCAAGGTGAAGCTCGCAATGATGCCAACGTGATTAACGGTAAATTCATCCTTAATGGTTTCTTTGCTACTGTATTGTTTGATTCTGGTGCTGAAAGAAGTTTCATTTCCACTAAGTTTGCTAGACTAATTAATGCTAAACCGATTGACCTAGACGCTAAGTATGTGGTAGAATTAGCGAATGGTAAACTTCATGATACAACCCAGATCGTTAAGGACTGTAAGTTAGAACTAGCTGGCCATACGTTAGGAATCGATCTTATGCCTTTCCCGATTGGTAGTTTTGATGTCATAGTAGGAATGGATTGGTTATCTGAAAACCGAGCTGAAATTTTATGCCAAGAAAAAGTGGTTCGTATCCCACTCGAAGGAGGTGAAGTGTTAACAGTTCAAGGTGAAAAGGGTGGAACAGTCACCGGTATTATCTCATTTCTTAAAGCTCAAAAGTGCCTTCGTAAAGGTCACTTCGCGATCCTTGCAAACGTCACAGACACGACACTTCCAGAGCATAAAATCGATGACTACCCGATAGTCCGCGACTTCCAAGATGTATTTCCTGAAGATTTGCCTGGTTTGCCTCCATTTCGACAAGTCGAGTTTGGAATCAATTTAGCCCCTGGAGCCGCTCCGATTGCACGCGCACCTTACCGTTTGGCGGTAAGCGAACTCAACGAACTCTCCGCATAACTTCAAGAGTTACTCGACAAAGGGTTTATTCGTCCAAGTTCGTCTCCGTGGGGAGCACCGGTGTTGTTTGTTAAGAAGAAAGATGGAACGTTCCGAATGTGTATCGACTACCGAGAGCTTAACAAGGTTACGATCAAGAATCGGTATCCACTTCCTCGAATCGACGATCTTTTCGACCAACTGCAAGGTTTGAGCTACTTTTCAAAGATTGATCTACGGTCTGGATATCACCAACTTCGTGTTCGTGATGAAGATGTTCCCAAGACTGCCTTCAGAACTCGGTATGGTCATTACGAGTTCCTGGTTATGCCGTTTGGGCTAACCAATGCACCTGCTGTATTTATGGATCTGATGAATCGAGTGTGCAAGCCGTACCTCGATCAGTTTGTGATAGTTTTCATTGATGATATTTTGATATACTCCAAGACAAAGGAAGAACACGACGACTTTGTGGTCTATTGCGATGCATCCATTCAAGGACTCGGTTGCGTGTTGATGCAACGAGACAAAGTGATTGCCTACGGGTCCAGGCAACTGAAGGATACTGAGAAGAATTATACAACACATGATCTGGAATTGGGAGCCGTTGTATTTGCACTCAAGATTTGGAGACATTACCTCTACGGGACAAAGTGCACGATATTTACCGACCACAAAAGCTTGCAGCACATCTTTGAACAAAAGGACCTCAACATGCGACAACGAAGGTGGGTCGAGCTACTAAATGATTATGACTTAGCGATTAAGTATCACCCGGGAAAAGCCAATGTTGTGGCTGACGCCTTAAGTCGAAAAGAGTATGAAAAGCCTCGACGAGTACGAGCGCTCCAACTTACCATTCACACAGGATTGCCGGATCGGATCCGCAATGCCCAACGAGAAGCTTTGAAAGAAGAAAATTTCGCAGCTGAAGCACTGCGAGGGGTGGATGGTAACTCTGAAATTAAGTCCGATGGACTCAGGTATTACAATGACAGAATTAGGGTCCCTTTACTTGGAAATCTCCGTGAACTCGTGATGGACGAGGCTCACAAATCAAGGTATTCGGTACACCCTAGATCGGATAAAATGTACCAAGATTTGAAGAACTTGTATTGGTGGCCGAATATGAAAGCCGACATTGCGCGATATGTGGCTAAGTGTTTAACCTGCTCAAGAGTTAAGATCGAGTACCAAAAGCCTTCTGGAACATTACAGCCACCAAAGATCCCAGAATGGAAATGGGAGGATATCTCCATGGATTTCGTAACAGGATTACCTCATCGATCGAATCGACCGGATGCGATTTGGGTTATCATTGATCGATTAACCAAATCTGCACACTTTATTCCAATGAGGGAAAATGACAATATGGATAAGTTAACAAAGCTGTACATTGACCGAATTGTGGCACGTCATGGAGTGCCTAAGACCATTATCTCTGATCGAGATCTACTTCCCGATTGTGGCAATCTATGCAAGACGCACTGGGAACCAGACTGGATATGAGTACAGCTTATCACCCGCAGACCGATGGTCAGACGGAACGAACTATTCAGACTTTGGAAGACATGCTCCGAGCTTGCGTTCTCGACTTCGGTAAGGATTGGGAGGCTCACCTTCCGTTGGTGGAGTTCTCCTACAACAACAGTTATCATACGAGCATTGGTGCAGCACCTTTTGAAGCTCTTTATGGCAGAAAATGTAGATCGCCCGTGTGTTGGGCCGAAACGGGTGAGAAGGGACTCACCGGACCAGAAATCATTCATGATACAACGGAACGAATTATTCAAATCAGAAAGCGGATAGCCGCAGCACGTGATAGACAAAAGAGCTATGCCGACAAACGCCGTAAACCTTTAAAGTTCGAGGTAGGCGACAAGGTACTATTGAAGGTATCTCCCTGGAAAGGAGTGATACGCTTCGGAAAGCGTGGAAAGCTGAGTCCTCGCTATATCGGTCCATTTGAAATCATCGGGGAAGTAGGCCCGGTGGCCTATCGATTACGACTCCCTGCAGAACTCGATGGAGTTCACAACGTGTTTCACGTTTCTAACCTAAAGAAATGTCTGGCTGAAGACACCGAAATAATTCCTTTGGAGGAATTAGAAATTGACGAACATCTAAGATTTATTAAGCAACCAGTAGAAATCATGGGACGCGAGGAGAAAGCCTTCAAACGTAGCAAGATTCCGATCGTCAAGGTTCGATGGAACTCAAAGCGTGGACCTGAATATACATGGGAACGAGAGGATCAGATGAAGAAAAAGTATCCTCACTTGTTCGAGCAAACGTCCACGGAAACTCAAGGTATGATTTAAATTTTGGGGACCAAAATTCCTGTAACAGGAGGAGGATGTGGCGACCCTAAAACATGTGGCAACCCTAAAACTTTTGCTTTCTTTCCCCAGCAACTACAGCAACCACGACAGCTGAGGCTGCGAGCGCTACAACGCAAGAATAAGTTTCGGGACGAAAATTCCACTTACAAGGGGATGATGTGACATCCGATAATTCCAAGTTTAACTTCCGTTAGACAATCTCCGTTAGTTACATTATAAGTGTTAACTTAGTAACTAATGCTTAACTAGGCCGAATACGTCCACGACCTTGGTTGATCACCGAACCCGTCCATATGTGTTATGTGTTTATTTATTTATTGTCATTATGTGCAATGTGATTTAAACGCATGATTTAGTATTGATAATAGAATGTCAATTGGCCTCTTTTGGTTTCCAGCGAAACTACCGGGCGAAACTATAGATTCGCTCGGTAGTCGGCTAGACCATTTGACTTGCATGAGTTCAGAGCCAGTTTCGCTTGGCCAGCGAAACTGCCAGCGAAACTAGCTCCTGATATAAAGTCTATTAAACCCTAATTACATCCCATTTGCATCATCTCCACACTAAACACCCACACACTCTCCTGGAGTTTCTGGTCAGTCGAGAAGCACCACGAGCCAACGTGATCTCAGCCTCGAGACATCATCCATTCGGACTCTAGATCGAATCGTGAGTCCCAAAACCATCCCTTATGCATTTTCTATGTGTTTTCTTAAAAAGCATGCTTAAATCTTCATGTAATCACTTGATCTTCTGATATGATGCTTAGGAAGGCTAGATCTATCATAAAGTCTGTAACTTTACGTTTGAAATCAAACCATAATGAAGATTCATGCTAGTTAGGTCATTTTAGGTTTAAAATATGTTTTTGGTGATTTGAATGTGAAAACCCATGTTTAAGGTGTTAAAACTTGTTGTTTGATGTTGGTAAATGTTTATGCATGCTAAATATTGAATCACATGAAGAATGGAAGCTACTAGATTGATTTTTAGACTGATTTATGTGTTTTCCGCGACCAGCAAAACTGAGCTGTTCTCTGGGCGAAACTATACGGCGAAACTGTATATATATTCATCCAGCGATACTATGTAGCGAAACTATAGTGTCGCCCGCGAAACTAAGTAGACCTGCTCGAACGAAACTATCGAGCGAACCAACCTGAACGAAAGTTCAAACCAGTTTCGAGCGAATCTAGGCTAGCGAAACTACGTCAGCAGTTTCGGGCGAAACTAGCTAGCGAAACTGTGTCATCGGGTAATCCCTAGCGAAAGTGCTGCCCGTGCACCTAGCGAAACTATGTAGCGACACTAAGTAGCGAAACTATGATCTGACCAAAAGCCCAACTTGTGCAACTTGTTTGAATGTTATGCTATGACTTACATGATTATGCAATAATGAAACATGCTAGGATTTCTGATTTATGTGAACCCTTGTTTATGATCAACCATCGGTGTCGTGTGTCGGTATGTCGTGTCATAGTTCCAACGTGCTATGTTATGGGGCATAGTGACGTAAGTTAAATATTAGACACAAAACTAATACTTAAGACCTAAACGTGTTCTTAGGTCTTCGATAAGCAAACAATATTTGGATTACTTAGCAAGTGTAGCAGTGCAACCAAAGGTGAGTGTCACTAACCCATTTACCGTGAACCCGTTTGGGTCACACCGAATAACTTAATGGAAAACAATGCTGACAACCTTATGAGTGCTATGCACCTCTCTGATGAACTTGAAACTTAGGAGTGCTTGGCACCCACTTGATGAACTTGAAGTGTTTTATGGGAGACAATTGTGAAATACTTAAACAACTATTTCTAAGACAAAACTGAAAATGTTTTCGGGATTCATGAGAACCCAAAGTAAACCGTTTTAATATGGCTAGTGTAGGTTAAAGTCTAAACCACATGATATCACATGATTTCTAAGGATTGCCTTATAACTGAAAAAGTCCTCAACTTAATTGTGCCATTAATTGTAAAGCGAGGGGATGTTGGGTAGATCTACTGGAGTTTGACAAACTCCGCTTCGTGACACGGGAAGTGCACGGAGGTACAATATCAGCCTATCTGACCGTGGTCCCGAGAGGACACAGGGGAGGCAAAGCCGCGATGACGTAGGTCCGCAAAACAAAATAGATGATGGCGCTGCCACTACAATATCAGTCAGCTTTGGTACAAACTTCCTTAGTGCATGGAACAGCGGATTAGCTACCCGCGATATCGGTTGAGCACTTTAACTATACAAAACTAGTACATACCCGATAACGTATGTTACGGATATTACTTTTACAAAACCGCAATACTATGATATCACTAAGCATTGCTTTTCATAAATAAACATTTCATAAGTATATGTTAACACGATTATGATTATGAGACCGAGTCACTGCATGACAAGCCCACCGTGAACTCACCAACCGTTAGGTTGACACTTGCGTGGTTAAAACTTTTGCAGATCCCTGAGGAGTATCCGGAGCGGGTTGGCATGGCACGTGAAGACAATTTTAATTCTGTTTAAACTTAATTGGGAATTTAAAACAATGATTTTGTAAAGCACGTGGTTAGTGCTAAGATGTTATTTTTCCGCTGCGTATCTTGAGACTCTAATTTAAGATTTATATATGGACTAACTCTGATTCGTTTAGTATTTGTAACTAATGGTTGTGGTCCTGATTTGCTCGCACCCTTAAACGGTATAAACTCCGTTAGTAGTTATTTGGGGGTGTGACAATACATCTTGATGCATATTTCATGACAAAAAGAAAAATAAGTGTGAAGTTCAAAATGAGAAGTCACTGTGTATACATGTGTTCATTTTGCAAAGATTTAAACTTGTTTGATTTTCTTTATTTTGTCAAACGATCGGACTTTCTCTGCGTGTCCACAAGACCGACCTGATCGTTGTTTGTTTGACGTTCTGCTTTATTTTCTTTGGTGTTTCGTATAACTCATCGGACTTTCTCTGCGTGTGTGGGAGTACCGACCTGATTGTTGTTGGGTTATACAGTTTCAACTTGTTTTATTTTCTTTATTTTATTAAATCCAAGGCCTTATCTGCGTATCGAAAGATCGACCTTAAGGTAGACGATTTAACGTTCTTATTTCTTTTTGAATGGAACACAGTTGATGATAACATTAAAATTACTTTGTGACAATTCACAAGTGTAATCACCAAAAAGAAAAAGCAAAAGAAAAGAAAAACAAGATGTCTGAATATGTCTGATAGTGTGGGATACACTGGTCAAAGCAAATCTAATCAATAACTTAACATATCCAGATGTTATGAGTATGATTCTGCCTGAGTTTAAGATGGACAAATTATACCGGTAATCAGCATGACTTATGTGCTTCAATTAGTTGAAATTGAAGTGTAGTTCAGTGCGTTATGTCCAATATGATCCCATATAGTGATCTTTCTCATACCAAAAATAGTGTTTGATTCTGTATTACAATTTCAGTTCATTTCAAGAAAAGTACAAAAAGATTTTTGGTGTGTTTTAGCATAATTGTTGAAAAATCAAAAAGATTTTAGGTTTGTTTTGATATACACTTTCTAAAAGCCAAAAAGATTTGTTTCTGCTTTATTTTCGATCTGATCAACACGTGATACAAAATCAAATTTTCAAAATCATATCTTGGAGTCTCAAAGAGACGTTTTGCGCCAAGATTATTTAAATGATTGAGCAGGTTGCTAAAGTGCAAGAAATCGCAATTTCAAGTCTTCTATAGTTGTTGATAAAGACCAAAGATACACTAAACATCATCAAGTATTCAAGATCAAGCTACGATTCAGTTGAGGGAGAGTTTGTTCGAAGATTTATTTCTTTGGATGAACGGATTCTACATTTGAGGGGGAGCTTGATTGAAGATACAGACTTGAAGATGTTGAAGTGATACTGCACACGAAGAGGGGGAGTTTGTTGATACATAGTATGTGCGTCGTGTGAAGTATCAAGTTACATCAAGTCAAAGAAGAAGTTCAAGTCAAAGGTTGACAGGCCGAACCTGGTCCAAACCTGAGGTTCGGACCTACCGAACTCAGAGTTCAGACCTGTCGAACTCAGAGTTCGGACCTGCCGAACTCAGAGTTCGGACAGAGATCGACAAGTTCCAATAAATAGTGTGTTTGTTCTTTGTAATGGTACGAGTTCTGAGGGTGAGAGATTCTGTTAAGTGTGTGTTTGTATGGTGTTTCTCTATGTCAAGTTTCTGAGTGTTAGACTGATTGTAATTGTATCTTTGATCAATAAAACAATCGGTTATTTACTTTTCGATCTCCGTTATAGCTATATTTAGTAGAAGATCCAATGCTCTCACATTTTCAATTGTGACAACTCGGTCAATTCATACTCATCTAAATTCGACCCGAATTTGATTATATGAATAAATCACTTTCACTATTTAGCCAAAAAATTTGAGCAAATTAAACAAACATAATATCTATGGAAAATAATATACACAAATAAATAATTATGATGTTTTGCAAAAATAATGAGGTTAAAATGCAAAATAACAAAGTTACGGTTATTTTCACGTGATTATGATACTAACCGGAACATTCGTAAATTATCAAATTCAAATTATTTATATTCCAAAGTTAGAAATTATATTTAAATAATTATTTATAAGTTTTGGTATTGAAAAGTGTCAAATTATCGAAGTTCGGGGCCAAATTTGTGCTCAATAGAACTACAGGGGCTAAAATTTTAATTAGGAAATGCTTGTCGCGCAAGGTGGACATGCGGACCGTAAGGATCTTTCTTGTGCACTCATGCGGTTCGCATCATAGGTCCAGATTGCAAAACTAGTTGTCTTCATGTTAAAGCCTCATTTAACCCTCAAAATCTCGAATCTTTGCTTAATTACTCACCATAAAACGTGTCTCCACCATATTTCGTCCCTTCTAGTACAAATAACAACCTCTAGCGTCCAAAATCAAGCATCAAATACATGAAATAAGCTCTATAAAATCCTCTTTTTTAGTCCAAAACTTCACTGTTAAAATGCGTTCAAGTCAGGAGCTCTCGAGGTCTCATTTTCTACAGTCCCTCTCTATTTGGTACGAAGAACAAAACCCTCAATCAATTTCAGTTCATATACTCCTTTGATCTATGTTCTAGAAGTTCTTAAAATCTAGGGTTCTTGAAAATGTTTGCTCAAAATTAAGCAATCTGCTTTGGATTAGACTCTAATTTTTTGTAGGGAACTATAAAATAATATAACTTAAGAAACCCCTAAGTTAAATTAATGATTGGAAAGCGTTTGGTATTTACTTAAAAACCAATCTAAAATTAGGGTTTTCTTGACATTATTTTTTATAAATTAGGCATTTGAGGTAAAATTGAGACTTCAAACTTTGTTAGATATCATAAAATATTATCATAAACAAAAGCCCTAAGTTTATTTCTTAATATAAACAAGTTTGGTATTTATTTGAAAAATATGACAAAATTAGTGTTTTTAAATATAATAATTCAATATATATTAATCACCATAAAAAATAATAGTTTATCAAAATCTAGTAAAATATATATGAATTTGAATTTAATAAATAATCAAGATTAATATACCGATTTATTCGGATATCTAGAACACGTGCAGACCAGAAGGGTAGATGCCTGTAAACTGGGTTTTTTGGCATAGGTAAGGGTGTCGCATAAATCCCAACTGGGACCTGGCGCACTTACCTGGGTATTCTCGGAGTGAGCATTTTCTTATAGGAAAGCGTGTCTTCATATTATCACCAATCACATTATTTTTTAACTTAAATAAACCAGAACCCTATTCAAAAGCCCATGTACTTAAAACATTAAGTCATTTGGATTCTTTGTATTCAATTAGCCTACTCATTTCATTAGGGTAATCTCAAGACCTATCACATTTCATTTTTTGGTGCTATCTCTCGTTATCAGTTCTCAGCAAGTGAGTACTCATACCCTCTTTTATTACTGCAGGATATTATGCGATATCAACTCTTGTTATTACTAGATTTGTGATTCCTTCAAGTGATCATTCGAGTAGTGAGTATATTTACTCATCTCTTTTAGTATTATGAAATATGATGCGATAATCAACTCTTGTTATTATTAGAAGGGTGATTCCTTTAAATAATGATCGAGTAGTGAGTATTCATAACCACTTTCTCATTTTGGGGTGCAACATGTATATCCTATATCCAAATCTTAAATATTTATTCCTTATTCAAAGTCGATATGATTTACGATGTTAAGTGTGTATTTCATATTATGTGCATCTATGTCTAATATCTAAAGTGTGGAAATCGTGAATCTTGAATCTTAAATCGTGAATTGTTAATCTTTATTCTTTTGTGTACCATTAACCATCGGGCCGTGGTAAAATCCTTACAAAAAACAACCGCTCTCCATACTTTTTTCAGGGGTATGGAGCCACGTCGTTCGTTTGGCGAGGCTGTTCTCTTGGGGGCACTACTCCTTGACAAACCACCTAGGATATTGAGACGTAATCTTGTCTTCAAATATGTGATTGCTCTCTTATTGTCAAGGTTTGGTTACACAACATCTATATCTATGAGTCGTGAATGGTTAGTCTTTATTCTTTTTTGTATTCCTTTGTGAAATAATATATTAATAAGTACTTAATTGCATAAATCGTTGACTTTTCATCTATATATATATATATATATATATATATCTATATATATATAACTCTATGTTTACTCACAAACTACTTTTGTAGTTGACATTCTCTATCTTATACATGTTGCAGGATATCTACTTGGATTATTTGACTGATCACGATAGGATTGCGGGACCTAGATAAAGACAATAAATCAATGCTTTTATGTCTATTTTTGATTTGTTGTACGAATCTTTATTTATATATGAAAATGGGATGTTTAACTATTTGGTAACTATTACTAGTTGTCATGAGCATCTGGACAGTCCTCTCGCCTCGACATATTCCATCGTCGGTTGAGGTGTGACAGATTGGTATCGGAGCCTTGGCTGTAGGGACCTAGGTTATTTTGTCGGTTGGGGTGTGACAGATTGGTATCGGAGCCTTGGCTGTAGGGACCTAGGTTATTAGAACTGGATGACCTAGACTATACCATAGGTGTTCCACATGATTCACTCATGTTAGAATATCTAATATTGTATTATGTCCTTATATGCTACTTAGGCTTGCTTACTTAAATCTCGTTTCCATCTCAACACTTGACACAAACTTATTCATTAAGCTCTTGAGGCTTCCTATTCTCTCCTACTAGATGTTACTTTATGTAAAAAAAATTATTGGATTTCATTTATCTAGATCTCGTCAGAGTTAAGTTCCTTAGCAACAGACATGTAGTAACTGGAAGGGTGAAAACATTGGTAACCAAGTATTATGTTCCAGCTGGGCATCTTACCCATTTATTAGATCAAAGAATCTTTAGTGAAAGTGTTGAAACTTATTAGGCTAATTCATTCCATGGTAAACGCTGCTAGGAATTACATAATTCTGATTAGTAACGGTTGTAGTTTCCTAATCGGGAGATGAAGGCCATTCCATTATGTTTTAACAAGTCAACATGATTTGGTTTTGTGAACTCATGATTTTTCAAATCCATATAATTTTACATAATGATCACACATATTTCATCGACTCGTTGTTTCATAATACATCCTCATATGTTTAACTCAACATAATTGTCAAACTCTTGTGCTTTATCACATCTTCTGTCAGATTATGATTTGTATTCACTACTTACAATTCAGCCTTTATCAAAATTTATAATCTTAAATGCTTCCCCGTGTGTTTCAATTATAGACTCAATATCCATTATATCACGATTCTAATCACATAAGTTTCCTCAACTTGATTATCAATCTTGTCGCATTCCTTACCTCGTGAATAGTTTCTTTCTCTCCAGAATGGATCACGAGAATCATCACCAAAATCACAAATAGCCCAACACATCGCTCAACAAATAAGAGTTGTTATCCTTGATCTAATTCAAAAAGCTCTAAATGCTAACCTCATCAAGGATGAACCTATCACAAACACCGTTTTCTACGAGCACTGCAAGTCATGCGACCCTAAAAAGCGTAACGACTTTAAAATATCTAATGATCTTCCACAATGTTTTAAAAAACCTCAAAGTCTCCACCAAAAGGGTTAATAAGAAGAAGAGGAAGGCAAAACATCTTACTACAGTTCATTTTACCCCTACTTCTCCAATTACCCCTGTTGCACTACCATCTAAGAAACCCTACCTCGGGACTCATCCTGAGTGCAACACATGCAAGTATCACCACCCAACTAATTCAATTTGTCAGAAATGTCACACATGTGGCCGTTTTGGTCTCCTCATGAACAAATGTCATCAATCGATTCAACCTCAAATGGATCAAGCTATGACACAAGTGCTTGCTCAATTCACTGTTGCATCTCAAACTGTAAATATTCCTCTGTGTTATTGCTACAAGTGTGGAGACCCTAGTTATCTTTGTAACGCATGTCCACAAATCATCGCCAACAAAACTTTCCCAATTAAAGATGCTAAACCCGGAGCTTCAACAGGAACTTCCAATATGTATGTTATTTGAAGGACGTTTTCATGATACCCAGAGATCACCTGGATGAATCGAAGCTAGTTGTAGTATTTACTTTTGTTCAGATGATGTATCTTACTATACATCTTAATAAAACTTCTATATTATCCATTGCGAGCCTTGATGTGTTAAATTCATTGTTTTCAAATAAGCATGTCAGAAAGTTCACATGTTTGGAAATTTATAAAGTTTACAAGTTCACATGGTTATGGGATTACATGTGTACAAGTTCATGATTTTATGGCCTCTTAAGTAAACAATCCTACATGCATATTAATTCCAGAAAGTGTTCATTTGAAAAATTATAAATCTCTAAGTCATGTGTATATCGTGACTTAATTCATTAAACCTTGGTATTACTTGCTACCGACATCTCCAAACATTCTCACCCCCACTTCAGTTATTGCTTAAGTTGTGTGTTTTTAAATCACCTCTTCTAGAAGAAAAAATTTTGGTAATCTACGATCATAATCTAGCCAGTGGGTTTAACTCATAGCCTACTAATACTTGCACAAGAAGTACATGGAATATTTAGTCTATATTGTGGAAGAATGTAATAAAGAAGTGGCAGCAAAAGACATCCTTAGTCATATGGAACTTCTCTAAAAAAGTTTTTGAAGACATATTGGGTCTTCCTCCCATTCACCAAACTAACTTCCGTATTAACCTCATACCTGGCGTTACTTCCATTGCAAGTCACCTTATCGTATCACCATCTAAGAAACATACGAACTATCAATCCATACCTGAATCCAGTCAATCTCATATTCTAATTCTCACAAATCACTTATTTCTACAAAGATGATTTGTATTCTAGATTTAAATTCCTCCTCATTTAGACAATATTCCTAAACCTACTCATCCCTATGGTATATCTATTCTATCCGCAAATATATCAAGAATTATTTACAAATCTATGGTTGTGAATAAATCATGATTTTCTCTTAAGTTCAATAAACGTTCCTACGATATTCACAAAACTTCCTTCTCAAACTTCTATCCAGATAAATTCATGATCACCTTTATAAGCGATATTCGAGATTGATCTAAACGTATTTTCGAATCTACTCTAGGAAACCTTTGCGAATTAACTCATGAATTTGACACTTGGGGATTCAATAATCAAATCATGAATTTAATTTACATTATTTCCCTTCATACATTCAACTCTCAGACTACGTCAAAATTCACCTTTGGCCACGGAAAAAAACTGTGACCAAAGGTGTTTGGTCACGTTTTTTTTTTCATTACAATCAACACCAAAGGTCCCATCACCTTATGTATCATACGACCACGTTACAATATCAGTTGCTGAAGCCACCTAGAAGCGTGGCTAAAGGGTACCAATATTTGTTGTTGTAATCAAACAATTCTTCCGGAAAGCGTGGCCAAAGGGTCCCAACGGCCACATCTGTTTATTCAACATGGCCTTTGGTATTATATGGTCACATGTATTTGTGTTTTAGCCACATACATTATAAAAATATGTGGCCAAAGGGTTGCTGAAATCATATATTTTGTACCAATACGCGTGGCCAAAGGGTGGCAACGGCCACGTTAAAATATCAAAAGTGTGGCCTTTGGTATTATATGGTCACGTATATTTGTGTTTTAGCCACATATGTTATAAAAAACGTGGCCAAATGGGTTGCTAAAATCACACATTTTGTCCCAATACGCGTGGCCAAAGGGTGGCAACGGCCACGTTAAAATATCAAAAGCGTGGCCTTTGGTATTATATGGTCACGTATGTTTGTGTTTTAGCCACATATGTTATAAAAAACGTGGCCAAATGGGTTACTGAAATCATACATTTTGTCCCAATACGCGTGGCCAACGGGTGGCAACGGCCACGTTAAAATATCAAAAGCGTGACCTTTGGTATTATATGGTCACGTATATTTGTGTTTTAGCCACATATATTTGGAAAAAAAATGTGGCCAAAGGGTAGTTAAATCAGATAATTTGTCCCAATACGCGTGGTCAAATGGTGGAAACAGCCACGTTAAAATATAAAAAGTGTGGCCTTTGATATTATATGGTCACGTATAATTTTGTTTTAGCCACATATATTTGGAAAAAGAAAGTGGCCAAAGGGTAGTTGAAATCAGATATTTTGTCCCAATACGCGTGGCCAAAGGGTGGCAACAACCACGTTAAAATATAAAAAGTGTGGCCTTTGGTATTATATATATGGTCACATATATTTTCTGAATTACAATTAATTATACTGCATATTAATTAATATAGAGAAACCTTAAAATCATACTATAATTAAAAATTAATGTACATACACTAATCAGATGTTGTTCAAAAAAATAACATACACTAACCAAAGTTTAATTTCTATAATAATAATTAATTATTATAATTTCTTGTCCGTGATCAGCAGTTGCTTCTGCTGGATCCGTGTACTCAGTTTTCTGTTTGTCAGATCTTGACTCAGCTGGTTTGGTGTTAAGTACACTTTCAACATTTTTTTCCGATCATTATTTACCTGGAAACATGACAAATAAAACCGATCAGATATATATATATATATATATATATATATATAGTTAATTAATTAGCGGATACGATTAATTAATGTAGTAATTACCTGTGGTTGTTCCAGTACTTTTTGAATCGTAGAATGATCAACCGGCTGTGATTTATCTGACTTGTTATTAGAATGTAGGATCATTCGGTTCATCGGCCATGCAATAATAGATTTATTTTCAACCTCCGAAAGCGTTGTTTTATCATCTAATGGGAATGGTAAAAATGTTGCACCCTTTTTGACCTGATAAGCTACAATTCTACGACAACCAGGAGGTAATGGACTTCCATGAATCTTCTCATCTTTTTCTTTTGGTAATAATTCAGCCATTCTCACGACGTTCAGTGGATTCCCCTCCATGTGCAACGTCGCAGTTTGGCACCCCTGATCAGAAGTGGCATAATAATAATAATAATAATAATAATAATAATAATAATAATAATAATAATAATAATAATAATAATAATAATAATAATAATAATAATAGCATATATATATTACCAATTAATTAATTAAAGTCAAAAATAGAATAAAAAAATTGTGGTATATACTAATATATATACCTCAGGGATTACTAACTGATCGATAGGAGCTGCAATGGCATCATAATTATTTGGTTTTTCCAACTGATCACTCTTCTTAGGAGGTACTTTACGAGCTGGAGGTTTTACTGGTTTTGCATGTATCTTATTGTTTTCCTAAATTGACACAATGTAATTAACTGATTAGTAACATATATATTAATTAACAATAACGTCAAAGCGATTTGTCAAATCCTTAATTATATATACCACTTCCTGCTCTGATGCCCCAGCTGCTGCTTTAGTACTTCTTTGTCTCTTTTTCCCCTAAAGACAGCATGATCAGCATTTAATTAAATGATCATATAGCAATTAGTTATAAGGGAATTGAAGTACACAATTGTGTAGAATATATAGTTACCCTTACGTTTTGCCCGGACGTTGTTGATGTAGATGGAGGAGTGTCTTGTGATCCGGTCACAGAACAGACCTACAACAGAATTAAATATTTACCCAGCAAGCTAGTTTAATTATCTAATTAAATCAAATCATAACCGGCTAAACATTAATTAACTATCCCGATTACCATCCGGATGAAGTACAAACTTCTCATAGCCGGAACAGTTATTTATTATATTCCGAAAGAACTCTAATTATCCTGATGAACTTTAACTATCCGGATGAACTACAACCATCCGGATGAAGTACAAACTTATCATAGGCGGAACAGTTATAATTTATATTCCGGAAGAACTCTAACTATCCTGATCAACTGTAACTATCTGGATGAACTATAACTAGAGAAGCATGTTCATCCAGGTGAACAAGAATCTTCCGTATCAACTCAATTTCATAACTGTTTCAGATCTGTACCTTATCTTTCGACCACTTATATGAGTTTGATTGAAGAGATTGTTCCCCGATGTATTGTGTGCAGAATCGACCATGTCCTACGTACAATTCAATAATTACCTAGTTAATTAAATAATTAATTATATGTATGTACGTGTGTATATATATATATATATATATATATAATTTGTCCCTTACAGAATTTACAGCTTTATCTGGTCCACCAAGTTGTCGTTGATCATTAATCATTTGGTTGTTCATAAACGCCATCGGCATCTCAATATTTTCATTCTGTTCTTTAACCTTAGAATTGAGGTGATCAACCTCTTCATCTTTTTTCACACGCAGCTGTTTTTCATTCTTGATTTGCGCCTCAAGTTTTTTGATGCGATCTTTTGATTGCCCTTTTGGAGCACCATGCTGCCAATATTTATGGGAATTCACTCCATAACCCATACCTTTTACGAATCCACCCCTTTCTTTGCCAAGGACCATTGTCAGGGCATCCGTTCCCGGTTCTGTAGTCAAGGATCCCGCTTTTATTTGTGTTTCTTTCTCGGCATGTAGTAATTAATATTTAGTTAATGTAATGAGGTGCTATTAATTTTTAACATGTAAATAGTTAGGTATATATATAGCAATTAAACATACTATTTGCTCTGCTAGGCCCTTCATCACAGGCGTCTTGTATTCCCCTCTTTGTTTACCTTTGCTTTCCTCCACATAAGAGCTCGATCGGGGTCCTCATCAGCTTCAATCTCTTTGTTTTGTACCTTGTATTTTAATAATATATATCATACTTAAAACATACATTGCAGGTTCTTAACCATGATTGGCCGGATGTAACACTCTTAATTAGCTTATTACCATTTTTTGTCTCAGAAAGGCATATTCTCCCTGGCCCATGGTATGATCATAAGTATAATGTGCTCGAACCTGTTTTGCACTGGTTGACACAGCCTTTCCAACAGAACAATAGGATATATAATTATAATCTCATTAATTATAACATGCACTTAGCTAATTAATTAATGAAAACTGCAGTTTGAATTGAATAAAAACCTGGAATTCTTCAGATTTTGTATATTGTACAAATTTGTCCCAATCTTCTTTTTCCACAATACCGAAATATGGCTTTAGAACTTTCGCAAGCACCTTTGGTTTCGCCGGGTTGGGAAGAATGTATTTTTCATGCAAATTTCTTCTAAAACCCCTTAGCAACCCACCAAGCATTACCATAATAGTATTCTTTCGACAGTTATCAACCTCTAAATTTTGCTAAAAAATAACATAGATTTTTTAGTCACATGAATTAATGTGAGAAAATGTTTAATATGTTTAATAACCTGAATCAAAGCCCACATCGTCTTCTTGTTGTCTGTTGGCACCTTCTTCTAGTCAGGATACTTCAATCCAACCTCTGCCCTTACAATATGTCCTTTAAAACTTGAAAACTTCGGTCTATGCTCCTCGATAACCCTTCCAGCATTGTCAAATGTTAGTGGCCATTTTTTCCCACCATTGTTACTAAATTTGGTATGCCACTTTATCAACCGCGACAACCCCCTCTTGCAATTTGTAGTTTGGGGAGCAGAGGTTGTGGCTTCCACAGTCTCATTCTCAGTATGAACCTCATCCTCGACTTGGGCTTCATCGTTTATCATTTCCTCTTCTTCTAATTCCTCATTACGTTCCCCTTCACTGTCAGATGTTGTGGCTTCTGAATATTCATTATATTGATCCTCGTCACTGTCCCTTGAATAATCATGAATTTCCTTTAATGTTTCACCATCACGCTCCATTGTAAATGAGATGAATCCTGAAGTGAAATAAATAGGGAATGAAATAAATGTGATGGAATATTTGAGATGAAAAAAACGATCTACTGAAAATGACAGTAAAATTAATACTGAATGAAATTTGGCAGTGATCTCCTGCAGATTTTAGAGGGAAGAAAAGAGTGATAAATCCTGTAGAGGGAAGAAGAGAGTGATGAATCGTTTTGGTGATGAAATTTTGGTGAGAGGGAATAGGAACTAATCAATGAATTTTGGGGAAACTTGAAAAATGGTGGGAAGTAATTTGGGGATTAATATGATCGATTCGGGTGAAAGCATCTCACCTAATAAGGACGTGACAGCATTTATCGGATTTAATATATAAACTCAATTAATTCCAAACATAGATATAATAGTATTTTATACATAACTTTAAAATGATCTTTAAGTATAAAATGGAATATTAAGCAATAAATTTAATGATAATTGTATCTCTTGATCTAATGGTTATGATTATTTCTTTTTTCTTTTTTTTCTTTTGTCTTATTATTCAGAATATTTCACTTCTTTTCTCTTATTATTCAGAATATTTCACATGTGAACACATATGAAAAAGAGCTATATATTACACATAACCTCACCCTATATAGTCTACATATGTATATGTATATATATATATATATATATATATATATATCTATATCTTTTAATGTGTTGTAATATATACATTATCGTATACACCTTATTCGGACACATTAGTCCCAACTAACCCTCGTTGTCCCTAAACATACCTTATCGGTCCTATGCACAACTTATTGGTTATATATACACCTTATTGGGACTCATTAGTCCCAACTGACCCTCATTGCCCCTAAACACACCTTATTGGGCCATCATTGGTCCTAAACCCAACTTATTGGCCAACATTGGTCTTAAACACAACTTATTGGTTATATACACACCTTATTGGGACTCATTGGTCCCAACTGACCCTTGCTGCCCCTAAACACACCTTATCTGTCCTATGCACATTGGTCCCAACTGACCCTCATTGCCCCCTAAACACAACTTATTGGCCATCATTGGTCCTAAACACAACTTATTGGCCAGCCATCATTGGTCTTAAACACAACTTATTGATTATATACACACCTTAATGGGACTCATTGGTCCCAACTGACCCCTGTTGCCCCTAAACATAACTTATTGGGCCATCATTGGTCCGAAACACAACTTATTTGCCATCATTGGTCCTAAACACAACTTATTGGTTATGTACACATCTTATTGGGACTCATTAGTCCCAACTGACCCTTGTTGCCCCTAGACACACCTTTTTGGTCCTATTGGTAATTATATACACAATTGGGCTATCATTGGTCCCAAACACAACTTATTGGCTATCATTGGTCCTAAACACAACTTATTGGCCATCATTGGTACTAAACACAACTTATTGGTCGGCCATTTGGTCTTAAACACAACTTATAGGTTATATACACACCTTAATGGGACTCATTGGTCCCAACTGACCCTCGTTGCCCCTAAACACACCATATTGGGCCATCATTGGTCCTAAACACAACTTATTGGCCACCATTAGTCCTAAACACAACTTATTGGTTATATGCACACTTTATAGGGACTCATTGGTCCTAACTAACCCTTGTTTCCCCTAGACACACCTTTTTGGTCCTATTGGTAATATATACACAATTGGGCCATCATTGGTCCTAAACACAAGTTATTGGCCATCATTGGTCCTAAACACAACTTATTGGCCATCATTGGTCCTTAACACAACTTATCGGCCATCATTAGTCTTAAACACAACTTATTGGTTATATACACACCTTAATGGGACTCATTGGTCCCAACTGACCCTCGTTGCCCCTAAACACACCTTATTGAGCCATCATTGGTCCTAAACACAACTTATTGGCCATCATTGGTCCTAATCACAATTTATTGGTTATATACACACACCTTATTGGACTCATTGGTCCCAACTGACCCTTGTTTCCTCTAGACACACCTTTTTGGTCCTATTGGTAATTATATACACAATTGGGCCATCATTGGTCCCAACTGACCCTTGTTTCTCCTAGACACACCTCTTTGGTCCTATTGGTAATTATATACACAAGTGGGCCATCATTGGTCTTAAACACAACTTATTGGCCATCAATGGTCCTAAACACAACTTATTGGTTATATACACACCTTATTGGGACTCATTGGTCCCAACTGACCCTTGTTGCCCCTAGACACACCTTTTTGGTCCTATTGGTAATTATATACACAATTCGGCCATCATTGGTCCTAAACACAACTTATTGGACATCACTGGTCCTAAACACAACTTATTGGCCATCATTGGTCCTAAACGTAACTTATTGGCCATCATTGGCCTTAAACACAACTTATTGGTTATATACCCACCTTATTCTTAAAATATTAATGTTTTAGAGAAGAAGAACAAAACTAGAAGAACTAGAATTCCTTAGGGAGAAGATTTCATCCAGATTGAGAGAAGATGAACAAAAACGGATGAAAATACATTATATTAAATTAAAAATCAATTCATTAAATATAATTAATTTGTAATCCCAGAACAATTTTTCAAACGAGAACAATTACTCTTAATTAATCCGAAACCCTAAAAAGGTTAATCATTTCCCACACCAGTAGAAGCTTGAAATCTTCTCCGGTTTCATGTAAGTAGTGTTCGAACGCAATGAACAACAGGTATTCCTTGGTTTGGTTCTCCTCTTCATCCTCTTTGCATATCATGTTGAATGTTTTGAGTTTCTGGTCCATGTCTAGACATTTCGATCTTACGACACTTGTGTCACGGTACCGCTCACGGTACTGCTCGTAACACTTCATAGCATTATGAAACTTTATGTTGACATCTAGCCAAAAGAGAATCGTGTCTTCGTCATTAGGATCACTAATTGATCGGTAAACATCAACTTAATTAATTAATATATATAAAAATGTATAACTGATCAAATAATCAAATGATTAGTATAAAGAAAAATTAAGAAACGTACTAAGTAAGGGAGGGTTTGTAGGTAACACATAGTCCCTATACTTTACGTCCAACCAAGCTCGGTACAACCCCAGTTCTTCCTGCTGGGTCCATTCTTCTGCCATCTTGGAAGAGTATAAATTGGATGGGGAGAACGAAGAGTGTATAAAAGTGGTGGTCTAATTTAATGGTTAATTGATTAACTTGTTTATATAGCTTGGTTGAAGGTTTTGAAGTTTTTAAACAAACAACGGAAAAGTGAAATTAGCCGTTACTAGTTACATCACCTGTTTGAGTTTTTAAAATTTCAAATATAAACGGTAAAAATGTAACGCAACAAGGATTCGAACACAGAACATTGTATGTTAATCTAAAGCGCTTCTACCACCTGAGCAGCACCCTGAGTTAGAAGATACTTTTCTTTATAATTTATTTATTTATGATTCTGACTTGGTCCGCTAAATTCTAAAAGAGGCGGGATAAATTAATGAGCGAATTCAATTAAAATTTCACATATCACTCTCGATTTCTCCAATTCCCCGATCCCCATTTCTCCATTGCTCATTAATCGACATAATTTTCCCTCCGTCATATCACTTCTCCAATAAACAGGTTCACAGTAAAGATTATTGAAAAGGGTTTTCAGTATTAGCAAAACAATCGTTTTTAATAATCTTTGTTATTGTATCTGTTAGCAAAACGAACATGGATAAGTCTTGGATGCTAACCAGTAGAACCACGAAATCATATACCGATGCAGTTAAATCATTCTTAAATTTTTCAGTTAGAAGTTTGAAAAGGAGTTTGAAAAGGACGGAAATTCCATGTCCCTGTGTTAAATGTCTAAACCATTACTCTTATCATGTTGATGATGTAGATTATCATTTGTTTTCAAAGGGATTCGATCTGACTTATACAACGTGGACTAAACATGGAGAGAAACACGAGCCCGTAGGAGATGAGCTTCACAGGGAATCATTTTTTGATTCCGGAATGCCATTCGATGCATCCGAAACGATAGAAATGGTCAGATCTCCTGAAGAAAATTTCACTGAGGACCATGAGAAGTTTCAAGAACGACTCATGGATGCTGAGAAGCCCCTGTATGAAGGATGCCGTACCTTCACAAAGTTATCTGCCTTGGTAAAACTACTGAACTTGAAGACTAAGCATGGAGGATCAAATAAGTTTTATAATGAACTTTTAGTTTTGCTGAAACAGATGCTACCTGAAGGTAATAAAATTGTGAAAAATACATATGAGGCCAAGAAGATTGTGAAGTCAATGGGTGCAGGGTATACCAAGATACATGTGTGTATCAATGATTGTATTCTTTACTGGAAGGAGAACAAGGACCTAACTGTATGTCCAACTTGTGGTGAGTCCAGGTGGAAGGTGGATGAGAGGACTAAGAAACTATACGACAATACTCCTACAAAGGTAAGGTGGTATTTCCCCATCATTCCAAGATTGAAATGACTATTTCAAGTGAAAACCACAGCGAAAGATCTTAGATGGCATGCCACCAGTTCCAAAATACCCGGTGTGTTACGACACCCATCCGATTCACCGCCATGGAAAGCCATAGATGAAAAATATCCCGAAATCGCTAACGATCCTAGAAGTCTTCGTCTTGGCATTTCAACTGATGGGGTCGACGTGAATAGAGGCAACAGAAATCACAGTGTGTGACCGGTTCTATCTGTCATTTACAACCTTCCACCATGGTTGTGTATGAAAAGAAAGTTCATCATGCTTTCGTTATTAATATCGGGAGCGCCTGGAAACGATATTGATGTGTTTTTGGAACCATTGATTAATGACTTAGAGCTGTTATTTGAGGCAGGTGTGGAAACATATGATGCGTTTGCTCAAGAACAGTTTACTATGCGTGCAGTTGTTTTATGGACGATTAATGATTACCCTGCACTTGGTACACTTTGTGGTTGCCCGTACAGTGGATTCCATGGTTGTGTGGTATGTCGGGAACACACTATATGCATTAGGCTTCCTTTCTTAGCCAAGCAGTGTTATGCTGGTCACAGAAGATATCTACCATATACGCATGCCTTCCGAAAGCAAACAGAGGCCTTCGATGGTAAACAAGAGTTGAAAGATGTTGCAGTTCCTATGACCGGGGAACAGATATACAACAAAGTTTGACATATCAGGAACAAATGGGGAAAGGGATTAAGGTGTACTGATTCATAAATCCCAGAGACCTCAACCAGAAGAGGGGGGAGATTGATAAGAGAAAAAGAAAGAACAAAGAGAAGCCACCATATTGGAAGAAATTCAATATATGGTTTCGAAGACTTAGATATTGGAGGCATAATAGTGTCCAACATTGCATTGATTTCATGCATATTGAAAAGAATGTGGCTGAGAGTCTTGTTGGAACTCTGCTCAACCTTCCCGGAAAGACAAAGGATGGACTGAATGCTAGAAAGGATCTAAACTTTTTGGGGTTAAGACCAGAGTTGCAGCCTGAACAAGAACAACATAGTACTTCCTGCAGCGTGTTACACGTTACAAAAAGATGAAAAGGAAAAGTTTTGTGACACGTTGTATAACTTGAAGGTTCCACAAGGCTATTGTTCTAACTTTTCTAGTTTGGTTAGTCTAAAGGACAAGAAACTTGCGGGGCTCAAGTCATATGACTATCATATGCTGATGCAACAGCTTTTGCCAATTGCAATTCGGTCAGTCATGCCTGAACCGACAAGATATGCTATTACCAGGCTCTGTTTTTTTTTTTTTGTCAAATCAATATGCAGCAAAGAGATCAACGTCAAAGAACTAGATAAATTGCAAACAGATCTTTGTGTCACACTATGCCTGCTTGAGAAATATTTCCCGCCATCATTTTTGATGATATGCTTCATTTGACGGTGCACCTTACTAGGGAGGTAAAATTATGTGGCCCAATATGCTTTCAATGGATGTATCCATTTGAAAGGTGTATGAAGGTAATTAAGGGCCACGTGAGAAACAAAACGTATCCAGAAGGGTGCATTGCTGAGGAGAACGTTATAGAAGAAACGGTTGAGTTTCTCAGCTAATACCAAAAAAACATCACAACTATTGGTGTAAAAAGCATAGCAGTGCAGATGGAAGTCCTGGGTCAGCTGGTAGATCAGTTGAAGTCTCTCCAGAGCTCCTATCGAAAGCGTATTTATTTGTGTTGCTAATTACGCCTGAAATTGAGCATTATATCGAGTAAATAATTTAGATTATTAACCTTTTTTGATCTGTTTAATTAATTATAAACTTTTATAGATAACTTCAATTCATGTAATTGTAGAGAACACATGAATTTTTTTGAAAAGGAACATCCTGGTAGTAGACTAAATGAGTTGACTAAGAAGCAGAGCACAACATTTGGTAAATGGTTACGCAACAAGTTAGTGTTTTAATTCTGGATGAACTGTAACTTTCCGGAACAACTGACCTGAGTTGTCTGGAATAACTCTATTTTCTATCCGAATGAACTATAACCTTCCTGGTGAACTGAAACTATTTTCTTATGTTTTAATTCTAGATGAACTGTAACTTTCCTGAACAACTGACCTGAGTTGTCCGGAACAACTCTATTTTCTATTCGGATGAACTATAACCTTCCTGGTGAACTGAAACTATTTTCTTATAGTTTTAATTCCGGATGAACTGTAACTTTCCGGAACAACTGACCTGAGTTGTCCGGAACAACTTTATTTTATTTTTGGAAGAACTATAACCTTCCTATTCCTAATGAACTCTCCTAATGAACCTACTATGAATTTCAGGTTGAAAAGGAGATGGCGGAGTCCCCATAAACTATATCAGAGACCGTTAGATGGATTTCACATGGTCCGCACAGAAGCGTGAGGAAATAGGAAGTATATGACATCAATGGCTATTCATTTCGTACAAAATCTCGAGACGGTAGGGTTTACCAGAACAGCGGGGTTGGTGTAGAGGTAAATGACATGCACATCTCTAACGAGGTATTAACCTACGGACAAAAACCTTACTATGGTGTTTTTAAAGAGATATGGCTACTAGAATACCATATTAAAAGCATCCTTCTATTTATGTGCGACTGGGTTGAGAATACACACGGGGTCAAAAAAGATAGTCTTGGTTACACTTTGGTCAACCTTAAAGGACTAGGTCACAGGGACGACTCGTTCATTTTCGCGTCACACGCACGACAGTTGTTTTATGTCAAATACCAGCTGGATAAAAAACTTCATATTGTCTTTATGACACCTCCCAGAAATTACAAAGATTATTATGAAGACGATGCCAATGAAGAATTTAGTACGGTAGTTTTTCCTCACAACGATAATGTATTGCCACCTGTAGATACATGTGACAATGTTTACCATAGAGCTGACTGTACTAGAATGATATTACATAAAAACGATTAATAGATCATTGTAATGTTTTTGAATTTTAGCAAATTACAGTCTCAACAATATTTGGTTTTTTTTCTTTATGTATTCTGGAATATTATGGATCTTAATTTTGAGTCAAGTGTTTCCTTTTTTTTATTGTGCCTGCAGGTCTCCTCTCTTTGACCAAACCAGAGTCAATAAAAGTCAAAAATAAACAAACAAAATCAACTACTGCTTTAACAAACACAATTACATACATAATCCAAAAGGGTATGATTCCATTAATACATTGATCTATAAGATTACAACTGAAAAACTACTAACTTAAAACGGAGAAGAAGCGGCTGAAGAAAAATCAGGTTCATGGGGCCAAAAGATATGACAAATTAATCCCTCTTTGCTTTCTCACAAGCACTTGCTTATGATCAAAAGGGAGAAGAAGAGGCTGAAGAAAAATCAGGTTTGTGAGGTCAAAAGATGTGACAAATTAATCCCTCTTTGCTTTCTCACAAGCACTTGCTTCTGATCAAAAGGGAGAAGAAGTGACTGAAGAAATATCAGGGTCATGGGGCAAAAAGGGACAGAAGCACCTGAATAATACAAGTGCTGCAAACCTCAACATGTGCCCTTACTGCTGACTGTTATAAAATTATATAATAACTTAAAATCTGCTCTCAGTAAAGCATTTGTATGAACCATTAGAGATTCCTCGTCTCCATGGTTTCCACAATAACTTAAAATCTGCTCCCAGGAGATACAGAGTGCAATCTTTCCCTGTACAAGAAAAAATTACCAAATCTGAGACGCAAATTTCAATCGAACTTCAGTGGTGAAGATGATAACTTACCGTTTTCCACATACGGATGACGCCAATTCCACATTTTTTTTGCCGGGGATGATGGACGAAAAACAGAGAGAGGGAAAGAGACTGGGAGAAAAGGCACATGGTGGAGATGATGATGAAAACTGATAAAGAGATAAGTATATATCGATATCGGAGGGGCGTGGTAGATGGAGATTTGAACTATAAGTAATTGAAAAAGTAAATGAAAAAGTAATGATTACAAGCGCCGTCGACTGTTGGTCTTCTTTTAGCCACCCAAAATTAATTATGAGTGACCATTTGTCATAATTTGTCACGCAAACATTGTTTAAAATGAGTGGCCATATCACAAGATAATCAAACATCATAAACATATATAACCATCATATATTCAATTCTAACTACTAATAACAAAATAAACATATAAAATATTGTTCTTAATTTGTCCATAAACATATACATCAATTAATTAATAATCCGGATCACTGCAATCTTCAGATATGTATCATGAACTTGCATCGTCATCATCATCATCATGCCCTTCTTCTTTCCGACCACTATTTACAGGATCTTGAACTCCATCGGCCACCGTATCCTTCACCTTTTGTTGAAATTCATTCCCGGAATCATTCCTGGAATCATTCCCATATTTGTTAATCAGGGGAATTTCACTCGATTTTTTTAGAAAGTCCATATCATGAGATCCCACAATTTCAATCACAGACAAATTTTTACTCTCTTCTGTATTCATGTATATCACTTCAATCTGGTTACTAGAACTTAAATACTCCCACGATTGGACAACTTCATCTTCTTCATTTTCTTCGGATACAAATTCATTGAATTTTGTATCAAGGACACGGAATAATTTCGTTGCCTCAACAGAGTAGGCAAAACAATCAGGAATCTTCTGCGCATGGAGTTGCCTAAGGATGTTCTCATCGTTGTTTTTAATCACAGATTTGTGGGACTTGAAGGATCTTCTTCTCCTGTTACTATAAACCAAAAAAATATGATTATTCTTCACATACCAGTAATTAAGGGAGCGTTGTTTTTCGGCTATTTGATACCATAATTGGTGTAGAGAATTTAAGATCAAGAAAAGGATGGCGGTAAAGGAAAATAACAATGATGATGATATATATGGTAGTAGATTTTAACTCGCTCAAATTTGTGTAATTGAAAAAAGTGTGTTGTTTTAGATGGAAACACATCGTCTCTTTTTCGCCACGCGTTTAATATTTTACCGTGACCATAAAATAGATTTTTGTCACTCACAACCTACCATTTAATCACGGTTAATATATGTGGCCATAGGTAATAGATTTTTGTCACTCACAACCTACTATTTAGTCACACAACCTAATAACAGTGGCCATAAGTACTAGCTTTTAGCCACATAACTAAGTAAAAAACGTGGCCATTGCTCACATTTAGCCACGCATAATATATACTTAATAGTTTTGTTTTTTTTAATTTACTGTTAGAGCATATTCCTATGTTAACGTGTGTCTCGTGTATTGTATCTAATCTAGAGCATCTGTGTGAGTCATCTAGTCACTGGCCGTATCATATGCACCACCGTACCAGATGGTACGTGGGTGGTCTGCCGGCCAGTTAGTAAGTGACTATAAATAGTTCGTTAGAGAGAGAGCTAGTTAGAAGTTCTGTCATTTCTACATCTTAAGTGTGTGTAACTGAGTGTGTAACTCTCTCTCTCTCTCTCTCTGAACTTTGTGTAATCCTCTTTGTGAATCAATAAAGCGAAGCTTTATTTACATCGTGTTCATCATCGAATTACCGAATCATGCAGTAGTAAGATCGTCTCGTGGTTTTACAAGTGGTATCAGAGCAAGGTTGCTCTACTGCTGTGATTTTGGTAAATTTTCGGATTTTTAGAGAGATAAAGTGTGGGTTTTCTACGTTTTTCATCAAATTTTCACGATTCCGAGTTTTTCCGAGGTGAAAAATGATTTTTGAGTGTTCCTGGAGTGTTTTCGCACCTTTCTGAAGCAAATTCCGGTTGAAAACATCAAAATTCGCGAAAATCAGTCGAATTCTGCGTGGTCCGCCTCAAGAACGGTTGGTCCGCCATTGCTCCGCTGAAACTGGTCCGGAAGGCAATCCTTAAAGTTGGTCCGTGGCGGTTATTTTCTGGTCCGCCGTACCAAATTTGGTCCGCAGGAGATACCTGGTCCGTGTCTGGTCTGCAGGTACAAATCTGGTCCCTGAGATAATTTGGTCTGTTTCTGGTCCGTTGAGTTTATTTGGTCCGGAACTAGTCCGCTGAGAACAGGTTGGTCCGCTGGCAGAAAACATGTGTTCACTAAAACTGACGTACCTTGAGAACCGTTAGGAGTTACGGGAGCTAATACCAGTCAAAATGTTCGTCTCGACGAGATCTAGACGTTTACTAGCTTAACGGCCAGTATCCTCCGGTTTGACCCCCAAAATCCGCTTGGAAGACGCCCGTTTTTCAGTTTGAAGTCTTTGTGTTCGATATCGTAATTTCAAAATGAGCGAGTTTCATGCATTTTCAGCTGTTCAATCATCAATGCAAGCCATGTTGAACTATGATAACGAGAGAGGAACAAATCAGAAAGTTCCTAAATTGCTTAGGTTGGAGGATTATGAGAATTGGAAGCAACGGTTTGAATCGTTCATTAATGCTCTTGACATTAATCTATAGATCTCCATTGAACAAGATTATACATATCCTCAGGTAAATGGACAACCAGTTCAACGAAGTGATCTTGATGAAGAGGAAAGAAAAGTTAATGCCCGAGAAAAGAAATGTTATAGAAATCGCACAATGGCCTTACCAAGAGAGCTTTTGCATCAATTCAAGAATTGCACAACATCAAAAACTTTATGGGATGCATTAAAAGATAGGTGTGCGGGAAATGAGCAATATAAGAAAAGTCGAAAGAAAGTTTTGTTAAAATAAATTGGACAACTTTCAGCACTGTGACAAAGAAAGTATTGCTGACTTGATTTCTAGATTTTCACATCTGATCAACGAACTTGAGGTTGTAGGAGTCATGAAAGAAAAAGAGGAACTGAAAGAAAATTTTCTGGAAGCTCTACCAGAAAAGTGGGAGAATTTTGTTATGATGCTTACTAATGACCCAAATTACTCCAGTTGGTCATTCAATCAAGTGTTAAGCAAATTACAAGCTCGGGAAATTGAATTACTTGTGAAAAAGTCAGCAACTCCAACAGTTCAGAATCCTGAGATATATTTTGGAGAGACTTCTGCTACGACACATGCAAAAACAAAATTATATTCTGGTTTAAGTAGTAATCCACCAGTAACAGCATTTCTTGCTGGAAACTGAAAATACTGGTTATTCTTCGGGTTGCAGTTTTACCATTCCTGATAGATCATCAAGCAAGTCTACTTTTAACCAAGCAACCGAAGATCTAGCTGCTTTGTTGGGTGCTTTCATATCATCTTCATCTGGCTCCATATTTAGTCAAATTGGTAATTTTGGTTTGGTTCCGGAGGATCTACAACAGATGGATGAGGATCAGCTAAATAAATTAGATTTGGATTGGCAGTTGGCTATGATTGCTGAAAGAGGAAGACGGTTTATAGGCAAACATGGCAAAAATTCTATTAGGGGTGGCACCAAACTGGGTTTAGACAAATCTAAACTAAAATGTTACAAATGTTCCAATTTGGGACATTTTGCTCGAGAATGCAAGCTATCTTCTTCTAAACCAAGTACTTCGGATAAGCATGATAACAATAAAGAAGAAAGGGCTTTAGTGACTGAGGGAGGTTATGATTGGGCTACAGATTTTTCGGATGAATCTGCATTCGTAGTTCATTCTCAAGACTGTTATGCATTGATGGAAAATATTGAGGTTGACTCGAGTGGATATGCATCTGAGACTAGTAAATCTGAATCGAGTAATTCTGATTCCGAAGTGAGTGGGTATGAATCCGTGTGTGAATTTTGTACTCAGAAAGATAGAAAGATTCAGGAATGGGTTCAAGAAAATGAAAAGTTAGTCGCTGATAGGGTGAAGCTCAAAGAAGAGATAGAAAGTTATAAACAGAAGGGTAAAGTTTCTGATGAAATGTTCAAGATGAATGAGAAGTTACTCAAAGAAAAGAGTGTATTGTTGAAAGACTTAGAAGATATTCGGAAACAGTTGTCAAAAGGAAGTATTCAGAATGATCTACAAAAGTCACAACTTCAACATGAGAATGATGAGTTCATGTCAAAATTTGTCAAGTTAACTTCAGCAAATGAAAAGTTGATAAAGGAAGTTGCGGAATATAAGTTTAAAGCTAAAGATGTGAGTGAAGATTTTGAGAATCTATTTCAAAAATCCAAAGCAAGGGTGGAAGCACTTAAAGCATCTAATGAGGAACTTCAGAAAGCTTTCGATGAAGTTACTGCTGACAGAACTAAATATCAAATTGTTCAGTCTGAACTGAAAGACACAATCATTAATCTAAAGAAAGACAAGAGCTTGTTAACCAGAAATGTTGAGATCTATAAGGAAAGAGTGAGTAAGATTACAAAAGAAGTGCTTGGTGCTCATGATGGTATGAGAAGAGAAAAATCATGAGTTAACAACACATCTGAGAAATTGATTCAATCAGAAAAGGTTCTTACTGAAGATCAAAAGACCATAGCCGATTTGAATGTTGAAATCCTGGATCTAAATCGTCAATTGCATAACTTGAAGAATTCACATTCTTTTGCAAGTTATTTGTGTCAAGACGTAATTTCAAGAAGGTGTTTGGAGGTGATGATTTCAATCAGATTCCGCATCCAGTTATTCAAACAGAGTCTATTGTTGATTTGAGTCCTTCGAATACAAAGGAAGATTATTCTGAATTCGTTGCCGGGAACTCTGACTTGAAGACATCAAAGAAATCCAAGAAGGTGATAGAAACAGAAGAAAGTTTGGTTGATAAAACACCACCATCGTTTGTTTCTCGTGGGTTTATGTCAGACGAGGGAGTCATTTCAAATGGCAAACAGGTTGAGCAAACTGAAAAAGAATTGAATGGAGGAAAAGTTGCTTCTAATTTGGTGGAAGCTAACAGTAGTATTCAATCAAGCTGCTAAAGCTGGTCCTTCGAGTTCTCAGATTGATTTATGAAAGTTACCAGGTTACAAACAGTTAGGTTTAGGTAGTGAAGGAAAGAAGTTTGAAAAGAATATCAAGAAGAATATGCCCAAGAAAGCTCCAAAAGAAAAGAAAGACACAAGCTTGGAACAACTCTATTATTTGGCTTAAGTGTTCATATCTACAATGGAAAAGGGGTTCGGAGGAAAGATTCAGAAGAAGGCTTCATCTACAAGTTCTTCTAGATAAGCTCAAAAAGTTAAGGATTCTTCTTCATCTTGATCAAATTCTACACCTCGAAGTCCTACTTCTCAATGGGTTCATTCCAATCGTTTTCAGGTTTTTGATAATGATTTTTATGATGACTTTGAGTCTAATGATAGGTATCATGCATTTCAGGACAAAACACAATCTCAATGATAGTATCGTTTATGCTATCAGTGTCGCCGAAAGGGACACATGGCAAAGGATTGTCCTGAAATGGCAAAAAGATCATTTTCTAACAAATCTGCCACAGTTATCGATGAATCATGCAGAATTTTTACTGAGTCCACACCTTCCAAATCAAAATCTAAAAAGAAACAATTTTTAAAATTTGATTCAAGTGTTGGTGGTTCATCACATGATGATGACTCTGTTGAAAATTAAACAACCAAAATGCAGTGGCGACCTAAGGTGGTCAGCAAGGCTGTAAATGATTTTGAGGAAGACACTGGTCGACCAGAAGCTGTGTGCTTCGGGTCACTTGAATGAAAAATTTTAAATCCAGTGTGTAGGTTTCTTCAAGAAGACCTATTGGTGATTGTGAAGTTCAAGCTTCAAGCAGTTACTGATAGTGGAGTCTCCTGCTTAACTTAAATTGAAAAGCTACGTCTTACAAAACTGAAAGTTTTTCTGAAAAAGCTAAAAATTGAAAGGTATCAGTATCGATTGGTCAATTTTCTTTCTTTTACATTTTGTATGTAGTCTAGGGGAGCAATTTGAAAAACCAAAAATAGTGTCTTTGTGTTTTTGTTAAAATGAAAATCCAAAAATAGAGTTTTCATTTTAAGGGGGAGAAAAAGGAAAAATACAAAAACATTGAAAACCAGAAAATATAAAAACATTGAAAAATGAGAAATTGTATCCGACATAATTGGGAAATGATGGTACATTGGCTTACGTGTCTGACTCGTGGATAAATTAGATGAAAAAGCCATAAGATCATTGTTCGATGTGCTTGGTAGGCTCGGCATTAAATCAAAAAGTATTGAGATGTGATAAACACATTAAATACTAATGCTTGACCAAGTGGACAACATCTTGATGCCTATCTCATGATATATCAAGAAAAGATATGTGAAAAAGAAAATGAGAAGTCGCTGTGTATACATGTGTTCATTTTGCAAAGATTTAAACTTGTTTGATTTTCTTTATTTTTTCAAACGATCGGACTTTCTCTGCGTATCGAAAGATCGACTTGATTGTTGTTCGTTTGACGTTCTGCTCTATTTTATTTGGTGTTTCGTATAACTCATCGGACTTTCTCTGCGTGTACGAGAGTACCGACCTGATTGTTGTTGGGTTATACAATTTCAACTTGTTTTGATTTTCTTATTTTGTTAAATCTGAGGCCTTATCTGCGTATCGAAAGATCGACCTTAAGGTAGACGATTTAACGTTCTTATTTATTTTTGCATGGAACACAGTTGACTAAATCATGAATACAATCATTATGTGATTAAATCACAAATGAAATCATAAAGTGTGATGTAAAAGCAAATGCGCATCTAAGTATGTCTGATAGTGTGGGGTACACTGGTCAAAGCAATCTAATCAATATAATAACATATCCAGATGTTATGAATATGATTGTGCCTGAGTTTAAGATGGACAAATTATACTAGTAATCGACATGACTTATGTGCTGAAGTAATTGAAATTGAAGTGTAGTTGAGCATGTTATGATCAATATGATCCCAAGTTGTGATCTTTCTCACAAAAGACAAAAATAGTGTGTGATTCAGTATTTCACTTCTGTATTGCATTTATGTTTCATATCTGAAAAATCCAAAAAGATTATAGGTGTGTTTTAGTATAAACTTAGAAAAATTACAAAAAGATTTTCGGTGTGTTTTGACATAAAGTTTCAAAAAGCCAAAAAGATTTTGTTTCTTATTTGTTTTCGACCAATCGATACACGATAAAAAATTCAAAAATTCAAAATTACATCTTGGATTCTCGAAGAAAAGTTTTGCGCCAAGATTAAATTAATTTTCAAAAAGAAAAGAAAAGCTGCATTTCTGTCTTCTGAAATTGCAGGTTTCTATGTGAGAAGACTCGAGCATGGTGAAAGGGGGAGTATGTAATATCTTTCACAAGTGGATCTTGAAGTTCACAGATTGTTCAAGATTGATCCAGCTATGCAAGCTCTAATTCTGACAAGACTCCAAGTTGAAGATCGAACGCAACAATGTTGAAGATTGAAGACTGAAGTTTTGTTAGATAGATAGATAGCTAGATACACTACACGTTAAGGGGGGTTTGTTAGAGCATATTCCTATGTTAACGTGTGTCTCGTGTATTGTATCTAATCTAGAGCATCTGTGTGAGTCATCTAGTCACTGGCAGTATCATATGCACCACCGTACCAGATGGTACGGGCGTACCAGATGGTACGTGGGTGGTCCGCCGGCCAGTTAGTAAGTGACTATAAATAGTTCGTTAGAGAGAGAGCTAGTTAGAAGTTCTGTCATTTCTACATCTTAAGTGTGTGTAACTCTCTCTCTAAACTTTGTGTAATCCTCTTTGTGAATCAATAAAGCGAAGCTTTATTTACATCGTGTTCATCATCGAATTACCGAATCATGCAGTAGTAAGATCGTCTCGTGGTTTTACATTTACTAAGTAATAAAATCTACTCTTCTGTCACACAACATTATTTAAGCGTGGCCATACATTCCTTTTTGGTCACACGAATAAAAAATCATATAAATTCCGTGGCCGTTTGGTGCATTTCGCCACTCTTTTTTAAGCGTGACAAATATGTGCCACGTGTTTTTGTAAAACTGTGGCTAAAGCCACTGCACCTGATTGTTGTTGTCACATAAACAAAAAAATACGTGGCTAAAAGGGTCCAAAGGCTATATATTTGGCCAGGGGTACAAAATATGTGTGGCTAAAACTAGTGTTTCTTACCTTTAGCCACGTTTTTTACAAAACATTGGCTATGCGTTAAAAACTGTGGCCAAAGCCACTTTTTGACGTAGTGTCATTTCATTAACTCAACTATTGTTAAGTCAGTAATTGATGCATGGTTGAGATTCATGTCCTATACAAAACCCAATACCTATGAATTACTTTATAAATATGAATCTAGTTAATTCAATTGTCGATTTATGAAACTTAAACTTATTACTCAATTTCGTTTCTGTAATTACGTTATTAGATCATATACTTGAAGCATGTGGTTTGATCCATGTTAAGTCACGGTATTCAAATTGATACATGGTAATCCAATCATTTCATGGTATTCAACATCAGTTGGTGTTGATTAGTTTTAGGTTTGAAATCAATAAACCCAAGATACTTGGTTTTGATTACTCAAACGCTATAATCCTTTATCACCTTCTAAATCTCATAACTATGCGTATTAATCATTCATCATTTGTGTGTTACTCCAGTTATCATTATTCTTGGAAAGTTAAGACTTATTCATATTATATCTGTAAATTGTGTGTGATGCTAGCTACACCATACAGTTGTTTTGGTCATAGACGTAAGGTCATGAGTTTTGACAAGGATTGTTTTGGATTTTTATAGACTTTGTGCTAAGTGACAGAAGGACTAGGTATGAGTCACGACACATCTAGCACCCCCTGAAACGAACACATCTTCTTATTAAGAAAATCTGAAACCTTGTAAAGACAATTTCATTGATTTTCATGTTATCATTTTTGATATTCAAAAGAATACATGTTGCATAATTCCCCTCATATTTCATTATGTCTCTTCTTATTAAGAAACTTCCTAAAGTAGAGGAGACAGTGATTATTGTTTCTGATATAAATCAGAAAGTCTTGCAAACTCTAATCAAAATCCTAAATCTCAATTCTTGATACCCATTTCGCGTGTGTATTATCAAAATCAGTTATGTCAAAATCTATATCATTTTCTGAATTGACACTTTTGGTAAATATTTTATATATCAAGCTTCATAATATAATAGATTTATTAATCGAAAGTACACATATATTTTTCGATTGAATCTTTTATATTATCTTATTCTTATCACAAGTCTGTGACTACTCGGTCAATCCATACTTATCTAAATCTGACCCAACTTTGATTTTGTGAATAAATCACTTTCGTTATTTAGCCGGAAAATTTGATCAAATCAAACATACATAATATTTATGGAAAATAATATACACAAATAAATAATCATGATGTTTTGCAAAAATAATGAGGTTAAAATGCAAAATAACGAAGTTGCAGTTTATTTTCACGTGATTACGATACTAATCGGAAGTTTTGTAAATTATCAAAATCAAATTATTTATATTCCAAAGTTAGAAAATATATAAAAATAATTTTTATAAGTTTTGGGATTGAAAACTGTCAAATTATCGAAGTTCAGGGCCAAATTCATGCTAAATAGAACTACAGGGGCTAAAATTGTAAATAGGGGTGTAGAGGCTAGATTATGAGGCTTGTAATATTAAATATGTTGGGCTGGGCTTAGAGGGTTTCATTAGTTTAGTAGACTAGTTTGGTTATTGTATGTAGGCTAGTTTATGGTTGGGCTTGAGTTTACTATTGGGTTTATGACTCAAGAGGCCCAATAGTAAACCCATTGGGGTGCCTATATAAACCCCTCTAGACCTCCTCATTAGGGGCTGGCTAGTTTATGATTCTAGTGACCAGTTTACGATTTCTAGAGGAGCCAAGTGATTACGATCGTAAACCCGAGAAAAGAGAGTTTACGATTTTCTGTTTTGTACCCGACAAGTTTTCTTGTGTGCAAAGATCAGGTTTTTATCATTTATATTAATCGTTTTCTAGTATTCTCCTCATCTCTTATCTTGAATCAATCAATCACTTGGATTCCGCACTCGTGATTGATAGAATATCGTGAACGGTTGTTGTTTTCGGACCTATAATTGGTATCAGAGCCAAGAAACGAGTGTTTCGTGGTTCTCACAATATTGATTCAAGAAGATCTAACAGTTTTTGTGAGTTTTTCTTGAGCTTTTCAGGTTTATGACCAGATCTGCTGCTGTTCCTGAGTTTCCGATCGGTTTTCTGGGTTTTTGAAGTGTTTACGAGTGTTTGTTCTTGAAGATCTTCATCGGAAACGCGTTCACGACTTCAAGACAGTATTTTTAAGTGTTTACGATCAGAAATATCGAGTTTACGACATTTTTCAACCGGAATCAGGAGATTACGATTTTCCTTGACATGCGGACCGCAAGGATCTTCCTTGTGCACTCCTGCGGTGCACATCGTAGGTCCAGATCGCAAAACTAGTTGTCTTCGTGTTACAGCCTCGTTTAACCCTCAAAATCTCGAATCTTTGTATGATTACTCACCATAAAACGTGTCTCCACCATATTTCGTCCCCTCCAGCATAAATAACAACCTCTAGCATCCAAAATCAAGCATCAAATACATGAAATTAGCTCTCAAAAACCCTCTTTTTAGTTCGAAACTTCATTGTTCAAATTCGTTCAACTCAGGAGCTCTCGAGGTCTCATTTTCTACAGTCCCTCTTTATTGGGTACGAAGAACAAAACTCTCAATCAATTTCAGTTCATGTACTCCTTTGATCTATGTTCTAGAAGTTCTTAAAATCTAGAGTTCTTAAACATGTTTGCTTAAAATTGAGCAATCTGCTTTGGATTAGAGTCTAATTTTTTGTATGGAACTATAAAATAACTAACTTAAGAAACCCCTAAGTTAATTTCATGATTGGAAAACGTTTGGTATTTACTTAAAAACCAAGCTAAAGTTAGGGTTTTCTTGACATTAGTTTTTTAAAATTAGGCATTTGAGGTAAAAATGGGACTTCAAACTTTGTGGGATATCATAAAATATTATCATAAACAAAAGCCCTAAGTTTGTTTCTCAATATAAACAAGTTTGGTATTTATTTAAAAAATATGACAAAAATAGGGTTTTTAAATATAATAATTCAATATATATTAATCCCCATAAAAATAGTACTTTATTAAAATCTAGTAAAATATATATGAAGATGAATGTAATAAATAATCAAGTATAAATATACTGATTTATTCGGATGTCTAGAACACGTGCAGACCGGAAGGGTAGACGCCTGTACACTAGGTTTTCTATCATAGGTAAGGGTGTCGCATAAATCCCAACTGGGACCTGGCGCACTTACCCGTGGAATCTCGCAGTGAGCGTTTGCTTTTAGGAAAGCGCATCTTCATATTATCTCCAATCACATTATTTGTTAACTTAAATAAACCATAACCCTATTCAAAAGCCCATGTACTTAGAACATTAAGTCATTTGGATTCTTTGTATTCAATTAGCCTACTCATTTCATTAGGGTAATCTCAAGACCTATCACATTTAATTTTTCGGTGCTATCTCTCGATATCAGTTCCACTCAGCAGGTGAGTACTCATAACCCCTTTTATTGTTGTGGAATATTATGCCATATAAAATCTTGTTATCACTAGAAGGGTGATTCCTTAAAGTGATAATTCGAGTAGTGAGTATATTTACTCCTCTCTTTTTGTATTGCGGAATATGATGCAACAATCAACTCTTGTTATTATTAGAAGGGTGATTCCTTTAAATAATGATTCGAGTAGTGAGTATCCATAACCACTTTCTCATTTTGGGGTGCAACATGTATATCCTATATCCATATCTTAAATATTTACTCCTTATTCAAAATCAATGTGATTCTATGATCTTAAGTGTGTATTCTTTATTATGTGCATCTATGCCTAATATCTAAAGTGTGGAAATCGTGAATTTTGAATCTTAAATCGTGAATTGTTAATCTTTATTCTTTGGTGTACCATTAACCATCGGGTTGTGGTAAAAATGATAGATATAGATCTATTGGTTGACAACCCACCTAGGATATTGAGACATAATCTTGTCTTCTATATATGTGATTGCTCTCTTAATGTCTAGGTTTGGTTACACAACATCTATATCTATGAGTCATGAATGCTTAGTCTTTATTCTTTTGTGTAGTCTTTTATGACATAATATATGAATAAGTA
>JBCNJP010000017.1:60471276-60492793 GCA_039602395.1 Deinandra increscens subsp. villosa
AACCTTGAAAGTTGTACAAATCCTTAATGACATCAAAACAAATCTCTTAAAACTTGATAAACATAATACGAATTATGCACTTTGGAACCTTCCTTAATAACATCTTTCTAAGAGAAACTGCATCATCTCATCTGGGCTCTTAACCTGTGAACAAGTCAACAACAGACTATTAACATACATACTATTATGCAAATTAATACAAAATGAATACTATTTTTACTTTATTAAACTACATTAATAGAAAATGATAATTCAACTTTTAATTTCTATATAGAGAGCATAAGTTCTCATATCACTATAATATATGTATTATTATTTTTGATTATTTCATTGTGTATTTTAAAAAACATATATTCATATGTTTGTGTCTTTATCTAATAGTACACACAGGTCAAATGGAAAAGATCAAAAGTAAATTCACACTATGATACCTCCTCTAGCTGGTCAAATGGGTAAGATCATAAGTTTTAGTTGAAAAGAAAACGGGTCTAATGGGTTTGAGCTTGTTGAAAATGGTCCAAAGTCTAACTTTTATTCATAGAGCCTCCTAAATCTTTGTTACTTGAAAGTTGAAATACATATGGTTAAATTCAGTAGGCTGGCATTAAGGAATTATCACACATGATTAACTCATACTACAACTCAAGTACTCAACCATAAAGTATATTAGTAGTTTTCTTATTGCAATAAAAATACAATATTGTTATCATATTAAAGTAAACATAAAAAATGTGTATTACTAAATAGAATAACAAATCGTAAAATATAATTAAATTTGATTACTGAACATAGTTATTATAATATGGAGTGCATACATTTAAACACTTATGGAACATAAATTAATAGTAATTGAACAAAACACCATAGATGACTACACAGATAGCAGATTAAGGGTAATCTGTACTTGGAAGTGTTTTTGAATTAACTCAACACATTATAATTCTATCTTATTTTGCAGCTCTTAGAAGTGAAAAAGGGCAGGCAAGAGCCATTTTTTAGAGACCTTATTAAAGGAGGAAGTAAACCTCATGACCAATTTAATTCAATAATTCAGTCTGTTATTGAATAGGAATGGGGATCAGAATCCTTTGTTTAGCTTATTGATATGTAACTTTACTTGTATAGTTTTTGAGGCTGAGAAAGTAGGACTAATGCTTCTGACACATTGGAAACATGAGACTACAATCCAAAAGTTAAAAAGGTAATGCAAAATCCCTTTAGAAGTTCTTCATAAGCACCACAGGGAAAACAACTAACTAATCAATCTACTACAAAAAGCCAAAGAAAAGGAGGAAAAACAACATACAAACCTTTTAATTAGCTACTGTAGCCTAAAGAAGGAAAAGAAATAACAGAACCACACAGGTAATCTGCAACCTAGAGAAGGAAAAGAAAGAGTAGAACCACACAGGTAATCTAAGGAAATAACAAAGTAATCAGTCCCAAACAAAAAGCCAATGAAAAGGGGAAAAGAACAGCGTGTGCCATATCAAAATGAAAAGAGAACAATGTGTTAACAAAAGTTATGTTCAATTGGGTTGTAGCATTAATCTATAACACATTTCAAAACTAACATATGGAAACCTTTATGATGAGAAGAAACCATGATGCAAGGATGCAGCTCAGTGGTTATTTTGTTAAATTAGATTGTCCCAGCAGCAGTCAACTAAAGTTAAAAAAGTTATATTGTTTATTTTCTTACATTAGCTTTCATGAACCTAAAAAAATAAAGACCAACTACTGAATTGCATTTTGGTTTATATAGGCATATATAATGACAATCAAGGATCTGAAGCATGACATTGTTAAGATATGGGAACAAGAAAGGCACTGAATATGTAGTTAAAGAAGTTCAAATGAATGAAACACACAATTATTTGGGAAAAATTATATGTGAAATACGAACATTACCAAGACTCAAGATCAATGAATAATCAATAGAACATAATCGGATGTGTAGATAGCCGATATGAAATCATAAAGAAAAACGTACCTACTAAGTATTGAGCTGTTCAATTATCGAGATCACTTCAGTTGCAACCAGGAATTAGAGCATACTTAGTTCACAAGTGGGAAACAATATGAGATCCATAATGCATCTCCAACATACCAATAAAAACATTTGGAACAGTATGTTGCCCAGTAAGCCGTTCAAGAACCTTCTGAAGCTGAGGTCCTTGAGCCCACTGAAAGAAAGTAAAAAAAAATACCATACTTAGTACTTCTAAATCATAACAATGTATTTGCAGATATTGCATCTTTAACTACAAATTAAAGTGCACCTAATAGAAAGTATGTATATTGTATAATGCTTCACATAATTATAGTTATGTTGACTGCATTATTAACAAATATATGTCATGTAGGGTTTCCTCAAAGAATCTTGACTACAAATACTTGAATGTAAGAAACGATATAACAAAGTAGATGATGCATATACAATTATTAATAAAAGGTTTGCAGCTGGAGTATCTCTGAGAGCAACCTCTTTATCCTATGAGATAAAGGTAATGTTTGCCTTCGTATCACCCTTCCATCGTTTGAGTGGGAATTTGTAGGTATGTTTGTTTCTTTGTGAGATGATGATATACCTTTAGTTTACATTTGTGTTAAGAAAATGTTTCCCTATATCAAAAAATATCCAAATTAACTTCAAAAATATAGTATTCATCTTCAGACATCTTTCATATATGATACTAAATGGATAAATCAAGTTCAAACCCTAATTACAATAACAAAATGCACCAAACCTAATAGAATGAACTTTTAAACCTAACCCACCTACACATATCATTCTCATCAAAATGTCTGTTCAATTTGACTTCCAATTCATTATTTCACCTCTGCCCCAAATATAAATGGAAACAACATCCATCTCAAACATACAGTCGCTAATTTACATAAAAAAAACAATGAAAAAACAACACTTACCCATTTGATCCAATTCCATAACGTGTGGCTGTCGTAAAATCCAATTAAAGAGCCCGACCAAGGAGCGATGTAGGAGCTATGGAGACGAATGGCAGTTTAGGAGAGTAATGGAGAGAATGGTTGCAAAATACAGACCTCCACCGATTGAAATTCCCAACCGAAAGACATTGATGGTACGAATTGAAGAGGATCCAAAACCTGCTTTTTGAGAGGTGCCATGGATTAGGCTCAGGTTGTTAGGGAGAAAATGGAGAGCTGATGGTGAACAGGTGAAGAGTGAAATTTGGGGATTTTGTTTAAGAAGATGGGTAAGCGACTAAGCGGGATTATTTTTGTTTTGGTGGGAAACGAATTTTGGGATAATTTATTTGGTATTTATTTTTATTTTGGTGGTAATTTATTAAATTATATTTGAAGGTTAATTTTTAGAAATAAATTTAGTGGCATAAATTAAAAGCCATAAAAGGTATGACAAGTCAGTGTGACATATTTAAAGTGCCACTAAAACTTTATATTAGTGATACAATATCTAAATACCACTAAAACTATGAGTCGGTTATGTCCAGTTGAGCTTGATTATGCTCAATTGAGTTTGATTATGTCTAATTGAGTCTATTATGCCCAATTGAGTACGATTTTTTTTTTTTGGGAAAGAGGCAATGCCCCGGCAAACTTTATTAGAAAAGAATAAAAGAATAGAGTTACAAACCAGCAGCCAACCCGACACAAGTAACGGGAAGGCCAAACCCAAAAACAAACACACTAATCAGGCCACGGGTTAAGGCATTGAAGCCCAGCCCAAAATAGCCAAAAGCTAACCCAACCACCAATACAAATTGGAACCAAGACATGGCCCATAATAAAAAACCAATACTCCTCAATATGGATGGAAAAAAACCATGGGATATCAAATGCACGCCTACTTCCATCAATATCAACAAATGCCATAATCATGTATAGTTGTGAAGGAGCTCATATGCAATCGATATACCTCACAGACCCAATCTGCCATTACGCATGATCCACCAAAAACAGCAACACCCAAATCCTCACTTTTACCAATTCTGCAGTTCTTATCAGCAGCAGCAACAAAATTATTAGCATAGCCTCCAACCCAAAAACCAACTTTCATATAAATCTGTAGTATAGAAGCTTGAAGCCAACACCAGCTATTCCTTTTAACCCTGTTCCAGCCCCAAATCATCCATCTTAACAAAGACTCAAGATTTCTGAAACAGTTCCAGCAGCAGGATATCCCATCATCATGTTTAGCCATATACCAGCAGGTAGCAATCTTCTTCACAGAATCAAAGGTACTATCACAACAGCCCCTAATATATATATTAGCATACCAGCAAAACTGTGTTACATTAGTAGCAGCAGCAGGGCAGTAATCCAAATAACAGTCTTTATCCCAATTCCAATTGATATCTCTAGCAGCAGGATCAGCTAACCCCAACCCAGCAACAGCTTGACCCACATAAGGAAAAGATAAACCAGCATCAGCCTGTTGCCTAAGACTCTTCATTCTAGTATAAGCATACATATACCATAGTCTTCTAGCCATCCATACTTTCCACCAAGCAGCAATAACATCCCATTCCCCATTGCAGCAGCCACTAACATTATTGCCCACATCAGCCTCAAATAACATTATCCTTGCAGCATACCCATCAGAAGCTATACATATAATAAGGTTGTCCTCAAAACTCTGCAGCAACCTCATATTAGTCAATTTGCACCAAGTAGTAACATCCCATTCCCTAAAATGTTGAAATAACAAACAAACAGTGATGTATAGGCCTTTATCCAATTGAGTACGATTATATCCCGTTGGAGTCTATTATGTTCAATTGAGTTCGAATATATCCAATTGAAGTTGATTATGCCAAATGGAGTTCGATCATGTCCAATTGAGCTTGATTATGCCCAATTGAGTTCGATTATGTCCACTTGAGCTTGATTATGTTCAATTGAGTTCGATTATATCCAATTGGAGTTGATTATGCCAAATGGAGTTTGATCTTGTCCAAGTGAGCTTGATTATACCCAATTGAGTTCGATTATGTCTACTTGAGCTTGATTATGTCCAAATGAGCTTGATTATGTTTAATTGAATTCGGTTATGTTCATTTAAGTCCGATTATATCCCGTTGGAGTAGACTATGTTCAATTGATTATATCCAATTAGAGTTGATTATGCCTAATGGAGTTTGATTATGTCCACTTGAGCTTGATTATGTCCAATTGAGCTTGATTGTGTTCAATTGAGTTTGGTTATCTTCAATTACGCCCAGCTGAGCTTGATTATGCCCAATTGAGTTTGATTTTGTCAAATTGAGTCGATTATGCCCAATTGAGTATGATTATATCCCATTAGAGTCGATTATGTTCAGTTGGAGTTAATTATGCCTAATGGAGTTCGATTATGTGTACTTGAGCTTGATTATGTCAAATTGAGTTAGATTATGTTCAATTAAGTCCAATTATATCCAGTTGAGTTTGATTATGTTAAATTGGAGTCGATTATCCCCAATTAAGTACGATTATACCCCGCTAGAGTCAATCATGTTCAATTGAGTTCGATTATGTCTAATTGAGTTTGATTATGTCCACTTGGAGTCGATTATGCCCAATTAAGTACGATTACATCTCGTTAGAATTGATTATGTTCAATTGAGTTCGATTATATTTAGTTGGAGTTGATTATGCCCAATGGAGTTCGATTATGTCTAGTTGAGCTTGATTACGCCCAATTAAGTTCGATTATGTCTAATTGAGCTTGATTATGTACTATTGAGCTTGATTATGTTCAATTGAGTCTGATTTTATCCAATCGAGTTCAGTCATGCCCAATTGGAGTCAATTATGCCCGATTAAGTACGATTATATCTCGTTGAAGTCGATTATGTTCAATTGAGTTCCATGTTGGTATTTTAGTATAATTAAGGTTACCTATGACATTCAAACAAGAATGCAGCTTTTTTGAACGTCGTCGGGACTAACAGGGGTTCAGGGACAACGCCACCGAGAGAATCGGGGTCCAAGGGGCGACAACCCTAGCGCGATCCAAGGGGCAAAGCCCTCTGGGGTCGAATTTACTTCACTAAAAATGCATCAGATTTTCATTTCGCAAAACGGCATTAAGTAAACGGGGAATTTCATATATACCCTTTAAACTTGAGAAATATCATATATATACCCAATACATATAAAAAATATCATATATACCCTTATAAATTATTTAAAATATCAAATTTACCTATTTCATTAAAACATTTTAAATTTTTGACCATTTTACCCTTTATTCTTGTCAGACTTTAAATTTCTTATTTATCCATAATTAACTTAAACAATAGTTTTTGATTTTTATAAAATTTGAGAGATTTTCCCATTTCACTATAAAAACATCATTTTAAATATTTTCACTTTCTTTTATAATTGCTTTTAACCTTAATATCAATGAAAACTCAAATCTGACAACATATGGACCCAAGCTCAAATTGATTTATGAAATGAAAAATATTAACATGTGGAATATAAATGGTTAAAAATCCAAAATCAATTAAAATAGGTCCATGTTTATGAAAAAAATATTAATCTACAAATAAAAACCCATTAAAATAATTAAATATAGAACCCTAACTAGAGAAAAATATATTATAACACCAGAAATGACCTTCTGTGTGATTTTTTTCTTTTTTACATATTTATATGTAAAATAAACTTATAGTGGAAATAATTTTAGGAGCACTTTTAGTTCTCATAAAGAACTTTAATTTTCGTTGAAGGTAACCCCTTCAGTTGCACTCATAATTAATTTACATGATAACCGGGTTAATTTTTTTTATATATATAGTTGCCTAAGGGTAGATGATCATAAATAAAAAATTATTTAAATTGGCTATATATGATATTTTAAAAAGTTTGTTAGATATATATGATATTTTTAAAATTTACAAGGGTATATAAAAACAGGCGGGATATGAAATTGAGAGAGGGAATTTAATTTTAATTTTGAATGACTTATCTGACTAAACAAATTCACACGCACGTCTCACATATATCATCGCCTCTCGCTCTCTCTCTCTCTCTCTTCATTCCACGATCCAGATCTAGGGTTCCTTCCTCAACCTCTCCAGTCTGCAATCTTCAAATCAGTTTAACCCTAATTGAAGCTCTCTTGCAGCGATTAACATCATATCATCTTCGTTTACACCGCCATCCGTCCCACTCTATGTCGTTTTTTCACCATCACCTTTTCCTCTATGCAATTTAAGATTTCATTTTAGGGTTCTGACTAGAGGTGGATCGATAACTGTTTTGCTTACTGACGATTGTAAGAACAGTTCCTGGCGCTGCAGACTCAAGAGTTTGCCTCTCGTATACTCTAGGATTTCAACCCGCCGAAGCTTTTGTGGCCCGTAACGTGGCTAATCTCGTTCAACCATTCGAGGTATTCTATACATTGACACCAATTTTTGATTTGTCACTGTGCTGATTTTCTTCCTTTTTTTTTGTTAGTTGGCATACACTTCTAGGATCTTCATTGCGTTTGAATTCTTTGATTCTTAGAATGGTATCTTCTCTAGTACAATTCATTATAATGTTCTTTCTAATTTCTTGTGCAGAATGGATCGTGTGAAACGAATGCCGCGGTTGAATTTTCTATGAATACTCTTGAAGTAAGTATATTGATATGTCCATAGTTGGCTCGTAATTTTCAATATAGGCAAGCTAGATCAGAGGGCTAGAACCTTTATAACTTCTTGTTTTGACTTTCTTTTTTCCCATCAATATAGTGATTAATTTATTAATACTATAAATTTAGAGGTGTGCATTTTGGATCAATCACTCATGAGTCGTGAAAATATCATTTGGTTTATGTTTATGGGGGTAAACTAAAAGAATTTTAGCAAAGAATGAAATATGTAAATGGGTTGAATGGTCACAATTGCCGAAAGTGTATTTTTAAAGTATATAACCTTATGGGATGGATTGATTGGTTTATCCAAAAATTTGGAAGCTTACTTTAATAAAGTACATTTTGGAATCACATTTAACACATTAACTATGCATAAAAAGGTGGGTAATTGGTGTTTATCCTCACCCAAGTTGTGCAGGTTCATATCAATCTTACGTATTAGAAAGCCGAATTTTAAACCCATATTTTGTTTATATTTTTTTGGTCTTATGTATTATGATTCTGTTGTTATCAATCTTTTAGATCAGTTTTTGTTGAGATAAACGTGTTTTAAGATGTTGATGAAGAAATCACAAAGCTGCATAGAGTGCAGAAAACGTGTTTTGAGATGCTGAGAGACCGTGGCTATGAGGTTAAGTTCAGAGATCGTGGGTATGTTTATCTTGCTCACAATATTACACCTATTGTCCAATCTAGTCATTCAAAAGCATCATCTGCGATTTGTGTATATGTGGTTATATTTTCTTTTAGTAATGTATGGTTATTGAAGTTAATCAGTTAGATGGTTGAGGTGAAGCTGTTTGTGATACTAATAAGTGATCCATCTGCATTGCAACATCCATGATTTTCGTAGTAAATAAGCGATCATAGGCGTTTTTATGTGCATGATTAGTTTATTTTCATATGTGCTTCAGGTGTCTTTTGTCTTAAATGGAGGCTATACTAGCTTATGAGCATTCCATTTGTCGTGATATGCGGTTAGCGATTGGTAAACTAAGGAGAATACTACACAAGCTCAGTTTCTCAAGATCGGTTTCCATCCAGAAGATAGATAGACATGTATGTATGTTACTTCCAAGCTAATTTATTTTTTCTTTATGTATCCATCGTTATTTTAATCCTTTAGTGAAGACTGGTTTAATTCACTAATTTCATGATGGATTGCACGTTTAAACATGAGATATTAGTTTTAATTTTTTTCGTTTAAATCTTGTTGCTATAGGAACCACTTACAACACCGCTTCAAAAGAATGAAGATCTGAAAGTCAAACAACAAAAAAACAAAGAAGAAATTATATAACGAGAGATGGCTTGAAGGAGCATACTAGGAGCATTACTAAGAAGATTACAGTCTAGAAAGATTTGGATTATGATGCATATATGTTATGATAATTTATCATTACCTTTAGCAAATTTTGTAGATCTATTACATGAGAAATTATATATATGTGGAGTAATTTCATTTGATTTTACTGTATCTTTTTATCATTTCTAATTGTCCGTTTATGGTATTAATTTCGCATATGTGACCAAATGGCAAATGTAATAACCTAAATTATATAATGTGACTAGAGGTTAAACAAAAGTGACAATTAAAATAATTTATGTGATTATAATACGTTTTTTTTGTCACATTTTAATTTATTTTAAGTCACTAAAAGTATATAGTGGTCACTTTATATTGACAATTGTGTGTTTGTTAAGTACATATAGTCACAGTTTACTTAATTATTTGTGTCTAAAATACATAAATAGTCACATAGAAACTAAAAGTGTGACTAAAAGTGTGTTAAGGTGATGTATTTATGTAACATATGTGACTAAATTGGAAATGTAATAACCAAAAGTAAAAAGTAATGTGACTAAAGGTTAGCAAAAAATGACACTTTTCCAACCAATAGTCACATTTATATTTCTCTTATGTGACTAAAAGGTATATAATAGTTACTTTATATTAACAACTAGGTGTTTAATTGTGACCATTTTCCAACCAATAGTAATTTTAAGACATTTTTGTATGACTAAAAACTATGAAATAGTCACACTTCAAATTATTTCTACATCAACTTTCATGATATGGTCACTCATAACAAAATTGTGTGTCTCTAAAACTTAAACAATAGTCACACCTAAATATTTGTTATGTGACCATTTGTTAGCAAAACGTCACAGTGAACAAAAAAACATGTGACCATTTGGCAACATTATGTCACTAAAGATATGTAGTGGTTACTTTATATTACCAACTAGGTGTTTAGTTGTGACCATATACTAACCAATAGTCACTTTAAGACATTTTTGTGTGACTAAAAACTATGAAATAGTCACACTTCAAACTATTCCTACATCAAAGTTTATGAATTAGTCACATATAACAAAATTGTGTGTCTCTAAAACCTAAACAATAGTCACACTAAATTATTAGTTATGTGACCAATTATTAGTAAAACGTCACAGTGAACACGAACATCATGTCACCATTTGGGAACATTTTGTCACTACAAAATAAATAAGTGTGACTAAAAAGGGTTTATGTTGACATTATTCGACAAAATCATTGATCCAGCAAGAAAAGTCGCTAGTCTATAGTCACACTTTTTATCTACGGTCACATCTTTTCGTATCATACGGTCACTGAAATTCAATGTCACTGTATGTGACCTAAAATGGCGCGACTTTTGGTCACGGATGGGACGAAAAAAAAAGTGTGACTAATCACTTACGGTCACACTTTTCTGGTGTCACCGAAGATCAATTTTGTACTAGTGATGGTACACAAGCGATTAGCGATTAGCGATTAGCGATTAGCGAATATCCAACATAGAATCCAACCAAGTTTCACACAATAGAATTCACACATAGCTTAACATGAAATCGCATAATAGATTTGAAATATAGAGTTTTAGATTTTGTATAATAACACATGTTGCACCCCAAAACTTAAAAGGAAAAGGGGCTATGAATACTTACATTGGATTGACCGAAATGAGCCTCGCAAATAGAACGATTCAAAGATCACGGATTTGGTCCTATTGTATAAAAGATAAGATGTTAAGTTTTGGAATTTGGTCGGGAGTTAGAGTTTTGTCAAATGGATGTACGAAAATTGGTTTTTAGTTTAGTGCACAACCTTTAGGATTTCAACAGCTTGCGGGCTGTAACTTTAAATGCGGTTTTAAAATATCAAACGTGTTTCAAAAATTACCAAAATTTACAGGTTGCTATTTCAATGTATCCCGAGCAACTTTTGTTTAGAAAGTGTCTTATGAAAATGACAGGAACCTGCTCAAAACAGCTTCACAAAACAGAATGTGCTGAAACGCGCACCTGTCTTGTAGGGGCTGTTGTGAAGTCCTCGGGTTGAATTAGAACACGAGAAAACTACCTTTGGAAAGCTAACTCGACGAAACTTAATCGTGGAATCTGAGTTTGTTCAGTTTCAATTCGTTATGACCAAGATATGGTCTCCTAAAGTCGGGATAACTATTCTGTCCAGATTTTAAGTTAAATATAGTGCACGGTTTAAGGTTAATAAAATTCAAACCAACTCCTCCGACTAGATTAACCATTCTTATATGTCTTATAACATACTTAACAACTATTTATTTTAACATCTAAACAATATAACAACAACATATCACCAAGTTGAATCATTATTAAAAGTTTAGTTACACAAGTGATTAAAATATGAAGTGAGGGAGATATTTCTCACGAAGCGAGCGACGGGAAGGTAGGAGGAACCAACGGGACTTGAATGACACTTGAGATGCTTGAAAATAACTTGAATACGTGCCACTAATGCTCGAAAGATAGACACTAAGAGCTGCTGTTCGGAATGGTGCAGAAACACAAAACCGTGAGTTATTCGGTGTCGAAACGGGTCCGAACGGGGCTGTTTCGGGGCTGTTTTGTAACCGAAACGAATAGGGGTTGAGAGGTAAGATAGATACCTGTAACGCGAGCGTCCGAGGGCTAAGATTAACACCGGAAAGGCTTCTGATTTGCTGCTGCGGTTGGAGCCGTAACAAGATCGGAAATGGGGGTTTTGTTATGATTTTGTGTAGAAAAAGAGAATGGTTTGGGCTGCTGATTTTTCGTGAGTTTGGAGGGCTGAGAGGGGCTGATATGTGCTCAAAATAACGTGGGGGTTTGCTGCTTTGAAGCGGTGAGTTCGAACATGATTAAAGATGAATTTTTAAGGTGGTTTTTGAAGAGGTTTGATGGTGGACGATGGTGGATGGGAGTTGCAATGTTTGGAAGATTCTCCTTGAGGAAGAAACCAAATGGAGTGTTTGATCTTGCTATGAACGGCCGAAGGAAAATGGAGTGTTAGAAATGATGGTTGGTTGTGTGCTCTTGCAAGGGTTGATAACCTATTTGAAGAGAAAATTGATAGTGACCTATAGTTCAAATAAGGTATGCTTGTCATGCATATATGCATGAGTTCTGATGAAAAAAAAAGATAAAAGGGAAAGGTGCTTTATACATGGATTAGGAGGGTCTTCTTGTATGAAAATATTGAAAGCTGGTTGGAAGGAGTATTCATTTGCCTAGGGTACATGAGACAAAGGATGGTCATTGTTAATCACTGTAATGGTGAGGTAAAAGAAGCTTTCAAGAAAACAAGGTCAAACCCTCCCTTTACATCCAACGTATTATCATTTCATTTTTTTTTTATTATTATTGATTTAAGGTCTAAGGTAGGAGGGAAAACAAATGGTAGTTTATATAATATGTTGATGAAAACCGACTATTTTTCGGGTATAGCGGGTATAAACCCAGGTGAAATAGAATGATTATTTTATTAAAACTACTAAAAAAAATAGCATTCGATGTTAGATGATTCATCGGTGATAGTTGGGTATGTTTAGACGTGATAAAATAATTAATGTGCGTGAAACGTTCACGCTAAATAAAAACACCACCTAAATATTCTAAGTCAATGAAATATATTAACATGCATTGAGATATATCACGAGTGGGCATGATCTTAGCATAGATAATAAAACGGGAACCAACATGATTATAAAGAACATTCTGTCAAAGTCTATTACTTAAATAACAATCGAAATTAAATAGACAAAGGAAGCGAGTCGTGATACAAATATGCAAAATAGACGAATGTCACATTGCAACCCTTCTAAGTATCACTTTTACGGTTGATATCAGGATATTTGATTATTTTAAGGCCAACTCAACTTCACTCATTTCATGAACGTATATATCTAAGTTCTAATGCTCTATTGTTTTCCCAGAGAACCGATAAGGAATTCCATTAATCATCGGCCGTTTTGATTCTTTGGAACAACTCGATGAATTTAGTAGATCTTTTTAGGAGGCCTCAATAACCATAGATCAAACCTATCCAATTTTTACAGTGTGATTCGTGGTATGAAAATATAGCTTTAACATTCTATTTTTATTTCTACAAAGCCTAAAAATTGCAATTTGGAAAAGCCCGATATTTTTAAATAACCAGGTCTTTAACAAGTATATCAGATAATCGGGTCTTTACCTGTAATTGACCCGTACCGTACCCGATTAACATAATTTTCAAAACCCGAGAATGCACCCTTATTTTGAATACAGGGTCTATAAGGGTCGGGCTTGTCGAGTTTATATGGTTTACTAGGTCAGACTCGTTTCACGCTCACCTCTAAGGCTCTAAATAGGACATCTTGATGGTGAATTGATGGTTACTTAACTAAAAGATTATGGGTTTAAATCCTATGAAGTACAATTATACATGTCCAATTTGATGATATGGATCGGATAACCCATAAAGTTACACACACCCGACCTGTGGCACAAACTTGTGACAATCCAAAAATTTCCAAGTCAAACCTTAAACTTTGACTGTGCATTTGACTGTTTATTTGTGCATTAGACTTAATTTATAATTAAATTAGGTGACCATACATGCTATACCAAATACTTTACTTGTAACATTTCGGTCTATCCGTTTATTTGTATTCGACCCGATTTCAGTTTCCAATGTATGTGATTGATAATCAATGAAGGATCGTGTTCTATTATAATGTTATTGTGTCCTTGATCATGTGCGGTTGAATCTTTTATCATGATGCTCGTTAATCGTTTTGATATACAATTTTTTTGCAATTAGGATTTTTATTTCGAATGTTTTGTTATTTAAGTTTAACCGGTAACTCAAGCAATCTAAACATGTATGACGCTTTTGGGTAATACTAGTCACGCACACAAGTAAATACTAGTGAGGATATGCAGAAGTTCAAGGTTTAAAACGTGAATAATGGAAGTTTGGTAATTTCCGCGCGATTTCGATTTTAACCAGGAGATCACGTGTTTGAGTGTTGTTTGTCAAATTGAGTATATTGTTGGGTATAGTAATCCTAAATCACATCACAAAATATCACACACAAATTCGAGTCATGAAACATTGGTGAATAACCCAAAAGTGATACGTACGTGGAATTAAGTGTTTAATTGTATTTCGTTATATGGAATGTTTATATTCAATTTGATTGGCTTAAATGTGGTTAATATAATGGGAGATGAGTTATAGGGGAATCGGAGAAAAGGGAAGTCGAAGACGGCAAAAACGAGCAAAACAAATAAAAATTAAACAAGGAGGCTGATATGTACTCGTGGAGGTACGTCACACCCTGATGGCTTACCTGTAGCGTACCTCCATGGGGATGTCTGACAGGAAAACCCTAGTTTTTCTTTTATTCAAGCTTCTTAACCTCATTTTACCCCCTTTTTCTCTCAACCCTAATCATCATCAGCCGTCATAACCTCTGTCTCATCCCTTATGTCAACCTCCTTTGAAGATTTGAGCTAGATTTGGAAGGATCCAAGCTTATTTCGTCATCATCCATCATCCTTTGATTGGTAAAATCTAAACCTTCATGTTTACTTGCGTAGCATGTGTCAAGATTCAATCTTTTTATTAGATCTAGGTCATGCATGCTATATTATGTTTAGATCTAGCTTTTGCCATGTTAAAAATGTTATCTTTATGATTAAAGTTCAGGTTTTTATGGTGAAAATGTTGGATCTTGCATGATATGTGAAAAATACTTGATCTTGATGCATGGATGTTGATAAAGGTACCTCTTTAATGTTAGATCTAGGGTGTAGAAGGATAAAGTTAGTTGCTTAATGATGCATGGGTAATAAAGATTAGAATTTTATATATATATATATATATATATATATATATATATATATATATGCATGCATGAAAACGATACAAGGTGATTTCTTGATAATGTTATGATTTAGGAATCCATAGATCTTGCATGCACATGTATAAAGCTTAAGTTTTGATGATGGTAAAGTTATAAAGTCATGAGCTTTTATTAGATCAAAGCATGTATCATAATAAAAATTAGGTTTTGTTACGAATATTAGATGAATATGTGTTTTGAGGAATATCTTTGCATGAAATATGTTATGCATGAGATGATGTGCTTAAAATGTGGGTTAAACGTGATATGCATGTATGTTGGGTGCTTAGTATAAGGATAAAATGTAATCGTTACTTGAATCTAGGTTGTTGCATACTTGCATGAAAAATATATATGTGTTGTCATGTAATAAATATTTATGAAAATGATTATTTTGTTGTCACATGATCGAGTGTTATGGTTAGCTTGTATGATAAGATAAATACGTACGTTATCACTTAAATAAATCACCAATGTGACGTTGAGTCGACTAAGTCCATCGGTGTCGTTTGAATTCATTTAGTTTATTCATTCGTTAAGGTTATTCCCGGGGTTGACCTTTTCATATCAGGTGTTATTCTATCATTAGTGACTCTAATACATGGTGAATGATCATAGCCCCTTTTCTGTTATTGTTTGGGGGTGCAACATTTGCGCTATATCAATCTCAAATTCCTTATTATTTACTCTCAAACTTCATGTGAATTCTATGTCTATATTAAACCAACCAAGATCATCACTTGTGTCCATTCGTTAAACCCGATCGACCCGACCAAGTGATCCCTTGTGTTCGACCTATGTGACCCGACCCAACCCAGCTACCTATGCCACCTTGCATGCAATCGGACCAAACTCCCCATGCACGTCGAATCCGCCACCTTGAACTCCTCTCTTGCTTCATTCGGTCACATCCAAACCGAATCCATCACCAACCCTAATTAAACTACAACCTTGTCCAAACTAACGCACTACTACCTAGCATGCTTGTACTAAACCATGATTAGGAAACATTTTGGTCTCCTTAGCCACCAAGATTATTATCTAATGGGTTTAGTGTACCCTAGATACTAAGCATTCATTTAAACTTCCCCTCCTAAACATCCTCTAAGCTTAACCGGTTTATACATAAAGCCAAGACCACACTTATCACTTGAAGCTTGAACCAAGACTAAGCCCACTAACTCATCTTTTCTTCTTTCCTTCGGTTGGTTCGGACCCTCGCCCCTCATTGGTTCTCATTAAACCAAACCTACCTTCAAACCCTTATAACTTTAACTCTCAACTACAAACACTTAACCTATTTCACATCCCTCTAGTTTACCTCTATTTCTCTCGGTTCTAGCCTCACCTAAACCTAACACCCCTATGAATCAGGTTCGGGTATTTCGACACCTATAGTTGTGGACGAAAGGAGAACCTCACGATTAAGCGTGCTTTAATGTAACATCCCAATTTTTTTAAATAAATAATTCAATTCCCGTTAACGTATAGTCGAGTTAATTTAGAAACAAAAAGCCCCTATTGTTAGTAGATTTTATTTCTATGTGAACTACGGGGTTTAATGTGTAAATTAGAGTTTTGGTTAATATAAAACACAATGTTGAATCTTGAGAGGCTAAAATGACAAATACCTAACAGTTGAATAAGTAAAATAGAAGGGAAAGGAGGGGGAAGTCATGATTCACGACCTGGAGACCCATCCTGTAACACCTTGCTAATTACAGTAAAATTTGGGGGGAAATTTTCTGTTTATAAACTGGACTTTGTAAGCCCAGTTGGGCCCAATAGGTCCATTAAGAGAAGTAAGGCCCATCAAAGGCCCAATCCATATACCCGATGTCCGAATAAGTTTTTAAAGCATTCTAATAATCTATTACGTAATCCAAGGTGTTATAGATTGATAAAAGCTGAGTTCGAGTGGAACTGACAAACTATGTTGTTTAATTGATTAACGTGCCGAATAACCGGACATCATGGTATAAATATGTTGATTCGATGAGTTATGAAGATAGATATATTAATAAGGATGTTAATATTTGTTAGAAAGCCTGTTTAAATGGTTACAAGTGAAGTGCGTGTATGGAAACACTAAAGGACGCTTAACGCGTGTATGTCATCGGCAGTGACATAAAGATCATTGAGACAAGATTAGGGTATCTGGAGATGCCAGATACTTGATCATTGATGATCTGACTGTTAGAAAGGATGACCATTGGAATCGGTGCCAGGTTCGATGAAATCAGTAAACGGGACTGTTACGCGATATTGACCGAAAATGACTTATTTATTTATTTTAAATGGTTTTACCGACCCTGCGAAGTTATAAATATTTTTCTAAGTATTTACAGAGAATTATAGTCGTGCAACTGTGTTCGGTTCGTAAAGCGGAGTTAGACAGGACTCGCGTCGAATACGCGCATTATACCGTGTGTTTTACTAGATATTCACTAGATTATATTTAATCTGACGTTTTAGGCATTCCGAGAATATTTACGAAACATTTATAATATTCTAGTCACTCGGAAATTATCATGGAACATTTACTTGATATTCACTATTTAACGTGTCTAGATATCGCGGTATATACCGGTTGTTTAATTGTTGACCACTCAAATTATTCGAAATATATAAAGGGATAACTATTGTCTTATCCTCATTTTACTTTCAATATTATCACACACTATGTGTGTGACAACTGGTAATTTTCCAGGTTAACTCCGTTAATAACTCGTGTTATTTTTCAATAACGTCCGTTACCTCAGTTAACTAAAATAGTTATGAGCATTGCACATGAGTCTGGACGCCGGTTAACTAACTCGAATAATTATAATTCATGATTTTATGTAAATCGTATTTTATGATTTGATGCGAACATTTTGTCATTTCATTTGACGAATACAATTATGATTTTATGTTATATATATATAGGGTAAGGATCATGTGAAAACAACTTTTATTGCGAAAGCACGAAAACAAATATTAAAACCTCTATAACTTTTTCATACGTTAATATATTTTTTAAAAAATTTGTACCAAAATCCTTAAAATTATGTTATCTTTAAGTCTGGAAAAAATTAAAAAAAAATTAATTTTTTTTAAATTATTATTGCACAGGTGCCATAATTTTTTATTATTATTATTATTGCACATATGCAATAATATTAAAACCTTTATAACTTTTTCATATGTTAATTTTTTTTTATAAAAAATTGCACCATAAATCTTATAATTCTGTTATCTTTATTTATGGAGTAAATTAAAAAAAAAATCAACGTTTTTTTAATGTTTTTTATTATTGCACATGTGCAATAAAAAATTATTATTGCACATGTGCAATAATATTAAAACCTCTATAACTTTTTCATACGTTAACAATTTTGATAAAAAATGATACCATAGATCTTATAATTTTGTTATCTTATATTCCGAAAAAAAAAATTAAAAAAAATTAACGTTTTTTTGTTAATATTGCACATGTGTAATATAATTAATACGTATTATTGCACATAACCACATATGATTTCACGAATATAACGTCGTTAGAATTACACACAGTAATCTAGGATTTTTCTTTTTGTTAACCACTTATATAATTATAAGTTCGTATTCATGACTTTATTTGTACCAATTAGAGTTTACATCTTATAAAAAGTATAAGTTGATTTTATTTGGTCAAGATCATGCATTCATGTGGTTAAGGTTATTTTCCGTTAAATCCGTTAGAGTTAACTAACAACTTTTAACCTCGAGGGGCTACTTTTTGTCATTTCTTAAACTCCATTCTAATTAAACAAACTTTCAAGGGGCATCTCTATAATTTTTAGAAACATGGTATTCTTTATTGCAAATGAAGGAGGGAACAAAGTTGTCATATTCTAATAGTTGACTTGAAGAACTCGGTAACGTGCGAAGTCCGATCAAATGTCGGTAACCACCTGGACTTAATTCCTTGCCGGTTACATTCGATGATCACCATTTTGAAACCCCTAAAAACATTTCCTTCAATCATTTGGCAACCTTTGACACACACTAAACCCCCTCTTGGCACCACCGTGAGCCACCGCAAAGGAAAAACAAAATCTGATCATGTAACATCCCAAATTCATAGATACATGAGATATATAGTAAATACGTGTTTATATTATAAATACGTGAGCTTGATTGATAAACATGGTAAGACTATGCATTGGATAGGTTGCATGTGTTAGAAATAGCAAACGGATGTGTTAAACATGAGAGAAAGTAAAATATAAGATGAATATGTGTTTATATGAATAGCATGATGATACATGAATCATTTGATGGATATATGTGTGTTAATGGCTAACGAAAAAGTAAAAGGGCTAAAAGTGTAATTATTGTAAAGATATAAAAATATACAAGTATTATACGTGTTTATATTCATTATAAGTATTTTGAGGCTTAGAAATTAGTAAAAATATATACTAATATGATTCATAACATAAAACGATAAGTATTGTAAAGTTTAAGGGGCTAGAACGTAATTTAGCAAATAATAAAGAAAATATATATAAATGTATATATATGTTATCATACGAATCTCGCCTTAGAAACCTTATAAATTATTATAATTATATCCCATAATGTTTTGGTACATAAAATGATAAAAGGATAGAAGTATAGGGGGCTAGAATGCACCAAAACCAAACAAGGACCAAACCTTTCCACTATAAGAGCAACAGCAGCAGCTGGTCAAAGTTTGTCCACGAGTTCAGCCTTGTTCTCCACGATTTGGACCTCCAAACGTCAAAATACCTTGATTAGTCACTCCCTTACGTGTTAGACACCTAGTACAAACCTTTCCACTATAAAAAGCGGATCAAACAGCCTTTGAATCTCCCCAATTTCGTGAAAACCCATCAAGAAAACTCCAAAAACCCTAAGAAAACCCAGATTGTTCATCGATCGATTGCGAGCAAACCATGAGGATTCAAGAGCTGAATTTCTCCAGTAAAGCGTCTTTAGGTAAGGTCTAAAATAACCTCTTTCAGTTTTGGCTAATTCGATTTCTAAGTATGGTTTCTAGAAATGATCCAAAATTAGGGTTCTTGAGCTTGTTTTGATAAAATCGGGTGCTCGGGGGGGAATTAGGGTCTGATTTTTTGTAGGTAATAATAAAATGATGTATTTTAAGAAAGCCCTAAATTTATTTCAGAATTGGAAAAGGTTTTGTTAACGGGTCAAAATTAGGGTTTTCATAACGTTGTTCTGCCCAAATTGAGTAAACGAAGTTGAATTAAGCTTTGACATTTTAAAGGATATTATAAAATGTTATAATGGATAATACTCTAAGTTAGTTTGAAATAAAAATGAGTTTTGATAATAAAACGAGAAATACACTAAAATAGGGTTTCTAAATATAGATAATTAATATAAAATAATCCGGAGGGTATGGGTACTTGATTTTTGGTCGTATAACATGTTTATATATATAATAAGTATATATGAGTTTAAATTTGATAAATAGTTAAGTATTAAAGATACCGAGTTAATCAGATATTTAGAAGTTCGTGTGGACCAGAAGGGTAGGCGTACACTGGGGTTTCTGGCAAAGCGGGGGTGTCGCATAAATCCCAACTGGGAACTGGCATACCTCACTGGGCGATCCCGGAGTGAGCGTTTACTTATAGGAATACGCGTCTTCATATTATCAATAAAAAAGTTATTATGCCTATAAGGGCATTTTGGTCATTTTGACCTTAAAAGAGATAAACCCCAACAAAGTGTTATTAGGATGATAAGATATAAATAAACGTAGGTATTATTTATAATAACCTTGCATTAATGCAATCCGATACGCGATTAGGTTAATTGTGGACCATAACGGAGGTTCTGTCTAAATAACTGATTAAAGATATCAGATGAGTTTCTACAAGCCCACTTTACAAGTTTTAAATGTTTCTAAATATTTTCAGGGGCTAGTATACATACAATACTTGTGAAAATATATTCAAGATAATTGTGACTTGATATATACGTGTTATACGATGAAGTTGTTAAATTGCTTATACGTGTTATGCAATTATATTGATTATAATGTGATGTGTATATACTTGCTTGAGATTAAGTTGCCAAGTGACAAGGGAGTTGTTATTAAACGTTTAGTGAATATGTATGATTATATGAGAACATGTGATGCATTTGCTTATATTAATACGTGGTGGATACGCCACTGGTAGATCCTATATATATAAATAGTAGTATAAGTTACCCGGTATATCGAAAGTGTGGAGGATACGCCACTGGTACATCATGTATACATACACCTAGGTAAATTGGGGGATGTCCATTTGTTGCAGTATATGAATGCCTTATCACTGGTTAATAACAAACCTAAAGCATCTGGTTATTTAACTAGGGGTGGGTAGTATACATGATCGGTAGTTAAGTCATTAAGACGAGAAAAATGACCTAATAGAGTTAAGTATAAAATTGAGGAATCGCTGTTGCTCCAATGGGGGTGCCCTAGAGTACAGTGTACGGATGGCGCTGCTTCTCCAATGGGGGTGCCCTAGAAAATGTAGTGTCAGGTTTTCTCATAGGAAGAGTCGGTAACCCTGATGATAAGCCTAGGGTTCCTGGTAAGAATGAGGAGTCGATGCTGCTCCAATGGGGGTGCCCTAGAATACCCTGTACGGACGACGCTGCT
>JBCNJP010000017.1:60493293-60525552 GCA_039602395.1 Deinandra increscens subsp. villosa
ATATAGGGTAGGGATCATGTGAAAACAACTTTTATTGTGAAAACACCAAAACAAATATTTAAATCTCTATAAAGTTTTCATACGTTAATATTTTTTTTAGAAAAATTTGCACCGAAATCCTTAAAATAATGTTATCTTTAGTTCTGGAAAAAATTAAAAAAAAAATCAAAATTTTTTTAAAAATTATTATTGCATAGGTGCAATTATTTTTTTATTATTATTATTGCACATATGCAATAATATTAAAACCTTTATAACTTTTTCATATGTTAAAATTTTTTATAAAAAATTGCATTATAAATCTTATAATTCTGTTATCTTTAATTCTGGAGAAAATAAAAAAAATCAACGTTTTTTAAAAAAAAAATTATTATTGCACATGTGTAATAAAAAATTATTAATGCACATGTGCAATAATATTAAAACCTCTATAACTTTTTCTTACGTTAATATTTTTTATAAAAAACTGTACCGACTTATAATTCTGTTATCTTTAATTTTTGAAAAAATTAAAAAAAAATAATGTTTTTTTGTTAATATTGCACATGTGTAATATAATTAATACGTATTATTGCACATGTGCAATAATAAAAAAAATCACGAAGTTTTATATGTTTAATTTTTTCCCGGAATTAAAGGTGACATAATTTTAAGACTTTTACTGCGATTTTTTTTTATAAAATATTAACGTATGATGAAGTTATAGAGGTTTTAATATTTGTTTTCGTGTTTTCGTAATAACATCTTGTTTTTATTTGATCTTTCCCCTATATATATATATATATATATATATATATATATATATATATATATATATATATATGATATATATGTATAGTCTATGTTTACTCACCAACTACTTTTGTAGTTGACATTCTCTATTTTATACATGTTGTAGGATATCTACTTAGATTATTTGACTGATCACGATAGGATTGCGGGACCTAGATAAAGACATTAAATCAATGTTTTTATGTCTATTTTTTTTATTTATTGTACGAATCTTTGTTTATATATGAAAATGGCATGTTTAAGTATCTAGTAACTATTACTAGTTGTCATGAGCATCTGGACAGTCGTCTCGCCCCAACATATTCCGCCGTCGGTTGTGGTGTGACACCAATTATGCCTTTAGCCTTAGGATTGACCCCATTCATCATTGCGTACGTATCACCTCGTCAAATCACCAACGAGTCGTCAAGTCCGTTATATCGTGAAATTAAACTAGTTTATTTATTTTTTTATTTTCTCTATCTTATCTAACCGTAAAGGTTATCTTCAGGTCTAACTGTCTCGTTTCGTGGTGTCTTTGTCATCGATGTAATTTATTTGGATTATTGTATAATATTTAAAAAATTTTGAAGCGATTTGATAAAAAATACCGCAATATTAAATAGTGTTTTTTGCATCTGGACAATCATCGCGCCCTGACATATTCCGCCATCGGTTGGGGTGTAATAGGTGAGGAGGACCGCCTCTCAGCTTTAAATCCTATCTCATGTTTCTCCCATGTTTCACCAACAAGGTTGAACTCTAGGAGAACCGTTATGTTAGTAACAAATATGGTGTGCATGAGTGTCATTTAGTTGTAGGGCCTTATGGTCAAAGTACCGCTACACTCGGATACGTTGTCATGAACCAACAAGGGAACAACCCACACGCAAGATTATTTTATTATGAAAAGTTCTTTATAACGAACTAAGATCTGTTTCTTCCATGCACTGCTCTCGCGCATACACAGTCGGTCGTAATTAGACCCAAGTCCACTAACGCATCACTACCGCGTCTACGTGGTATCAAAATATTACCAACCCTTATCCCAACCCAATACCTTCAAACCGCAGATGCGTGAAAATCGTGTTTGTTTACATAGACATAAAACACACAAATGTGTTTCTTTGCATGGGATATGAGTCACTAGGTTTATGGATCATGCATTGTTCTCCAGTCGGTTGTCACAAGTTCGGTTGATGATGTCGAATCGATCTAAAGCTCATCAAAACTCTGGATTAAGGTCAACAATGTGCTTGAATATTGGTGAGACGGGATGAACGAGAATATAAGATAATTTAACAACAAACATGATAAAGCAATCGATTCAGTTATAGTCGAATGATTACAACGAACCAAATGATTACAATCTCATCATAAGAAATCCATGGCCATCCTGGGTTGAGCTCAAACCCAAGATGAGACTTTCTCTCTCTCTCTATCTCTCTCTCTCTCTCTCTCTCTCTCTCTCTCTCTCTCTCTCTCACTCTCTCTCTCTAAAGTGATAGCTCACGTCTCTCTAAAGATTCATCATTTTTGTAATAGAGCACATACACCTCTATATATAGGGAGAACCTATGTGCTCACTAACCCACTAACTAGTAGCACACATGTAAATGAGCAAAAATAAAATAAATAAAAAATATTCATTAAATCAAAGTTGATTTAATTAATCTTCACAACCCGCGTCTTTGAATCATATCACAATGGATTCTTCAACCGAATACTTCGGTAATTAGATTTGATGGCGTCAGTCACAATGATAAATAGCTCCAACAAATTCCCCCTTGACTGATGCTTTCAAATCTGTTCAACTACTGAAGAATCGCTATGTTTTACATCTTCAATGAATAACCGATAAACCCGTTCTGTTGTAGAAATCCCCCCTCTGAATAAGCTTCTTCTGTTCTCGTTTCTCCAGTTGAGAGCCAAGTTCTACTGCTCACTCGGTTCACACGGTTGGGTAAAATACTAAGGTATATGATAGGGTTCCAAATCTGCAATAAACCAAATCAGATAAACCAATTAGATACTGAAAATGCTCCAACTCCGGATAATCGACCCGATAATCCAAATCCATAATAATTCCCCCTATTCTCTAAATCTCTCCAAAAACATCAAGTGGAAGCGTAAGAATCAGATGCAGAGAGTTGAACCGTCAAGTATGGTTACCTAGTAAAAAATGGTCCAAAAAAATCTTGGAATCGAACGATCTCGCGAAAAAACTGTAAGCCGGATGGTAACCGTTGTCAATGATCCGTAGATAATACTTTTGTTCCGCGTGATGAAGGGTTGAGGTATAATAATGTGTCTGATAAAGTAACGTGTGAAAAACGTCACTTTAATCCATGGATCCCTAGAAAAACCAAGATCCCGAGCGTAAACGCGAAAAATAAAATAACCGGAGTCTTTGAAATTTTTAGCTTTGAAAATCGAGTCCGGAAAAATAATCCATGAAGCTTTCCGAGTCATAAAGGTGAAAATCTGGAAAAATCGTCAAAACCGTCAACTTGAGTGTCCCTCCGTTAGAGTTAACAAAATACTCCAAATATTTAACTGAGATTCCAGTTAATTCAGTAAGATAACATCATCACTGAATCAACTAAAAAGACACCGTGAGACATAACGAAAAAGTCTCATACTTGTTGATACCTGATATGTGCGTCGTGTGAAGTATCAAACAAAGTACAAGATCAAGTCAAGTTAGGTCTGGCCGAACCTAAGGTTCGGCTGAAGCTCGGAACAGCGGGTATATATAGATGTTTGGTCTTTGTAATTGGAGTAGTTCTGAGCGTGAGAGATTTGTTAAGTGTGTGTTTCTGAGTGTGTATTCTCTGAGTCTGTATCTGAGTGTTTACTGATTGTAATTGTTCTTCATTGATCAATAAATCAATCGGTTAATTACGTTTCGATGTCCGATTAGCTAGATCGAGTAGACGATCCGATACTCACGCATTTTCAAGTGGTATCAGAGCTTTCTGGTTCACTCTACTGATCTGTGGTTGCTATTTTCGGATTTTTTAAGCCTTTTTCGTGATTCTCGAGTTTGTTTTCGTATTGTTCATCAATTTAATCGAGTGTTTGGTGTCAAAATTGTTCCTAAATCACTTTCTATCGGTTTTACTGATCCACAGTAACGAGTTTTGTCAAAATCAGTCATTTTTCGCGCGTTGTTAAAAAATGAGTTCGAAGTTCGGAGTCTCCTGATCAGGTTCGGAGTAACTGCTCCGAACTTGAAGTTCGGTCAATATTCGGTCAGGGTTCGGAGTTGTTTCAGTCAGCGTTCGGTCTATCTTGGTCTAGTTCAGAGTTTATTTACGTTCGGTCAAGGTTCGGAGGTAGTTCGGTGCTAGATCGGAGTATATGAAAAGTTCGGACAGTTCAATTTGTTTCGGAGCTAGTTCGGATAGGGTTCGGACTTTGGATTTAAGTTCGGACAGAGTTCGGAGCTTAGTTATAAGTTCGGAGAGAGTTCGGCCGGCAGAATCTTAATTTTTCAAACGATGTCGGAATTTCAAGCGTTTGCTGCATACAAAGTGCAATGCAAACCATGCTAAATTTTGATAATGGAATTGGAACAAGTCAGAAAGTTCCCAAATTGTTGAAGCTAGAAGATTATCAAAATTGGAAGAAACGGTTTTCTGCATACATAAGTACAAACGATATTGATCTATGGATTCCGATTCGGAAATTGTATGAACGACCAACTGAAGAAGGAGATTGTAAGGAACTTCAAGATTTTGATGCTGCTGAAAGGAAAAGTTATGAGCTTGAAAAGAAAGTTTATGGTTATCTTACAATGGCTTTACCTACTGAATTGTTTCATCAATTCAGCACTTGTAAGAAATCAAAGCAATTGTGGGATGCTCTCTCAGCAAGATGTGAGGGTAATGATGATTACAAGAAGAGTCAGAAGAAAGTATTGAACAAAGAATTTGATAATTTTCAAAACTATGAGAATGAGAACATTATTGCTCTCGTTTCACGGTTTTCACATCTAATGAGTGAATTAAAGGTAGTTGGTATTGAGAAATCTGATGCTGGTTTGAAAGAGAAGATTATGGAAGCTCTACCCGAAAAGTGGGAGAATTATATTTTGCTGCTCACTCATGACAAGGATTATTCTACCATGACGTTTCACGAGCTTACTGGAAAACTTCATGCTCGAGAAATGGAAATGTTGAAATCCAAGAAATCAACTGCTACTTTGCAACATCCTGAGTTGTATCATGGTGAGAATATGGCAAGCATGAATGCTAAAGCTAAACCAAGTCTGAGTTCTGCACCAAGTACAGCCTTCTTGACTGGAATTTCTCATAATTCGGATAACAAATCTTCACGGGGTTGTAGCTTTACAATTCCAAATTTTTCAAATCAGAATGCCTTTTCTGCTGAGTCAACAGAAGATTGTGCTAAAATGATTTCTGCTTTCATCTCATCATCTTTTGGTTCGATTATTAAGAATGTTGTCGATGCAAAATTAACTAGTGATGATCTTGATGCTCTTGATGATGATCAACTTACAGAATTGGATATATCTATGGCTATATGCTATGTTATGTCAAAGATCGAAGAGATTCTTCAAGAAACATGGAAGACATCTTTCTGGTGATAAACTGGGATTTGACAATTCAAAGTTAAAATGTTATAAATGTTCACAACTTGGACATTTTGTCAAAGATTGTCAACAAGTTCATGCAAGCAAACTTGGTTTTACTCAATCATCTAAGCCTGGTTTTACTCAACCATCAGTAACACCAGCAAAACAACAACTTTAACGACTCAACATGATGGTGTTTATGATTGGGGTCAACAGTTTGGATATGATACATCAACATTAATTGTCATTCATGAGCAAGATGATTATTATTATTCTGATTCAAGTTCATATGACGCTGCTGAAAATGAAAAATTTGAATCTAGTATTGAAGTCTTGATGAAAGAAAAAGAATGCTTGATTGAAGAAGTCAAGAGAATTACTGCAGCTTTCAAAATGATTAATTCGGAGTTGGGAATTTCTAAAGAAAATGAGAAGGAGTTGAGTCTGAAGAATAAATGTTTGCTTAAAGAAATCAACTTGTTGAAGGAAGTTTTCTAAATTTCTAAACAAGATAAAAGGGATGTTGAAATTGCAAAAGCTAAAATCTGTGAAGAAAGGAATGAGTTAGTGAACGAAGTCAAGAAATGGAAGGATGAAGCGGAGGATACTGCTTCTGATTTCACGAATCTATTTGATAAATCAAAAGTCAAGCTTGATCTGCTTACAAAGAATGTTGAAGAATCAACTGCTAAGATTGAAGCATGTCAAGTGGATATGGAAAAGTTGTTGGATGAGAAGCGGGAGTTGGTTCGTGTAAATAAAGTTCAAGCAGCAAATTTGAAAATTCAAAAGCGAAATGAAGATAAATTGAAGAAAGAGTTATTTGAAGGTTTGAATAATCTGCGCTTGCAAAAGTTTGAAACTCACAAGGTTGCAAAGCGATTGATAGCTAAAGAAAAGGAATTCGCTGAGGCTCAACAGCAAATTTCTGATCTTAAAATTCAATTTCTTGATGCTCACAGATTGCTCAACAATGTTTCAAATTCTCAAGTGTTCACAAGCTTCTTAGCTAATGATGCAAATTTTGAGAAAATGTTTGATAAAACAGCATCATCCCCTGCTCATATCAAAGAAGCTTTCAAAGATGTGAAGGAGCAAGTTGATGACTTTGATTATTCAAATATTTCATCGTCTACTGTTGAGGATGAGAAAGTTGTGACAAAGAAGAAGAACAGAAAGAATAAGAAAAAGAAGGAAAAGAAATCCGAAGTTTCTCCTGCACCAAAGTTTGTATCTGGTTCATCTTCTGCTGATAATGAGAAGTCGGCTACTTTTAGTGACAAGATTCAGTCTCAACCTGAGTTTGATGAAACGATCTTTTATGATCACAAGAATGTAACCGAAGTAAAAGCTGAATTTTCTCGATTAGCAAAGAATGGACATTGTTCCTCTGAGGAGAAGATTTCTGGAAAGCATGAAGGTTTGGGTTTTCACGGGATGAAAGACAAAGCTGAGAAGGTTCCAGCATCATCATCTCAAGATTTGAAGAAATTAAAGATGAAACAAGTGAAGAAGGAAGTTTTTCAATTGATAAAATTTAACCCGAGCGGTTTTACAAACTCAAGGATTCGGATCAATTATTTTTTGACAAAGAATTTCCTCTTCATTATGTTGATGCTCGGAAGATTGCTGAGGTCTTTGTGAAAGCTACCATTTCTTCTGAAAGTTCTCAATCTCGAAGCCCTACATCCAAATGGGTACATGATCACAGGCATCAGGTATATGATTCTCATTCTGATCATGTTCGAGATATTCATGTGTGTTTTTCGCAGGTACATCACAGATGGGACAAAACGAAAAGAATTTGTTATATTTGCCGCCGACCAGGGCATATGGCAAAAGATTGTCCACTACCTGCTGATTCACCCCACGGGTTTCATAAGAAACCAGTGTTTGGTAAATCTGCCCCAACAAAGTTCTTCGATGAACGAGGCAGAGTTTTTGATGACGTTGAACCTACATTCTTTCAAAAACAAAAACGTTTTGTTCCAATGTTCTCAAAGGTTCAAAGTGTAGGTTCATCATCACAGTCACCTGTGATTGTTTCATCAGAAACTGAATTACCAAAACAACAACAATGGAAACCTAAGGTGGTTTCTAAGCAAAACAAGGACACTGGTCGACCAGAAGCGTTTGCTTCGGGTCATTTTTGGATTAATTAGTTTGACCAGTGTGCAGGTACTTCTAGAAGACCTCTTGACGTTTGCAAAGTTGTTGATGGAGGAATATTCTGCTTAACTTAAATTTCATGATAAATCTTTCTAACCTGCAAATTTTCTGAAATTCTAATTTCTGCAAACTATCCGTGTTGATTGATCACTTTTCTTTGTTTACAATTTTTTCTCAAAAACTCAAAAATAGAGTCTTGTTTTTTTGTGTAAAATGAAAATCCAAAAATAGAGTTTTCATTTTAAGGGGGAGAATTGTAAGTAAGGGGGAGTAATTGAGAAAATGCATGTTATTGGGAAGGTGAATACATGCCAAATATAAAAATATAAAATTGTGAGAAATTGATCATTGGGAAATGATGGTACATTGGCTTACGTATCTGACTCATGGATAGAGTATATGAAAGGGCCATGTGATCATTGTTTGATATGCTTGGTAGGCTCGGCAAATCAGAAAGTATTCAGATGTGATATACACTATATATTAATGCTTGACCATGTGGATAACATCTTAATGCATATTTCATGACACAAAAAGAAAAACAAGTGTGAAATTCAAAATGAGAAGTCACTGTGTATACATGTGTTCATTTTGCAAAGATTTAAACTTGTTTGATTTTCTTTATTTTGTCAAACGATCGGACTTTCTCTGCGTATCGAAAGATCGACCTGATCGTTGTTCGTTTGACGTTCTGCTTTATTTTCTTTGGTGTTTCGTATAACTCATCGGACTTCTCTGCGTGTACGGGAGTACCGACCTGATTGTTGTTGGGTTATACAATTTCAACTTGTTTTATTTTCTTATTTTGTTAAATCCGAGGCCTTATCTGCGTATCGAAAGATCGACTTTAAGGTAGACGATTTAACGTTCTTATTTCTTTTTGCATGGAACACAGTTGACGATATCATGAAAATATTATGCATTGTGAAAAATCACAAGTGCTGTCACACAAAAGGAAAAAGAAAAGAAAAGCTGAAAATGTCTGTTTGTGTCTGATAGTGTGGGATACACTGGTCAAAGCAAATCTAATCAATATCTTAATATATCCAGATGTTATGAGTATGATTCTGCCTGAGTTTAAGTTGGACAAATTATACCAGCAATCAACATGACTTATGTGCTTCGATTAATAAATTGAAGTGCAGTTCAGTGCGTTATGTTCAATATGATCCCATATAGTGATCTTTCTCATACCAAAAATAGTGTTTGATTCTGTATTGTGATTTCATTTCATTTCAGAAAAGAACAACAAGATTTTCGGTGTATTTTAGCATAAATTTTGAAAAATCAAAAAGATTTTGTTTCTGTTTTATTTTCGATCTGATCAACACGTGATACAAATCATTTTCAAAATCATATCTTGGAGTCTCAAAGAGACGTTTTGGACCAAGATTATTTAAATGTTTGAGCAGGTTGCTATGTGCAAGATATCACAACTTCAAGTCTTCTAAAGATGTTGATGAAAGACTAGAGATACACTAAAATGTCATCAAGTATTCAAGATCAAGCTACGATCGAGTTGAGAAGGAGTTTGTTTGAAGATTCATTTCATTGAACGAACGGATTCTACACTTGAGGGGGAGCTTGGTTGAAGATACAAAGTTGATGATATTGAAGAGATACTGCACACGACGAGGGGGAGTTTGTTGATACGTGATATGTGTGTCGTGTGAAGTATCAAACAAAGTACAAGATCACGTCAAGTTAGGTCTATCCGAACTAGGTCCGAACCTGAAGTTTGGACTGGCCGAACCTGAGGTTCGGCCAAAGCTCGGACCAGCGGGTATATATAGATGTTTGGTCTTTGTAATTGGAGTAGTTCTGAGCGTGAGAGATCTGTTAAGTGTGTGTTTCTGAGTGTGTATTCTCTGAGTCTGTATCTGAGTGTTTACTGATTGTAATTGTTCTTCATTGATCAATAAATCAATCGGTTAATTACGTTTCGATGTCCGATTAGCTAGATCGAGTAGACGATCCGATGCTCACGCATTTTCAATACTTAACCGAGAAGCAAAACCAGTTCGTCAGTGGTCGTTAGCTAACGTGGTCTTGACGTCAACAAAAACTAGAAACCCGATCAAATATAGCGGAATATGTCCTTAAACCGCCGAAAAGTCCAAAAATCCATTCGTGGCGTTAGTCCCGTTAATCTCGTTAAATATTTGATAAGAAAACCCCACATTAACGAGAAATGCTGAAAAATCCATTAGTTGTGTTAAATCCCCCAAAGAAAACCACAATCCATGTTCTTTAGAATTGACCAATCAGAATTAACCATCACAAGGAAATCAGTGGCTGAGATTGAGGCTATCTAACAGATCAGATGGTGATCCGTTTGAGGTTGCGCATAGCCAATCAGGTGGTAACAAGCAGCCACATCCAATGAATAGGATCCAACGGCTAAGGGCTGTGATGCGTGGAGGAGCCAATAACGGCTCAACAACGCATGCATACAACGTTATTCTTGTACCCAGGGTCCCACACGCCTACCATTTTCCACCAATCAGCTTCCGACAACGATTAGTGTTAGGACCAGATTTGAGCACAATGTTCTCATTCGATTCATCACACAGGTGCGGAAAACAAGTGTGATGATCAATCTCGGTTGATTTCACTCCATAGATCTCTGAAACTCAAGAACACACACTAAATACACCAAGAACACACACACAAAGGCTCTCTTGTAGAAAATAACCAGGAGGAACACGTTTTAGGGTTTTCACTTTAGTATTTATACTACAAGAGAGCCTGGGACAAATAGAATGTTTGACACAAACCAATCATTGCCTAGAATTCAGCAAAATATTCTAACAGAATATGAAGTACGCTAAGAACAATAACAAGTTCGCTAGAACTTGATGAAGTACGCTAAGCATTAACATGTTCGCTAACAAGTTCGCTAGACACAAACAAGTCCGCTAACAAGTACGCTAAGCACAGATTAAGTACGCTAGGAACAAGTTAAGTGCGCTAGGAACAGATTAAGTTCGCTAGGAGCAAAACAAGTTCGCTAGGACAAATATCAATCAAGTACGCAAAGTATAACAAGTACGCTAAGAGATAAGTGACAAGTTCGCTAAGAGTTAATCAAGTCCGCTAAGTTCAATATACAAGAAGTTCGCTAAGGAGAAATACAAGTACGCTAACACTTAGTCAAAAACATCATATATAATCATAATCAAAGATAACAAAGTACATAATCAAAGTTAAGTACAAACCAAAGTAAAATTACAAATAAACATCAAAAAGATAAATAGTTTGTGTTGCCAACATAAATAAGCTCTAACAATTAGGGGATGACCAACAATTCTTGTCACCCGACAAAAGAGGTTAGAGAAATTCCTCTCCAGCCTGTCATCGCGTGCCATGTCATCGCTTCTCATTCCAATTCGTTTTCTTCCTCCCGTAACCCTAATCTGGCCAGAAAAACGAGAATACTCGCCAGAAAACCGTGATTCAACCATAGCTCAGTCAAATCTTAATGAAAATTGACGAATTTTAGCTCGTTGAACTCGTGGTTCAATCCTCTACAACCCTGAGGAACATATCCGTTAAGGGAAATCATGTTTGCTAAAACAAGAAACAAGTACACTAAGGAACATATCCGCTAAGGGTGATCATGTCCGCAAACATGGATCGAATCAGTCTGAAAAACCCCAAATTCTGGAAAATATGAAGAACACCGAGAACACATTCAAGTGTGTGTTTTTTCTAGATCCGAACAAACCAGCGCGAATTAGACAAAACAGACGCTTCCATTAAATTTGAAATGCGATTTCCGTCTAGAATCAAGTCTCGTTTCATCCAAATCCATCAAGTATAACACCAAAAAAAAAGAATCAAAGTCCAAAATCTTCAAAATTCCCAAAAACGTGAAAAACTCTACTATTGGGTTTTTGTTCTTGGATCTGCCATTTTCCCACAGACTTGAACACATGGAGCATCAAAATAGATCAAAATGGATGCAACAAACATAGATTTATCATACATATCATCCAAAGATCATCAAACATCTCCAAAAAATGAAGAAAATTTGAATTTAACGTCTCATAAGTGGACTTTCCAATCTAAGCTCCAAAGTTGAACAAAATCTAGATCTGAATGCTCTAAACGGTTGTTAACGCATCTAGACCGGTACCCGCTCTGATACCATTTGTCGGATCGATCTAAAGCTCATCACAAATTCGGATTGAGGTCAACGATGTGCTTGAAGATTGGTGAGACGGGATGAACGAGAATCTAAGATAATCAAACAACAAACATGATAAAGCAATCAATTCAATTATAGTCGATTTATTACAACGAATCAAATGATTACAATCTCATCATAAGAAATCCATGGTCATCTTGGGTTGAGCTCAAACCTAAGATGAGACTCTCTCTCTCTCTAAAGTGATAGCTCACACCTCTTTAAAGATTCATCATCTTTCTAATGGAGCACATACACCTCTATATATATGGAGAGCCTATGTGCTCACTAACCCACTAACTAGTAAACACATGTAAATGAGCAAATATAAATAAATAAAAAAATTTCATTAAATCAAAGTTGATTCAATTAATCTTCACAACCCGCGTCTCTGAATCATATCACAATGGATTCTTCAACCGAATGCTTCGGTAAACAGATTTGATGGCGTCAGTCACAATGATAAATAGCTCCAATAGATGAGTTTTCGACTTCTTAAATGGTCTGCAATACACAAGGCTCGCTTGTTCAAAAAGGTTAATAAGAAACTTTAAATATAACGAGTTTTCGTAAAGTCATTATTACACACCTTAGGGTGAGATTATAAACTCATTTTACCGGCACGCCAAAGATTTGTTTTCCCCCAAGTGAGTGTAAGAATTTAGCCAAACATGGCTTTAAACATGTGTTTAAGAGAAGATGAAAGATTCATAGACAAATGTAAATCAAATTCTACTTAAGTTAAAGTTCTTACAATCTTTACGAACAACTAAGAACACCAAAACAAATGGCTCAGAAGATGAAAAACATGGTAGTAAACTAAAGGGGAGAAAAATTAAGCAATGCAAATGGAAGGAAATGTTGGTTATTATTGGCCAACTTCGTACGGTCGACATGGGTCGTGTCGAGCACGACACGGGTCGTGCTGAGCAGAGCACTGGTCGTGCTTAGCAGAGGACCTGGCACATCTTTGGTAGTACATGGTACGGGTCGTGTGTGGTAGCGGGCACGGGTCGTGCTTGTCAGTTGTCAATCGACACGAGCCGTATTGGTCAGGAGGTATGAGTCGTGCTTGTTAGTGCAAAAGTCAACATTCTAGAACGTCGCTGAAGTTCGACATGGTCCGTGCTCCAAGTAGGGCACGGGTCGTGCTCAAGTAAAAAAAATCATAAAATCTTCAATTTCTTCATATTTTCTGCATTTTAGCTCCTTTTGTGATTTTGATATGGATTACACTGAACAACTAAAAATAAAACAGTATAACATTGTTTTGGTAATAGTTAGTCAGAAATGACCCAAAATGCAGAGAATATTTGATATAAAAATATGTCTAATTTAGCGTACATCAAAGGACCTGGGCAATCTCAACTACCTTCTTGATCTTGAACCTACTGACAACAAAGATGGGTCTATTTCTTAGCCAAACCTTCTTGATTCTGAACATGTGGCCACACCTCTAGCTCTGCATACCTTCTTGATTCTGAACTTGTGGCCACACTCTAGCTCTGCATACTGTATTCACATCAACAAGTGACCTTTACAAGGATCCTACCTACTATCAGTTCCTATTAGGAGATCTACAGTACCAAACTATTATGAGACTGGACATCTCTTACGCTGTCAATCACGTGAGCTAAAAGCCCCAACCATTACTCACTTTCAACAAGTCAATTTGATCCTTTTATATACCAAAGGCGCTATTGCCTTCAGTTTTACATTCAGTAGGCCATAAAAACCTACTTTGATACTCAGTTGCTGACTAGACATGGTGCATTGGGAACCGTCGGTCTACCTATGGCTGCTCTTTCTTAGGGTTAATCTTGTATCTTGAAGTGTTAAGAATTAACCCACTGTCTCTCGCTCCAATTGTGAATCCAAATATACTACAATGACCAACAATATTGCTAAAACTGTATGGACTACACATCTGTTACGTGAGCTCCATGTTGGGCCTCCTGATTGTCAATCTACTATATGACAATCAGAGTGGCTTATTCCTCACTTATAACCCAGTCCCTCGTTAGCATGCCAAGCACATTGACCTAGACTCCTCGGGTAAACTCTACACATAGCTTGTTTCAGGTGGCGGATATTTTCACTAAAATTCTTCCTCGGCCTCGGTTCAAGCTCTTCCACACATGCTTCGTCTTGGACCTCCACCCGTTCGCTTGAAGGGGATATTAGAAATACACTTAGTTATTAGTTTATACACTCTATATGTCTTATGTAATGTCCTTATTCTTTGAGTACTCTTATTGTAACCTAGCATTATTTATTCATGCTCCCTCACCCTAGTTGGGGTTAAAAGAGTTATTCCACACAACGTGTAAAATGTCTTTTGTTTATTATTGTTCAAGAAAAACATTTCCATCTCTCTCTTGATATATATGCGTAACAACAACCGTGTAGTTTAGATCTGATATACATTTTGTAATAGACAATCGTATAGTAGTAAGAGTAAATTATATCCTTGTTCAAAAAGAAATTCAGTCTTGAACTTCTTGCATGAGACTTTCTATATACACAAACGTTGGTAAGTTATCAACACTTCACAATTATATCTGGAGTCTTAAATCACTTGTAAACGATGGTAAAAAAATGTCTGTGTGAAGACCAGACCCAAAGCCATCTAGAAATTTGTCAATTTTGACCAAACTTATATATGCCAAAAGTTACCTTATCAGGGTGTAAACAAGTTGGGTGGAGCCAAGCATATTTTTCTATCGGCTCGTATAACATCGACCATTTACTAAATAATAAACTCACACCACACAGGAAACGAATCCTGATTTTCCCAAGCAACAGTTCCGACTAGATTTTTAATGGATGCACAATAATACAACAAAATAAAAGACCAGTAGCTCAAAAATAAGACAATATAAAACTAGATAATAAAAGAAACAAAGCTAAGAAATTTAAGAACAAACTAATATAGATACCGCCGTTCAAAAAAAAAAAAAAAAAAAAAAAAAAAACTATTATAGCTTGCTACTTCATCCTTTCATGAAGCATCAGTTGATGCATATGCCGCGTCAGCAGATGAGGTGTCTATGTCATTTAAGCCCAACTCCTCATTTTGTTCCCATGATCTTTCGTATTCATCAACTGAAAGTTTCACGCAAATTACCAAAGCCAAACCGGTTAAGATAGATCACAGTTTTTCTCATTTAAGAACCAAACCAATTGGACTGTTACCAGCTCTGTTCCGTTTGGTTCAGTTCTCGTTGCTAGAATTTTTCTAAACCAGTTTCAGTTCAAGATCTTTATGGAAACATGGGTGCACTTTTGACTGATGAGCTTGAGAAACCTTTGTTCTTTTTATTTTGGATTATATGTAAATATAAATAATTTAGTGTAAATAACAAAAATAAAAGAAAGAAGAAAATCATTTCCAAGCTCCGTGTCTTCCATGCTACCACTCTTACTCAACTCTATAACCCCATCTTTTGCACCTTTTATCAGGTAGTGTATCAAATGATATTTTTCCCGAAGAATTTCATATATACCCTTACAAACTATAAAAATATCATATATATCCAACCAAAACAAAAAATATCATATATACCCAATTTAAATGAACTTCTACTTAGTGACCATTCTACCCCTATCAAATATTTAAACTTTTATAACTTCTTTTTATCAATATTGAGAGAAGCCTAGATCTAATGTGAGCCTCTTCAGGCTCTTCTTTAGGGCGCCGCTTGAAATTCTCTAAACCCTCACACTTGCAAAACCTTCGTAATCTTGAAGAATCGGGTATATCAAATCAAATTACTTGAATCGCATCATGGCTTTTGCTTTTTGATGTTTGCCAAGATATATGTATGTTCCTTAATCAATAAATTGTCTCCAACACGGCTCCATTGTTTAGTTCTTGTGAAGAAGAATGTGAGTTTTTTTTTCTTCAAATTTTTATTTAGTGACAATGGAGATCTTTCCCAAACTATTTGACTATTTAATTTGTTTTTTTTTTATATGGTGATCATCTATTTATCCTTTTAACTCGGGTTTCATTGTTCTTTCCAGAGAACGACAATGTAAATTGGTGGAGATATTTGATCTTCTTTTAAACAATAACCATCAGCCATCAAATCTTTTGATTTCATCAACTTTCTCTGAGGAACAATATAATGTGATGGTTTATTTGCTAATTTGAAACTTTTTAATGAATTAATATGAAATTTTAAAGTTTTAAAAAAAGGGATAAAATGGTCATTTTTAAAGTTATCTTTAATGAAATTGGTAAATTTGATATTTTACCTAGTTTTTAAGGATATATGATATTTGTCAAGTTATTATATATGTGAAACTCAACCCAAAAAAAATGGATGGCGACTGGAAATGAACTTACAAGTTAACTGAGAGTCATCTTTAATATCATCAGTAGCTGGTGCGATGAAAGAATTTGCTAGAGGATCATCTAAAATCAGAGTCCAGGGTTCTTCTATATTCAGAAGCTGGAGGACATGCAATAATTCATTTAAAGAAAGGACAATGAAAGATCAAGATCCATAAGTGCATCTATTATTTTGGTTTTTTAAAGTCAACCATAAACCATAGAAGTTTAAACGCCAAGTTCAAAAAATTCGTGTAATTTGAAATGGAATTTCTATCTTGGATAGAGGTAATCTTGAACACATGGGTACTGTAAGATTAATACCTTGATGAGCCTTGCCCGGAAGTCTAGCCATCTACTTTTTCTATCCTCATCTAGACTATCTCCGAAAGTGAACCCGTGCACTCTCTCAAGACCTGCAATGTACAAAAACACACTTGACAAAAAAGAATAACATATCTGATTGCCATTAATTAAATGTTGGCAGAAGGTAAAAGCTTTACATGTAGTGTTTCTGTATAATTCTTTCTTTCATTCAAATTTAGTTGGGTTTTGGTTCCCCATGTTTCAAAAACACCGGGGCTATTTCGTAAAGATTACAAGGCTAAGGGGCCAGGGACTATTTCAGTTCTTTCAAAGTCCAAGTAGCATAATGCAAGTTTGATTCCTGGTGAATGAAAGAAAGACTCACCCCAGTGCTCCAATCCGAAGTGCAACATATAATGAAAGGTCTAGTAAATAAAATTAGCAGAAGAGAAAACTAGGCATGAAAATGAACTCACTTTCACTGATTTTGGTGATCAAACCTTCCACAGTTGTCACAAGACCACCCAATGTGCCACCTGCAAGCTCCAAATCGATATATTGGATCTTTACACTTGCAGTGTCCGACTGGTACAGACCAAACCATTTAGATAGGAACAGCACCAACAGACATCAGACATGTTAAACATCCAAGGAGAAAAATTAAGATCAGATGAGAAGTTCTTCTCATGGGAAGGAACTGAACGGAAACAGTCTGTCCAGATAACATATGAGCTTAATTGTACTTCAGTATCAGTTTAAACAAAAAGCAATTTGTTGCAAGTTTTACTCTACAAAATGCAGAAGGGATGCTTTACTCTAGATGTGGGAAGTAATGAGGGCAAGAACACAAAGAAACAATGAGAATGCAACGAAGTGATTGTGAAACACATGCCCAGATATCGTATCATGTATGTACCACAAAAGATAAGAAAGCGTAAATATGATGGAACTCCCAGACCAACTCATATAAAACTGATAGCTAAAATGGCAAACAGAATGTGACACATGAAAGAGTCAAAAGTATAGCGCAGACATTCTTCATTCCAGAAATAAAAAATGTAAAAGGATAGACCAAATTTCCATGATGCATATTACACGAATTGCTATCATTTCATTCAAATTCCAACAAAATCCCAGAACAGTTCACAAGGCTACTTCTTTAGACTAATCAATCCGTGCTCTAAGATGCATACAATGGGCCATACTTCTAGTAGGAAACCACTCAAGAAGTTTCCATTTTTTATTTATTTTGGAAATGTGTGTCCCGACGTGATTTATGGCAGAACACGAGTTCAACTAACTCGTGTCATGAAATCTCTTCTAACCTATACAAGTTTTTGATACAAAACCACAAATTTTCAATAATACTAAAAGGACAAGTAAGTCGGCCTTTGCATTTAATAACCAACAGACTAGAACTACGTAATTATAAAGTTAGTGATAATTTCCAGCTTTTAAGTCTACAAATAAAATTATACATGAAAAGTGATATTCCCAGAATCATGAAAAAGAAACATCTTAGCTAACTAGAAGACATGTCTATAGAAGACCACACATGCACTCACATAAACAAAATAAGTAGGCGGATTGTTTTGCACATTTTTCAGAAGGTCGGACCAAAGAAGCAGGGTCTGGAAATATCGAACTCTTAAATTTTAACAAACCCAAACATAACAGACATAAAAGTAGGGGTGTTCAGTATTCGAATCGGATTCAAAAAGTTTGAAATTCTATTCAATTCGATTCGAAAATCACTGGTTCGAAATTCGATTCGAAATTCCAAATTGGAATACGATTCGATGATGTCTGAAATCGACTTTCGAATTATATATATATTTATTTTATACCTTTATTTTGCATATAAACAAATATAAATATTCATACAAATATTTTGAATTAGTTTTCACGTACAACTCCACATTTTCACCTTTTTTTTAACAACAAAGAAATTCATTAAAAAACCACCACTAGCAAGATACTAGTGGAGAAAACAATACATAGTACACCTAATATAAAATAAATTACAGCCAGTACAATGGATCATGTACAGCTCCTCATTTTCACCTATTTAATATTTTTAAAATTTTAGTCATTTCAAATATTCTAATTTGAAAGCACGCATAATTCACATCCTAGAATTTGGAATTATGTGGATTCACCCAATCATCATTATCTTTCCAAATGACTCAATGATATTACGTGCTACAATTATTTTGTCGTTTGGATGTATAATGAAATTGTAAATCTTGTGTCTTTTAGGGATGCTTAAGCTGCCACAATAATTGCTAAACAAAATTGTTTTAAATATAAATGTTTTGATTGTTTCGGTAAACTTTGTTTAAAACGTTTCCATTTTGAATGTTAAACTATGATTTTTGTCATTTTTCTTTTGCATGTTTCGTTAGTTTTATACTTTTTTAGATTTGTAATTTTACTAAAATAGTTTTGAATTTATTCAAATTCGATTCGGATTTGGAAACTGAATTCAAATGGAATCGAATTCGAATCGAATAGTTCGAATCTACTACGAATTTGAATCCATGTTTTAAAAAATAAAATTCAAATAATTCGATTCGATTAATTTGAATATTCGAAATTTGATTCGTTGAACACCCCTACAGAAAAGTTCCATCTATCAACAACATGAATATAAGCATCAACATATTACATACCTTTATCACATCACGACTTAAATCTTCAACATTTCTCACTACTAGTGTCACTTTCTTTCCTTTTGCAGGTATAGCACCACCTGCCTTTAACTGTAGGGAACCGAGCACTAAGCACCCTTAGAAGAACATCAAAGCAATGGCCCAGAAATCAGCATCCAAAGGAATGTTTACAAACCTCAGAGTTTCTATAGCCACAAGCATCACATGTAGATGCCATCACAATCACTTCTTGGAAGTAAGGAATCTCTATCTATAGTCAAGCTAAACAAAAATTATAGGGATGTGTTCTTATCGAACAAAACAGAGAAAATAAAGAATCGTGTCCAATTATTGAGACATAGTGATATTTCTCATTATATATATGTAGTGAAAATATGGGCAACCAGCAACAAGAAAATGCATAATTTAGATCCCATATATGCACTTATTTGAGTCCACTTTTAAGGTCAAACGCAGAAAACTATTTTGCCCCGATATTGGTAGGTTAGAAAGGACCAAAAAATAAATGCCAGAGAACTTCTATAGGACGAAAAAGGTTTAAAAATCTACATAATCATGGTTCCTTCATTGCATCATAGTAGCTTGTTAATGCACAATCTCATCAGGCACAACAATTGACACTAAAGACACTAAAGAGAAGGTCTAATTGTATAATAAGGAACCTACCTTGGCCACCTTTCTATTTTAGGTAACAAACTTTTTTTTTTGAACAGCAGAAGTATATAAAAACCACCACTAGCAAGATACTAGTGGAGAAAGTTACAAGTGCATAAGAACGACAATAAAGTTTTCAACCAATACAATGGATCACGTTTCCATGAATCCCAATCTAAATTTTTAAGATTTGCACGGTTAGTTAGCCAATGATAGGTCTCTGCTTTGATTTCTTCGAAAATTCTTTCCGGATGTGTATTACGACCCTCGAATTCCTTCCTGTTACTGGCTTTCCAAAGTTCCCAAACCGATGCCGCAACGATTGCTTTTAACGTTTTGCCAAGAGGTGTAGAAGCATGGTTACAGGCTTGATCTATGGAGGCGGGAGAGGAAATTAGATGATTTGTCCAGGAGGCCACAAGATCCCAGGTTCTAGAGGCAATGGGATAGTCGAAAAGGAGATGATTTGTTGATTCGTTTGTGTCAGAGCACCAGGAGCAAGAGGGATATTGTAAAGCGATGTCGCGCTTTAGAAGTTCCGATTTGACAGGAATTCTATTTAAAGCCGTTTTTCACACGAAGATGTCCACTCTTCTGGGCACCCAGTTCGACCATTGTTGTTTGAAAGGGTGGTCGCCCCATGAAAGCTCCAACCTTCTATGAATGCTTCCCGTGGAGAAGCTGAGACTGTTGCATCCAAGCCAAGTCCAACGATCGGGTCCAAGAGAGAGGCAAAAAGATTGGATGAGGGTGGATAGTTGTGACACTGAGTTTTGTTCATGAGTTTTGTTCAGATGGGAAGGAAGGTTGGATTTCCAGTGCCATGATATGCTTGTTGTGCCCATGTTGTTGTGCCGGATCCTATCACCAATAGAACATGATTTGGATTTTTCGATGCGGTAGAGATCGAGGAACACTAATTTCAAGTTCGTGTTGGTTAACCACGTGTCATGCCAAAACATGATGGATGAGTCGACGTCGGTGATGCTTTGGCGTCGTCCCAGAAGTGAATGCCTTCCTCTGCAAGGCCACCGTAAACTTTGGAGATTGATCTCCAATAGCCAGGAATGGTTTTTCTAAGAGGTAGGGTGTCATGAATTCTCTTGGAGGAGTGGATGGCGTGAATGACAGAAACCCATAGGGCCGATTTCTCCATTTTGAAACGCCAACCTCATTTGGAGATGAGGGCAAGATTGGCGGCTCTGAGACTTCCAATTCCCAGACCTCCGTTTTCCTTTGGAGCGATGATTCGGTTCCAAGCAACCCACAAGATTTTCTTATGGGATTGTGTGTTACCCCAAAAGAAATTCTTGCGAAGTCGTTTAAGTTAAGTGATGATGGATGAGGGGGCACAGAAAAGGGAGAGAAAGTAGGTCGAGAGAGATCCTAGAACAGATTTGATTAGGACTGCCTTTCCGCCTTGAGATAGAAACGATAAATGCCTACTACATGGAATAGGGGTCGTCAGGGGCAGACCTTCATCAGGTCCAGGGGTAGCAAGGGCTACCCCTTAAACTCGTATATGAAGCGAAATTTTTTTTAAAATTATTGCGTTTTTTTTTTTTTTGTAAGTGTGCTACCCCTTTAATAAGCTAATTGTTAGTATAATACAAAATTTAGGAATGCAGCGCAATGGTAACACCCTTTACTTCAGATCAATAAGTCCCTGGTTGGATCCTTATTAGTTTCATTTTTTTTTTTATTTACTTTTAGAAATTGCCAAACTCGTATGTCTTAAAAAGTAATAGTATATTGTTGTAAACTAGTTTCAAACTTGGGCCTTAGGCTGTGTTTGGCGCACTAGTTGAAAAGCTAGCTGCTAGCTGATAAGCTAGCTGTTAGCTGATAAGCTAGCTGACAAGCTAGCTGCTAGCTGATAAGCTAGCTGCTAGCTGATAAATTAAAAGCTAGCTGATAAAAAATAACGTTTGATAAAAACTAGCTGATAAACTAGCTTAAAAATATAAAATGACATAAAAGTACATGTCATAAATGTAAATAAAAATACTTATTTATAAGTTAGGGAAGGGTAAAATTGGAAATTTTATAAAAGCTAGTTGAAAAGCTAGTTGAAAAGCTACTCCAACTAGCTTTTCAAAAGTTAGCTTATAAGATAGCTTATAAGCTAGCTTTTTGACGTTACCAAACGGGGCTTTTAAAAAAAGCTAGCTTATTAAAAAAAGCCCCGTTTGGTAACGTCAAAAAGCTAGCTGATAAGCTAGCTTATGGCGCGCCAAACACAGCCTTAAGCATTTGTTTACAGACCAAGACCACTATACTAATAACTTAATAACCCCATAATATTTGATTTCTAGATTTAAATTATCAGTTCTCTTTTTTAAATTTAGGGTTGATTTGTTTGTTTTCAAAAAATAATTTTTATATGATTTTTGTTCTTTTATATTTTATTTTATGTATAAAAAGACAATATAACATATATTATATATATGTTTTTATATATTGATTTATATTTATCTATTACATATTTATATGTTGCTAAAATTTTAATTTTAGTTGTTGCCATATTATTTATGTCATATAAGATTATAAATTCATACTAAACATAAAAGATATTCACATACACACACACACACACACACACACACACACACATATATATATATATATATATATATATATATATATATATAGGGAGATGATTATTTGAGAACTAATTGGTTTTGAAAACTTTTGAGAACCATTCTGAGCCACTAGTTTTATATAAGGAAATTCCCCCCATGAATATATATATATATATATATATATATATATATATATATATATATAGGGAGAGGATCATTTGAGAACCAATTGGTTTTGAGAACTTTTGAGAACCATTCTGAGCCACTAGTTATCTATAGGGAAATCCCCCCCATGAATTTGAGTGGTCCCCCCATGAAAATTAGTGGCCCAGAATGGTTCTCAAAAGTTCTCAAAAGCAATTGGTTCTCATTTGAACCTAACCCTATATATATATATATATAGGGTTAGGTTCAAATGAGAACTTTTTCTTTTGAGAACTTTTGAGAACCAATTTGGGCCACTAATTTTCAAGGGGGGAGCATTCAAATTCATGGGGGGGGGGGGGTTTCCATATATATAAACTAGTGGCTAAGATTAGTTCTTTTTAGTTCTCAAACCCAATTAGTTCTCAAATGATCCTCTCCCTATATATATATATACTAGTTTTTGATACCCGTGCGACGCACGGGCGGTTTTAAAAAACGAATACAAAATTTAACATGTTATAAAAATGTAATTCGATAATTAGAATTAAAGAAAAAAATTAAAATTCGACAATATAAAAAGTTATAAATTTAAAAAAAAAGTATTCATATCCTCATTTATTATGAATCAATTTCATTTAATTTCAGTTTTTAAATTAGGATATGAGATATGCATTTATTGTCAATTAATTTGCTAAAAAATTAGTTAATGACTTTGTCAATTATTCTAACCAATTAGAAAAATATAAATAAGGCAAACCATTTGAGCGGGAAAATAAAAAAAAAAGATTGTTGTGATGATGACATGTGGCATTCAATCTTTTCATATATATATTATATAGATATATATATAGAGATATATATATATATAGAGAGAGAGAGAGGATCATTTGAGAACTAATTGGGTTTGAGAACTTTTGAGAACCATTCTGAGCCACTAGTTTATATATATGAAAAATCCTCTCATGAATTTAAGTGGTCCTCCCTGAAAAGTAGTGGCCCAAAATGGTTCTCAAAAGTTCTTAAAACTAATTGGTTCTCATTTGAACCTAACCCTATATATATATATATATATATATATAGGGAGAGGATCATTTGAGAACCAATTTGATTTCAGAACTAAAAAGAACTAATTTGAGCCACATGTTTATTACATGTATCCCCCCTCCCATGAATTGTAGTGCCCCCCCCCCCCCCCCCTCCTGAAATTTGTGGTTGAGATTTAGTTCTCAAAAGTTCTCAAAATAAAAAGTTCTCATTTGAACCTAACCCTATATATATATATATATATATATATATAGGGGAAGGATCCTGCGAAAACACCATTTTTTTGTGAGAACTGCGTAAACAAATCTTAAAACCTACATAACTTTTTCATACGTTAATATTTTTTTTAAAAATTTGCACCAAAAGTCTTAAAATTATATTATCTTTAATCCTATAAAAGTTTTAAAAAACTTAACGCTTTTTTTATTTTTTTAATTTTTTTTTGTGTCGTGCACATGTGCATCACAAAAAAAACTCATACTTTTAGTATGAGTTAATATTTTTTTTTTCTTAGTCGCACCATATGTCATATATTTTCATCATTTTTTTTGCGTGTTTATTGAATGATGCACATGTGCATCATACCAAAAAAAAACGCTCATACATGTGATATACATTAATAGTTTAAAAAGAAATTGCACCCTAAATCTTATAGTTGTGTTATCTTTAGATTTAAAGAAAAAAATAGCATTTTATAACTTTTTTTAATTATATGATACACATGTGCATCACACGGGAAAAAAAACGTTCAGTTTTTTTTTCAATATTTTGCTCAAGATTTAAAGATAACGTAATTCTAAGACTTTTGGTGCAAATTTTATGAAAAATCGTTAACGTATGAAAAAGTTACGTGAGTTTTAATATGTGTTTTCGCAGTTTTCACAAAAAGATGTGTTTTCGTAGGATCCTAACCCTATATATATATATATATATATTTAAAACTAATTGGTTCTCATTTGAACCTAACCCTATATATATATATATATATATATATATATATATATATATATATATATATATATATATGGTTAGGTTCAAATGAGAACTTTTTCTTTTGAGAACCAATTTGGGCCACTAATTTTCAAGGGGGGAGCATTCAAATTCATGGGGGGGTTTTCCATATATATAAACTAGTGGCTAAGATTAGTTCTTTTTAATTCTCAAACCCAATTAGTTCTCAAATGATCCTCTCCCTATATATATATATATATATATATATATATATATAGGGAGAGGATAATTTGAGAACCAATTTGATTTGAGAACTAAAAAGAACTAATTTGAGCCACAAGTTTATTTACATGTATCCCCCCTCCCATGAATTGTAGTGGTTCCCCCTGAAATGTGTGGTTGAAATTTAGTTTTCAAAAGTTCTCAAAATAAAAATTTCTCATTTGAACCTAACCCTATATATATATATATATAGGGAGAGGATCATTTGAGAACTAATTGGGTTTGAGAACTAAAAAGAACTAATCTTAGCCACTAGTTTATATATATGGAAAACCCCCCCATGAATTTGAATGCTCCCCCCTTGAAAATTAGTGGCCCAAATTGGTTCTCAAAAGTTCTCAAAAGAAAAAGTTTTCATTTGAACCTAACCCTATATATATATATATATATAGGGTTAGGTTCAAATGAGAACTTTTTATTTTGAGAACTTTTGAGAACTAAATCTCAACCACAAATTTCAGGGGGGGGGGACCACTACAATTCATGGGAGGGGGGATACATGTAATAAACATGTGGCTCAAATTAGTTCTTTTTAGTTCTTAAACCAAATTGGTTCTCAAATGATCCTCTCCCTATATATATATATATATATATATATATATATATATATATATATAGGGTGAGGTTCATTGTAGACACCCCCATAAGTGTAGACATGTAGACACCCTATTTCACATGTGAAATTACTTTATTTCATATGTGTTTTCACATGTTAAATTTTCTGAACAATGAGAAAAAGGAAAAAAAAGAAAAAAGAAATTAATCATAACCATTAGATCAAGAGATCTAATGGTGAAAAAGGGTGTCTACCTGTCTACACTTATGGAGGTGTCTACAATGAACTTTTCACTATATATATATATATATATATATATATATATATATATATATATATAGGGTTAGGTTCAAATGAGAAATTTTTATTTTGAGAACTTTTGAAAACTAAATTTCAACCACACATTTCAGGGGGGAACCACTACAATTCATGGGAGGGGGGATACATGTAAATAAACTTGTGGCTCAAATTAGTTCTTTTTAGTTCTCAAATGATCCTCTCCCTATATATATATATATATATATATATATATATATATATATATATATATATATATATATATATATATATAGGGAGAGGATCATTTGAGAACTAATTGGGTTTGAGAACTAAAAAGAACTAATCTTAGCCACTAGTTTATATATATGGAAAACCCCCCCCCATGAATTTGAATGCTCCCCCCTTGAAAATTAGTGGCCCAAATTGGTTCTCAAAAGTTCTCAAAAGAAAAAGTTCTCATTTGAACCTAACCCTATATATATATATATATATATATATATATATATATATATATATATATATATATAGGGGAAGGATCCTGCGAAAACACCCTTTTTTTGTGAGAACTGCGTAAACAAATCTTAAAACCTACATAACTTTTTCATACGTTAATATTTTTTTTTTTAAAATTTGCACCAAAAGTCTTAAAATTATATTATCTTTAATCCTATAAAAGTTTTAAAAAACTTAACGCTTTTTTTATTTTTTTAAATATTTTTTTTTGTGTGGTGCACATGTGCATCACAAAAAAACTCATACTTTTAGTATGAGTTAATATTTTTTTTTCTTAGTCGCACCATATGTCATATATTTTCATCATTTTTTTGCGTTTTTATTGAATGATGCACATGTGCATCATACCAAAAAAAACGCTCATACATGTGATATACATTAATAGTTTAAAAAGAAATTGCACCCTAAATCTTATAGTTGTGTTATATTTAGATTTAAAGAAAAAAATAGCATTTTATAACTTTTTTTAATTACATGATGCACATGTGCATCACACGGGAAAAAAACGTTCAGTTTTTTTTTTGTAATATTTTGCTCCAGGTTTAAAGATAACGTAATTGTAAGACTTTTGGCGCAAATTTTATGAAAAATCGTTAACGTATGAAAAGTTACGTGAGTTTTAATATGTGTTTTCGCAGTTTTCACAAAAAGATGTGTTTTCGCAGGATCCTAACCCTATATATATATATATATATATATATATATATTATATATAGGGTTAGGTTCAAATGAGAACTTTTTTCTTTGAGAACTTTTGAGTTGTTCCTAGCCTAAAATAGAAATTTGACTAAAGTTGGTTATCTTTTGAAGGCTATTTGCCTCTAAGAACCATAAGAGAAAGGAAAGAAGAGAGGATACTGGTCACAAACATCCGAGTCTCACACCTAACAGCACAAGCACCACATGTTGATGGGAACGTCATCACCTGCTCAGATGATAAGTATATACTTATATATCCTTAACTAAAACAAATGAAAGTCATACTTATCGGATGGAAAAGATATAGTACCTCTTCAGGTGCAGTATAGCGAAACAGGGTTTCTGCAAATTCTGCACCGTTACCCTGAGCAATAGCTCGCCTACCAGCAACTGCTCCAACTGATCCATGGGGTTCAGATGATTGATTATTTGATGATGCATTATTACCAGTTTGCGATTGGTCAACAAGATATCCGAGCGAAGCTTGTTGCTCGGGAGTTCGTTCGTAGAAATCAATAGTTAGTGATGGATCTGGGGATGGAGTATACCTATTACAGATCAAATTTGTCAATATCCTAACAATATGCAACACGTGTTATGGATTTGGTACAAAACACAAAAAAGATATAACTGCTACGATGAAAAGGAACACAACAAAAAGTGAAAGTTACGGGTTTTCTATAAAGCTGTTGCCAGCAGGATCGTCTAGTATGAAGGTAAAAGATGAAGCTCCTGTTGTACATGCTCTTAGTTTTAGTATAAACTCGTCTATAGCCTCAGCAGTTTGGGGATCAACTTTCTGTAATGATCCAAAGATCACAAAAATTAGGTTATGAGAACATCAAACAATGGTAAATATATAAAAAATTGTGTGACAATCATATGCATTAAGCGGCAAACCTTTCTTTCTTCTTGAAGTGCTTGTAATTCATCCACAGCTCGAACCAGAATTCCTTCCACCTGAAACACATACATGAGATGCCATGCCAGCAATGTCAACAGGACTGACTTTTTGTATCAGAAAAGTCATAAGTAGTCAAGTAAACACGAAATTACTGTTGATAGAGATCCACGTTGTGACTCTGGAGGAATCTCGAAATCCAGTTGAGGTATCTACATATACAGGAAAGAACAGTCAATCAAGTTCAACATGCTTATGAAGAAATAAACGTGAGTGCAACGTACTACATCATTCTGGTATGTTACATAATAGACACATCATCAACATACCTACTGAAGTCACAAACTTAATTTTGTTCCTCATAAAAAGCTGTACTCTTAAGTATATGATGAATAAATTAAAAAGATGATTCTGCATTGTGTCACAGAGAATATGCATGAGATTGAATGACAAATTTGCTTCACACATGGAAGTTGAATGACATTCTAGCACATGAATCTAAGACGGGTTAACAGATGATTAAGTGGAATCATAACAAGTTCATTTCAATAAAGTGATAATAAAGATACTAAAATGAAACTTTGCTATGGCATTATATATTTGCAGTTAAAAGGCTGATTTTTAAAAGCTTTATTGATCTTGCAGAAGACAACACACATAAAGCAGCAGGGGCATGCACCTTCACAGCGAAGAACAAATGAAGAGATATATGGCGCTTCATCACAAAATGTTTGTTTAATAAAAATGAGATATCTCATCACTGAATAATAATTATTACCGGATAGATGGATTTTGATAAGCCATTGTTACAAGAGGAGATCAAAGTTACAAACCTTAATTGTCGCAGTCTCGGATTTCACCACTTGTCGATTAAGCATCTGCATTAAGAAAACATATGTTTGAATGAAATGAGATACACAAGATATTTTGGTGATTGACTAAGTTGGAACCTGGAAGTAAAAAGATTATTCATAAATTGTACGGATTTTTCTTCCTACAGCTCCATACTTTATACAATAGAAGAAGAAAGAAAATCCTAGAGGTGTTCAAACCTTGCAAGAAACTCAATAAGAGAAATGGCTCACACATACATCCTAGACCAGACCAATATAGGGCCGTATACATTTAACTTGAGTGGTACTGTTGGCAAGAATAGTTCATAATGACTAACATGACTTCTTTAACAAAACAAAAGAACTGAGCATGCACTTTATGATGGACAACAACATATGCATTCTGCTTCTGGTGGGGTGAATTTCAGTTAAACATAATTGAACTGAAGTGGTGGACGGAATATAAAGGTTAAGCCCTTAGCAGACTCTGCTTGCTATATCCAATTTCATTAAGAACCCGATTACTAATAAATCCCAACATTGTTGTGTGAGAACAGTAGATTTGAAACTGGCTTCTTATACAAAGAAATATTCTAACGAAAAACCATTGCAAGAAGAATATATGATTGGTGGTGCAAATGAATGAAACTTTTGACTTGTAGTTCAACCATAAATACCAGAAATCAGCAGCCCAGAAACTCTACCAAATCCTAATGAAGTCATTACAACAGCAGAGCATAATAAATGAACGAATAGGTCTTGTTAATTTTTTGCAAACTTAGTACAGTGGACAACAACGTACCTCTTGATCACCTGATGAGAATTCCAAGCGATAGCAACAACCTCTGGGCTGTATTTCACCAGCAAACTGCACCTCATTATTCCTTTACAAGAACAACAAGAAATAAGGTATCATTTATCATATTTCAACAACTAACTTAATTAACTAATTAACTAATACACGCACCTCTCGCCACAATGAGGACACTCAAAGGCTGACAACAAAATCTGCAAACGTAGTGTGTGTGAACACAAGTGTAAATTTTCTAGACAAACCAAGTCTTAACGATATTATACCTTTCTAAAGTGTTGAATCAACGTCAATAGGAATCTCGTCGTCCCCTGTCAGTCAGTCAGTGAGTCAGACACAATTCCGTATTAAAATAATTTTCAACTCTCTCTCTTATGATCGATTTCATGTTGGTGGACTTACATTTTCACCGCATCGCATGCAGAGGCTCTCAACCTTGTACACAGGTGCGGCGTCATCATCATCGGTTGAAACAGCTTCAACAACAGACCTCACATCCATTACTACTGTTTGTTGCAATCCAGACGAAACAAAACAACTTCAAAAAGAAAGAAAGAAAGAAAGAAAGAAAGAAAGAAAGAAAGAAAAAGGTTGTGAAAGAAAGCCGTAGGAGGGTCGGGTGTGCTCTAGAACAAGCAGGAACGTTGCACTAGGAACAAACGGCCCCCGTACTTTATCCAAACTTTACGAATCGGCCACCATTGTTTTCAGTTTTAACATTATTATTATTAGGATAAATAAAAAAATTGTATTATCCGATTTTTAAGGGTTTCATGTTGGTGATTTTAATTTATGTTATCAGGTTATTTCGTATAATTCGATTTATTAATGTTAGACCATAGAATGGATCGAATTATCACAATCGATGTGGAAACTCTAAGATGTGTTGAAGAACACAAAAGATAAACAATGAAAATTTGGTGAAGAATTATATCAAAACATCTTGAATTGCTATGAGTGAATTGTTGGAATATATTTCTAGTATACGTATATTTATAAATATAGGTGAAAGTTTAAATATAAAGGGTTTTTTCCGTGCGAATAAATGGGAGGTCGACGCGTGACGTTCTCTTTCTGGACGCGGAGGGGCATTTTTGTCCATTTAAAGTTTCTAATTAAAATAGAGGGTAGATTACGTCACAACGTTTGTTTTTAATTATGTATGTTTTGTGTGATTTGTTGTAAGGTATTTTATATCGAATTTTTTCATGCGTCAATTAAAAACAACATGCGTGATTATAGAAAGTCAATTAATTAAATTTTTTTTAACTTATGTTCATGTTTTTTTTTGTAAGAGTTTTTCTGTTTGCGTTTTTATTTAATAATTGCGTAATTTATTTTATTGTATTTTTTTTTGTTTTTATTGTTTTACGTGAATATTATATTTTTGTGTTTTAATTATATGTCGTTGCGTGGTTTGTTGTAACCTTAATTTTTTGAGTTACTTCATGCGTGAAATTACAAGTAAAATGCGTAATGATAGAATCTCAAAAATTTTGAACTTATGTTCATGTATTTTTAGCGGGAGTCATACACAATTATAGTGTGTGTAATAATGTTGTATTTTATTGTTACACTTTCGTATTTTTAAGGTTGACTTTATTTTTTTGCAGAATCATTAATAAAGTTTAAGTAGCTTTGTTTTAGTTTTTTACTAGAGTTTTCTGTGTTTGCGTGATTATTTTAATATGTGCATAATTTTATCGTTTGCGTGATTAGTTTATAGTTTGCGTAATTCTAAGTTCGAGTTGTTTTTTATATATTACTGGTAAGTTTTTTTTAATAATCATTTTTGATGTGTTTTTTATTTTAAATAATGTGCATAAGTTAAAGTAAACATAAATGAAGAATAAAATGAAGAAATACAAAATTTATTATTATTATTATTATTTAATAACAGGGATACATTCTACTGACAGGCTTGTAAAAAAGACTTTTTTTAACTCAAGAGAGGCACTCATAGGCCATAGCCTCGAGTATTTTGTTTATTGTTTCCATCTGCTCCATATCCATTTTGTCCTGGTCTACCATGAACAAACGGACAATGTTTTGAAGTGAATTCTTTGGCAGACTGCTTATCTTCTGCGCGATTTCGTTTCTGGCTTGCGTGTTTTCTTGGAGGCTTTCGAAATTTTGTTCGAGGACGTCTATCAGCAGTTTCTCCTTGTTGTACTCCACCATTATTTGTCGAGTTAGTTTCTCCTTGAGAGCGTTGTTGTTGGCTTCTGTGGTGTTGGAGGAAGATGAAGACATTTTTTTCGTTTATCTATGGTTTTGTGGTTTGATGTTTAAATTAATGAACTGTGTTTGCGTGATTTCAAAATGCAATCGAGTGCCTAGTTTTATAGACGGTGGATGATGAGATTCGCGTGGTATTAAATGCGTCACCTGCATTTTTATTTATTACCGTATTAATGGGGACGATTGGGGAGGTGAAATGGAAGCGATTTAACTTTTTTTATTTTTGAGTTTATTATGTAAATTTTATTAATTGTATCCGACGTTTCATTTTCCCTCCATTTTTCTGTTCTGTATATATATTGTTTTTTTTCATGCACATTCCATACTCGACGCACAAAGTCCCCAAATCTCACATACATCCCAGACCTAAATTCAATCTTCTCATCCTTTTAACATAAAAAAAATGGTGTCTTATTCATCGAACCCTAACTCTGTGTCTAAAAACGCAGTCATGCAAATTGTTGAACAAAGGCATGCGAAAGAATCGAAGGATGATCGCATAATGCGTAATTCTTTCGCCATGATCAGGGGTCTTACTGTCAACAAAATCCAAGGCCACATTAGGATGCTCAAGGAGCTTGTGGATGAGCCGGAGTCCGCGGTGTCAAGAGCATCCAAGGCCACACCAGGATGCTCAAGGAGCTTGTGGATGAGCCGGAGTCCGCGATAAAAGAGGCTGCTGCTGAGTATATTACTCAGCAGCTGGAGCTGAAGGAGGAGATT
>JBCNJP010000017.1:60526052-60659682 GCA_039602395.1 Deinandra increscens subsp. villosa
TTTGGGTAGTGGCAAGAGTAGTCCCTCCAGCTTTTGATTAATTAGAAATATGTTTGGTAGATGACAAGTTTAGCCCTTGAAGTTTGTATAAAAGCTAACGGCTCTAACGGAATTAACCGGAAATGTTTTTAACGATGAATATACGAAGAACGTCAAAGTATATAGATCGTATAACGTTAATAGGAAAATATAAATCTCTTTTTGCTAAAATAAATCATGGAATTTAACTCCACCATTATATATTTTAAAATCACATAAAATCATAACCTAGAGATTTAAAGCTCATAATTGAAAACGCTGGAGCGTCAGGATCGGCTTAGTTTGATATCAATTGTGTAAACGAGAATGTGAACAACGGTGTAAATAATAATACTCAATCTCTCATTAACGATAAACACGATTACAAGAGAATCAGAGTATCAGAACACACACACTCTCAGAAGTTCACTCAAACAACTAGTTACAAATAACAAAACTACACTTATTTATATACTATCGACCGTCTGAACTCCTATGCATGTTCGAACCTCAGGTTCGGCCAAGGATCGGCCGGGGTTCGGCCAGAGTTCGGCCGGCAGCAAAAGAAGTGTAATCTTCATGTCTTCGAAACTCTGTCTGATCCAGCTCATTGCCACATAATGTATCAACAAACACCCCTTTGGCAACAGCTGGACCGTTCTTTATCAGCCTTGAACTTCAGCGCCTGCTCCATGTAATCAGGATGATACAGGATTGGATTGTGATAAAGCACATATATATCAGCCTTTGAAAGATTGATCAGCCACATTGGATCATAGATCTTCACAACTCTGTTATTTTCCTTTAACACAATCACAGCTTCACCTGTTTTCTCATTATAATACCACCATCTCAAATCCTTGATGAAATTAAGCTCCATCTTCATTAGCGGAATCTTTTTTGATCATATCTGGCTTCTTCTTAAAAATCGGGATTATCAGCTTCTTACCAGTTCGTGCATGAATCCTTGTTCGAGATCAACGCCTTTTGGGTTTCTGAGGATCCAATAATTGAAATCCTTCACGACATTCTTTCTCAATGAGATTCTTGAAATGTAAACCATTCCAATCAGCGCCATAATTGCACAAAGGCTTTCGAGTCAATTCACGAACATCCCAAACTGACAGACTATTAAAATCCCTGGCACATTTGAAATACTGGATTCCGTGTTGGCGTTTAATCCCATAGCACTTCAAACTGTCAGAATACATCCAGCTGATTATATCACCTGACGCTTGACCCTCATATTTGACATACGATCTCTGTTTGATTGGCTTTAGAGGAGGAACATAGTTGGCATGAAACGTTTTCATGTATTCATCAAATGCCCAACGTTGTTTCTGTTCTGTCGCCTCCTTAACCACCGGGTCTTCAGGTTTTTCTGCTTCCTTCTTCTTTATTCTTTCATCAGCTTCAGAATCTTTCTCCTTAGGAAACACCTTGAAATCATCACCAGACTGATTGTTGTTGAAGTTAGAATATAGATCTGGATATTCTTCTCCAGTGATATCCTCTACCTCAACCTCTTCATCAAAAATACCTTCTTCATCTTCATCAAACTCTGGATCAGAAGATTCATATTTCCTTGGTGCAGATTCAGAAGCCTTTCTCAATTCTTCATTGTTCAGATCAAATACCGCTTGCAACTGTTCGGCCGTCAAATCACCAACAAACTCCCATTCTTCTAGCGTCTGCAACATCTGCTCAAATTCACCCAGACTCGTTGCCGCTTTGTTTGATGGGACTGATGTGATCGGCATTGCTTCTCGAGAATCTTTTCCTTGAGAATTAGATGTCCCAACACCCAAACCAGTGGTTCCGGTCGGGCCTGATCCTCCACCAACATTCCCATGAGAATCATCTTGATCGCGATCATCGTTTAGATAACACATCGGATCTACATTACAAATCGAGCTGTCTCCAATCTCCCCCTGAGCTTTAAACTTCTTCATCAAGAATTTTATTTGCTCATCCATCTCGTGAAGTAACTTGCTCTGAGTCTGACTCGATCTGTTCAACTGTAGGATCTCTTGATCTTTAGCTAAGTCATGACTCTGCAAGACGGTGATCTGTTGACTTTGAGTCTGATTTAGTGCCTTCAATTCATCATTGCTTGTTTGTAGCACAGTAATCATCTTGGATTGTTCTTCAGTCTTAGCTTTCAATGCATCAAGTTGTGACCGTTGATCGGTTAATGCACTTTGAAGAATACTAGCTTGTGAAAACGACACTGAACCTTGTTCAAAATTGAAATTTACTTCTGGTGTTGATTGTGTTGAAGCTGTGGCTGTAGAAAACACTGGAGTCGTGGGAATTAAACCCATTTGTTGATGTATAAACTGCGCACCAGCACTTGCTGAAGGTGCTGTGCTCACAGTTGTTGATCTGTTGGCATTCATTAAATCTTGCAGAAAGTCAGCCTGAACATCAGACACTGAAGTCTGAACAGTCATAGATACTTCCGGCAGAGACAATGAAGGAATAGATGACGAAGACACACCGGAACGAGGCTGTAAAATAAACTTTTGTAGCCCTCTCTTCTTCTTACTTCTTCCACCAGCAACCAACTTCTTTCTTTTTAATGGAACAACAGAAGAACCAGATGCTTTCTATTTTCCTTTTCCTTGAACTTCATCAGCTTTAGGATTGTAATCTTCATCGGATTCTGACGAGGCTACTGGATCATACACGCAATCCTTGTATCGATCGTTGCTTTTGTTCTAGCTGTTCCGGTATGCGAAATGTTCATCGCTACGTTTCCTGAGCTTCACATACTTAGAATTGATCAAGACTTGCACAAACGCATTGTTTGTGTCAGACAAGTCTTCAGAGTCAGCTCCGACATTAAAAAAACTCTTCATCATCTTCAGATTCATCCTCCAGGGTATTAACCGTAGGTGTCTCAGTCACACTAACAGCTACAGGAACTTCCTGTGATGAGACCACCGGTTCAGATACTGACGGTTGAGAAAAAACTGGTTTAGGTGCTTGATTCACTTGCTCCTGTACCACTGGAACTTGTCTTTTTGGTCTTTTCACCCGACCTTGTTGTGGAATATGATTTTGTTCTACAATCCAGCTGTAATAAAGTTCCTCTGAATCACTACCATCTTCATGAGGAGGTGCACCTTGTGCTGGAGCCACATAATGAACATTGGCCAAATGACCAATCAAAGGTTTAAGTTTGGCTGGAATTCTGGTGCCTTTTTCTGATAAGACGCTAACGCACCCACACTCGCCTTAGTCATATGCTTTAGTTCCATTTTCTGTGCTTCAAGCTTTACTAAATCAAAATACCGGTCATTGAGAATCATCTGGAGAAATCTTGGGTAAATGGCTGCTTTCTTTTGTCTTTGAGTGAGGTTGTCTCTCATATAATGAAAGATCAACCCAACAACATTATATGGTCGATTCATTACCAAAGCATTCATCAAGAACAGCATAATCTGTTGAACTTCATCAAGTCCAGATATTCTATGCCCCAGGCATACCAACAATACGTGCGCCAAATATTTATACGGAACGCTCAGCGACGATTTGTAGATCCATTCTTTACTTGGATTGTCAGTATACCAGATTCGCTTAAAAACGCCACGTTATCTTCATGAGAAAATTCTATTGGTGCCGTTGTTGTATCAGTTTCCAATTGCAAAACTCGACGAATATTTGCATTAGTAACTTCAACTTGTCGACCCTGAATAGTAGCAACAATTCTGATTGGAGTGTCAGAAATTGTCCGTGCAGTACTCCAAAACTCTAGAATAATATCACGATATACATCACATTGTTGAGTGATTGCATAGTGAATTCTGGATCGTGTCAGAAATTCAAAGATCCCAGATCCTCCAAATTTTTCAAGCTTTCCTCTTGCAACACCAATATGTGCACAGATGTTGTGTTTGTCACCGATTTTCAAGTCGTTGGCCATATTTGAAAACACATAAGATAAAATATTCATTAAATTCCATGTTATCAACAGATATAATCACCAATTTTGTCAATTCATTGTCGTTTGCATAAACGAATAACTTTTTGATTAAAAATATCGAACGGCCGAACTCCGTCCGAGCCTCCTCTGAACCCCATGTTCGGAGTCTCCGAACCCCAGGTTCGGAGCTTGATGAACTCCGACGAATTTGAATTTGAAAACTAGTGAATCCGACCAAATCAAGCTACAAGAAATGACACCCTTGGTCGGGTGTTTACTAAAAACACAGTGGAACCATTTTTAGCGTCTAAAAACAAGTTTTAGGTAGTTAAATTTTAGATCTAGGAAATTGTTACAGGCCGAACGAGTTTTCGAACAAAAAATCCACAAACAATGAATGAAAATCGAATCTAAGACTACTAGTAAACTCGGAATCAAGTAATCTACCTAATGCAAGTTCCAAAACCGTCAAATAAATGCTAAATCGAAAGTTGGAAATTTGGGCAGCCGTTCGGTGTATGTTCAGAGTAAATAGTGACAAGTAAGCTCCGAACTCCAAGTTTGGAGTATTTATAACCCAAGACGTTTGGACCTCCGAACGCCCTCCGAACTCCACGTTCGGACAAATTATTCCACCGAACTCCAACTTCGGCCTCTCCAAACCTTGTCCGATAGTGAGCTTTGGACCCACCGAACTCCAAGTTCGGTCGTCCGAACTCCAGGTTTGGGCATTTAAAAAAATTTCAAATTAAACCCCTGATTTTGATGAATTTTCAAATTGAACTCCAAAAGTTTAGAATTTATCAATTTTCCTCAAACTTCGTTAAATTCAATGATGAGGTTTCTGAAATCAAGTCCGTTTGGTTGTCTCCGACATATTTGGAATTTATCACTAACGGTTGATCGAAAATTAAGCAAAATCAAAAACTTTTTGATTTTAGTAAAATCTTCAAACACACCAAAAATCTTTTTGGATTTTTACAAATTTATGCTAAAACACGTCTAAAATCTTTTTGAGATTTTCATATATTCAATCAACAAACCAAACAGAAATGAAATAAAATTACTGAATTAAAACTAATATAACTTAAATGTTTTTGCGAGAAAGATCCAGACGCGAGATCATATCGGCTAATGTGCATCAGACACGCTTCAATTTCATTTTTAATCAGCATGCAAGTCAAGTTGGTAGCAAATACAACTTTTCAGTTTATTTCAGTTTGGACAGATCAATTTTTATAGCTTTTTGATATGTTAAGATATGATTTAGCATGCATTGATAATATGATAGCCCACACAATCAGAAATACCGGTAATCTGGCTTATTCTATTTTTGTATTTTACCGAATATGATTTCCATTGAGATTTATCGTCCATGGTGTTTCATGCAATAATAAAGCAGAACCCTAAACAAACAACAATCAGGTCGGCCGGTAGGCACGCAGAGAAAGTCCGATTGTTTAGGGAAATAAAAAATAGAAAATAAAGCAGAAATTGTATAACCCAACAACAATCAGGTCGGTGCTCCCGCACACGCAGAGAAAGTCTGATGAGTTATACGAAACACTAAAAAAAATAAAACAGAACGTCAAACGAACACCAATCAGGTCGATCTTTCGATACGCAGAGAAAGGCCGATCGTTTGACAAAAGAAAGAAAATCAAACAAGTTTAAATTTTTTCAAAATGAAAGCATGCATACACCAGAACATCTCTTATTCTATTTTTTCTTTTTCATTTTATTTAATGCCAAGATCACACAGCATCGTGATGATGTGCCTTACACTTAATCAAGCAGATTTTTATGTTTATATCATACTTGCATATATCAGATTTGCCCTTATGCATTTAACTAACCAAAACAAGTACCTACAGCTTTTCATTTTTACTTTATCCATGGTTGATAACACACGCCGATATATTATCACTTCTCGCTTGGTAGGATTGTAGAATCCCGGAGGTTGCTTAACGAACACTTCCTCCTTGACATTACCGTAAAGAAATGCACTCTTAACATCCATCTGGAAGACCTTGAATCCACGATGTGCAGCATATGCCAAAAAGATTCGTATAGCTTCGATTCTGGAAACTGGTGCATACACCTCGTTAAAGTCGATTCCTTCTTCCTGAGAAAACAATTGAACAACCAAACGTGCTTTATTACGGACTATTACTCCGCAATCATCTCGTTTGCATTTATATACCCACCATGTTCCGCACGGTTCTTTGCTTCCAGCTGGTAAATCTTCAAGGTGCCACACTCCCAACTTTTGAAATTGTAGTAACTCCTCTTGCATTGCTTCCACCCACGAACCATCAAGTAAAGCTTCCATGACATATTTAGGCTCGATCTGGGACAGAAAACATGAATGGAACGCTTCATCCTGAATTCCAAATTCCAAGATTATTAATAATGCACTGCTCTCGATTTGATGTCTCGTGCGCACTCCTTCACTTAAATCACCAATAATATTGTCTTGTGGGTGAATGGTGTTTATCTGGAGTGTCTGATGAACTGGAACAACAACCGTTTCAGCCAAATCAGGAACATGATCTTCCTCAATCACCACGTTCTCAGTTGAATTAACAACATCATCACTTGTAGTCGCTTCAACTTGTGGATCAGATTGTTGATCAGGAATCTCAACCTGATGTGACACGGCTTCATGAAAGTCATTGTCATCATCAGATTACATATCATCAGCCCCAATTGTCGAATCATTTGACGTTTCTGTCAAGTAATTATCAGCAACAGGCACTTCAGAGTCGGCAGAGTCTCAATATTAAGAACCGGAATGTTGTCTCGAAGATCAATATAAACTCGAGTAAGCTGATCATCAGACATCTCTGGTGGCGATTCAAGATTTTCAAAAAGAGATTTAAAATCGAACATCCAGTCCGGTCCAACACCTTTGTGTAAAACACGTATATGATCTTGCTAATGCATGATTGTAATTGGGTTCGGTACACAATGAAGTAAATAAACGATTCTTTAATAGATCACAAGCTCGTTTACAAGAGAGAGATTACAGAGAGAACACACTTGAAAACACACAGTTAAGGACTCACAACTCTCACAACTGACCTCTCTCTAATCGAACGTAACTATTTATACTAAACATGTCCAGCGTACCAAATAACCAACATACCAGATGGTCCGTGCGTACCATCTGGTCCGTCACTGGTATGCTGAGACCAGTTTATACAAAACTATCAAATACATAGATAAAACACCTATACCTAGCACTAGGCATCAAAACATGCTCTAACAAACTCCCCCTTGTCTTGTGCTAGTCTTCAGAAGCTTTTGTCTCAGTCTTCTTCCAATGCTGTCTTCGATTGTTTCCATCATGAATTCCAAAAGCAAAACACACTCTAATCACTCGTTGAAACTATAAGGCTTGCTCAGCATGCTCAGCCTTATACAAAATGTTGCTGTGATAGAGTTTGTCTATATCATCTTTGGACAAGTTGATCAACCACATTGGATCATAAAACCTGACCAGCTTGTTCTCCTCTTTGACCACCACCACTGCTTCTCCAGTATTCTCATCATAATACCACCATCTTAATGTCTTGATAAAATCTTGCTCAAGCTTCTTCAATGGTATTTTCTTCATCTGAACCGGCTTCTTGTACTTCACAATCACAACCGGTCTTCCAGTTTTTGGATGAATATCAGTAGGATGCTCAGAATACTTCGGCCTTTGAGGAGTTAAAATTTTAAATTTGCCTTGACATTCTTCCATCAATTTTTTCTTGAAGAACTCTGCCAACTTATCACTTCCATGATTCAAAATTGGTTATCTTGACAAATCCCGAACATCACAAACCGGCAAAGTGCTAAATCTTGTAGCATGCTTCAAGAACATAACTCCAAACTCTTTCTTTATAGCATAGCACTTGAGTTCTGAATCAAACATCCAACTGATTATACTACCGGTAGCTTCTCCACCTTTTCTGGCAAAGAATTTCTTCTGATCAACAACTTTTGTCGGTTTCACTACTGGCAGCTTCTTAGCTCTCTGCTCCTTCAACCAGGCATCAAACAATATCTTCTTCTCTTGTTCTTCCGACAAACTGTCAGATTCATTTGATTCTGGTTGCTCAGGTTTTTTTTCAGAATCTTTCTTCTTCAACCTTATCTTCATCTTCTTTGCCAAAGAAATTGAAACCTCCAGACTGATCATTATCAGAAAAATTTCCATAAACTTTAGGATCATCTGGATACTCTTCAGCAGTCATATCCTCAACTTCTACATGTTCCTCTTCATAATCAATATTATCATTTGAATCTTCTTCTTTGTATGGATCAGCAAACGGAACTTTGTCTATATCATCCACATTCAAAGCAAAGCTAGCAACTAGTTGCTCTTTCGAACATGGATTTATAAACTCCCTTTCTCCTAACTCAACCATGGTAATCGGAGTTACATCATATACCTCTTTTTCAGAAAACTCCCCCTGAGATGCAGCGGATGTTTCGGCAGCAGCAGATGTTTCGGCAGCAGCAGATGTTCCAGCTGCACCAGCACAAGAACCATCTCCACCAACACCTCCTTCAGGGCCAGGATCATCATTCAAAAATTTCAAAACATCATCATCTTCTCGACAACTTTCTTCAGGATTCGGTCTTCTCTCCCCCTGAGCAGGTAAAGCTTTGAGCAAATGTTTTAACTGCTCACCCAGAGAAAGAGAAAGTTGTTGTAATTTAGCAATCTCACGCTCTTTTGACTGATCTCTAGACATCAATTCCTTAACCAGATTCTTTAAGCCTCTAATTTCATCAGCTTGCTGACGATTTGTTGATTCCAACTCATCAAGTCTGGTTTGATGTAATGCAAGCTTCAAATCAGTAGAAGAAATAGTAGATGTTGTAGAAGCAGTAGTGGTTGATGCAGAAGCAAAAACAATTGTAGAAGGCTTTTGGATAACTAGCTTTCTAACAGGTGGATTACTGGAACTTTGAACATTTACAGCTTGTGTAGTTGGTTGAACTGGAATAGAAGACTGATTTGTCACCTTTTGCTTCTTACTAGGTGGATTGCTACCTGCTTTCCGAGCATCGGCCAGGAATGAGCCCTTTTTCACTATCATATCACTCTTAGCCATGTGTTTAACATGCTTGCCAGTGAACACCATAGGAGCTTTGCCTTTATCTGCAGTCTTTGTCTTACTAACAGGCTCCTCTATAGCAGGAGTATAGGAGGGATCATCATCAACATCTTTATCTTCAGCCTGTTTGGTTCTGTGTTCATACTTTGAAGTATCCAGATTGTTTGACTTCAAGTATGCAATATGTTGTTTAGAACCTTACTTTACTTGAATACCTCTGGTATTATGCAATATTTCCACATAATCACCAGAATCTGATTCAGTATCAGACGAACTAGCATCAGCATCATCACCAGAAACATCAGCATCATAAATCATTTCATCATCCTGAACATTAACAGCTTCTTGAACTACTTGCTCTTGATTTTCTTGCTGCACAGGGTCTTGCACATTGGGTTCTTGGTTTGCTGGTTCATCTTGATCTTCTTCCTTATTCTCATCTTCCTCAACAGGATAACCTCTGTCATCATACTCTAATTCATCATCCGAACTATCATCATGTCTTGCAGCACCATTTGCAGGAGCTACATAATCAGGTTTGGCCAAATGACCAATCAAATGTTTAACTGGAGGAGGTACATTCACCGGTCCTTTCCTCTTTTGATAAACTGGTAGCTTTCCCACAGCGACTTCATTCATGTTCTTTAAAACCAAGACAGCTGCTGGATTCTTTGGAAGATTTGGATGTAGATCATTTAAGATCATTAGTAGAAACCTTGGCTACATGACACTTTTGTTTTGACAAGATATTCTTTTTCATGTAGTTGAAGATCCATCTAGAAAAATTAAACTCTCGGTTCATCACCAAAGCATGGAAGGAGGATAGAATCTTCATGTCAAACACATCATGACCTCTTAAACGATTTCCAAAACATTTGATAACCACGTGCATCAAATATTTGTATGGAGGACTCAGATTCGACTTAAGAAGCCAAGTATCATATAAGTATCCATCATAATTTATTCTTCGTAGCAACGCCACCAAGTCAATTTCATCAAATATCGTCGGAAAAGTCGATTGATCATTTAATCTCAAAACTCTACGTACATCTGCTTCAGATACAGTCACGTCAGTTTGAAGAATTCTTGCACGAATTACAGAAGGTTCCACAGAACAGTCCACTTGAGCAGAATTCTAAAACATTATGAGTAAATCCTTGTACGGAGTACATTCGTGAGTGGCAGCATAGTAAATTCTTGATCTTTCCAAAAAGTCGAATATGCCAAGAAAATGCGGTTTCCATCGAGTAGATGCACTTAGATAAGCACAAATATTGTGTTCATCATTTGATTTTAATGCCACCATTTGATAATGCAATCCCAGACCACCAGATGATTCGCAATCACAAGATCTACCTGTAGCAACAAAAATCTCGAGCAGAGGTTCGTTATATCTTGAGAAATCAAAGAAAAACAACAGAGGTGATTTTAGGGTTTTTGGAAGAAGGTTCGGAGCTGGTACGCAGGTTATGCGTATCACAAACCAAAAAATCCCTTTTATATGTGAAATGGTCCGCCCCGCGTACCATATGGTACCCCATACCACTTTTTACCATTTTGCCCCTGTACATTTAACTTTGAAATTTTCTCAAAAAATCACACTTTGTCAAATTGAGATTTGATGAGCTGATTTAAGCAATGATTGTGGTTCTTTCAACAACAATTTGCCATATCTGAATTCAGTTGATCCAAAATAGCGCAGAATGAAAATCTTTTTGACTTTTATCAAATTTTATGTCAAAACACACGAAAATCTTTATAATTTTTCGAACTTAAGCTAAAACACACCAAAAATCTTTTTGGAATTTTCAGAAATAACAAAACAACTGAAACTAGAAATTTAAACGCAATAATTTTTATTTTTGTGAGAAAGATCACAACGTGAGATCATACCAATGATACGCACTTAACACATTTCAATTTCAATCTATTCAGCATGCAAGCCAAGCAGTTCACGAATACAACATTTTCATGTTTATTTCAGTCAAATCAAATCAATTTTTACTGCTTTCTGATATGAATTAGGTATATTTATCAAGCATAGAAATCATGGTACCCACAAATCCAAGTAATTTGAGAATCCGATTTTATAATATTTTTGATTTTTTCTTTTTCTTTTATTCATTCATGAATATTTACATATATAAGTCGTTCGTTGTGTTATGCAAAAAGAAAGCAGAACCCTAAACAAACAACAATCAGGTCGATCTTTCGATACGTAGAGAAAGTCCGACTGTTTAGGAAAATAAGAAAGCAAAAACAAGTTGAAATTGTATAACTCAACAACAATCAGGTCGGTACTCCCATACACGCAGAGAAAGTCCGATGAGTTATATGAAACTCGAAGAAAAATAAAGCAGGACGTCAAACGAACAACGATCGGGTCGATCTTTCGATACGCAAAGAACGTCCGATCGTTTGACATAATAAATAAAATCAAACAAGTTTAAATCTTTCAAAAGAACGCATGCGTACACTAGAACACTTATTTATTCTATTTTTGCAATTTCATATTTTATCAAGATTACTCAACCACGAGAATTATGTTACACCACAGATTTCAAGCAAGCATTATGTTTATATCATACTGGCAAGTATCAGATATTGATTGACACATTCAATGAAACATACGAGAACCTACAGCTTTTCAATCTATTTTATCCATGGTCAGTAACATTCACTGATGTACCATCATTTCTCACAAGGTTGTATCACATCTCAATTTTTGATTTTTCCATTTTTTTAATGTTTTTGGATTTTCCAACTTTTTTATGCTTTTTCATTTCTCAATACAGAAAAACACATATTTTTGTTTTTTTTTAATATAAATCTCCCCTTAAAAAGCAGAAAACAAAGGAAAACATTAACAAAAATTAAAAAATGATCAACTAAAACAGTTTAGTTGGCATTCAATCTAGTAATCCCATTGATTTGCACCAAAAATTTAAAACGAGTTTTGTCAAAAGCTTTTGTGAACAAATCAGCTCGTTGAAAATCTGTATGAATTTTCTGCAAATCAATTAATTTCTTATCATAACAATCCCGGATAAAATGATATCTTATGTCAATAAGCTTTGTTTTGGAATGCTGAACATGGTTTTTCGTGATAGAAATAGCAGCCAAGTTATCAATGTAAATTGGAGTAGTTAGAAAATTCAAACCGTAGTCGCGTAACTGCTGTTGTATCCACACAACTTGTGAACAACAACTTGAAGCAGCCACATATTCTGCCTCAGCAGTAGATGTTATAACCGAGGTTTGCTTCTTGCATTGCCAAGACACTAATCTCTCCCCCAAAAACTGACATCCGGCGGTAGTCGATTTAAAGTTGATTTTGCAGCCACCAAAATCCGAGTCAGAATACGCCGATAACTCAAACTTATTATCATTAGGGTACCAGATGTCAAGATCCGGATTACCCTTCAAATAAGCAAAAATCCTTTTTACTACTACCATATGTGAAGCCTTCGGAGCTGCCAGGTACCTAGCACATAAGCAAACAACAAACATAATATCAGGACAAGACGCAGTCAAATACACAAGGGAACCAATCATAGCCCTAAACAATGTCGGATCAACATTGGCACCAGATTCATCTGGTTCAAGACCATGTGAAACCTGGATTGGTGTACTTGGAATCCGAACATCGCCAATCTTGAAACGAGCCGAAATATCAGACACATATTTTGTTTGGTGCAAAAATATGCCTTTGGCAGATTGATGGACCTGAAGACCCAGAAAGAAACCCATCTCCCCCATAGAGCTCATCTCAAACTTAGTTTGTATAACCCGGTCAAATTCTTTACATAAGCTGTCGTTTGTGCTTCCAAAGATAATATCATCCACATAGATTTGAACAAGCAATAGATCCTTCCCGAACTTCTTGGAAAATAGAGTACAATCCACCTTGCCACGCCGAAAGCCGTTATTAAGCAAGTGTGTAGAAAGCGTCTCATACCAAGCTCTTGGAGCTTGATGCAGACCATATAAAACCTTGTCTAACTTGTACACTCTGTCACGAAACTCCGGATCATAAAAACCAGGCGGTTGCTTCACATAATCTTCTTCACGAATCTTTCCATTCAGAAAAGCACTTTTGACATCCATCTGATATAACTTAAATCCGTGATGTGCCGCAAAAGGTAGAAATATCCTGATAGCTTTAATTCTTGCTACAGGAGCATACACTTCGTTGAAATCAATGCCTTCGATCTGGGAAAATCCTTGAACCACTAACCACGCCTTGTTTCTGACAATGACACCGCGATCGTCTTTCTTACATTTGAATACCCACTTCGTTCCACAAGGTTCTTTAAAATTGATAGGTAAACCCACGAGATGCCAAACACCTAATTTTGAAATTGCTGCAACTCTTCTTGCATTGCTTCTACCCAAGAAGCATCTTCCAACGCTTTATCAACATTGGTAGGTTCCACTTGAGATAGAAAACACGAGTGAAAAACTTTATTGTGAACCCCGGAATCTCTAATTTCTGCAATTAAAGCATCAACATTATCTGACGATTGATGTCGTGTACGCACTCCCGAATTCGGATCTCCAAACCCAATTATGTTCTCATGAGGATGAATATTGGGAATCCTAAAAGTTGTTGAATCAGAAACTTCAAGATTATCTGCCAGATTATTTAAACTTGCATCTCCTTCTTCTGAACTTGATAAATCACCAATTGGTAAAGAATTTAGCACATAAGAACTTGTACTAGGTAAATGAATTTGATCATCAACAGGTGTCGATTCAGCTTCATGAAAAGTACTTTCATCATCATCAGAAGAACTCATTGTTTCTAAATTAGAAACATTCTGACTAGATAGAGCAACAGCAGTAGAAGTACTTGGAAGCTTAGGAATCCATGATCTTGGTCCAGGACTCTTCATTGTGTGTAGCAACGCAGCTAAAACATCAGGATCCTGTTCATCAGAATCAGGTTGAGCAGGCGTGAAAGAATCAAGTAAAGACTTGCAATCAAAAGCCCGAATATCAGCCGATTTGGTTTGTAGAAAGGTATGTTTTTGACAATACACATTCACATGATTCTCAATGGTCTTGGAAGAAGGAAAATAAACACGTTTCATTAGATGATGATAACCAACAAAAATGTCGTCAACAGCTTTAGCTGCAAACTCCCACCTTCCTTGAGAACCGTGCATAAACACCCAAATGGTTCCAAAAAGTTCAAATTTAGCTTTCGACCTTTACGCAACTCATAACTTGTTTTGTTAAATCGCTTAACAATCAGAACACGATTGAGTACATAGCATGCAGTATGCACTGCTTCAGACCAAAACTTTATCGGTAAATGTGCATCGGCCAGCAAAGTTCGAGCCACCTCAATCAATGTTCGATTCTTTCGTTCTGCTACTCAATTTTTTTGCGGAGTATACGGCGCACTGAATTCTTGTTTGATTCCAAGGGAATCACAAAAAGCTGTCAACTTAGCATTCTTGAATTCAGTACCATTATCAGTACGATTGCGACATACTTTGAACTTATATATCGATTCAAACTTGGATAATAGCTTTTGAATTGAATCTGGAGTTTCATCCTTTGAAGCTAGAGACACCACCCATGAAAACCAAGAAAAATCATCCGTAATGACCAAACAATAGAAACTCCCCTCAATACTGCGAATATTCACAGGACCAAAAAGATCCATATGAAGTGGTTCCAAAGGAGTTACAATTAAATTCAAACGCTTGGACGGATGAGAATTCTTCCTTTGTGTACCTTTCTTGCAGGAGGCACACACATCATTTATAGAAAACCTATTCTTTGAAACTCCTTCTACCAGATTATGGTTGACCAGGTAATTCATCTTCCGGTAGTTGATGTGCCCCATGCAACGATGCCACAAGATGGATTATTTTTCTGTAGCCTTTGAGATAAAACACGTAGCAGATACCGCCGATGAAGTCTGATTTATATTCAACACATACAAATCATGAAATATAGGAGCTCGCATAACGATCCGATCGTCAGGAATTTGAATACCAGGTTTCATAATCAAGCACTCGGAACTTGTGGATCACTTTGGTACGTCGCAACTGCCACGAACCAGTTATGCATACTCCTACTCCGATTACTCCAAATGCGCCAGCAGAAGATTATTTGACCGAAACCACGATTGACACGACTGAAGCTAGGGGTGAGCAAAAAACCAAAAAAACCAAACCGAAAAACCAAAACCGAACAAAAGACCGAAAAAACGGAACCGAAACTTGTGGTTCGGTTTCAGTTTTGGATAAAGGAGAAACAAAAAAAATGAACCGAACCGATTCATGTAATTATACATTATTTATCCTACTGACGTTCGTATAATATTCTATTATTTTAAGAATAGAATGCAAATCATACTTGGATCAGTTGGAAAACCTTTCTCCTACTTTAGGAGTGGTCACGAGTTCAAGGCCTATAACTCTCATTACATTTATTTTTACTACTTCCTTCTAATTTTTGTTCAGCTTTCTTATTGCTTTGGTTTCCCACATTGCCACAGAAGAAAAAAATCCATCCTATTTTCTCTTATAAATTAATGCAATCCCTCCCATACCTGTCAAATGAAAAAAAAACTCTTTTCTCATGCTTATAAGTAGAGAATATACATCAGACAACATAGCTAGTACAAACCAAAATAATATAGAAAGGTACCTCAAATATTTACTACCTTAATTAGTGACTAATATTAAAATCTTAATCATGACAAGGGTACTTCAAAATTTGAATAATCAGGTCCATATTAGACAAATGGAAGTGTATATCTTGATCAGTTGTGTATGGACACAAATATTGCAGATTTCTTTTATTCCGATGTTTAGTTCATATCTTTCAGATTTTGTGTGTGCACTTGTATCATTTTATTACTGTGCAGGTCTTATCCGTTTTGTAGATCACCAAGCCTTAATTTGTTCATTCATTATTTGTTTGTTAGCTAAAACTTTAGTACTAGAAGGAGGGTTAAAATTAACAACTCAACAAGAGACCATAGCATAACGAAAAGAAAATGAATCATAAACTTGTTTTGAAACCATCCCACATTGCTTCATAGGTGAACTTATCATGCCTTCTTCCTCTATAAAAGAAAGTCAAAGTGCATCCCATACTTTCTTTAATTTTAATCCGGTCTACTTGATTAATACCAATACCAATTTGACCACTTTTTTAGTTGAAACTTTTCCTAAAAAATTAGTTTAACGTTTTGGTTGTTTTAACAATTTTTGCTAATTTTGATTTTCGGTTTTAAACCGAAACCGAACTGAACCGAGGTTAAAGCCCGATAAACCGAAATTGAAAAAACCAAAACTAAAAAAACCGAAACCGTTCGGTTTTTAAAATTCAGAAACCAAAAAAATTGGTTTCGGTTTCGGTTGGGGTAAAAAACCAAACTGAACCGTGCACACCCCTAACTGAAGCTGTTTCTGAAATGTCTTCTGATGATGAGCATGAATTCCATGAAGCTAATTCGGAACCTGTTGATGTTCCTGTCCCACAAACTGTATCTAATACAAATGATACTGGTGTGGTTGAGGACGATCATGTCAACAACTTAGATGAAATTATTATTGTTTAGACTCATCAGACACTCCGAATCAACACTTATCATCCTCAAGACAATATCATTGGTGATTTGAATGATATAGTGCGTACCAGAAGACAGGTTGAAAGTAGTGAATTAATTACAATCAAGGAATCATGGATTCAAGATGAAGTGTTTCACTCATGTTTTCTATCTCAGATTGAACCGGTGAATGTGCAACAAGCATTCAAAGATGGTTCATGGGTTGAAGCAATGCAGGAAGAACTTCTACAATTTAAAAAACTCGGTGTTTGGCACTTGGTTGACTTACCTAAGAATTGCAAAGAGCCATGTGGTATCCGTTGGGTATTTAAATGCAAAAGAGATGACCGCAGAGTCATTGTATGAAACAAGGATCGTTTGGTGGTTCAAGGGTTTTTTCAAGAAGAAGGTATTGACTTTAACGAGGTGTACGCACCAGTCACACGAAGCGAAGTAATTCGAATTTTCTTGGCGTTCACGCACATCGGGGCTTTAAAGTATACCAAATGGATGTAAAGAGTGCTTTCTTGTATGAAAAGGTGAACGAAGAAGTCTACGTTAAACAGGCACCGGGATTCTATGATCCCGATTATCCGGAGAAGGTTTATAAGTTAGACAAAGCATTACGGTCTACATCAGGCTCCTCGAGCTTGGTATGAGACCTTATCCACTTATCTACTTCAAAACGGATTCAAGCGCGGGATGGTAGATTGTACCTTGTTCTACAAAAATACGGGAGAAGATTTGTTGTTGGTACAAATTTAAGTCGATGACTTAATTTTTGGTAGCTCAAACAGCTAGCTTTCAAAAGATTTTGAAAAGCCGATGCAAACGGGGCTTGAAATGAGTTCGATGGGCGAAATGGCGTTCTTTATTGGATTGAAAGTACATAAGTCGGTGAAAGGAATCTTCATTCATTAGACAAAATATGTGAATGATGTTCTTAACAGATTCAAGATTGCCGACGTTCGCGTTCCATGAACTCCGATACATGTTAATCTTGGCCTCTCAACAACTGAGGAGGGTGAAGAAGTTGATGCAACTCTTTACCGGACCATGATTAGGTCTTTAATGTATTTAACTGCTAGTAGACTTGATATCATGTTTGTTGTTTGTTTGTGTGCCAGGTACCAGGCAAGTCCAAGGCTTTCACATCTAAATGCGGTCAAACGGATAATGGCTTATTTGAAGGGTAATATGGATCTTGGGATCTGGTACCCTCATGATGATTAGTTTGAATTGTCTGCCTATTCAGATTCCGACTATGGAGGTTGCAGTGTAAAAAGAAGACCTCAGTTGCAACATCCACTATAGAATCCGAGTATGTAGCAGCCGTGAGCTGTTGCTCTTCGGTTTTGTGGATACAACAACAGATGAGAGACTATGGTTTGCAATTTCTTACTACTCCCATAAACATAGACAATTCTGCCAGTATTTGCATTACAAAAAATCTTGTCCATCACTCTAAGACAAAAACATATTGACATCTAATATCACTTTATACGTGATTGTTACGAGAAACACCTCATTGATTTGCAAAAGATCCACACAGACTTTCAAAGAGCGGGCTTATTCACAAAAGCTTTTGATAAAACCCGCTTAATATCTTTTGCGAATCAACGACATACAAAAATTTCAAGCTGAGTAGTTGTCGGTTGATCAATTTTTTATTTTTGCTACATTTTTTCTTATCTGCTTTATTACTTTTGCTTATATGAATTGGGGGAGAAAAAATAGAAAAGCATAAAAATGAAAAATGTCAAAATTAAAAATAATTGAAAAAATCAAAATGAGAAATTGATCCGACCTAGCGAGAAATATTACATCAGCATACGTTATCAACCATGGATAAAGTAGGGATAAAGGTTGTAGGTACTTGTTTGGCAAGTTGAATGCGTTAAGGAAAATCTCATATATGCTAGTATGATATAAACATAATGTATGCTTGATATTTGTGATGTTACATCATGATGGATACTGTGTGACAATGACAACTAAAAAATTAGAAAACATCAAAAACAGAACAAGAGATGTTCTGGTGTACTCATGTTTTCATTTTGCAAAGATTTAAACTTGTTTGATTTTCTTTGTTTTCTCAGGTGATCGGCCTTTCTCTACGTATTGAAAGATCAACCTGATTGGTTGTCACTTGAGGTTCTGCTTTATTTTCATTGGTGTTTCGTATAATCCATCGGACTTTCTCTGCATATATGGAAGTATCGACCTGATTTTTGTTGGATAATACAACTTCAACATGTTTTCTTTTCTTTAATTTATGAAAAGTCCTGAGCGTTGGATCGTCTACTCAATCTAGCTATAACGGATACGAAACAAGTAATTAACCGATTGTTTTATTGATCTAGGAACAATTACAATCAGTACACTAAGATACAAACACAGAGAATCACACCTTATAGAACACACACTTAAGGCTAACTCAGATTCTCACTCATGCCTAAAATAATGAACAAGCTCGCTATTTATAGGTGTTGGCCGAACCATGTCCGAACTCCAGGTTCGGCAGGTCCGAACTCCAGGTTCGGCAGGTCCGAACTCCAGGTTCGGCAGGTCCGAACTCCTGATTTAGACCAGGTTCAGCTGGCAGTAACCCTAGCCTTGAACTTGGATCTTGAACCTTGGTTTGATACTTCACACAACGCACTTCTCAGGTATCAACAAACTCCCCCTCGCCGTGTGTAGTATCTCTTCAACATCTTCAAATCTGTATCTTCAATCAAGCTCCCCCTCAAGTGTAGAATCCGTTCGTCCAATGAAATGAATCTTCGAACAAACTCCTCCTCAACATGAGCATGACTTGATCTTGAATACTTGAAGACATCTGGTGTATCTCTGGTCTTTATCAACAGCTTCAGAAGAATTGAAGTTGTGATTTCATTCACTTTAGCAACCTGCTCAAAATTTAAATAATCTTGGTGCAAAACGTCTCTTCGAGACTCCAAGATATGATTTTGAAAATTTTATTTTGTATTACGTGTTGATCAGATCGAAAATAAAGCAGAAATAAAATCTTTTTGGCTTTTAGAAAGTTTATATCAAAACAAACCTAAAATCTTTTTGATTTTTCAAATTTATGCTAAAACACACCAAAAGTATTTTTGTACTTTTCTGAAAAGTAATGTAATGCAATACAGAATCAAACACTATTTTTGGTATGAGAAATATCACTATATGGGATCATATTGGACATGACGCACTGAACTACACTTCAATTTCAACTAATTGAAGCACATAAGTCATGCTGATTACCGGTATAATTTGTCCATCTTAAACTCAGGCAGAATCATACTCATAACATCTGGATATGTTAAAGTATTGATTAGATTTGCTTTGACCAATGTATCCCTGTCACACCCCCAATTTGCACTAACGGAGTATAACCGTGTGGGGGTATGATCCAGACCAGGATCCAAGACTTTAGTTACAACCAAGCCATAAAATGAAGTTAACATAAGATAAAGCATGATTTATAAAAAAAAATATTAGTTTACAGTTCAGCGGAAGCAGTTAAGTGATTACAAGTTTGATATTACAAAAATAGCAAGTTCAAGTGTTTTGAAATATAAATTCCCAAAAGTATGCATATAGGTGTACTGCCGCCGCCCGTGCCATCCGTGATCCTCCTAACGACCTGAAAAGTATCCATCAATCAAGTGTCAGCAAAAGGCTGGTGAGTTCACTAAGGCAGTCTACACGTCACCGTTTAGACCAACAATGTATATGAATAAAAGAAGAGCAACACATAATCTAATATTCATACTTCGAGTAATTTCCATATCGGTAGGTAGCTAGCCTAAGCTTATGTCCACCTGAATCGTTCGAAACCAAAGCTGACAATTTTTTTGATAGGTATTTACCTATGTAATTTGCCTTCCCCGCGTCACACCGGATGCAACTATCTGTGCGTTATCATCCTAAACCGGATATCACAATAATAGTAAGTGAACTCACCTTAGGGTGCACTGGTACGCGACACTTGACCTTAAAGGTTGGTTGTGAAAGACCTATTTTGGTGAATACGATATAGCCAAATTAGAGGTTGTTGCTAGGAAAAATATGACTTATAAACAACCAATCAAGTTTCATACATTCATACAAGTCATAAAATGCACACACAAGTTCCAATTTAGGGGAAAATCAAGAAATTGCATTCCAAGTCAAATTGCACATAAAAAGTCAAACTTCAAGTACCAATTTAGTGACATACCCAAATTGTTCCTTCCTTGGAGTTAACTCCTTAAATTTTACAGGCACATACTAAGTATCATTTAGGACTTGTTGCAAAAAGAATCAAGTAAAAACATTAAGTATTGAGAAAGTTACGCGTGTCGGAAGTTGGCATTTTCAGCTTTTTGTAAAATAGTCAAAGTAAACTTAAAACTTGCATAACTTGTACAAAACTTAGAATTTATGCACCAAACTTTCCAGATCCTACTTTTAATATATAAACCTCATTTCCAATTAAGAAACTCATCAATAAAACAAGATTAGCATGCTCAACCAATTTGAAAAGTCTACTTTTCACAGAAAATGACAGCTTTGCACACCTAACTTGCAGCAGTGTTTTGGATGACCAAACGGATGTTGTAGAAGGCGTGCCAGTAGCCCAATCGAAGCTAAGACATAATAATTTACTAGGAAAAAAGAATCAACCGATTCCGAGCAATATTGAACAAGTTATGACCTCTGTAAAATGGCCTAAAAATCTGGCCGAATCTGTCCACAATTTATAGTTTGCAAAAGTTTTGGTTTTCCAATTTTGAGCAACAATTTGGTCATCCAACACCTACTAACATAATTATAACCATCTCAACATGTAATTTCTGTTCCTAACATGTTCATACCAAAATCATAACAAAATCCCAACATAGGAATTAGCATACAAGCACACATGTCCTATTTCCATGTCCAAACACCCAACATTCATACAAGAACATACATGGCAGTTTTGAACTCGAATTTCATTTTTAAAAATCATCCTAAAATCTGCCACAAATCATGAGTTAACATAACTTAACATACATCATGTTTCATGAGCATCATAACACTAGAAATCACACATGCAACCTACCAAATTTCGGATTTGGGGTTTTAGGGTTTTACAAACCTTGAAGAAAACGTGGGTAGGAGAAAATGAGATGGAGGAGAAGCTTCCTTGTGGGTTCTTGAGACTTGTGGTAGCTTAGAAACTCCAATATCTTGATCCTTGAAGCTTGATTTCACTAAAATCCCAAGTGGGTATGTGTGTGTGTGTGTGACCGTGAGAAAGAGAGGGGGGATGAAGATGATGATGCGTGAAATGAGAATAAGGGAGGAGATGGGCAGCTTTTGTTTAAGGTAATTTACACATTTGGCCCCTCAAGGTTTTATTTTAAACACATAAGCATAAAACTCAAATAAATGGATTTTCACTAAAGACTTGTGAAGTAAAAATTCTAAAAAAAATGTTTCTAATTGTTTTTAAACTCGTTTAGCATGCAATGTTTAGTCGGGACAAGTATAAATATGATTTACACATAAAATTTCCAATTTACGTACGAAGTCCGGTTTCATTCGAAAACGTAAATTTTGCAAGTAACACATAAGGTCACAAAATGATTTCAGAAATCAAGATATTAAGATTAAATAGCAAATAAATATTAACACATATGCAATTATTCAAATAATGGGTCACGGGTTCGCTAACGAAACTAACGGAAAAACTTAACGACGTTAACTCGGGAAGAGGCAATTGTCACAATCCCACATTATCAGACATATTCAGACATTTTCTTTTTCTTTTTCTTTTGCTTTTTCTTTTTGTGTGATTACATTTGTGAATTTTCACAAAGTATAATATTTTCATGATATTGTCAACTGTGTTCCATGCAAAAACAAATAAGAACGTTAAATCGTCTACCTTAAGGTCGATCTTTCGATACACAGATAAGGCCTCGGATTTAACAAAATAAGGAAAAAAAATAAAACAAGTTGAAATTGTATAGCCCAACAACAATCAGGCCGGTACTCCGTACACGCAGAGAAAGTCCGATGAGTTATACGAAACACCAAAGAAAATAAAACAGAACGTCAAACGAACAACAATCAGGTCGTTTTTATGGACATGTAGAGAAAGTCCGATCATTTGACAAAATAAAGAAAATCAAAGAAGTTTTAATTTTTGCAAAATGAACACATGTATACACAGTGACTTCTCATTTTGATTTCCACACTTATTTTTCTTTTTGTCATGAAATATGCATCAAGATGTTATCCACATGGTCAAGCAATAGTATTTAGTGTATATCACATCTGAATACTTTCTGATTTGCCGAGCCTACCAAACATATCAAACAGTAATCTTATAGCCCTTTCATCTACTCTATCCACGAGTTAGATACGTAAGCCAATGTACCATCATTTCCCAATGATCAATTTCTCAAAATGTTATATAACCTTCTTTATATATTGTGCATGTATTCACCATTCTTATATATTTGGCATGTATTCACCTTCTTCCCATAACATGCAATTTCACAATTTCTCCCCCTTACATGCCTTTCTCCCCCTTAACATGAAAACTCTATTTTTGGATTTTCATTTTACAAAAACAAGACTCTATTTTTGAATTTTATCAATAGAAAATGCATAAAGAAAGAAAAAATGATTAATCAACACGGATACCTTTCAGTTTTAGAAATTTTAGGAAATTTGCAGGTTAAGAAGATATATCATGAAATTTAAGTTAAACAGAATACTCCTCCATCAACAACTTTTCAATCGTCGATAGGTCTTCTAGAAATACCTACACACTGGTCAAACTGATTAATTCATATATGACCTGAAGCGAATCGCTTCTGGTCGATTAGTGCCCTGGTTTTGCTTCGAAACCACCTTTGGTTTCCAAAATTATGACTATTTCGGTAAATCAGTTTTTGATGAATCATTCACAGGTGATTGTGATAAAGAACCTACATTTTGAACCTTTTGGAACATAGGAATTAAACGTTTTTGTTTTAGAAAGAATGTAGGTTTACATTCATCAAAAACTCTGCCTTGTTCATTGAAGAACTTTGGTTTGGTAGGTTTACCAAAAAAATGATTTCTATTGAAACCTTAGATTTGATTCAGCAGGAAGTGGACAATCTTTTGCCATATGCCCTTTTTGGCGGAAAACATAACATACACGTTCAGATTTGTCCCACCTTTTAGGGGTCTGCACAGAATCACAAACATGGATATCGCGAACATTATCAAAAAAAGAATTATATACCTATCGGCGATGATCATGAACCCACTTAGATGTTGGGCTTTGAGAATTAGAACCATCAGAAGAACATTTGGCGGTTTGATTCTTCAAGGTTCTTGATGCATCTTTCTTCTCAAAAACTTCAGAAAATTTCCGAGCATCGACACAATGAAGAGGAAACTCTTTGTTGGAGAAAATCTGTTCTAAACCCTTGCGTTTGTTAAAACACTCAGGTTGAACTTTCTCAGCTTTAAAAACTTCCCTCTTCACCTGTTTCATTTAAGTTTCTTCAAATATTGGGATGATGATGCTGCTGGAACCTCCACAGCTTTCACATTCTTTGCTTTAAAGCCCAGACCAACATGCTTTCCATAAATCTTTTCCTCAGAATTTGAATTCTGGTGTCTATCCTTTGCCAGCTTAGAAAATTCAGCTTTGATATCTTTAAGATTTGTCTTTTCAAAGAAGATCGTATCATTAAATTCTAGTTGAGAACGAATCTTTTCACTTGAAGTAACTGATTTCTCATTATCAGCTAAAGATGAACCAGAAACAAATATTAGAGCTCGAGGAATCTCAGATTTCTTGCCTTTCTTTTTCTTATGCTTCTTGGTTTTCTTTTTCTTCACAACCTTTTCTTCCTCAGAATTAGATGATGAAACCTTTGAATAATCAAACTCTTCAACCTGTTCTTTCACTTCTTTGAATGCTTCTTTGATATGAGCAGGAGGAGAAGCTGTTTTGTCAAACATCTTTTCAAAATTTTCATCTTTAGCCAGAAAGCTTGTGAACACTTGAGAATTAGAAACATTGTTCAGCAAGCGATTGGCATCAATGACTTGAATCTTGAGATCAAAAATTTGTTGTTGTGCGTCAGCTAAATCCTTCTCAGTTGCTATCAACCGCTTTGCAACTTTGTGAGTTTCAAATTTTTGCATGCGAAGATTTTCCATGCCTTCAAACAATTCTTTCTTCAATTTATCTTCATTCCGCTTCTGGATCTCCAGATTTGCTGTTTGAACTTTATTCACACTAATCAATTCCCGCTTCTCGTCCAAATATTTTCCATCACAGCTTGATAACTTGCAATTTTAGCAGCAGATTCTTCATAATCCTTAGTTAGCAGATCAAGCTTAATTTTGGAATTTTCAAACAAATTTTGAAAATCATTTGCAGCATCCTCCGCTTCACCCTTCCATTTCTTGACTTCTTTAACCAACTCATCCCTCTCTTCACAGATTTTTGCTTTTGCAGCTTCAACAACCTTTTTATCTTGTTTTGAAATCTCTAAAACTATTCATCAACTTGATCTCTTTCATCAAACATTCATTCTTCAAAACTAATTCCTTCTCATGTGCCCTAGACACTTCCAATTCTGAATTAACCAACTTGAAGTCCTCAGAAAGCCTTTGAATTTTCTTCAATAACGGAGCATTTTCTTTTAATAAACTTTCCAGGTTTTCAGCTGATTCATAGGAACTTGGTGTTGAACTTGTGTCGGAACGAGTATTTGAACTATAATCTTCTTGAAGATCATGGGTGACAATCAAAGCAGATGAATCAAAATGTTTATCCCAATCATAAACACCATCATCTTGAACTGTTAAAGCTTTTGTCTTGGTTAAATTACTAGACGATGGTTGAGTAAAACCAGGTTTGCTTCCATGTGCTTGTTAACATTCTCTAGCAAAATGTCCAAGCTTCGGACACTTGTAGCATTTGTTATTTGATTTATCAAAACCCAGTTTGCCACTAAATGCTTGTTTTCCAGTCGTCTTATAGTATCGCTGTGACCTTTGAGTTAACATAGCAAGTTGCCATGCCATATCTATCTCATTTAATTGATCATCATCAAGATCATTTAAATCTTCTTTAATCAATTGTGCCTTTCCAACATCATTGATAATCATTCCAAAAGATGAAGAAATGAGAGCAGCAATCAATTTGGCACATTCATCCACTGATTGAACAGAAAATGCACCTTGACGTGATGAATCAGGAATTGTGAAAGTACAACCTTTTGAAGAATCAGAATTTCTAGAAGCTCCAACCATAAAAGCAACACTCGGTGCAGAACTCAGATTTGGCTTTGCTTTAGCATTCATGCTAGCAGTATTCTCACCACGATACAACTCAGGATTTTGTAACGTAGCAGTTGACTTCTTTGAGTTCAACATTTCCATTTCCCGAGCATGAAGTTTTCTAGTCAGCACGTGAAATGTCAACGTAGAATATTCTTTATCATGAGCGAAAAGCAAAACATTGTTCTCCCACTTTTCAGGCAATGCTTCCATAATCTTTTCCTTCAAATTAGCATCAGTTTTCTCAATTCCAACCACCTTTAATTCACTAATCAGATGTGAAAATCTTGAAACAAGAGCAGTAATGTTCTCGTTGTCATAATGTTGAAAATTATCAAATTCTTTATTCAAAACTTTCTTCCGACTCTTCTTGTAATCATCATTCCCTTCATATCTTGCTGATAAAGCATCCCACAATTGCTTAGACTTCTTGCATGTACTAAATTGATGTAACAACTCAGTGGGTAATGCCATCGTAAGATAACCGAAAGCTTTTTGTTCAAGCTTGTACGATTTCCTTTCAGCAATGTCGAAGGTATGAACTTCCTTGAAATCTCCTTGATCAGTTGGATGTTGATAAAGCTTCTTGATCGGAATCCACAAATCGATAGCATTCGTGTTTATGTAAGCAGAAAATCGTTGCTTCGAATTCTGATAATATTCCAACTTCAACAGCTTGGGAACTTTCTTACTTGTTCCAATTTCGTTATCAAAGTTCATCATAGTCTGCATTGCATTTTGCATAGCGACAAAAGCTTGAAATTCCGACATCGTTAAAAAATTTGAATTCTGTATGTCCGAACCCTTTCCGAACCTAACCCTGTGATCCGAACCTGTTTCGAACACTCTCCGAACCTCAAACAGTACCAACTTCAAATGAACTTTAACTGTGCCGAACTATAACCGAATGCTGTCCGAACCAGTACCGAACTCCTTCCAAATTATGTCCGAACGCAAAACAATCTGAACCTTGACCGAACTTCTACCGAAATAGAACACTTGTCCGAACTATGACCGAACAGAGGCCGAACTCTATACAAACTCCTCCAAACACGTCCGAACTAGTACTTTGGGACGGTTAGTACGAACCTCACCAGTATTCTCTGAACCTGGACATGATTTTCTCAAAACGCTTGATTTTTGACTAATTTTGATGAGATTTTCAACAGGGAATCAAGAAATATGAAGAGGAGTGATTTAGGAGCAATATTTTCACAAAAGACTCGATCAAATTGATCAAAAAATTTGTAAAAACACAAAAAATCACTAAAAACTACTCATTTCGTTTCAACAACTCCGAAAATAGCAATCACAGGTCAGTAGAATGAACCAGAAAGCCCTGATACCACTTGAAAAGTTGTGAGCGTTGGATCGCCTACTCAATCTAGCTATAAAGGATACAAAAGAAGTAATTAACTGATTGTTTTATTGATCTAGGAACAATTACAATTAGTAACACTCAGATACAAACACAGAGAATCACACCTTACTGAACACACACTTAAGGCTAACTCGGATTCTCACTCGTGCCTAAAACAATGAACAAGCTCGCTATTTATAGCTGCTGGCCGAACCATGTTTGAACTCCAGGTTTGGCTGTCCGAACTCCTGGTTCGGACCAGGTTCGGCTGGCAGTAACCCTAGCATTGAACTTGGATCTTGAACCTTGGTTTAATACTTCACACGACGCACTTCTCAGGTATCAACAATTTATTTTGCTAAATCCGAAACTCTATCTGCGTATTGGAAGATCGACCTTAGAGTTGAAGATCTAGCGTTCCGCTTTCTTTTTGCATGAAACACCATGAACGATAAATCTTTGTTGAAAATCAGATTCTGTGAAAAATACAAAAATATGAATAAGTCATGTTGCCAGTATTCCAGATTCTGTGGGCTTTCACATTATCTATGCTTGTTAAATCATACCGATAAGATATCAGAAAGCTATAAAATTTGATCTGCCTAAGCTGAAATAAGCTGAAAATTTGTATTCTCGGCCGACTTGGCTTGCATGCTGATTAATTTTGAAATTGAAGTGTGTCTGATACGTATTGTCTGAAATGATCTTGCGTTTGGATCTTTCTCACAAAAGTTTAAGTTATCCGTATTTCATTTCTGTTTGGTTAATTGTTCAATATTTGAAAATCCTAAAAGATTTTAGGTGTGTTTTAACATAACCTTTTGAAATTTTTAAAAAAAATTCGGTGTGTTTGAAAGTTTTTATAAAATTCAAAAAGATTTTATTTCTGTTTTATTTTCAATCAACCGATAATAATATTTATCACAAATATGTCAGGAAAACCAAACGCTCTTGAAATCATCAAGCTTATCAATGATTGATTAAAAGTTTGTGGGTAATTGATAAAATTTGAAACTTTTGGACCAATTATGTAAATATCTCAAAGTTCAGGGTTGAAAATGAAAAATTTTAAATTACCAAAGTGAGAGTTCGGATAACCGAAGTGTGACTTCGGCTGATCCGAAGTTACAGTTCGGAAGAGTTCGGTTGTGACCAAAGTGAAACAAAGTGCCACTTCGGGTAGACCCGAAGTCGCAGTTCGGGTAACCAAAGTGGACAACCTATAAAAGGGCCGAAACTCCAGTTCGGAATCATTTCACTTCGCTTCACTTCGTAGAAGCCCCAGCCGAACCAAAATTTTCGAATCTAAAATTTGCAAATCACCAAGTTTTGACCAATTTGTGACTAGAAACAGGTAGGTAATGGTTTTACGATTTGAAGGGTGTGTTTGTTGTTGTCTTTCCGATTAAACTCATCGAATTAGTAAAAAAGTGTTCGGGTTTTTAAGGTTTTTGAAAATTCAAAATTTCAAACCTTTTAAGTTGATTTCTGATGAAAAAATTACACCAATGTGTTCGTCTAGTTGGTACGAGTCTAGTGATATAAGATTTTTGATCGAAAACTGTCTGGATTGTGATTTGGACGAAGAAACCCTTCGGTTTTTGCATGGAACCGAAGTGGTTGTTCTTGAGCAGAAGTGGGACTTCGGATCTCACTTCATGTCACTTCGGTCAACTTCGGGTGAACCAGTTCAGTTAGGCTTCACTTCGGATGTTTGACCAAACCAGTTCGGATGTTGACCAAAGTCAATTTCGGATGTTGACCAAAGTCAACTTCAGATGTTGACCAGATTTCAGTTCGGTTTCACCTCGATCCAATTCGGTCCTGTTCGTGTGAATCTTTCCAGTTCGGATACAGTTCGTGTAAACCTAATTTTTGAACAAAAAAGTTAATCATTCACGCAAATGGATAATAATTGACGAATTTGGTGAATGTTTTTGATTATCACATTGAATTTAATGAACTTTTCATTTTATGTGTTTTCAAAAAATGGCGATCGAGTTAAAAGTTGGTGATAGACACAATTTGTATGCTCATCTCGGTGTCAGCAGATCGAAGGTTGTCAAATTCGGTGGAACTGGAACATTTGACTTTCTCAGACGATCAAGGATTCATTACGCGATTACTATAGATTGCGATCCTTATCGTGACATTCTCACCGAACTTTGGACATCTGCACGTACAATCACTGACGATCCCATTTCTGGCACAATTCAGAACACGACAGTAGAATTCACTGAAGCTGATGTCACACAGGTATTAAAATATGAGGGTGATGATCTGAAACCTTTGTTTTAGCTTGATAAAGCTGATAATGTTGCGTTGCTAAAAAGGATTTGGTATGTTAAATATCCTCGTAAAGATTGGGTGTCAAAGTCAGAATTCTTTGTTCCATACAAGTTCCTGATTCATGTGCTACTACACTGTTTGGGAAACAAAACATATGGTCATGATGAGATAGGTCCAATGAAGTTATCACTAATGAATGCCTTAATTTTCGACCATCCTTACAACTGTGTTGGGCTGATATTTCATTACATGAGGGATAATCTGGCGACAAGACAGAAGAGGTATTATTATATCCAAGGTTAACTGAGATGATCTTGAATAATCTGTATCCGAATCTGGTCAAGACTGCTACTGAGAAAATGGTCTTGAAACACATGAGTGAAGCCAATGTTGGTACTTTGACGACTTACCAGAGGAAGAAGCTAGATGAACATCCATAGATGAAAAGGTTGATTGGTCACTTGGCGAATGCTAACTATGTAGCACCAGCCAATGGTGCACCCCGTCATGAAGAAGGTAGTTCTGATGAAGAGCTGGATTATACCTTGTTAGAAGAAAGAAATCAAAAACAACAACAACAACCAAAACAAAAGATACATAGTCGAAAACAAACACATACACCTCCGGTAGTATCTGAACCTGTAGTCATTGAGCCTACTATGAGTGAACCTGCTGTCTCCGCACCAGAAGTCCAAGCGACTGTCACTGTGTCTGAGATAATTGCAGTAAACACCCTGATAGATGAAGATGAGACAGATGATGAGCTAGATGATATGGAAGTGAACTCCATGGACGATTCTGATAAGAATAATCTGATTGCTTTGATATCGGTGGGATCACAACAAGTCCCAGTTAAGAAAGGTAGTAAAGAACACCTTGAGTAACGGACTAGAAAGAACAAGGGTCAAGAACGCTACATTGGTTGAGTGTATGAAGAAAAAGCTCCATCAGATACCGATGAGGACTACAACCCTGATATAGATGCCGGAAAGGGCAAGGGAAAACGGTTGCTACTGGTGGTAAGACTCATCCAAAGATATTGAAACGGCCATAAATTTTACATAGACGAGCCAGTGAGTCTTCATCTGGTGGTCCTATTATGTGTTCACCTGTATTGACATCGACTCCAGCAGCTCCAGTTTCATCAACTGCTGTTGTGGAGACTATTCTTACTGAATTGACTCAATCAGGAATTTTAAAGAAGTATCTGTCAAAAAGCACAACACCTTCAGCAAGTGTTGGTGCCCAATTTATTAATCAGCCAATGGGAACTTCTCCAATTCCAACTGTTGCTACTTCGACCAAAACTTCAACATATGTCAACATAAATGTTTCTCAAGGTTCAATCTCATTTTCTCAGATGGATTTGGTCAATAGTGTGCTTACAGAGTGTCAAGCTCATATCAATGAATTAAAAGCAAAAGATGATGAAAACTCAAAGTTGATTGAGGAATTGAAAGCAAAAGATGAAGCTTAGTCGAAACAGATAGTTGAATTGAAATGAGATTATCAACAACTAAGAAGTGGAAATGAGGCCAAGACTCAAGAGATTCTGAAGTTTAAAATGACCATTTCTTCTCAAGAAGTACAGATTGCACAGATGAATGAGCAGATTAAATTCTTTTTTGGAAAATTTACTGCTCAGGGGGAGATTGGTTGTAAATATGATGTGCTTTGGTATTTGAACGATAATCTAGATAATGATGACTCTATAGGTGCAACTGGTCGAGGTTCAGACCCAGCAAGAACATCTGGTTCGGGTGGTGGTACCTCAGCATCTAAGGGGAGTCTGATTCAAGAAGTGAAATCGGTCCCATCAAATCAAGTAGCTAGAAGTATTCATGAGATCGGCACTATATTAGAAGACGGGGAGTTTGTCTGTAAAGTCACTCAAGCACAAATTCAAGCCATCTTTGATCTCAATGACGATGAGATGAAGAAAGCTGCTGAAGTTGAGCCCGAGGTTTATGAGTCGCCGGAAACTGAAACTGAAGATGATGAAAATTTGGATGATCAGGTTGAGGTTGAAGATATAACCGAAGAGGAGTATCCTGACTTATAATCCAATTTCAACAACAACAACAATCAAGGCGATGATGAATATGAGGTATTTCCGAAGGATAAGGGTGATGAGGCTGAGGCAAAGTTAAAAAAGAAAAGAAGTTGAAATTCCTAATGACCTGATTGTTAAAGAGACCAAGGAACAAAAACAGAGAACAGTCTATGACGAATATATGAAGATCTTTCATGATAATTACGTTCCTCCTCCGAAACCAATCAAACAACGTAGGCATGTTAGATTCAAGGGTCAGGCGTCAGGAGAAATTATGAGTTGGATGTATGCTGGTGATCTTGATTGCTATGGAATCAAACGGCAGTTTGGTATCCAATATTTGAAGAACGCTTTAGATTTCAACTCATTACCAGTATGGGATGTTTGTCAGCTTACCAGAAAACCATTAAGTAATTATGGAGATAGATGGAAAGGGTTACACTTCAAGAAGATTGTGGATAAAGAATGTCAAAAAGTATTTAAATTTCTGAGGCCACAGAAGCCTAAACGAAGTGAACATCCAAAAAAGAAACATCCAGTTACAGGCAAAGCTTTGATTGTTTTAAAGTTCAAGAAAAAGCCAAAAGTTATGAAGAAGATACCGTTAAAGAAGATGGAGTTAGATTTCATCAAGAACCTGAGATGGTGGTATTATGACGAAAAAACTGGTGAAGCTGTGATTGTGTTAGAAGAAGACAACAAGGTGGTTGGGATATTTGATCCCATGTGGTTGATAAAATTATCAAAGGCTAATATCGATGAGCTGTACCATAGTTAGATTTTGTTTCATCCTGACTACATGGAACAAGCATTACAGTTTCAAAGGGATATTCGGATATGATTTGCTTTCAATATCTATGCCGGGAGGAATAACGAGAAGACATAGACCGAGATGGAAGCTAAAGCTCAAGGATGAAAGATACTGACTACCATTTGCCAAGGGGGAATTTGTTGATACATGAAATGGCAGAATGCTGGATCAGAATGAAGAAAATCAGAGAAGAAAAACAAGACTTAACCTAGGTCTGCCGAAATGACCTGAACTAGAACGAAATGGCAGCCGAAGTGCCAGTTCGGGTAATGTCCAATTCGAGTGGTCGGTATTTTGTATACATAGGTTTATTGTTTAGAATTTTGCAAGAGAGTTTCTTATGTGTGTGTTTTCCAGTGTGAAATCATATTGTATGCTCTAAGTCTTTTTGTAATCTGGTGTGTCCGATTAATCAAAGGACTGAGGTTTATTTACACCGTCTGTCTCGTTTTTTGTATTCAATGACTTGAGTTTAGCAAGATCTAAACGTCCCACTCACTTTCAAAGAGTGCATTATCACGTCCAATTTACAATCAGCTGAGTTCATGCATATCCACTCATAGTCTTTGGAAAGTTGTTCAAGAACTGTGTGAAACAGGAAAGTTAACCGATGTCATGACACATATACCAAATGTTGCTCCCTTAATGTGTAAACATTGTCAGACTACGAATACGGTTAATAGTCAGGTTTTGGAAGAAAATGACACATTGAGAAAAAGATGCAGTGATACTAAATGTAATCTCAATAATTACAAAGAAAAGTTTCAGAAGTATGAAAAGGAATTGTTGGCTGAGTGTAACAAGATGGAGGTGCAAAAATATGAATATAGTCAACTTTCTAAAAAGCTTCTTGAAGTTGAAAAGGAATTAGTTGTTGCTCAAACTGAAATCTCAGAAAAAGATGTTGATCTTGCTGCTTTGAAGAGAGAAGTTGAGACCAACAAATTGTCTAAAGCCTTCACAAATTATTCTTTACAAGTCTATAACCAATCCTGATTCTGAGTTTCATTCAGTTCGAGCTTCGGTGGTAATTACTAACTCCACAATGAGTGATCAAATATCAGAACCAGAGATTAATTATTCAAAATTTATGAAGAAAGAGGTTGATAAGAAACATAAAAAATCAAAGAGCAAGAAAAAGGAGAAACAGACTGAAAAGAATAATTCTCAAAATTTAAAATCTGGTGTCAAGGATGTTTCCGATTTTGATATTGGTTTGGAATTTCAAACTAAGAAAGTTCCTAAGCATGAAAGAGTGAATAAAGATGAAAAGTCAAAGAAATATGTGAAGAAGGATATTGCCAATGTGTTTCAAATGATATAAACAAGCAATAGTTATGTTCATGTTCTTCAAATTTGGGTGATTCGATTTCTAGAGGATCATCATGTGAAACTCCATGATTTTTTTATAAAGTGTTTGGTTGTTCATCAAACAGGTTTCATCATGATACTTTCTATGATAATATTCATTATTGGGTCCCTTTTAATCATTCATACGGTTTTTATGATTCACCCACTGTGCGACATATTAACAAACCGATGAGATTGCACACTACACGACCGAGAAATGAAAACATGTTTGATTTCAAGAAACAACACAGATTGTGTTATGTATACCGAAGATATGGACATTATGCTGCAGATTGTCTATCAGCTACAAATTGCAAATCTTATGTTAAACCATCTCTTCGTTAGAAAAATGTCAAATATGTTGATGCATATGGTAAAATTTTTGATAAACCACAAAAACCAAGAAGGTTTAGTGTTCACCCCCACGGGTTGATGAGACTTTGGTTTTTGAACCTAAAAATGCTAAATTAGTTTCAAAGGTTTTCAAATATATTATTAATATTTTGGAGACCTCTAAAGGTCAAGGCCAACGGTGACTATGTGGAAAACACATGACGACCTAAGGCTGTTGACTTGGGTCGATCCAGAAGTATCTAATTTCTATCTGGTGTATGCAGGTCATCAGGAAGACCAATTGATGATATTCTTTATTACCGACTGTGGTTGCTTGCATGTTAATTTGAATCAATTGATAAATCTCTTGAAATCTGTTTTTCAAAGCTGATTTTTTACTGTGTTGAATTTTGATCAATCAATTTTTAAGTGTTTTTCGTTTTATTCTATTTCATTTGTTTAGGAGGAGAAAATTTGAAAATTCAAAAAATAGAGTTTGTTTAAATTTTTAGGTGGAGAAATTCGAAAAATATAAAAATTGAAAAAATCAAAAACTCAAAAACTCAAAAAGAGAAATTGATCCGACAAAAAGTGAGAAATGATGGTACATCTGCATATACGTTATTTTACATGGATAAAATAGAGTAAAGGCTGTAGGTTATTGCTAAATATGAGAAATTGCATGACAAATTTGATATATGCAAGTATGATATCAAGATAATGCCTGCCTGATAATATTGGTTTTTCATCTTGATGGATATTGTGTGACAAATCTGCAAAAATAGAATAAGAGATATCCTTGTGTATGCATGTGTTTATTTTGCTAATATTTAAACTTGTTTAATTTTCTTTATTTTCTCAAGTGATCCGCCTTTCTCTACATATCGAAAGATCGACCTGATTGGTGTTTACTTGAGGTTATGCTTTATTTTCTTTGGTGTTTGGTATAACTCACCAGACTTTCTCTGCGTGTACGGGAGTATCAACCTGATTGTTGTTGGGTTATACAACTTCTGCTTTATTTGCTATTTCTTTTTTTCCTAAACAATCAGACTTTTTCTGCGTGCTTACCAGCCGACCTGATTGTTGTTTGTTTAGGGTTCTGCTTTCTTTTTGCATGACACACAATGGATGATTTCATTGTTAAGAAAAATAAAATTAAAATAAATGATGAGTTGCCAATATTTCTGAATAGTATGAGGACCATGTTATCAGTGCTTGATTAATACACCTTAAATATATCAGAAAGCTATAGCAATTGATTTGTCAAATGCTGAAATAGAATTTGTATGGATATGTATTGATCTGCATGCTGATGAAGTCGAATTGAAATGTGCTAGATACGTTATGTATGATATGATCTCACGTTTGGATCTTTTTCATAAAAATAGAGTTTGTTCTGTTTTGTTGATTTCATTTCATTTCTGAGAATTCCAGAAGATTTTTGGTGTGTTTTGATATAAAGTTTCAATAAGCCAAAAAGATTTTTTTCTTATTTGTTTTCGACCTGATCGACACAAGATATGCAAGTTTTTCAAAAAAGTTGAACATATTTAAATATCTTGGAGTCTCAAAGAGACGTTTTGCGCCAGGATTATTTATGTTGGCCAGGTACTTAGTGAAGAAAAATATCACAATTTCAAGTCTTCTGAAGTTGGTGATAAAGACACAATATGCTATAGATTTTCAAGTATTTAAGATCGGACTAACTTTTAAGCTGAAGGGGAGTTTGATTGAAGATACTTATGTCTGTTGTAGAAGCATTGATGCAATACATGTTATCATCTGACGATGGATTGTACGGATACTGCATACGTCGAGTGGGAGTTTGTTAGAGCATGGTTCTGTGTGACGTGTGATGTATCAGAACGTACAAAGAGGTGGAGATTACAAGATACAAGAAGTGACACGAAGTGAGACACGAAGTCACACTTCGTGTGAGCTCCAGTTTGTGTACAAAGTGTCGAGTATAAATAAAACTTTGTGTCTAGATTCTACGTATTGTCTTCAACTGATCAATAAAACAATCGTTCAATTACGTTTTGCATTCCAAAATAGCTAGGTTGTGTAAAGGATCCATCGCTCACGCTCTTACACTCTTTAAGTACTAGAGTATTCAAAATAGGTTGTTCTGTGAGCAAATCACCATTTTCAAAATCTAAATCTTATGGTTGACTTAACTAATGAGATCTCTCACTTCCTATTCTTGTTTTGTTTCAAGTGCTTTTCTTTCCCTATATTCTTTGAATTTTCTCTGTTTTTTTTATTCAGTTTTTACAAATTCACTGGTTGGAAATTGATTTTGACCAGAAACTCTAGTTCTTTCAGGTGAGGCAGCATACTTTCGAGTGCAAAGCTATTTTTGAATTTTTTTCACCCTGAAGCGGAAAAGATGAACTTCCGCTTGAACTAGAAATGAACTCATTTTGACTAAAGTTTTTCTTCGTTTGAAAAATGTTACGGGAATTAACCTTTATTCTTGAAGGATTCCTTCTTCCTTGGCTTTCAAAAAGTTCAAAATTGTCACTAAATTTAACAGATGGTCTTTGTTTTAAAGTAGTAGCTGATCTGAAATTTTTATTGTTTTCCGATTGAAGCTGAGTTCGAGCAGAAAAAGGTTCCGTGTGATGTGCAACCGGAAAACTGTTTTGTTTATATACAGAAAAACTTCTGTTTCTTTTATTTCCAATGAGAACTTTGTTTAAATCATATTCAAAATACTTAATTGTGTGACTTTTAACAGGTGAAACTTTTCATGTTAGCTTCTTTGACAGGTTTTGACCTTTCACAGTTTTTTGATTTTGAAGATTGATTTTTTTTCAAAGGATTGTAGTAACAAACTGCTGCCATGTGACTAACTTTACCACAAACTATACACTCAGAAAGCCTGGACGAGTCATAGGATTGAGTGTATCTTGGGGATTTTTCACTTGTTTCTTGATTGTAAACCATTTTACCAAACATCTGATTTTGACTCACTTTGACTTCCTCAACATGTTTTCCACCAATTTTTTAATCTTTGGGTTCGTAGAAAGTCGGTGGAGGAACATCAAAATTTGGTTTCACAATCTTTGATTGATCAGCTGATTCAAAGGTGCTTGCATTAGTGATTTTAGTTTTATTAGACTCACATGACTCTTCAAGAACGTAATGTGAAATAAGTGAAGCAATGTCATCAACAATCAAACTAACAGTGCTGTCGGTTTGTAAAGCTGAAATTGGTTCAATCACAGGTGAATAATCACTTGGTGGTTTAATAGATGTGTAGCCAATTGGTGTTTTCCCATCCATTGCACCTTTTCACAATTTCTCAGCTTTTTCATTTGCTTTTTGGAATTTATCACAAGTGAACTGTGCTTCAGTTAATTTTACTTCAAGTGCACCCACATCTGCCTTAGCATGTTGGGTTTCTTTCCTTGAAGCATTCAGTTTAGATATTAAATCATCTATCTGAGTTTCTAAGTTTGAGTTAGTTTGCTTTAAGAGCTTAATTTCTTCATTTAAATTGGTGACTTTTGAAATGTATGAGCTTTCAGTTTTTCTAAAGCATTCCTTTAACTCTTTCAGATTTGACACCTCTTCAATCAACTCAATATTATGATTTCTATATCTATTCACTTGTTCAACACATGCAGGAGTGCACAAGTGTTCTAACACTTTCTCAGGAATAAAATTTACCTGAATATATGGAGACTCCTCCTTTTCCAGGAGTGCATGATTTGTTGGTTTAAACTTAACAATGACTTCTTCCCAGTCAACATATTCCGTTTGGTTTGCTATAGTTGCAGTGGAGTTGCTGCTGTCGTTGCTTCCATTTCCACTTGGTTTTGGCTGAGTTGGTTGTGAATTCGAAGCACCATGTGTGTTCTTGCTTTTGTTGTTGTTGTTGCTTGCTGATGGCTTCCCTGAGCTTTAGCATGAGTTTTGTTTTGTGACTGACCTTCTCTTCTGGGATTTGGACATTCTCTTGCAAAATGTCCTAGTTGGTGACAATTGTAGCATTTCACTTTGCTTTTGTGAAGACCAATAGGAGCATTTTTGGCTCCTTTGTAAGTTCTCCCTGTACGCTTATAGAAGCATTGGGCTTTTATTGAGACCATTGCAAGTTGAGTGAGAATATCCATCTCCTCCAAGTCATCTGCACCGATACATTCAAGATCTTCACGAGTGAAGTAGAGTGTGAATCAGTGGCTACAAAAGCATTGTGAGTTTTCAAAGTTGTGTCAGACATTTTCAGAAAAACTGACCAAAGGTGACTGATTTGAAAAGGTGGAGGTCACATTTATTTGGTTTTGAAAATCAGTAGTGATGAGAGCAGTTGATTGTGGCTGAGTTGGTTCAGAAACTGAGTTTTGTTTGAGATTAATCTCCATTTCATAAGCACATAAAATGCCATGAAGTTCACTTAGTTTCATTTTCTTAAGATTTTTGCACTCCCTTATGCTTATAATAGAGTAAATGGTCCACATAGAGGGTAGTGACCTTAAGAATTTTCTGTTAACATCAGCTTGTTCAAGAGTGACATCGGCTTTTTGCAGTTCATCAAGCAGTGAAACAAAACGAAGATACTGGTTGTCATAGATTCACCAGTTTTGTAACTGAAATTTTCATATTTATGTTTCAAAATGTCCTTTTTGTTTTCCTTAACTTAAACTGTTCCTTCATACATCTCATTTAGAGCATTCCACAAGTCAAATGTGGTTTTGTACCCTTTAAATCCAACAAGAATGGAATTGGGTAACACTGCTTGCAAGGTCCAGTATGCCTTGAAGTCATGCTAAAGAGCTTTGTAGTCAAGATTAGTGTATTTATCAACTGGTTTTGGAATTTTTACGCTTTCATCATTAGCAGATAGTATAGTTATAATAGTAGGACCAACAATTAGTGACTTCCAAATACGGCGAGCTATACTTCGAACAAATCCCTCCATACGGAGCTTCCAACTATCAAAATCATCAGGTGTGAACATGGGTGGTTTGTTTGTGCTACCGTTTGAAGAAACAACACCGAGATCATTCATTTTGAAAATTTTCAGAAAAAGAAAAGCTTAAAGCAGTAGGGTTGACAAGTAAATATCAACTTTGAAGCACTTGAAGTCTTCAAAGTGAGAGCCAACGATCTGATACCACTTGTAAGATCGAGATCTAAACCGTTTTAGATTACTTAACAAGATCTACTTGTAAGAATAACCATGTGGAATTAAGTTAAACTTCACTCAACTTATCGGGTTAACACTTGTGAATATTAGTTGTTTGCATAAATATAGTAACACACGAAGTAAACTTTACTCGGCACTATTTGCATTAACTTAACAATATTACACTATGTTCATGCATACAAAATGTTGAGAGCTAACTATGCTCTATATAGTGCTAAGGAAAATCAATAATAGCCATTGATTTCCATACGATCATCTTGACGTTGATTACAAAAGTCAAACTAACTACCAAAAGAATAATCTTCGATTGACGAGGTGGACAAGGAAACCTTAGGATAAACTCAAGAACGGAGAAATATACCACCTAGACTCAGAATTATAATCACTACTAACGACTTCACTCGGCTATGACTAATCTGATGGAGATTAGTTCACCTTTTAAGTTCTTCCTAGCATACAATTCTAATGCTCTAATGGGAGTTTACCTTGTGGTACATCCAACCTCAACTAGACCTACCCACCCTCGAAACAATCTAGGGCATCCCTCTCTTGAGGCAATGTTATCCTATTCCACTAACTAACCGACTACCCAACCTAACTATCACCTCCCAGCTTGTCTAAATAGGGCAGCACATTGCAATCAAACATATAATTGTTAACCAAGGCAATAGTTCAAGACGTCTCCTAAACTACTCTATTGCAACTAACCCTAAAGCTAGCTACTTTAGACAATTTACCTAGACCGAAAGACATTCAAAGGCAAAAAGTGCATCAACTAACAATTATAAATTTGCTCATAATACACATATGCATACAATCATCGCAACAATGGAATTTAATAGGATTGCACATCAATCAATTAGTCACAAACCAAATTTAAATCATCAATAGCAAAAATTAATCACAATGAGTATAGATGGTATTAAAAGTGTAGCCAACAATCATGTCAAATTCAGAAATCATAATAAAAATTAGGTCCTTGGATCCAAACATGATAAAGTCTAGAAATTGACAAGAACAGAAGAAGGAAACGATGAACCGTTTAATGATTGGGAATGAAGATTAGATCCACCGTAATATTCCCCTTGATTCCTGGCCTTCTCTCTTCTCAAAACCGTCCCTTGGAACCTCTGGAGTCATCTACAAGTTGATGATGCTCGAAAATAAACCCTAAAGTCGAATTTATATCAAACGCATTAAGTTTCCGGATACTTCGGCCCTACGCATATCACGTACTAATACACAAACCTCCTAGGCGATACGCCTGGGACGCATGTACCTACAAAATAGTCTGTCAACGCCGACTTAACCTAGTCGTTGACCTCTTTGGCTCGCGTATCGCCTACATGTGTAGAATGGTCTAAGCGATACGCCTAGACCTGATTGTTCAGCACCTCTTCTTTTATTTTCTCCTCTACTTCTCTCCAATCATCATGTGGCCTTGGGATTTTGTTACTTACCTATAAAAACATATAAAACACATAAATAAAGACTCAAACCACATAAATGAATCAAAACACATAAATAACATGAAATAGGACTAAAACGAACTAGATTAATGTATAATTTACAAGGGAAAAGCAAATGTGTTTATAACACATCAAACATCCCCACACTTATCCATTTTTCGTCCACATAAAATACCGCAAATAGGATCATAACCAGGACATCAATATCTAACTTATAAATTATTTAATTTCAAATTTAACTACATTTAACATTAGCCTAGCTCGATTACCGGTATTTCAGTCCGATTAAACCCAACCACCGATCCTTAGCCCCAAATGTATTTATTAGTATTGTCATGACATCAATCAACCTAATGGTTCCCACAATCAAAAGTCACAACTTTACCCTAATCTCATCTCAAGATTTCAAGGCCTAGGTTAAACCATTTAGATTTCCCTACCTTAGTATTTAAATACATATATGTCTCAAAAAGTGATGGAATAATGGATGAATGATATGCTATTTTGAGTTTTTTTTCCCCAAATTAGAGCTTCGGTTCATGGATGCATCCACTGAGTAGAGATACTGATGGGTAACATGTAAATCTAACTCCTATTTAACTTAGATGCGTATCCTTCAAGTCGCTATCCCGATGGGAAACACATAGGCTTCAGCGCTTAATTACATAACTAAAAGCTCAAAAATATATGGAAATGGAATCATGGAATTTTGCAAGCGCCACCAATGTCGGATTTATTTTCATAAAAAGACAAGGGCGTGCTTTGTATTTAAGAGACATATATCTATGAAAATACTTAAGGTACATATCTTCTAATTTTTGACAGTTTTAGTTACATTGATCAAATTAAGGTGGGGATCCACTAAAAGTATCCTGATTTATTATTTATTTATTCATAATCAACACATAAGGATTTTTAAGCTTTTTTATGATCGGCTGGGCCTACCAATACATCGAAACTAGCTATAAATTACAATTATTATTAATAATATATCAATTATGCACAATTAACTAGAACATTGAATCCCCAGTTGTACTATCATTTCCCATTACTTAGCAGCAAATATCGGGAACATTTTTTCAATTTTTTTCAAACACACCAAAAACAAAAATAAAGACGCAAGTCTTCCCATCCCCAAATTTAGACGACACGTTGTCCTCAATGTGTGATGATAATAAAATAAAAATAAAACAAGAATAAGCAAAGCACACTAGAATAAAATTTAAAAATCCTCAAATAATTAAAAGACAAAAAATTGGAATAAACTCCCCTGACTTTGAAGTTGGTTGAATGAAGGGTGAGTTCAGTTCCCAGGTCCTCCATTGTAATCCATGAGCATCCCAATGCGAATTTCATCAAATCTGCATCATAACAAAACACAAAGACACGGCCAAAAGAAAGTTAATCACGAAAAATAAAATAAACAAGACTAAAGAGAAAAATCAAACAAGTTGAAACGGGCTCACCTGTGACTTCAGAAACTCACAACAAGGAACACGACCGGCTCGAACAAATCGGTAGGTAAGAAATAAATTAAAAATAAAAATTAAAACTTGTAACATCTCAAAATTTGATAATACGTAAAGAATACATGACTAATGTGATATATACATGTGATATATATGTTGTTGGGTTTTTAAGAAAATTATCAAAGCCATTTTAACTCTTTAAAATGTAAAACGCAGCGGAAAACAAAATCATATATCATATTAGTTAATGTTAAAACCGATTTTTAACATTGTTTATAAAAACCCAAACCGTGGATCCAAATATGTATGCATGCTATCAAAACTAAAACAACCATAGGGGGTCTTTGATTTACCTTCTTCCAAGCTCAAGATACGTGAAGAAGGATGATGAACTCGAATGGAAAGCCTCAAAGAAAAGACCTCATGGATTACAAAGAATTGGAATAAACTCCCCTGACTTTGAAGTTGGTTGAATGAAGGGTGAGTTCAGTTCCCAGGTCCTCCATTGTAATCCATGAGCATCCCAATGCAAATTTCATCAAATCTGCATCATAACAAAACACAAAGACACGACCAAAAGAAAGTTAATCACGAAAAATAAAATAAACAAGACTAAAGAGAAAAATCAAACAAGTTGAAACGGGCTCATCTGTGACTTCAGAAACTCACAACAAGGAACACGACCGGCTCGAACAAATCGGTAGGTAAGAAATAAATTAAAAATAAAAATTAAAACTTGTAACATCTCAAAATTTGATAATACGTAAAGAATACATGACTAATGTGATATATATGTTGTTGGGTTTTTAAGAAAATTATCAAAGCCATTTTAACTCTTTAAAATGTAAAACGCAGCGGAAAACAAAATCATATATCATATTAGTTAATGTTAAAACCGATTTTTAACATTGTTTATCAAAACCCAAACCGTGGATCCAAATATGTATGCATGCTATCAAAACTAAAACAACCATAGGGGGTCTTAGATTTACCTTCTTCCAAGCTCAAGATACGTGAAGAAGGATGATGAACTCGAATGGAAAGCCTCAAAGAAGAGACCTCATGGATTACAAAGAATTGGAATAAACTCCCCTGACTTTGAAGTTGGTTGAATGAAGGGTGAGTTCAGTTCCCAGGTCCTCCATTGTAATCCATGAGCATCCCAATGCGAATTTCATCAAATCTGCATCATAACAAAACACAAAGACACGACCAAAAGAAAGTTAATCACGAAAAATAAAATAAACAAGACTAAAGAGAAAAATCAAACAAGTTGAAACGGGCTCATCTGTGACTTCAGAAACTCACAACAAGGAACACGACCGGCTCGAACAAATCGGTAGGTAAGAAATAAATTAAAAATAAAAATTAAAACTTGTAACATCTCAAAATTTGATAATACGTAAAGAATACATGACTAATGTGATATATACATGTGATATATATGTTGTTGGGTTTTTAAGAAAATTATCAAAACCATTTTAACTCTTTAAAATGTAAAACGCAGCGGAAAACAAAATCATATATCATATTAGTTAATGTTAAAACCGATTTTTAACATTGTTTATCAAAACCCAAACCGTGGATCCAAATATGTATGCATGCTATCAAAACTAAAACAACCATAGGGGGTCTTAGATTTACCTTCTTCCAAGCTCAAGATACGTGAAGAAGGATGATGAACTCGAATGGAAAGCCTCAAAGAAGAGACCTCATGGATTACAAAGAATTGGAATAAACTCCCCTGACTTTGAAGTTGGTTGAATGAAGGGTGAGTTCAGTTCCCAGGTCCTCCATTGTAATCCATGAGCATCCCAATGCGAATTTCATCAAATCTGCATCATAACAAAACACAAAGACACGACCAAAAGAAAGTTAATCACGAAAAATAAAATAAACAAGACTAAAGAGAAAAATCAAACAAGTTGAAACGGGCTCATCTGTGACTTCAGAAACTCACAACAAGGAACACGACCGGCTCGAACAAATCGGTAGGTAAGAAATAAATTAAAAATAAAAATTAAAACTTGTAACATCTCAAAATTTGATAATACGTAAAGAATACATGACTAATGTGATATATACATGTGATATATATGTTGTTGGGTTTTTAAGAAAATTATCAAAGCCATTTTAACTCTTTAAAATGTAAAACGCAGCGGAAAACAAAATCATATATCATATTAGTTAATGTTAAAACCGATTTTTAACATTGTTTATCAAAACCCAAACCGTGGATCCAAATATGTATGCATGCTATCAAAACTAAAACAACCATAGGGGGTATTAGATTTACCTTCTTCCAAGCTCAAGATACGTGAAGAAGGATGATGAACTCGAATGGAAAGCCTCAAAGAAGAGACCTCAAGTTAGTGATACCCACGAGCTTCAAGCAACAAGCACCCTTTTGTTGCTAGGATTTCTTGAAGACTAAACCTTCCTTCTTCTCTCTTTGAATTCAAAACCAACAAGATCTTGGAATTAATTTCCAGATTTTTCTTGCAAGAAAAGTGTTCTTGCAATGGAAGAAGAGAGAGAAAGAACTTGAGTATTAGAGAAGCCAAATGTTATCAATGACTAGTCCCCCTTTCAAGACCATATGTCTTGTTTAAATAAAAAGGCTCAATCACCCTCATAAAGAGGGTGGGAGGCCGGATCTAGAGGGGGAAAAAGGAGGGGGAAAATGGTTTTTGAAATCTTTTAAAACCCTCCAATGAACCTAGTTCATTTTCTAGTCTTTGTTCATTTAGACACTGTGCTTAAGTCATGTAACACATTACATGTTGTGTACTAAAATGAAGTATAACATATAACCTTTTATATGTTGTGTAACATGTTATTTAACCAATTAAATAACATTTTTATCTTGCTTCTATAATTTAAATCATCCACATGATTTAATACAAGTTCAATTAATTAGAAACCGATTTCTAATTATCTTCTATAAGTGACATTTATTTAATTGATCATATCTAAATAAATATCCATTGGGTGTTTGTCTAGCTTGTTATTGGGTATGACCCGTCTTGGATCATAACGTACTAGCCACATCAATCTAGTATGTGTCTTGGGCAGACCGAGTCCAACAATCTCCCACTTACACAAGATTCATAGAAGATTGATGCAAGCAACAAATACCGCCTAACAACGGTTTGTTACCTCTAATACGTATGACTTAGTGCCATTCAATAACATCATCTCCTTCAAGTCACCACTTGAAATGTTTTAGGTGAAACGATCATTTATCCTTTTGTCACAAATGTCATGTTAAATGCTAGAGACATAGAGTGATCACTCTCTATTAGATTTAACTTAATTCAGGCCTTAGACATTCAACTCTCAACGAATAAGAGGGACAAATTCCATCTTGACTACATACATCTCTCACAAACACCTAGTACTATGCCTGAGCTTAGCCTTATGTACTGCCATGTTTCAGAACAGCAAAGAACTAAGTCAAAGCATAACACTGGGTGAATATCAAGACCCAATATGTATCTCAGGTCAGAGGATACAAATGATATTCTCCTTTACTCAAGCTTACTTATGATCAATCAATTAAGATTCCATGGGGTAAGTCTTGAGAGCGGGTCGTCCAATAGTTGTCTCCCACAAATATCTATGAACTTTGGTAGCAACCCATTGCTCCATATTCATACCTTATGAATATCCACCAATCCAAGTTCATAATAGTCTTACCTTCATATTTGTTCCCACAAATATGATCAACTACGGACATTTAGAACATGTAACTTATTCACGGATTTAAACATTCAAAAATGGAACACTACACAATTTTAAATGAAACCCCATATTCATATAAAAGTGTCAGAATAACAATTGTTCCGATATCCTAATACAAAATATAAATCATATCCAATCACTAGAATGTCGAAGTCCCATGGCACAAACATGACCCTCATGCTTTGGGCGTTTTAGGAGCTTCGTGAGTGGATCGGCGACGTTGTCGTCGGTGTGAACTTTGCGAATACATATCTTTCCTTTTGCAACTTCATCCCTTATGTAGTTGAATCTCCGCTCGATGTGCCTTACCTTTTGATGATCACGAGGTTCCTTGATTTGAGCAATCGATCCCTCGTTATCACAAAGGATCTCTAAGGGTCCTTGAATGGTAGGAACAACCCCTAGTTCGGCAATAAATTTCTTCAACCATGCGGCTTCTTGTGCGGCCAAAGATGCAGCGATGTATTCTGATTCCGTAGTGGACAATGCAACCACATCTTGCTTTGAGCTCTTCCAAGATACCGCCCCTCCATCCATAATGAAGATATACCCCGATTGTGATCGAGAATCATCTCGATCCGTTTGGAAACTTGCATCCGTGTAACCCCTTACAACGAGTTCCTCCTCATCGGATCTGTATATTAAAAACATATCCTTAGACCTTCTACGATATTTCAATATACTCTTGACATCCATCCAATGACTATCACCTGGATTCTGTTGGTATTTACTTGTCATGCTTAACGCGCATGACACATCCGGTCTAGTGCATATCATAGCATACATAATCGATCCAATAGCAGACGCATATGGGATTCCTTTCATTTTGTCTTGCTCAACCTTTGAGCTTGGACATTGAGTCCTACTCAATATAGTCCCTCTTTGAATAGGTACCAAACCTCTATTAGATTTCTCCATCTTGAACCTTTTCAAGACTTTGTCAATGTATGCACTTTGATTCAAACCTATCAGGCGCCTTGATCTATCCCTATAGATCTTTATTCCCAAAATATAGGTGGCTTCACCAAGATCCTTGATGGAAAAGCAACTTCCAAGCCAGGTTTTTACACCTTCCAAGGTTAAAATATCATTCCCAAATAGTAGTATGTCATCTACATACAATACTAGAAAAGTTATTATACTCCCACTAGCCTTCTTATACACACAAGCCTCATCCTCGTTCTTGATGAAGCCAAATTTCTTTATCTCTTCATCAAAACGCTGATTCCAACTCCTTGATGCTTGTTTCAATCCATAGATTGATTTCTTTAACTTACACACTTTATTAGGATGTTTTTGATCGACAAAACCCTCGGGTTGAGCCATATAGACATCTTCCTCAAGATATCCATTTAGGAAAGCCGTATTGACATCCAATTGCCATATCTCATAATCATAATGGGCGGCTATGGCAAATAATATCCTTATCGACTTTAGCATTGCCACCGGAGAGAAAGTTTCATCATAATCAACCCCTTGAGTTTGAGTGAAACCTTTTGCTACAAGTCGAGCTTTAAATGTGTCTAAGTTTCCATGCATGTCGGTTTTCTTCTTGAAAACCCACTTGCTTCCAACTACCTTGGAATTAGGAGGTCGTACTACCAAGTCCCATACTTGGTTGTCATGCATGGATTTCATCTCAACGTTCATGGCTTCCAGCCATTTGTCCGATTCGGAATCGGTCATTGCGTCATGGTAAGTGGTTGGTTCATCCGAATCTACCACATAGCATCCCTCCATGAAAAATCCATATCTTTCAGGTGGACTACTAGTTCTACCAGATCTGCGAACATTGTGTTTTGTTTTGATCAACCATTTGATCATCTTCAACAACCTTTTGTTGACGGCTAGTTTCAACCAAACGTGTGTCGGCTTGTGGTTCTTGATCCTCCTCAAGTTCCACCGTTCTTCCACTAGCTCCTTCCATAAGGAATTTAGTTTCCAAGAACTCGGCCTTTCTAGCAATAAATACTTTTTGCTCTGTTGGATTGTAGAAGTAATATCCTATAGAATCTCTAGGATATCCTACAAATATAGACTTAGTGGACCGGGGATCTAGCTTGTTTGAAGCATCATGCTTTACATAAGCTTCACAACCCCACACCTTTAGATAAGATAAGGATGGAACCCTTCCATGCCATAACTCAAAAGATGTCCTTTCCACTTTCTTGGTTGGGGCCATATTCAAAATACGGGCCGCTGAGAGTAGGGCATAACCCCAAAATTATAGAGGTAATGAACTTCTACACATCATAGATCGAACCATATCCAATAGGGTTCCATTCCTCCTCTCCGATACTCCATTATGTTATGGCGTCCGAGGTGTACTAAGTTGTGAGACAATCCCACAACTCCTAAGATAGTCTTGAAATTCATTGCTAAGGTATTCACCTCCTCTATCCGAACGAAGGATCTTTATTGTTTTGTTGAGTTGATTTTCTACTTCATTCTTGAAGATTTTGAACATTTCAAAAGCTTCATCCTTGTGTGCTAACAAGTACACATACCCATAGCGACTATAGTCATCGGTAAAGGTGATGAAGTATCTTTCACCATTCCTAGATGTTGGCTTAAAAGGTCCACATACATCCGAATGTATGATCCCTAGAAAATCCTTTGCCCTTTTGGTAGATCCACTAAAAGGTGCCTTAGTCATCTTCCCTTGAAGACAAGATTCGCATACGTCATACGAATCGCATTCGTTTGTTTTCAAAAGACCACTCTTTTGTAATGCTTGTATGCGGTTCTTATTAATGTGACCAAGGCGGCAATGCCAAATGTAGGTGTCACTCAAATCTCTTTTGAGTTTCTTGGTGGTGGTTTGGTATATTGAGCTATTACATGAAGTGTTTTCATGAACCAATTCATAAATACCATTTAAAGGGCTAGTTTTAAAATAAACACTTCATTCATTGAAACATGGATATCATTGTTAACAAACTTAAAATCATATCCAAAATGTCTTAAACGGGAAACGGAAATTATGTTCCTAGTCAAACTAGGAGCATACAATACATTATTCAAAATTACTTCCAAACCACTTGGAAGTTCCAAAATATAGTCTCCTTGGGCTTCAACTTGAACTTTCGCTCCATTACCCATGAAGAGACTAACTTCTCCCGTCTTCAATTGCCTATTTCTTTTGAACCCCTGCAACATATTACATATATGAGTTCCACATCCGGTATCCAATACCCATGTGTTTGAAGAAATAACATTAAGCTCAATATAGATCATAAAGGTCTTACCCGAGGCTTGACCTTCATCTTTCTTTGCTTTCAACCCTTTGAGATAGGTTGGAAAATTCCTCTCCCAATGTCCTACCTCACCACACTCAAAGCATGGATCATTTGAAGCAACCTTTTGCTTCTTCTCCTTCGGTTTGGGGGCTTCTTTCTTGCCCTTTCCCTTAACGAATCCCTTTCCTTTGGCAACCTTTACCTTTGAGGAACTAGAGGTAGAGCGAGACCTTTTCTTGCTACTACCTTCATTGATCGTTAGAACGGGCACAACACGTTTGCCCATCCCTTGGTCGGCCGTTTTGAGGATCCCAGGAAGCTCGGGAATGGTCTTCTCCCAACCATTCATATTGTAATTTAATACAAAAGTGTCAAACTTCTTTGACAAAGAGTTGAGGATCAAATCCGTAGCCAACTCTTTTGAAATGGGACAATTGAGCCTTTCAAGATGATCAATGAGGCTCTTCATCTTAAGAACATAGGATGAAACCGTTTGTGACTCGTCCATACGACATGCATGGAGTGCTCGAACCGTTTCGAAGCGCTCGGTCCTTGCCTTTTGTTGGAACATTTCCTTCAATTGGCATATCATGTCGTATGCCCCATGATTCTCCAAATCCTTTTGTAGCTCGGGGATCATACTTGCTAGCATGAGGCATGAAACATGGACGGAGTCCTCGGTGTACTTCACCCAATCGGCATAAGCCTCAATGTCTTCGACATCGGGTTCGTCGGGGATAGGATCGTCCAACACATAAGACTTCTTTTCTTGTTTGAGAACGATTCTCAAGTTGCGGTACCAATCCACAAAGTTGTCTTGGTTGAGACGATTCTTGTCTAAGATGGATCTTAGTGATAGGTTATGGACGTTTGTGGCGAGGATGATTTCGTTATGATTGGCCATCTACAAAATTTTAACAAAGTTCTAATAAGTATCTTCGATATCAATATTAACCTTTTAATTTAATTAATACCCTTTTATGTCTCATAGACAATTAATAAATTAAAACCAAGAATCCAACGTTACATTTAAGTTGTGGTTAGGTGACCTTTATCCCATGACTTAAATTAACAAGGTAGTCAACGTTTGACAATTGCAACTCTTTGCAACTTCTAGTAGTATGGGATTGATTAAACATCTTATGTTTAGTTGGCATGTTTAATCCCATCAACGCCTTTGGTTCCCCATGCTTCGGTGACCCTATTCACATGGTCTCCAAATCAAGTTGTCCTACTTATACACACGTGTAGATTTACACATACAAGTGGTTAGGTGACCTTTATCCCACAAATATGGTAAACCTACCCCAAGTTTACAAGTTCCCTCAAATATGGTTAGGTGACCTTTATCCCATAAAGAGTTTACAAGCAAATTGAGTGTTATATAAAAGGATGGCGTTTAAACTTGTTTTTAAAAAGGGTCGTTTTTAGTTTTCATAATTCTAGTGTAGAAAACTCTATGTACCATACAATTCACATGCATTCAAATGTTTGGTACCCTAGTGTTGTTTGAAATCCATCTTTCATGGTCCTTTTAATAAAATTTATTTTATTAATAAATCATCATCAACTTACTAAAACCCATAGTATTAGTCTTTGTTAATGATATTTTAAGAACAGGTTTTAGCTTGTTAATGTTTATTAGTTTGTTTTAGCATGCATATCCAAATATCATCCAAACATGAAAATAAACAACCACACAAGCATAATAAAATAGGTGCATAGCCATAGCCAACTATTGACAACACTTGTTAGCCGAAACAAGTGTGTGTCAAGGTCTCTCCTAAGGGACAAGATCACACAAGTGATGTGTAGGTGAACTCCCACTTGACCCCGCATCCAAATGCTTCAAGTGACCTCCTTTGGTTGTGTTTTGCTTGACTCCTTTGGGCATCCAAGATCCTTCATCTTATGCATTCTTCCTTTTTACAAAATTGTATCCTAATACATTTTTCTAGTAAAACAAAATGCACCTAATCTATTACATTACATACCAAATGAAATAAATATATTACATGCCCAAAATGACGAACTTGAAATTATTACAACTTTTGAATAATTGCAACAAGCATAAACAACAAGCACAAACATTCACCACATACAATCACAATGTCTTTTGGCTAGGCTTTATGCACCAAACATATATCTAAAATTACATCCATATGTACAAATGTAAAAATGGTTCCCTTTTAACCCATTTCCTTTTTCGGTCCAACACAAAACCGAAAACGTGGGTTTGTTGTCCAAACAACAAAAACAACAAAATGATAAAATGTTTTAATCTTTCAAGATAACCACATGCATGTTAGTGAAGCATCTTGAAAGACAAAGGGAAACCATGAACAAAAACTTTCGGTTTGTGGTATGAGGAACCAAAACCAAGAGTTTTGTGGAGCTAACCAACTAGCTCTTTGAAGCATGCATCCATATAAGCGGCTCTAGATGCCATTATTGGGTTTTTAAGAACATTATCAAAGCCATTTTAACTCTTTAAAATGTAAAACGCAGCGGAAAACAAAATCATATATCATGTTAGTTAATGTTTAAACCGATTTTTAACATTGTTTATCAAAACCCAAACCGAGGATCCAAATATGTATGCATGCTATCAAAACTAAAACAACCATAGGGGGTCTTAGATTTACCTTCTTCCAAGCTCAAGATACGTGAAGAAGGATGATGAACTCGAATGGAAAGCCTCGAAGAAGAGACCTCAAGTTAGTGATACCCACGAGCTTCAAGCAACAAGCACCCTTTTGTTGCTAGGATTTCTTGAAGACTAAACCTTCCTTCTTCTCTTGTTGAATCCGAAACCAACAAGATCTTGGAATTAATTTCCATATTTTTCTTGCAAGAAAAGTGTTCTTGCAATGGAAGAAGAGAGAGAAAGAACTTGAGTATTAGAGAAGCCAAATGCTATCAATGACTAGTCCCCCTTTCAAGACCATATGTCCTGTTTAAATAAAAAGGCTCAACCACCCTCATAAAGAGGGTGGGAGGCTGGCTCTAGAGGGGGAAAAAGGAGGGGGAAAATGGTTTTTGAAATCTTTTAAAACCCTCCAATGAACCTAGTCCATTTTCTAGTCTTTGTTCATTTAGACACTATGCTTAAGTCATGTAACACATTACATGTTGTGTACTAAAATGAAGTATAACATATAACCTTTTATATGTTGTGTAACATGTTATTTAACCAATTAAATCACATTTTTATCTTGCTTCTATAATTTAAATCATCCACATGATTTAATACAAGTTCAATTAATTAGAAACCGATTTCTAATTATCTTCTATAAGTGACATTTATTTAATTGATCATATCTAAATAAATATCCATTGGGTGTTTGTCTAGCTCGTTATTGGGTATGACCCGTCTTGGATCATAACGTACTAGCCACATCAATCTTGTATGTGTCTTGGGCAGACCGAGTCCAACATATGTTAGATAGCTAAACATGACAAAACGGGTAGAAAATGCATGTTTACCCATTATTGGGTAATAAATTGATAAAGATGATAATATATATATGTTGATTGGTAAAATGAATTAAGAAAATAAGTTAGATACGTGTTTTATATCAAAGACAATTGATATATATGATGTTAGCATGAAAAACGTATTTAAACGTTAATATGACAAATATAAGTGATAACCGGGAGAAAATGCATTTACGTGATTACGTTATATTAAATACGTGTGTAAAGGTGTGTTTGAATAGCATAAATGCATGTGAAATATTCATTTGATGAATATATACAGAGAAATATGTGCTTGAATAGTTATACGTGTGAAAAGTAGATAAATACATGTTTGAACGTTAAATGGATCGTTAAAAATAAATAATACGTAACGCTACGAGTATTATACGTATTTATATTTATTATACGTACCCCAAGGCTTAGAAAGTATCTTAAATATATCCTAAAGTGATTCGGAACTTGAAATGATAAGTATATAAAAGTTAGAGGGGCTAAATTGCAAATTGTGAAAAGTATATAAATAAAAATATGTGTGTATATATATTATCAACGTATCCTGAACCTTAAAATGTTAGAAATATGCCCCATAATATTTTAGAGCATAAAATAATAAAAGGGTAAAATTTCGGGGGCTAAAAGTGTAATTAAATAGAGTTTAAAGGACTAAAAGTACAAAATTCAAATTCTGGCCGGAAAAGCAAGGCTCGCGGACCGCGAGCCACTTCCCATCGACTGTCGTGGTCGGCAAAGGTCTGCTGTGGACAGATTTGAGACCAGGTCCGAAAATGCCCATGTTTCTTGGCTTTCTCTTCACGAATTCGAGCCTTATGTGTCGGTTTTGAAGGAGGAGTCACCATAGACACTTGTAGGGGTCTTAGACACGTCTGATGAGTATGAATAGGACGTCAATCCATCCTCAAATCTCACCAATTCACCATTTCTTCACCTAGAAAACCCATATTTGAACCAGCAACTTCGTCGAAGTAACTCTCACAAACGGTGAAGTCTTTGAAGCTGAAATTATGCAGTGCAGTTTAGCTACTATAGGTATGATCTAAAATAACCTCTTTTAGTTTTTGTTAATTCGATGTCTAAATATGATTTCTAAAATTATGTAAAATTGAGGGTTCTTAAGCTTGTTTTGCTAAATTGTGTGATCGGGTTAGAATTAGGGTCTAAATTTTTGTAGGTAATCCTAAAATAATGTGTTTTAAGAAAGCCCTAAGTTTATTTAACAATTGGAAAAGGTTTGTTAAAAGTTTTGTAAACGGGTCAAAGTTAGGGTTTCCGTAACGTTGTTCTGCCCAAATTGAGTAAACGGGTTTGAATTAAGCTTTGATATTTTAAAGTATATTATAAAATGTTATAATGAATAATACCCTAAGTTTATTTGAAAAGAAAATTATTTTTGATAAAGAAACGAGAAAAACGGGAAATTAGGGTTTTGAGATATGATTATTTAATATAAAACAATCCGGAGAGTATGGGGACTTGATTTTTTGTACGATAACATGTTTCTATATATATATATGAGTTTATTATGGATAAATAATAACGTATTAAAGATACCAAGTTAATCGGATATTTAGAAGTTCGTGCGGACCGGAAGGGTAGGCGCCTGTACACTGGGGTTTCTGGCAAAGCGGGGGTGTCGCATAAATCCCAACTGGGACCTGGAATAACTCACTGGGTAATCCCAGGGTGAGCGTTTACTTATAGGAATGCACATCTTCATATTATCGTTTAAAGAAAATGATAACTACCTAAAGGGTATTTTGGTCATTTTGACCTATAAAAGGGATAATCTTAATAACTATATAATATTAAGATAATGAAAGATTGAAATAAGCATAAGAAATGTTTATTGTATAAAACCTTGCGTTAACGCCATACGATACGCAAATTAGGTTAAATCGGGAATCGTTGCTGGAGTTCCGTCCAAGCAAAACCGGTTAAAGATATAAGGTGAGTTCTATGAGCACACTCTTAAATGTTTTGAATGTTTTAAATGTTTTCGGGCTGATATACATAAAAATGTTATAAAATTCATTATAACTGAAATGTTGGATATATTGAACTGTTAAAGTATTAATTGTTAAACTGCCTTTAAGTGATTATATTAAATTTTTAAGGTGTTAATTGTTAAATGGATATATATATATATATCTTAATCTGTTAGATTATTGTTTGATTGATATATATATACGTGAACTGTTATAGAAATGTATTAGAATGCAGATACGTGAAATATCTTGATTTGATAAACTATTAGAAAGACTTTTGGGATAATATATATATATATATATATATATATATATGTTATATTAGGAAAATGATATTAAATCATTTATACGTGTTATAACGCAATTATAATGACTGTGAAGTGATATGTGCTATGCTTGCTTTGAACTTAAATAGTCAAGTGATAAAGGAATTATTAGTAAACGTTATAGTGAATATATATGATTATATAAGAACAGATGATACATTTGCTTTATTATTATGTGGTGGATACGCCGTTGGTACTTCATATATATATACATAATAATATAAGTTACCCGGTATATCAGAAGTGTTGAGGATACGCCGCTGGTACATCCTGTATATATACACCAATGGTAAATTGGGGGATGTCCACTTTTTGCAGTATATGAAGACATTATCGCTGTTTACTAGTAACCCTAAGTCATTTGAGTATTTAATTAGGGGCGGGTAGTAGTACATGGGGAGTTAGGAAGTAGTGTTACTCAATGGGTTTAAAGATCACTACAAATAGGAAGGGGGAGAAAGCAACTGTCCGTTATAGGGAATACTCTAGAAGGGTAAACTCGGCAGTTAGCAAATAGGGGGAAACGAGGCGACTGTCCGTTATAGGGAATGCCCTAGAAGGGTAAACTCGGCAACTAGCAAATAGGGGGAAGCAGGGTGACTGTCCGTTAAAGGGAATGCCCTAGAAGGATAAACTCGGCAGTTAGCAAGAATATTATCTCTGCTTATACATTAGCAGGGTTTAGACTGGTAATAGATGTTGGGATTGTAGGAAGGGATAGTGGGGTAAATGGTTTTATAGGGGTTATTTCCTGTTAAGGAATATTACGTGTTGTATTATTGTGATATATATCATACATGATAACTGTTTATGAAAAAAATGGAACTTGCAGGTCCAAAGGTTTTAAACCTCACACCGAGGTAAAGTTTTTAAAATATAGAACTCACCAGCGTAAGCTGACCTTTTCCAAAAATATGTATGTATGTCAGGTCAGGGTGACGCTTCGACTAGTTATAAGAAGACCCTGGTGATAAGGGATTAGATAGGAAAGCTATCAGATGGAAGGAGGGTTTTGGAAGGCTGGCATAGTTATAGCAATAAAACGTAGCAATAGTTAGTATCTCCTTATGTAAATTATCTCTTACTTTGTAGTACTTGGAAAATAAATAAAATTCAAAATTTCCGCTGCTTAGTTATCTCTGTTATTACCTTGTGTTCATGAGTAAATCCGATGCATGACCCCTTCTAGAGCCAAGTCTGGGAGTGGGAGTCACAAGTTGGTATCAGAGCCTTGGTTTAAGAGATTTAGGTACTAATGCAGTATCTAGACTTAAACTAGGACTCTGGGAAGAGAAAGTAAGATGAGATAAGGAATATAGATGCCAGCGAGGATAGCTTATGCCCATAGCCAACTAAACATACTCTAAGTCCTAACTATTGTATGGCTAAATGCAAAGAAAGTTATGTGACGAGAAATATTTGATCGACGAGGGAGATAGCTTAAGGATTGATATTTGAGTTACGGGTAATGATAGAAAGGCGATATATGGATACTAAGGTCTAGTGAGATGAAAGTAATTGGGTTTTGAACGCATCATAATTATATAACTGTATTAGTGCTTGCACTTATCTGATTATCATGCATTCAAAATTTGAAGACTTTTCGTTACACATGTCCTGAATGTCAGCCATTTGATTATAGGATCAGAGGATGAATAAAGGTAGTTATGGTCATGGTAGGAATGCAAGTACAGCACCGAATGCCAGGAAGACTACATGACCCAATCCAGGTGCCAACATGTAGGACTCGATCAGCCCAAGACACATATTAGATTGATGTGGCTAGTACGTTATGATCCAAGTTGGGTCATACCCAATAACAAGCTAGACAAACACCTGAAATATTTATTTATTGATATGATTAAATAAATAAATATCACCACTTGAAATATTTAGAAATGGATTTCTAAATAAATTGCACTTATTAAATCATATGGATGATTTATTTCGAGAGAAAAATACAATGTTATTTAATAGGTTAAATAACATAATTAATATAATGGGTTATATAAATATAAATGTGTGTATATGCAAATTAGATGAAATTTGCATACAAGGTTTTACAAAAAAAACAAGAGGGAAATAATATTTGTTAAAATTTAAAAATGTCTTGGGTCTTGGACCCTCTTGATGGCCGGCCCCTTCCCCACTCTCCTTGGGAGTGGATTTTGTCCATTCAAACCATATGCATGTTTATTTCCATCATTACACTCCAACCTTGTTACGCACTCATCGTCTCTCATACTCTTAAAGTGTAATTTTCTCTCCAATCTTCTTCCAAAATTCGGTTTTGGTAGAACCTTTCCAACGAGATTTTGCAAGCAAATCCTAGCATTAACAAAGGTGTTTGTTGGAGGCTTATGGGTATACAAGCTTGAGTTTTCTCCATTTGAAGAAAAAGCTTTCAAGAACATCATCACCTTCATCTTCATCATCTTGCTTGGAGGAAGGTATATCTAAACATACTATGGTTATGTTTTGTTTATTTGATAACATATAATCTATATATGGATTCTCCTTTGTTCGGGTGTCTTTTAAACATGTTAAAATGGGTTTTAACATACCAAATAACTTTAAAAGTTTCATATTCTGGCACTGTGTTTTACATATTAGTTAGATAATATGACTTTGATAAACCCTAACAAATCCAAGAATGGCATCTAGAGACTCTTATATGGATATATGATTTGAAAATGAGTTGGTTAACTCTACAAACTTTTGGTTTTTGGTTCCTCATACTACAAATCCGAAAATTTGCATATGGTTGTCCCTTTGTCTTTCAAGATGCCTCACTAACATGCATGTGGTCATCTTTAAAGATTAATGTATTTTAAGTCATTTGGATGATTTGTTGCTTGGACAACAAACCCACATTTTTGGTTTTGTGTTGGACCGAAAATGGAAGTGCGTTAAACGCGAGCCATTTTAATTTCTTGGAGATATACATACTTGGATGTATATTTTGGTGCATAAGACCTAGCCATGACCTTATGGTTGTTTGTGGTTGCATTATGTATTTAATTATTTCAAGTGTTGTAATAATTAAATAGGTTTATTTATTTTAGGGGCTTGTAATTTATTTAATTTGTCATTTGGTATGTTTTTTAAATAGATTAGGTGCATTTTATTTTACTAGAAAAATGTATTAGGATTCATTTTTGTAAAAAGGAATATGCACAAGAATGTAGATTTTGGTTTTAAGCCATATTTATGGCCCAAAGGGCCTCATGGCTCTTGATGGGTTCAAGCCCATTAACCAAAATCACATCATGGAGGCCCGTAGAGTTTGGAGCTGTTTTGGAGTGTCCATGGAAGCCCAAACAAAACTTTGAAAATACAACCAAAGAAACAAGACTTGAAGCATTTGGATGCGGACTCAAGTGGGAGTTCACCGACACAACACTTGTGTCATTTGTCCCTTAGGAGAGACCCTTGGCACACTTGTTTCGTCTAACAAGTGTTATCAAAATAATTGGCTATGGCTATGCACCTATTTTTGTCATGCTTATGTGATTGTTTAATTTTCTTTTGTTGTGTGTCATGTGGATGAATCAAACTTAACAAATTAATAAACATTAAAAAGTGAAAAATGGTTCTAACATGTCATTAACAAAGAAATAATAATATAGGTTTTATTTAAGGTTAATGATTTAATAATAAAAATGGTTTTATTAAAAGAACCTTGAAATATGGATTTCATAAATATTAGGGTACCATGCATTTGAATGCATGCAAATTGCATGGTGCATAGAGTTTTCTAAACTAGAATTTTAAAAACTAAAACGACCCTTTTAAACAAGTTTAAATGTCATCCTTTCATACAACACTTGATTCACTTGGGAACTCTTTGAGGGATAAAGGTAACCTAACTACATTGAGGGAACTAGTGTAATTAAGGTATATTTATTACACTTGTGGGATAACGGTCACCTAACCACTCATATGTTTAAATGTACACGTGTGTATAAGTAGGACAACTTGATTTGGAAACCATGTGACGAGGGTCACCGAAGCATGGGGACTAAAGCGTTGATGGGATTAAACATGCCAACTAAACATGAGATGTTTAACTGATCCCATACCACTAGAAGTTGCAAAGGGTTGCAATTGTCAAACGTTGACTACCTTGTTAATTTAAATGATGGGATAAAAGTCACCTAACCATTATTTAAATGTAACGTTGGATTCTAGATTATAACTTATTAGTTGTCTATATGACATAAAAGGGTATTAATAAATTAAAATTGATATTGATACCAAAAATATTAAATTGAACCTTGTTAAATTTTGTAGATGGCCAATAATCAAAACGACGCCCCATCCCACCCATCTATAAAATATCGTTAACATCCATTCTAGAAAAGAATCGTCTCTTAACTAAGAAAACTTTGTGGATTGGTACCGCAACTTGAAAATTGTTCTCAAGCAAGAAAAGAAGTCTTATGTGTTGGACGATCCCATTCCCGATGAACCCGATGAGGAAGACGTTGAGGCCTATGCCAAATGGGTGAAATACACCAAGGACTCCGTGCAAGTTTCTTGACTTATGCTAGCAAGCATGATCCCCGAACACCAAAAGGACTTTGAGAATCATGAGGCATATGACATGATAACCCAGTTGAAAGAAATGTTCCCACAAAAGGCAAGGGTTGAGTGCTTCGAAACGGTTCGAGCACTCCATGCATGACGTATGGACGAGTCCCAATCGGTTTCATCTTATGTACTTAGATGAAGAGCCACATTGATCGCCTTGAAAGGCTAAATTGTCCCGTTTCAAAAAGAGTTGGCCATGGATTTGATCCTCAATTCTTTATAAAAAAGATTGAATCTTTTGTTGTAAATTATAATATAAATGATTGGGACAAGATAATTCCTGAGCTTCATGGAATGCTCAAAACGGCCGAACAAGGGATGGGCAAAAAGGTTTTGCCAGTTTTAACAATCAATGAGGGTGGCAACAAGAAAAGGCCTCGCCCTAGCCTAAAGCAAAGGTTGCCAAAGGGAAGGGGCATATTAAAAGAAAGGGAAAGGGTAAAGAGGAAGCCCCAAAATCAAAGGATAAGAAGCAAAAGGTTGCTGTAAATGATGCATGCTTTGAGTGTGGTGAGATAAGACATTGGAAGAGAAATTGTCCTACCTATCTCAAGGAGTTGAAGGCAAAGAGGGATGCCGGTAAAACCTCTGGTACGATCTTCATGATTAATATTGAGCTCAATGATAATTCTTCTAACACATGGGTATTAGATACCAGATGTGGAGCTCATATTTGTAATTTGTTACAGGGGTTCAAAAGAAATAAGCAAGTGAAGATGGGAGACATTAGTCTCTTCATGGGAAAGGGAGCTAAAGTTCAAGTTGAAGCCCAAGGAGACTATCTTTTGAAACTTCCAAGTGGTTTGGAAGTAATTTTGAAAAATGTATTGTATGCTCCTAGTTTGACTAGGAACATAATTTCTGTTTCTCGTTTTAAACATTTAGGATATGATTTTAAATTTGTTAACAATGATATCTATGTTTCAATCAATGAAGTGTTTTATTTTAAAGCTACACCTCATAATGGTATTTAAGAATTAGTTCATGAAAACACATCATACGATAGCTCGATGTACCAAACAAACACCAAGAAACTCAAAAGGGATTTGAGTGACACCTACATTTGGCATTGCCGCCTTGGCCACATAAATAAGAATCGCATACTATCATTAGAAAAGACTGGTCTTTTAAAAAAAAATGATTCATTTGATGTATGCGAATCTTCTTTACAAGGTAAAATGACTAAGGCACCTTTTAGTGGCACCACCGAAAGGGCAAGAAATTTTCTAGGGATCATACATACCGATGTATGCGGACCTTTTAGGCCAACTAGTAGGAATGGTGAGAGATACTTCATTACTTTTACCGACGACTATAGTCTCTATGGATATGTGTACTTGTTAGTCAAGTATGAAGCTTTTGAAGTGTTCAAAATCTTTAAGAATGAAGTAGAAAATCAGTTCAATAAAACAATAAAAGTCCTTCGTTTTGATAGAGGAGGTGAATACCTTAGTGATGAATTTCAAGATCATCTTATGAGTTGTGGGATTATCTTATAACTTACTCCACCTCAAACACCACAACATAATGGTGTGTCTAAGAGGGGGAACCGAACCCTATTGGATATGGTTTGATCTATGATGAGTAAAACTTCATTGCCTTTATCATTTTGGGGTTATGCCATGCTCTCAGCGGCCCGTATTTTAAATATGACCCCAACCAAGAAAGTGGAAAGGACACCTTTTGAAGTGTGGCATGGAAGGGTTCCATCATTATCATATCTAAGGGTGTGGGGATGTGAAGCTTATCTAAAGCTTGATGCTTCAAATAAATTGGAACCCTGATCCACCAAGTATATATTTGTGGGATACCCTAGAGACACTATAGGACATTATTTCTACAATCCAATGGAGTAAAAGGTCTTTATTACTCGAAAGGCTGAGTTCTTGGAAACTAAGTTCCTTATGGAAGGAACTAGTGATAGAATGGTAGAACTTGAAGAAGATCAAGAACCACAAGACAATACACAATTGGTTGACACTAGCCCTCAACAAGAAGTTGTTGAAGATGATCAAATGGTTGATCAAGACACACACAACGTTCGTAGATCTGGTAGAACTAGTAGACCACCTGAGAGATATGGATTTTTCATGGTTGGATGGTACGTGGTAGATTCTGATGATCCAACCACATACCATGATGCAATGTCCGAATTTGATTCGGATAAATGGTTGGAAGCCATGAACGTTGAGATGCAGTCCATGTATGACAACCAAGTTTGGGACTTAGTTGTGCCACCTCCAAATTCCAAAATAGTTGGAAGTAAGTGGGTTTTCAAAAGGAAAACCGACATGCATGGTAACTTGGATGCTTTTAAGGCTCGACTTGTAGCAAAAGGATTCACTCAAACTCAAGGAGTTGATTATGATGAAACTTTCTTTCTCGCCGGTGGAAATGCTAAAGTTGATTAGGATATTGTTTGCCATAGCCGCATACAATGATTATGAGATATGGAAAATGGATGTCAAGACGGCTTTCCTAAATGGATATCTTGAGGAAGATGTCTATATGGCTCAGCCAGAAGATTTTGTCAGTCCAAAACATCCTAACAAAGTATGTAAGTTAAAGAAATCAAGCTATGGATTGAAACAAGCATTAAGGAGTTGGAATCACCGTTTTGATGAAGACATAGAAAAATATGGCTTCATCAAAACGCTGATGAAGCTTGTGTGTACAAGAAGGCTAGTGGGAGCATAATCACCTTTCTAGTGTTATATATGGATGACATTCTACCGTTTGGAAATGATATTCCAACCATGGAAGGTGTAAAGGCCTGGCTTGGAAGTTGCTTTTCCATCAAGGATCTAGGTGAAGCGACCTATATTTTGGGAATAAAGATCTATAGGGATAGATCAAGGCGCTTGATAGGTTTGAATCAAAGTGCATACATAGATAAGATCTTGAAAAGGTTCAAGATGGAAAACTCTAAAAGAGGTTTGGTACCTATTTAGAGAGGGACTATATTAAGTACGTCTCAATGTCCAAGCTCAAGGGATGAGAAACACAGAATGAATGGAGTCCCATATGCGTCGCTATATGATCCATCATGTATGCTATAATATGCACTAGACCGGACGTGTCATGTGCTTTAAGCATGACAAGCAGATACCAACAAAATCCAGGTGAGAGTCATTGGATGGATATCAAGAGCATATTGAAGTATCTTAGGAGGACTAAAGTATGTTTCTAATATATGGATCTGGTGAGGAGGAACTCGTGATAAAAGGTTATACGGATGCGAGCTTCCAAACGGATCGGGATGATTCTCGATCACAATCGGGGTATATCTTCATTATGAATGGAGGAGCCGTCTCTTGGAAGAGCTCAAAACAAGAGGTGGTTGCATTGTCCACTACGGAATCAGAATACGTCGCCGCCTATTTAGCCGCGCAAGAAGCTACGTGGTTGAAGAAATTCATTGCCGAGCTAGGGGTTATTTCTACCATTCAAGGACCCTATAAATTCTTTGTGATAACACGGGTGCGATTGCTCAAATTAAGGAGCCCCGTGACCATCAAAAGACAAGGCACATTGAGCGGAAATTTAACTACATAAGGGATGGAGTTAAAAAGGGAAAGATACGTATTCACAAAGTTCACACCGATCAATACATTGCGGATCCACTCACGAACCTCCTAGAATGGCAAAGCATGAGCAACACACTTGCGCCATGGGACTTCAATGTTGTAGTGATTGGATTTGATCTAAGTTTGTATTTGGATATCGGATCGATTATTGTCTTTACATATTTATATGATCATGGTATTTTCATTTAAATTATGTAATGCTCCATTTTAGCATGTTTACATCCATGAGTAAACTAGTTATCAAAATATCCGTAGTCCGTCACATTTGTGGGAATAAGTATGAAGATAAGACTATTATGAACTTGGATTGGTTGATATTCATAAAGTATGAATATAGAGCAATTGGTTGCTACCCAGGTTCATAGATATTTGTGGGATACAAATATTGGAGTGACCCGCTCTCAAGACTTACTACATGGAATCCTTATGACTAATCATAAGTAATCTTGAGTAAAGGATGTAGAGACCTAAAAAATGAGGCTTTTGCATTAGATGAATTTTGGGTTTAGATTAATACTTGTGTGCTAGTAACTATTTGTAATTGGGCTAACTTTTGTAGGTTTAATGTGGGTTTGGAGTCCGATCGGTTTAAGGATGGGCTTTAGGTTCGAAAATCTTGTAAAGAGATTGACTTGCTTACCAAGTCAATCTCTCCTATATATAGAACCTCCTTATATCGATTTAGGGTTGTTGGTTGCTCTTTGGTGTTTTTGGCGGATTGGTGTGTACGAAATTCTCCTTGAGAATTTCGATCCCTGTGTTGCAATAGATCAGTGATTAATCAATTATTCATTACTTTCGGTTTGTGTTTTGATCTTGTTCTTATTGTTTCATTATATTATTTTCGATTAATCTTGAATCACCTATAATCATCGGATTCCGCACGGTGATTATAGACTTTGATATCGCGTGAGGGTTTGATTTGATCCTTACGATTGGTATCAAAGCCAAGAAACGCAAGTTTCGAGGATCTCGCGATATCGGATTCAAGGTTTTGGTAAACTAACGATTTGAGTTTTGTGGTGATTTTCAGCTTTTAGCACATTCGGAGGTGTTTTTGTGCAGGTTACAAGACAAGACAGAAGTATTCGTGGAGCTTTGTTCGTGATTCAGAGGCTTTTCGACCCTTCCAGCACTTTTCGATTAGGCCTCTGATCGAAAAACCCCTTTTCTGCCGCACTTTTCGATCGAGAAAGTCCCCTTGTGGCTTTTCGATCAGGCAATTCCAGTCGAAAAGTCCCCTTCTGTGACTTTTCGACCAGCAGCTCTCAATCGAGAAGTCCCCTTGAGACTTCTCGATCAGCATTCTCAATCGAAAAGTCCCTCTGAGACTTTTCGATCCGTTTCATCTCAGTCGAGAAGTCCCCTCGAGACTTCTCGATCTGCACTCTTCGATCGAAAAGTCCCCTCAGTACTTTTCGATCCATTTTCTCACTTTTCGATCACTCGAGACTTTTCGACCAGCACCCTTCCGATCGAAAAGTACTTTTCGATCAATCAGTTTTCGACCGAAAAATCCTTCTCGATCCATTTGTTTAAAGAATATCTTGCTGCAATGGCCTTTGCCATGTCTGCCTTGTCGAGTGCCACTCTGGAAATGGACGCTAAAATCGGAACAAATGCCAGGCCACCCCGTCTGATGTCTGGTAAAGATTTCATGAGCTGGAAGTATCGGTTTGTTAATTACATCAACTACCATGATGCTAAGATCATGAGGTCAGTCGAGGTGGGAGATTTTGTCCCATCAACTGCTGGGGCACAGGGTCAACCACGTGTGCCTAAAGCAGAAACCGAATGGCTTGATGAAGACTGGGAGAAGGTGGAACGAGATAGAAAGGCACTGGCTGCCCTAACCATGGCCTTATCCCCTGAAGTTGCTGAAGCTTTTAAAGAATACACCTCTGCTAAGACTCTTTGGGATGCTCTTGTAGTAGCTTATGAAGGAAATGATGATATGAAGGAATCCCGCAAAGAAAATCTAAGGGAACTGTTCAATGAGTTTACCTATATCCCTGGTGAAAACATTGAGACTCTGCTTCAACGGTTCATTAAGATAGTCACTGGGATGAAATATGCTGGAGTCACGTATACACAAGTGGAGGTTAATAGAAAGCTGGTCAACTCACTTCCACCTAATTGGGACAGCACCATTGAACTGATTGAAAAAACCGTGGAAATGTCCACTTCGCCCCTAAATGAGCTCATGTCTACCATTAGAGCCTATGAAGAGAAGAAACAGAAGAGGGCGAGAAAACTTGGCAACGGGGCATTAGTGAATCAACTGAATCAAGCTTTCATCTCTCAGTCAGCGGTAGCTCCAAACAACCCACCATCTACCCCAATGGGATTCATTGCTCAAGCTACTGGGTCAAGCTCATCTGGAACACCAAATGTTGTCTCACTAGATGTTAATGCCTTGACTAAAGATCCCGGCTTTGCCCTTGGGGTAGGAATTATGAGTTGCTATCAGGCACTCGTAGCATGCTCACTTCTTCCCACGGATCTATCGCCTGATGATGTGAATCAAGTAAACCCTGATGATCTAGAGCACATGGATATATCTTATCAGATGGGAATGTCTGCCCTGCGAGCTAGGCAGTTCATGGCGAAGACGGGACAGAAGGATTGGAATGGAGGCAAAGGAATAAAGATGAGTTTTAATAAGGCAAATTTGAGGTGCTACAATTGCAATGAGTATGGGCATTATGCCAGGGAATGCACCAAACCAAGAGTTGATAGAGAAAGCAAGAATGACAACCGGAGTGAGAGCATGAAGAAGGAGACAGGAAAGAATGACAAGGCACTGGTGGTTCAACATACGCCAGGATATGACTGGACACCCCAGGTGGAAGACCTAATTCTAACACTTGACCATGTGGCCTTGTTAGCGGAAGAGGAAGCTCAGAAAGAACTGACTGAAGTATTCCATCATGCGTTCATGGCAGACATAACTCCAGGATCCTCTGCCAGCAGTTCTGAGCTATGTCTTAACCCTAAATGTCAAAATATACTTAATGAATCTCAAGAATGGCAACGTAAGTTTTTCAATGAAACATTAAATCGTGAACTTTTTGATAAAGACTTGAGAGAATACAAAGGTAGGTCTAAATCATTAAGTGAGAAATTAGAAGCTGCCAAAGTTGACATAAAAAATCTTCAAAGGGACCTGAGTGACAAAACAACATATCTAAGAATTGCTAATGAAGAGATTGTCACATTAAAGTGTGAACTTGAACAACTTAAAGGTAAATTAGAAACATCACAAACCAAAGTTGAGCGCAATGATAAAATTGTGTCTGAAATGATGAAGGCTAGTTCTCTGTTTTATAACACAGATGCTCGAATGAGACATCTAAAAGCCAACTCTGGTTTGGGTCTCGGTACTGAGGTTAAAGATGAAAAATCCACTCATACAGTACCGATGCCATTGATGCATGAAATGATCTCAGATTATGAGTGTTCTAAGACCTCCTTAGAAGCCAAGTCTGAGATAGAAAAGAAACTGGCCACCTGTTCCATTAAAATTTCTGCTCCTGTTTCTAACCGTACTAATACTTTTACTTCTTGTGCAGATAAAGGTAATGAAGCAGGGGTAGTAAATTCCAAGGAATCCACTAAGAGTCCCATGAAGTCTGAAGTTGATTTTTGTTTTAAAAATTCTGATTTTGAGAAACCTGAAACTCCTGTCAAGTTTGAGTCAATAACTCCTGAGTCTGATGCTTGTGATAAACTTTCTGAATGTGGTGTGTTTAATGTTGGTAAATGTGATTTAAAACCTGTGAAGCCCCTAAGAACTGTTAGAATTTTAAGAAGGGGTAAAGGACCTCAGATTGATGTTCCCAAACCCACAGGAGATGTAAAAAAATCTGAGGATCGTGTTAACTGTCCTACTCAAAATATGCAGAAAGTACGGGACACAAAACCCCAGGAATTTGTCCCGTACCCAGAAGTCAATTCTGCATGTGACCAATTCCAACCGATACAACGGGAGTATATTCTGACCACAAAGCCCCATGGTAAAACCCTTTGGATCCATAAAAACGCTTCAAAGCCAACTTGGATATCCACTGGGCGGAACCAACAACAGGCTTCCGTGTATCCAAAGAAACAGTCCTGCCATGTGTGTGGTCAACCAGGACACATGGCAAGAAACTGCCTGCACCGACCTTATGAGCCTTACTATCCTAAGAAGGTTCAACAAAAGACTGTCCCTTTGGGCCAAACACGTGTTGGCCCAAAACCCAAATTTGGACCTTCAAATCCCAAGGTGCAGAAGTTCACATTCCCACCCTCACAAGCAGAGATATATCCTAGGCCAAAAGCAAAGCCTGCACCTTCAAACCAAAAGGTGTAACAGGGCTCACCACATGTCCCCAAATGGAGCCCAAAACCCAAGTCACTACCAATTGTGAAAAACAAGGGGAATAAAAATGCTAAGAAACCTTCAAAGAGTTTCACAAAACCTGTCAGGGTGTACAAAGATGTTAAACCCTCTAAATCTGTTTCTCACCCAAAGCAGGATATTTTAAACTCACCCGTTCACCCAAAACCTGTTTTCAAATCTATTGGTAAATCTTTTTCAAAACAACCTTTGGGTCCTACAAGATCAAACAATCAAGGGGATGCTGACAAGTGGAATGTCCCAAAAGTGGTGAATTTGTCCTTTAAACCTACCGGAGTGTATAAGAAGCACTCCATGTCTTTTCAAGAGGTTAAGAGTTCCAAAATAAACAAAAATAATCAACAGGGACTTGGAAAGGAAAATCACCCCCGAGATGTCAACATAAAAGACATCCTCAGTCCAAACAAGGACAGACCAGTCTCACCCAAACCAATTAAGGCCTGGGTACCAAAATCTAACTGATCTCCTTTGAATGCAGGAACAGCCAAGGAGGACTGTCAGCAACCTATGGTACGTTGACAGTGGTTGTTCCAGGCATATGACGGGCGACATATCTCTACTCCAAGACTTGGAGAAATTTGATGGAGGATATGTGTCGTTCGTCGGAGGAGTTGGTGGTTATATCAGTTAGAAAGGCACAGTTCGCAACGGATGTCTCAGCTTCCACGATGTCAATTATGTGGAGCAGTTAAAACACAACTTGTTAAGTGTTTCACAGATATGTGATCGAGAGTATCCAGTTATATTCAACAATAAAGAGTGTCTCATTCTTAAACCTGGATACTCCATCCCCGATGATTGGGTGTTGATGAGAACACCCAGATTTGGTAACTCCTATGTGCTGAATATGCAGAAACCCCCCACATCTGAGGTGGCCTGTCTTCTCTCTAAAACAGCTGAGAACCATGCTCAGCTGTGGCACCGAAGATTGGGGCACATGAATCTGAAGAACCTGAATCGTCTTGCCAGAGGAGGACTTTTTAAAGATCTCCCAATCAAAGAATTGGTTTTGAAGGAGAAATGTGTGGCTTGTGCTAAGGGGAAGCAGCACAAACGGCCACATAAACCGAAGGTCTTCAGCAGAATCTCGTCTCCACTAGAGTTGCTTCACATGGACCTATTCGGTCCCGTCAGTATGTTAAGTCTTAACCGATGTGCATTTTGTTTAGTTATTACTGATGATTTTTCCCGTTTCACTTGGGTGTTTTTCTTGTCCAAGAAAAGTGATGTTGCAGGTATACTGATCGCTTTCATCAAGCTCATCGAAAACAAATTAAAGCTGCAAGTGAAGGCCATCAGGAGTGATAACGGGACGGAGTTTAAGAACCAAACTGTTGACAATTTCTGTGCCGACAAGGGAATTGAGCATCAATTCAGTGCTCCCTACACCCCCAAGCAGAATGGTGTCGCAGAACGAAGGAACAGAACCCTGATTGAAGCTGCTCGTACCATGTTGTGTGATTCAAAGCTACCAACCATGTTTTGGGCAGAAGCAGTCAACACTGCATGTTATGTCCAGAATCGGGTGCTCATCAACAAGCGGCAGCAGAAAACTCCATATGAGCTGATTTACAATGATAAGCCCAGAATAGGACACCTTCGGGCCTTTGGGTGTCTATGCACAGTTTTAGTCAACACTGATGTTCCCAAATTTGATGCTAAGTCTGATGAATGTTATTTTGTAGGTTACTCTGCCAGCTCCGCTTACAGGGTTTTCAACAAAACAACCGGCATGGTGATGGAGTCTACAAATGTGGATTGGCTCGAAGAAAATCCATCTGATGGTGGAGTGGGTCCTCCTCAAGCTTTCGATTATAATCAATTCTTCCGTTTTTTGGGCTTGGAACCTGTCATAGCCGAAGAACTTTATGAAGATACAGTTTCAGGACCTCCATTATCACACTCTATCACCAAGGCTCCAGTCATTGCTCCCGAAACAGATACCGCACCAGTACAGGAGACTGCTGATCCTGTGGATACTCAAACACAGGAAACTGATGCGGAAGGTGATCACGCCTCAGACACTCCACAAACACAGGGAACTGATGCAGATGATACAGCTGCAACAATTGATGAACCCGTTCTTTCAAATTTACCTCCTGAAATTCCCGTTCAGGCCGTTGCGGAAACCAGAATTCATAAATACCACCCCTTGAACAATATCATTGGTCCATTAGCATCTGGGGTGGTCACCCAGAAGCCAGTCAGGAGACATCAATCACTGTATGTACTCCTGTTTTATCTCACAGATTGAGCCCCCCAACATCACCATGGCATTGACAGATCCAAGTTGGGTGGAGGCAATGCATGAAGAACTAAATCAGTTCTCCCGGCTTCAAGTTTGGAGGTTAGTAGAAAGGCCCGCTGACAAAAAGGTCATCACGACTCGGTGGCTTTACAAGAACAAAAAGGATGACAATGGCATCATTGTCAGAAACAAGGCCAGGTTGGTGGTTCAGGGCCACAAACAAATCCAAGGAGTGGATTATGATGAAGTGTATGCACCGGTGGCCCGATTAGAAGCAATAAGAGTCTTCTTAGCCTATGCATCCTACATGAACTTCACGGTCTACCAGTTGGACGTGAAAACAGCCTTCTTATATGCAGAAATGGATGAAGAGGTTTATGTCACTCAACCACCTGGCTTCATTGATGAGGAACACCCGTATCATGTGTTCAAGCTAGACAAGGCCCTGTATGGCTTGCATCAGGCCCCTCGGTCTTGGTACAAGACTCTGACTGATCATCTTCTGGCACACGGGTACACTAGAGGCATTGTGGATCAGACACTTTTCAGGAAGGAGGTTGGGAATGACATAATCATGGTACAGGTATATGTTGATGACATCATCTTCGGATCTACCAATGAAGACTTGTGCAAAGAGTTTGAAAAGGTTATGCGCACAAAGTTTGAGATGAGTCAGATGGGTGAGATGGAGTTCTTCCTTGCCCTACAGGTAAAACAAAGTGACAGTGGAATACTTATCCATCAGGCCAAATATGTCACAGAAATTTTGGAAAAATACAAAATGATGGATGCAAAGCCTGTCTCCACACCTATGGCAGCAAGACCAGCACTTACCAGGGATCCAGACGGTCAACCAGTGAGCGAGCACATGTACCGGTCAATGATTGGGTCTCTGATGTACTTAACCGCCAGCCGTCCAGATATCATGCTCGCTGTGTGCCAATGCGCACGCTATCAGGCTATTCCTAAACTCTCTCATCTCTCTGCTGTGAAACGTATCTTTAAATATTTGAAGGGTCGGCCTCGTCTAGGCCTCTGGTACCCTAAAGAGTCCGGATTTAACCTGTATGCTTTCTCTGACAGTGATTATGGTGGCAATGAGCTTGACAGAAAATCCACATCTGCTGGAGCTCAATTTTTAGGTGACAGGCTGGTAGTCTTGGCAAAGCAAGAAGCAGCACACGGTGTCTCAGTCGACAGCCGAAGCAGAATATGTGGCTGCATCCGCTTGTTGTTCACAAGTGGTATGGTTGCAGCATCAGCTGGGAGATTATGGTTTGAATTTTTTCGATACTCCCATTTTTTGTGATAATAATGCTGCATTGCAAATCGTGAAAAATCCTGTGCAGCACTCCAAAACCAAACACATAGATATCAAAACGCACTTCATTCGGGATTGCTATGACCGCCGGCTCATTCATCTGGAAAGGGTGGCATCGGAGGACAATGTGGCGGATATGTTCACCAAACCCCTTCCAAGTGCAAATTTTGAAATGTGTCTCAAAGGCCTTCGAATGATAGCCTTTGATGAGTAGTCTGACAATTTGTTTTTAGTTTAAAAAAAAATTTGAAAAAAATTCAAAAATACAAAAAATAGTGTTTTTTTTTTGTAGTTTAAAAAACATAAAAAAAATTGAAAAAAATTGAAAAAAAATTGAAAAAAAAATTTCAAAAATACAAAAATAGTGTTTTTTTTGGTAGTTTAAAAAATCTAAAAGCAAGGGGAAGATAAAAGATATTCATTTCCTCAAATGTGTGTGCTTTTAAATTTTTTTACTGGTTTGGTTGACCAGGCAGGGAAGTGATATAAATTTCCAGGTGTTTGCTGACTGACACGTGTAAGGTGGATGTGAAAAGCAGTGATTCATGGTCGATATGCTTGGTAGGCTCTGCTGACAATCAATCAAAAGGTATGTTTTATCACAACACTTGAAGATAACGTATGATGCTTGAAAGGGAGCACACACTTAGGTTAGTACAATTCCTATTTGACTGTGCATCAGGTATCCTGAGACACACGCCCGGTTCTGAGTGTTAATGTCATGCTCAAAAATCCCATTCCCTCTGCTTTGCGTAAGCAATGACCTGGGAATGTTGTACGTGAGTCAGGACTCCTCTGTTCTGCGAAAGCGGAGACCTGGAACCACCCTGATCCACGTACGTTTTAAGATCACATTGTATATATATGATAAACCAAAAGATGCCAAGTGCACAATCAAAAGAGACCCTCAAGCGTCCAAAACCCTCAGCCTTTGTCACTGATGAGAACATTGTTAAAAATGTTTCAAAAATTCAGCTGACTCTGTATATTATCCAACAAAACCTCCGTGATCTATTCTTTTCTTTTCTCAACCCGTCTGGAGCATGATGTTGGGCTTAAGGAAAGGTGTCGTGAAAAATGTTGTACGGAAACCAGGTGTGCTTGATAGATTGTACAAATTATACCTAGGACGTATGTGTGTGACCTGGATAGATTGTCATAACTAATAGACCTGAAAAATATAATTTAATGTGATGAAACTGATTGAGTAAGCGAAAGCAGCATGAGTTTAAAAAAAATGGACCAAAATACCGGCAATCGCCTGAACACGCGAAGTAACTGAAGCTGAAAAGGGTTCCTCGGTCACAGACTATCTGGTCTGATCCCTAACAATGCCTTTTCACTCAAAATTCAGTTTGTTAAGATTTTTGTTTGCCTAGTTTTTTTGTTTATTTTAATTGTGTTTATTTTATTTTATCTTAACTTCTGATTTTGTTTATTCCATTTAGGTATTTATTTGTTAGTAAAAGTTGCCAGATCGTAAATCTCTCGGGCTTGATTTCAGGGGAAGTTGTCTGAATAATCAAGAGTGAATTTGAGGGCTTGGTTATTTTTTTCTTTTAAATTTATAACTTTCTTTAAGAGAAAATGAGGTTGGTTTAAAGATTTGGGTCTCTTTTGATAAACTTAAAAAAGGGAGGGGGTGAAGTGGAATTTTTTTTAACAAAACATGAGGGGTAACCGGCCCCTTTCCCATTACCGCCCCTCATCCCCTTTCCTCTCCTAAAAAACCCTAATCTCTCAACCACCATCGCTGACCACCTCCACCACCCACTGCCGTCACCATCGACCACCACCACCGTGCTCGCCACCACCCTGCGACCGCACCGCCACCTTCCCCGTCGCAAACCTTCACCGAATCACCCCTTCACCTCCACACAGCTGCCGCTGCTGTTCCCCCTGTTTCGCCACTGTCCACCGTCAAAAACCACCACCCGAAACCTTCCACTTGGTCGGAATCACACCTCGACCGCACCCCTTGTGTCAATTTTGAGCAATGGGTCCTCGTTTGAAGCGCGCAGCTCGACCTCCACAAGATCGACTTGAGTATGTTTTTTTTTTTAATAATTTTTGGGTCAGTTGTGGAAGGGATGATGGTTTGGGTACATGTTTTGCTTAAAATTGTGTTAAAACACACAAGAATTGAATGATTGACTAAGTTGCAGGTTAAAACGAAGAAGAAAGAGGCTTTTCGATCATCTCAGGGGCTTTTCGATCAGCCCCTGATACTTCTCGATCACTGGTCACCGATGACCAGAGGCTTTTCGGTCAAAAGCCTAGGCTTTTCGATCGAAGGATACACTTTTCGACCAGTGATCATGATCATTTAGACTTCTCGATCGACGGCTTATGCTTCTCGATCAAAGCTAAGGCTTTCCGATCGAGACATAGGACTTCTCGATCAGCCTAAGGCTTTTCGATCAGGCCATCAGGCTTCTCGATCAGGCTTAGGGCTTTTCGACTAGGGGCCTCAAGTGATTGATACTTTCCGATCGGACTGATGCTTTCCGATCGAAAACCCCTGTTTTTCGATCGGAAAGGTACCTGATGATGTTTTCAATGGTTTTTCACTCAATTTTAAGCCGTTATGCTGCCCGTTTTTCGAGAAATCCCTAAAACTAATGGATTTTTTGTGTGTTTTGGATGTTTATCTGTGTCTGTGAGTGCAGGGATTTAGAGTTTGTCAAAGATCACAACCAGGTGGCTTATTTGCTGGACCCGCCTGCTGAATACAAAGAGAAGTATCTGTCAATGATAGCGGGATTGAAGAAGTGTTGTCTACACTATGCTCTAACAGCAAATCCGGTTATATGCAAACATATGCAACAAGAGTTTTGGAAGACAGCAGATGTATCAGAAGATGGAAAGCAGATAATTGCCAAGATTCAATCTACTGAGGTGATGTTGACTGAAGAGACTTTCAGACAGGCACTCAGACTTAAAGACGTTGCTGCTGATCCCACTGTTCTGGACAAAGAGATGGTGTCACAGTGTCTGAAGGAGATGGGCTATCTTACAATATCTCCTCCCACCATGAAAGCTCTCATTCCACCATATTGGAGGATGCTGGCACATTACTTGCAAAAATGTTTCATTGCCAAAAAGAGCTCTACAGATCAGTTGAATCAAGTGCACACCCATGCCATGGTGTCACTGATCAGAGGTGTTAGGTTCAACTGGTCCAGAATGATATTTGAAGATGTGAAGGCCGTTATGTCTAGAGACAAGAAGTTTGCTGCTGTTCCAAGATTCATCCAGTTAGTTCTGGATTCAAGATATCCAGTACTGAGGAAGACTAATGACACACATGATACCAAGCCAATGGACATTGAGGTGTTTCGAATGATAAATCCAAAGAAGAAACTGTCTGATAAGATGCCGTTTGGTGATAAGTTTGGAGAATTTGGAGAAATAGTGAGAAAAGAAGTTCCAGTGAACAGAAATGCTTCGGCTAAAGAAGAACATAGTCGACCTCCTCCTCCGAAAAAAATTGTTGACCTTCCCGATGACTCTGACTGGGAAGAGTTTGACTTAGAAGATGTGCGGATTGGTGCACTGAATTTTGAAGGTGAAGACAATGTCAACTATGACACATATCTTGATGACATCACTATAGAGGAAGTTGAGACTGAACCTGCTGAGACGCCACTGATAAGAAAACGGAAAGCCACGGAGGATCCTCCCCTCAGTGCTTCTGTTACTGATGAAATGACTGAGACCGAGCCGATTGCTACAGAACACCATGTACAAGGCCCAAGTGACCTAAGAAGAAGAAGATTGGACCCACGTGTACCACCAGTCACAAGCTCAAGTGCTGGTGAATCATCCACTCAACCCACAGCCCAAGAAAAGGGGAAAGCAGTAGAAACCCTGAATTCAGACTGGAAAAGGAACTGAGAGAAGAAAAAAAAGTTCTGAAAGCCCAGAATGCAGTCCAAAGTGAGGTGATTGAAGACTTGATTGATATTCAGAAGATCCACAACGCTGAATTGGAGAATCAGAAGAAGATAAACAGAGAGTTTACCAGACAATTTAGAGATCTTCATAAGCTGATCAGGCAGCTTAGTTCAGATAAATCAAGAAAATCAAGCATTGACCAAGGAGATAAGGATGAAGGAGGTTCAGGTGCAGGTGATTCCTCACAATCACCAGCATTTGATTTTGAAGCAGATATTCCTAAGGAAACTCAACCAGTTTTACCTGAAGCCTCAGATGAAAATAAAGATACCAGGGATAGAGATTACATGACTGTTCCAGCTTCAGAATTTGACGGAGGTTGGGAAGCTCAGACATTTGCCTATCCTCCTGAAAGGTACTTAATTCAGTTGGGAGAACATTATCATGATAAGCAATGAATCAATGCAGATATTAAAGCCTGGATGTTTGATGGTGAGAAGAATATGTTCGTAGTAAGAAGAAAGGGTCAGTATCCATTGGAATACTACAAAAGCTGGACCCAGTTTTACTCCTGGACGAATGTAGATCTCACAATGTTGTACCATGCACCATTTTCAAATCCTTCAAACAATGATCAAGCCAAGTACTTCTACAGGAAACTAGAAAATGTTGTAAGAAGCAAATTCAAGAGGTTTGAAAATTTTCCTCACAAGAAATCGTACGTGAAGAAGTACAGGAGTGTCTTCAAGTGGGATGGAAAGAAGAGTATCCCGGGAATGGAGAGTGTAAAAGCCAAGAAGTTTACAAATGTCTTGTATCCACCTACAGACAAGACAAAGACAATACCTCTGCCTATGAGACATCCTGAAGATTGCTTGCATGATTTCCAAACATGGGCTTATAGTGATTATTCTGGTGAAGCCAAAATTCTCTGCAAATCAAAGACAATCGATGTCATGGAAGTTCATGATTTGATGAGGTTTCACAAGAAGGATATAATGGTACTTGCAAAGCATCCGATTGAGAGCAATCCAGACACTGAAGAATATGCTAAGTGTTATACTCGGGCTGTAGCTGAGATTGTAGCAAAGGAGCCGTGGTATGATCCAGCGACGGTGAATCTTTCAAAGAAATTCAGAATGTGAAGACTGTCTAATGCTAAAGCCTAGGGGAAGATTGTAGAGACCTATAAAATGAGGCTTTTGCATTAGATGAATTTTGGGTTTAGATTAATACTTGTGGGCTAGTAACTATTTGTAATTGGGCTAAGTTTTGTAGGTTTAATGTGGGTTTGGAGTCCGATCGGTTTAAGGATGGGCTTTAGGTTCGAAAATCTTGTAAAGAGATTGACTTGCTTACCAAGTCAATCTCTCCTATATATAGAACCTCCATATATCGATTTAGGGTTGTTGGTTGCTCTTTGGTGGTTTTGGCGGATTGGTGTGTACGAAATTCTCCTTGAGAATTTCGATCCCTGTGTTGCAATCGATCAGTGATTAATCAAGTATTCATTACTTTCGGTTTGTGTTTTGATCTTGTTCTTATTGTTTTATTATTTTATTTTCGATTAATCTTGAATCACCTATAATCATCGGATTCCGCACGGTGATTATAGACTTTGATATCGCATGAGGGTTTGATTTGATCCTTACAAAGGAAAATATCATTGTATCCTTTGACCTGAGATACATATTGGGTCTTGATATTCACCCAATATTTTGCCTTGACCTAGTTCTTCGCTGTTCTGAAATATGACGGTACATAAGGCTATAGCCAGGCATGATACTAGGTGATTGTGAGAGACGTATGTAGTCAAAATGGAATTTGTACCTCTTATTCGTTGAGAGTTAGATGTCTAAGGCCTAAAATAAAGTTAAATCAGTAGAGAGTGATCAATCCATGTCTCTAGAATTTAACATGACATCGGAGACAAAAGGATATTTGACCTATTTACCTAAAATCATGTTCAAGTAAGGGACCTGAAGGGGATGATTTTATTAAATGACACTTCGTCATGCGTATTAGGGGTAGTAAACCGTTTTAGGCGGTATTTACTACTTGCATCAATCTTCTATGCATCTTGTGCAAGTGGGAGATTGTAGGTGAAAAACCGTATAAGGATCGATTCTATGGATGAGACGGAAGTTTTGTCATTGATTCGTGTCAAATGATTACATGACCGGAGGAGTATACAAACGTTTAAGCTCTGGGGGAGGTTGGACAGAACCTCCCCTCTCAACCACACAGACACTAGACAGAAACTTGCAAAAGAAATACAAAGACGAAACTATTTATACTTCTTAATTTTGTCCGAACTGGGCACCTCCGAACCCTGTCCGAACTCCCTCCGAACTTGGAGTTCGACCATCATGGTTCAGCCAACTCCGAACCTAGAGTTTGGCTGGGTTTCGGACCTCAATTCATGTCTCCGACAAATCAGTCTGTTTGACAATTAGAACAGTAACGACCACACAAGGTTCATGCACTAACAGTAGGACTTGATCTTCCCAAGACACATATTAGATTGATGTGGATAGTACGTTATGATCCAAGTCGGGTCATACCCAATAACAAGCTAGACAAACACCTGAAATATTTATTTATTGATATGATTAAATAAATAAATATCACCACTCGAAATATTTAGAAATGAATTTCTAAATAAATTGCACTTATAAAAACATATGGATGATTTATTTCGAGAGAAAAATACAATGTTATTTAATAGGTTAAATAACATAATTAATATAATGGGTTATATAAATATAAATGTGTGTATATGCAAATTAGATGAAATTTGCATACAAGGTTTTACAAAAGAAACAAGAGGGAAATAATATTTGTTAAAATTTGAAAATGTCTTGGGTCTTGGACCCTCTTGATGGCCGGCCCCTTCCCCACTCTCCTTGGGAGTGGGTTTTGCCCATTTAAACCACATGCATGTTTATTTCCATCATTACACTCCAACCTTGTTACACACTCATCTTCTCTCATACTCTCAAGGTGTAATTTTCTCTCCAATCTTCTTCCAAAATTCGGTTTTGGTAGAACTTTTCCAACAAGATTTTTTCAAGCAAATCCTAGTAATAACAAAGGTGTTTGTTGGAGGCTTGTGGATACAAGCCTGAGTTTTCTCCATTTGAAGAAAAAGCTTTCAAGGACATCATCACCTTCATATTCATCATCTTGCTTGGAGGAAGGTATATCTAAACATACTATGGTTATGTTTTGTTATTTGATAGCATATAATCTATATATGGATCCTCCTTTGTTCGAGTTTCATTTGAACATGTTAAAATGGGTTTTAACATATCGAATAACTTTATAAGTTTCATATTCTTCCGCTGCGTTTTACATATTAGTTAGTTAATATGACTTTGATAAACCCTAACAAATCCCAACATAACATTGGTGCAGGAGAAACTCCAATTAATGAAGAAATGAGAACCGCTATGACGGTAATGGTGGTAGGAGCATTGAAGGTCACGTTACTATCGATTGTCAATCAACTTCAGGAGACTATAGTAGGAGTACTGCCTAAGGAAGCTACTACGAGTGAATCATGTCTCTAAGGAATTCTCAATGAGGATGAATTCCCAATGGATAGCTAGCGGAAGAGATCAGAAGTCGAAGGAAGTTCTGAAGAAAATGAGAGCGGTTTTAGCAGGAAATCCAAGGGAGCTTCCGGAGGAGGAAAACCAAAGTGTCAGTTATGCAAGAAACGTCATTATGGGAACTGTATGTGGAAAGAAAACAGTTATTATAACTGTGGTCAGGATGATCACTTTTTCAGCATGTGTCCAAAATTGAGGAGATGCTTTGAATGTGGGGATTTGGGACATACCAAAAAAGAGTGTCCTAGGAGAATGGAAGAGTCAGAAGTTCCAAATAAGGAAAGAGACACAAGGAGCCATAAGCCTACGTGCTACAAGTGCTACAAGTGCAACAAGTATCATTTTGCGGAATGCCGAGCAGGAACGTCAAGTTGCTATAAATGTGGAAAGGATGGTCACTTTCCAAAAAGTGTCCAGAGCTGAGGAAATGCTTCGAGTGTGGAAAACTGGGACACGTCAGACTAAATTGTCCCGAATTAGTGAAGGATGTAGAACCTAAGGAGACGATCGAAGATTTGGAGAACGGAGTGAGGACTCTTGCCATAATACGCACAAAAACTGAGGTTGCGTCTAATATAGTTTCAGGTACATTTCCCATTGATAATATGCTCGTTTCTATGTTAGATGATTTCAATGTTAGTATGAGCTTATCACGTTTTATCCCCTGATAAATCGACGATTAGGACTAAGGAACTTTTTAGAAAGAAACGGACTTAGTTAAACGAGCGTTATTTGTTAATGCATTTCCTGCGGAATTGGAATTAGCATCAAATGGAAGCATTATATAGAGTTATGCATAGGATGTCCAACTAGTTTATTACAAGTAAGTGATAAATAGTCATAAATTATACTAACTTTGTTGTGGTTAGAATAGTAATGTCATCCTACACTAAACTAGTGCTAGTACACCTCTAGTTGTACCAAGGGTGTGGAGGATACGCCGATGGTACATCCTGTATACATACACCTGAGGTATAACAAGAAGTGGCACTAGGATTAGTTTCGTGTAAGTAGATAGTACGGGCCATTGTGGAAAACAAGGTTAATAGAATTTATGGATATAGATCACTTATTAGTAAGCAAGTGAGGGACTGTTGGAATTCCAGAATGAAGATCAAGTCATGTAAAGAAACGTTCGACGTACGCAAAAAGGTGAAATGGAGCAGTAGAAGTCCTCTGAAGACGCGTTCTTCCAAGGAATTAGCAAATCGGTACAGTCGTGAAAGAAATTCCTCGAGCAAACGAGTCAGAAATAATATCTTTCGATAGAATCATATTTCGGGTTATCGAATATAGAAAGGCATGTTGTGGTTCTAAATTGCAATTAGAAAGAAGTGTTAGAAGCATGATAGTTCCTTTAGTTAAGTGTTATGAATGCCTAGGTAAGATTCTGAACCAACCTAGGAAGGGGGAACGGGTAAAATGGGATTATCTCATTTATGAGTTATTCGTGACGGAGCAGGTTTCGGGACGAAACCTTATTTAAGGGGGGTAGAGTTGTAACATCCCAAAATTTGATAATACGTAAAGAATACATGACTAATGTGATAGATACATGTGATATATATGTTAGATAGCTAAACATGACAAAACGGGTAGAAAATGCATGTTTACCCATTACCGGGTAATAAATTGATAAAAGATGATAATATATATATATATATATATATATATATATATATATATATATATATATATATATATGCTGATTGGTAAAATGAATTAAGAAAATAAGATATATACGTGTTTTATATCAAAGATAATTGATATATATATGATGTTAGCATGAAAAACGTAGTTAAACGTTAATATGATAGAAATAAGTGATAACCGGGAGAAAATGAATTTACATGATTAAGTTATATTAAATACGTGTGTAAAGGTGTGTTTGAATAGCATTAATGCATGTGAAATATTCATTTGATGAATATATATACATAGAAATACGTGCTTGAATAGTTATACGTGTGAAAAGTAGATAAATACATGTTTAAACGTTAAATAGATCATTAAAAGTAATTAATACGTAACGATATGAGTATTATACGTATTTATATTTATTATACGTACCCCAAGGCTGAGAAAGTATTATAAATATATCTTAAAGTGATTCGGAACATGAAATGATAAGTATATAAAAGTTAGAGGGGCTAAATTGCAAATTGTGATAAGTATATAAATAAATATACGTGTGTATATTTATTATCGAACATATCCCGAACCTTAGAAAATGTTAAAAATATGCCTCATAATATTTTAGAGCATAAAAATAATAAAAGGGTAAAAGTTCGGGGGCTAAAAGTGCAATTAAATAGAGTTTAAAGGACTAAAAGGGTAAAATTCAAATTCTAGCCGGAAAAGCATGGCTTGCGGTCCGCGAGCCGCTTCCCATCGATTGTCGCGGTCCGCGAAGGTTTGCTACGGACAGATTTGAGACCAGGTCCGAAAATGGCTATGTTTCTTGGCTTTATCTTCACGAATTCGAGCCTTATGTGTTGGTTTTGAAGGAGGAGTCACCATACACACTTGTAGGGGTCTTAGACGCGTCTGATGAGTATAAATAAGACCTCAATTCATCCTCAAATCTCACCAATTCACAATTTCTTCACCTAGAAAACCCATATTTGAACCAACAACTTCGTCGAAGAAATTCTCACAAATGGTGAAGTCTTGGAAGCTGAAATTCTGCAGTTAAGCTACTATAGGTATGATCTACAATAACATCTTTCAACTTTTGTTAATTCAATGTCTAAATATGATTTCTAAAATTATGTAAAAAGGGTTCTTGAGCTTGTTTTGCTAAAATTGAGTGATTGGGTGGGAATTAGGGTCTGAATTTTTGTACGTAAACCTAAAATAATGTGTTTTAAGAAAGCCCTAAGTTTATTTCACAATTGAAAAAGGTTTGGTAAAGATTTTGTAAACGGGTCAAAACTAGGGTTTTTGTAACGTTGTTCTGCCCAAATTGAGTAAACGGTTTTGAATTAAGCTTTAATATTTTAGAGCATATTATAAAAGGTTATAATGAATAATACCCTAAGTTGATTTCAAAAGAAAATGAGTTTTGATAAAGAAACAAGAAAAACGGGAAATTAGGGTTTTGAAATATGATTATTTAGTATAAAATAATCTGAAGGGTATGGGGACTTGATTTTTTGTATGATAACATGTTTCTCCCAAACTCTTGTAAACACCGAAAAAACACAAAACCGAAAAAATGAAAAATGCATGAAAACTAAATATTTTGCAGAACATAAATTATATTTACAAACTTTACAGCCCCGGGCACTATTCAATTCAATTCAAAATGACTATCCAACCTCCCATTCCATCCGGAGGCTTGGATTTCACATCCTTCAAAGTCAAATTACCGGTTAGTACCCGATTTATCCTTTTATGCCCCAAACCTACTTTCACAACTACCAAACCACTAAAACTCACCACATGCAACAAGCTTTTAAATTCCAATGCTTGTATCTACCTGGAAGAAATCTAATCACTCCTAGAAAGCTTAATTCCGGGTCATTTTTACTAGTAGCCACCGACAATATCCCCACACTTGGCCTACAAATATGCTCATCAAAACTACCTAGATCACCAAGTGTGGCTTTCCTACAATCACTTTCAACTACCAACTCCTTATCCACACTAACCAACGCACCGGGTTCTCCTAACGGGTCAATTAAAACCTCATCAATAATCACATCACTCTCGGATTCCTCCCCACACTTATTCTCTACCACAACCTCATCTTTAACTACCTCAACCATTTGTTCACTCTCCACCGCACCGGTTTCTCCAATTGGATCAAAAAATTTAGTTTTTTCTTATAAACCCCTGGTGTTCTCTCCACACTCATCCTTAACTATCTCTTCATCCTCTAATCGATTACCAACCACCAATAGATCTATGAAAGACATAAAAGTACCTAGCAAGCACACATACTCTGTCCCACCATCCTCCTGTTTACCAACCTTAAACATCACACTCTCATTATCAACCCTCAAAGTTATAGTACCCTCAAACACATCCACTAAAACACGAGCAGTCCTAAGGAAAGGCATACCTAGAATAAGAGGGTATCTAGTATCGTAATTAGATTAAACTACCACAAAGTCTATAGTGAGCAAAAATTTATCTATTTTTAATAGTACATTTTCCACTATTCCTTTGGGTCTCACCATCGATTTATCTGCTAAAGATATGTTCACCAAAGTTGGGGCTAAATCTCCTAATCCTAAGTGCCTAAAAATAGAAAAAGGCACAACATTTATAGAAGTACCGAGATCAGCCAAAGCATATGTAACAGACGAACTACCAAAAAAGCAAGGAATTGTAAATCTCTCTGGGTCATTTATTTTTTTGGGTAATTTATTCTATACTATTGCGGAGAAATTAACATCAAGAACAATTTTAGATAAGGATTCAAGTTTCTTTTTACTATTTAGCATATCTATTAAAAATTTCGGATACTTAGGCATTTTATTCAAAACTTCCGTAAAAGGTAATGTAATCCTAAGCTTCCTAAGAAGATCAAGAAATTGACCATACTCTTGTGCGTTCTTTTGTTGAATTAAACGTTCCGAATAGAGCACACGCTTCAAGTCATCAGATGTAATCGTCTAGCTCGCAAATCTCACTCTCTTCTTCTCTTTAGCTGCCTCCCACTTCATCGGCTTCTCTCTGATGATGAATCTTTCACTCCTTCGACCTCCATATTTGGTGCGGTACTTTCTAGCTTTAAGCTCGGATGCACCCTCCCGTCAGGCGTCTCTAACTCTAGCTCCTCATCAAACGGATCCTCCTCAACAACTGCCGGTGATGGCCTCTCTCCGACTCTCCCGCTCCTACTGTTGATGGAATTGACGTTGGCATTGGGGTTCTTGTAAGTACTACCAGAAAATTGACCCCCACGGGATTCAGCTCCTTTAGCTGCTTTGCTATGTCAGCCACCGAACGCTGTAGATCCAATAATGAAGCTTGCTGATTTTGTAGTAATGTGTCATGCTCCGATAGCTTCTTTTAGGTCCCCTCATCTTGCACAACAATTTTCTATGGGATTCGGGTCTGATTTGCAATCAACTCTCTCATCTCCTTCAGACAAGACCCATCATCTCCTCCACCATAGTTATTCCTCAATGGAAAACCAGGTGGGTTTCCTCCCTCTCGCCATCTTGAATTTTGGCCACTCCCCTACCCGGAGTGGAAAGATTTACCAAACTGGTTTTGGTTTCCAATGTAATCGACCTGCTTAGCGTAGGCAAGTAGGCATTCTTGGGTGTTGTGAGCCCCTCGACACATCTCACATTTAGCTTTGATATGGAGTCGAACTTCTTCTAAATCCTTGTAGATGTTCTTGAGCTCCTTAGGTGTCATAGTCTCTGAGCCATTGTGATGGACACCCCGGATAGAAGTAGAGGGAACAAGTGATCTAGTCGGGGCTAAAATGGCTCTCCGATCTCCGGGTGTCTGTTGTTCTGCTATTGCGAAACTCTCAAAAAGTTGTTTACACTCGTCAATGGTCAGCTTCTCTATTATGTGGCCTCCAGCTGAAATATTGAATTCCTTCCGAATAGAATAAGGAAGTCCATTGTAGAACTTTTCGATGATAGCCCAGTCCGTCAACCCATGTTGCGGACATCTGCTCAGGAGGGTGTTGAATCACTCATAAGGCTCATCGGGGTCCATCCTAAAGGAGTGGATTTCCTCCCAAGTACGTGCAGCCTTAGCTGGAGGATGATACTTATTTTTAGTAATTTAGATTTCAGATCATCCCAGGTGGCGATCGAATTAGGCGGAAGCGTCTTGAGCCAAATAGTGGCTCGAGAGGCAAGGGAGAATGGAAGCAGACGCAGATAAATGATAGCATTCTCGACTCTCGTGGGTTCGAATGTATTGCAGATATGGATATAACGAGAGATATGTGCCGGTGCATCTTCATCGTCACATCCACTGAATTGAATTGAATTAGTGAGCGCATTTATGAAGCGAGATGGAACTTTCCAATTCGCAGTATTAGCAATGTTGTTTGTGTAGTAGCAAACTGAGCGTCGTTATCACCGCTGCTGGCTTGCTCGTGGACGGTGACACGGGCCGTCATGGTGGAAAGATCAGAAAATCGAATGAATGAAGTGTCCCATGTGATGTGTGCCGAATTGGATGGCTTAGAATGGGTGGTGGAAAGAATGAAAGCCTCTAACTCCTCGCGAAGTACGCAAAACCGTTCACAAATGTCACGCTCGAGATCAGAAAGTGGTGAATGCTCAGGCGGACCTTGTGAACAGGTGTGCGGCATAAAACAAAGAAAAAAAATAAAAATAAAAACTAGAAAAAATAAACACCTAAAAATCTAGAATCAAGAAAGGAAAATCTTAAGACTCTAGACTCAAAAAAAAAACCTAAAAGACCCAAGAGTTCCTAATAACGACCTAAGTTAATCTTGCTATTGCCAAGTGTCCTCGGCAACGGCACCAAAAACATGATGTGTTCGGAAGATACCTAAAAATAACTATTAAAACCTTGACCTAAACTAGACCTACTCACATAAAATTTTTACCGAAAATCCTAAACTTAATCGAACCCTAAAGGAAAGTGTACATATCGGATTGCAGAATAGCTTTCGGAAGACCGGATATCGAACCTAAGGACACTACAAAGCTAGACTCTAACCTAGGACTTAAGAATTGTATTTTTAATGATTTTGGTTTTTAGAATTTATTATCTACTTTAATTAACTAAAGAAACTAACAAAAACGACTTCACTCGGCTATGACTAATCTGATAGAGGCTAGTTCACCTTTTAAGTTCTTCCTAGGATACAATCCTAACGCTCGAACAACGTTTCACCTTGTTGATACATCCAACCTCAACTAGATCTAACCACCCTCAAAACACTCTAAAGAACCTTACGCTAGCAAGAACTACCACTAATTACTATGACTGACAAGGATTAGCAAGTTAATTAATTTCCTAGGGCATCCCTCTCCCGAGCCAAAGTTATCCTATTCAACTAACTAACCTGACTACCCAACCTAACTATCACCTCTCGACTTGTCTAATTAGGGCATCACATTGCAATCAAATATATAATTGTTAACCAAAGAAATAGTTCAAGACGTCTCCTAAACTACTCTATTGCAACTAACCCTAAAGCTAGCTACTTTAGACAATTTACCTAGACCGAAAGACATTCGAAGGCAAAAATTGCAACAACTAACAATTTTAAATCTGCTCACAATACACATATGCATACAATCATTGCAACAATGGAACTTAATAGAATTGCACATCAATCAATTAGTCACAAACCGAATTAAAATCATGAATAGCAAAAATTCATCATAATGAGTCTAGATGGTATTAAAAGTCTAGCCAACAATCATGTCAAATACAGAAATCATAATAAAAATTAGGTCCTTGGATCCAAACATGATCAAGTCTAGAAATTAACAAGAACAGAAGAAGGAATCGATGAACCGTTTGATGATTCGGTATGAAGATTGGATCCACCGATGAATTCCCCTTGATTCCTGGCCTCCTCTCTTCTGAAAATCGTCCCTTGGAACCTCTGGAGTCATCTGCAAGTCGATGATGCTCGAAAAAAAAAACCCTAAAGTCGAACTTATATCAAATACATTAAGTTTTTGGATAGTTCAGCCCTACGCGTATTGAGTACTAATACCACACCTCCCAGGTGATACGCCTGGGACGCATATACCGACAAAATAGTCGGTCAACGCCGACTTAACCCAGTCGTTGACCTCCTTGGCTCGCGTATCGCCTACATGTGTAGAATGGTCTAGGCGATATGCCTAGACCTGATTGTTCAACACTTCTTCTTTTATTTTCTCCTCTACTTCTCTCCAATCATCACGTGGCCTCGGTATTTTGTTACTCACCTACAAAAACATTTAAAACACATAAATAAAGACTCAAACCACACAGATGACTCAAAACACATAAATGACATGAAACGGGACTAAAACGGACTCAATTAATGTACAATTTACAAGGGAAAAGCAGATTTGTTTACAATACATCAAGGACCTCGACCTTCGACTCGAATGGGCTAACCGTCTTAATGTTGCACTAATTTTCTCCAAGTTACCCCAATCCTCTTCTTCAAAGTTAGTTAGGAAGGTACAGTTGCTCATCGAATTTAGTTCTTTGATATCTTCTGGAAGCAACCCATCGTAGAAACACTTGATAAGGTCCCATTGTTGCAATATCGTGATGTGGGCACTTCCTAAGCAACTCATTGAATCGTGTAAATGCCTCATGAAAAGGCTCACCCGAATGCTGCTGGAAAGATCGAATAGATTCTTACGCCTCACTTGTCTTACTCATGGGGTAATATTCTTCTAGAAATATGCTCTGCATCTCTTGCCATGTAAAAATACTACACGTGGGTAGGCTATGAAACCATGTCCTAGCACGATCCTTCAATGTATACTGAAATTGCATCAGTTTTACCTCGCCCGTTGTAAATCATGTACCTCCTATCATACCGCAAATGGACTCGCACGATGCAATGTGGAGGTATGGTTCCTCGGTCTTCTTTTCAAAAAAAATCAGGAAAGTGGTTAAGGTATTGCGGGCGAACTTCAAACATCCTCCTATTTCGACCCATTAGGATCACTACTACTGACGAACTAGGCATGATTACCAGCTTAAAATGACTCTCGACCCCTTGGGCCGGTGCTTAATCTCTAAAAACAATATGGAGAGCGGTTGTTTTTGTAAGACTTTCCCGGACTTCGGACATGAAAACTCAAGATCGATTGATTGTACTTTTGGATAAACGCACTACCAAGCTGCACAACATCCCTTCCATTGGTCTGCAGTGTCATTGTAGAGAATTCCTGTCTTGTATTCCACACAGTTATCGCCTCAATTAAAATATAGAATTTTAATTTCCATTTCATCTTTTTGGTCTCATTTAACATATAATAATAGTAAAATACTTCTATCTATATGAAATATGGAATGTAACTCCAAGGAAAAATAACACAGTATTTTTGGGGAAGAAAAGTACGTTTTTTTCTGTATCTAAAAAGTATATCGTATTTACTAAATCATTGTACATTTTAATATGTCTTATCTTATGTATTACAATAAAACGAAGGAGGTTTTTCAATGCAAGATCTAAAAAGATATCTTTCTGTGGCACCGGTACTAAGTACTTTATGGTTCGGTGCTTTGGCAGGGTTTATTGATAGAGATTAATCGTTTTTTCCCGGATGCATTAACGTTCCCTTTTTTTTTCATTATAGTTATTTATGCGACCCTAGGAACTCCATTTACAATATCGAAACAGTCCTGATTGTTATAATTTCCTCCATTAAACTGCAGGACCCCTTAGGGCGGTTGATCCTCTTGCTGATATTGATATTGCTGAAATGATGGTGATTGTTGCCGTTGGTATCCATAACCCATATCATTTTCCAACCCATAATCATGCCCTGCATATCTCCCTTCATATGGTTCTGGTTCCGTCTCTTGGTCCCAACCTGTTTCCCATGTGACATTACTAATATTATCATGCTGAGGGAATGCCTCATACCAGTCTTGTGGCGGGCGGTTCGGTCCAAACCTCATACTATCGTGACTGGGGCTTCAGGGATGGAAAAAGTTATGTTGATTCTGGGGGAACAATTCAAGATTATAAGAGCGATAGCAAGCAATCGCTTCAATGCATTTCTCAGAACATGAATTGGATTTTACCTCATCGGGTATTAAACCCTTTTGATGTTCAACATGCCTCTTTGCAACTTCAGATTCGACATTTAAAGAACTTACTTCAATAGTGTTGCTGATCAAAGTGGAATCTTCAACAAAGTCTTTAATACCCGCCATTAAGCATTAATTGGTCGAAAATAAAGGGTCAAAAGTTTTTGACGTAGAGTTGTCTCCTTCATTAGATTTGACCATTAATGCATAGTCGGCATGGCCAGAAGGTTGATTTTGAGATGAAGAGGTCCAATTGTATTCACCACCTTCGAGAACCACTAAAGCTTTGCCATTGTTTCAGCCCTCTTGGTATTTTCAGAGTTCTAAGATGCTTGATGAGCGATATCTGCAACAGGTGGTTTCTGGTAGGAAGAGCTGCTTTGGTTCTGATAAGTTGGTTTACCACCGCCAGTGTTGATTGGGATATTCCTTTTCTATGGCTTTGGGCATTCATGAGCAAAGTATCCTAGCTCGTGACAGTTGTAACATTAAGCTTTCGACTTGTCAAATCCAATGGTGGAACTACGGTGGCTTTAAAACACCTTTCTACCAGTTCTATTGAAGAACTTCCTAGTTCTTGTAGTAGTCATTCCCATTTTCCACTTAATGTCCATATCTTCAAGATCATCTGTAGTAATCTGATCAAGACCTTCCTGACAAAGTGTCATATTTTCAATGTTTCCGGATAGCTGGGACGAAAGACATGCCATAAAAGCATTACACAGATCTTGGTCTTTGCCAGAAACAATAGAAGTAGTAGTAGCATGTTGATTGATGTGTTGCAAACAAATCCTGTTTTCCCGGGTAATTTGTATAGTGTTCGAGTGGTATTGAGTCATTTTTATTTAGTTTTTATCTAAGTTTTAGTATTTGAGTCTTATTGTGCTATTGAGTCGTTTTTGTATATTTTGGTGTGGGTTTAGCTAATTATTTAAGTCATGAATTTAATTTTGTCAATGTACTCAAAATTGTTTTATTATATTTGGTTGTAGGTTGATACAAGAGTTCAAGGGGGATGGTGTGAGATTATATTAAAGATGAAGGGCTAAATTGCAATTACATAAAATAATCGATCATGATCTAAAGTTAATTGGGAAAAGGAACAAGAATAGCAAAAATTTGAAGGGAATTCGGACGGCTAACAATTAAGGAGGAGATCACGACAAAATAAAAAAAAGAATCCTACGGATAATATTGTGACGATATAAAATAAGGGAAAAGTTCAACAGACAACCAACAATTATCTAAAAAACAAAAAAAACAACATTTTTTTCTCTATAACTTCTTCATATATTAATAATTTTTAAAAATAATTTCACCAAAAAGTGTATAATTTTCTTAGCTTTTTAATGGAAAAAATTTTAAAAAATAAAAAGTTTAGTGATTTTTTATTAGTGCATCATGCAATAGTACTAATAGTATTGCATAACACATTATAATTAAGCTACTTAAAATGAAGAAACTTAACTTAAATATGGACGTGGTTTATGCGAATAATGTAAAAAATAAAGAATTGGCATTCATAAACCAATTTTATATTATTATTGCATAGTGCATTATTAATTTCAAGCTAAAATCCGAATTTAATTTTTTTTTTTTTAAAACTCAAAAATGTTTTTAAAGTTTTTTCTTTTTCCAGTATTCTTAAAATCGTGAAAGAAACATACAAAAAAAGTTTCAAAAAAATAATTTTTTTTTCTTGGTTTTTTTGTTTTTTTGCAAAATATTGGTTTTCTACAGAACCCAACCCCTATAAAATAAAGGGAGGCTTGAAAGTCAATAAACTTGGGGAGGTACCAGAACCTTACGCACGAACAGAACTTTGGACGGAAATCTTTTTAAGGGAGTTCGACTAGAAATTTCAGTGGACGGCAAGGAACTCGAGGACAATTTTTATAGAGTAGAAGGTCAAGAAAAATAGAGGAATCACTCGGGGATCAACCATTCAACATCATTAATTTATCCAGGTTCTTCTTTTTATTTGTTCCTTGATTAATTATTGGTTTAAAACTATGTTCCTGATCAAGATTATTATTATTATTATTATTATTATTATTATTATTATTATTATTATTATTATTATTATTATTATTATTATTATTATTATTATTAGTATTGTTATTATTATTATTATTATTATTATTATTATTATTATTATTATTATTATTATTATTATTATTTCTGTAAGAGACATGGTAGTAGGCTAAACCTTCAAGTACTACCTAGACTTGTGATGAATACTTGATATTTTCGTTTTCCTTCAGTTTATGACACTTATAATGGATTTAAGTTCTATTGAAATTCCTCTATTGCTTGTGATTGATGCATATGTGTGTTGCTAATTATGATTATAATTGTCAATTGATGCCGGATTTACCTTCGATTGTCTTTCGGGTTGGGTAAGTTTAACTAAAGTTGTTAACTTTAGGCTTAGTAGCCAAAGAGTAGTTTAGGAGACGTCCCGAACTATAGTGTTACTTGATAATTGTAATCTTGATTGCAATGTGCTGCTTATCTAGAGACTCAAAAGGTAATAGATTATCGGGTAATTGGGTTGGTTATTGAACTAGGATAACATTGTCTCAAAAGGAAGTGCCCTAGGAATTTAGCTAGTCTATTATTCATGTCACTTGCAGTAGTTAGAGGTAGATCCAATTTCTCTAGGGTGCCTTAGATTAGTTCGAGGGTGGTTAGGGTAATTGAAATGGGAAGAAATTAAAAGGTGAACCATTTGTTCGAGGGGTAGAATCATCAGTTAGGAAGAACTCAAAAGGTGAATTAATTAAGCTGGTAAGCGTATTTCAGTCTTTAGGTATTCTATCAGTAACATCTGGAGAGTGATTCGGGGGCTCGTAGAGTTTCTATAGGTTGTGTGTTAAGATCCTGGTTCCAAATGAATTCTCATAGCCGAGTGAGATCATTAATATTAATTAGGATTCTAGGTCTAGGTGATACCCTTCTCATTTCTAAAGTCCTCCTAAGTTCCCTAGCCATCGGTTATTAGTTAGATATTTAATTTAGGTCATTTAATTTTTCAATTCAATTTAAAAAAAAAACCAAAGTTCTCATATTTCCAATTTCTTAGGTCCTAGGTTAAGTCTTGTTTTTGTTGTGTCTTTAGGTTCGATATCTCGGTCTTCCATAGGCTATTCTGCAATCCGACAGGTACACTTTCCTTAGGGTTCGGTTAGTTTCAGGATTTTTGGTAAAATTAGGTGTGTTTAGGTCTAGGTTTATAGTTTTTTAGGTACATTCCGAATACATCATTGGTAAATAAAAGATCCAGCATTAGTCTGAGTTGAGCAGCATGTGCAATGAAAAGTTCTTGTGCAGGAGGGGTTGGAGTTGTAGCAGACACACTTGAACTAGGAGAATAGGAATACAAAATTTCTCCCTCAGAAGTCGGAGCAATAAAGGCAGCTTTGGGAGCAACAACAGGTGAGCTACTAGTAGCCACATTTCCCAAAATAGACTTTCCATCATGTTCAATCGCCCTTACTTCATAGTCTCGCACCTTATCAATCAGATCCATATAGTCAGACAAGGTTAAGTCATGACTATCTATGATATAAGCCACATAAGATGCAAAAGGCTGAGGAAACGAATGCAGTATCTTCTTTCCGATTGCAGATAAGTCACTCCTAATCTTCTTGACAGTCCTTTTCATAAATAATCCTATAGAATCAGTTCACGTGAGTCTCAAACGAGTCATCGGCTTTGTAAGTAAACGTATCAAAAGATAGCTCCAACTTCTCAAGTCCTCTCTCCTTGGTTGCAATGTTGCCCTCATACTTTTTCTCCAACCTTCCCAAATCTCATGAGCTGAGGTGGTCTCACGAAATTGATAAAGCAGTTCATCATTGATTGCCATCTTGATGCATCCAAGATCTCATTTTCCACTTTGAGTTGTGCATGCTGAGTAGTGGTCAAATCCTAGAGTGGCTTGTAGATCTTTTCTCTTACGATAGATGGATCAGTAGCATGCCCAGTGGATGCTTCAACAGGACCAGTGATAACAGAGGTCAACAAGTTATAGTCAATGAACTCCAAATATGAACGGAATTTGCCTTTCAAGTCATCAAAGTCACTTGCCCCCATCAGTCCTGGAGGGCGGTTGTTGTTTTGAGAAACATGAGAAAATTGTTGTCCTTCAGCCATTGTCTTAGTCAAACAGTAAGGTGAATCTCAAACTTAGTATGAAAACTCAAATTTCGTCAAATTCTCAATAACCAAGCACCCTTAACACGATTGATCAAAGTTGCTAATCCTTGAAAGAAAACAATGAGTTCCCACACATATCAACAACAATGAAGCAACATGTCAATATTAATGATGAAATTGGAGAATTGAAAAAACAAATTCAACACTTAGAAATTTCAACCTTCTGTTCTTGAGAAATCAAAGATTTGAAATCAATAATCACAAATTAAAGGTTTGATTAGCCCATTAGATGCAAAATCCATGTAGGAGTAGATTACTCACCTAAAATTCGATCAAACAGTGAATTCTTTTAAGAACTTCAAAAAAATTCAAAAATTTGAAGATTAATCACTCAAATATTCATGGTTTTTTAGTGATACCAGTTGCTAAAAGTTCATTTTGAGCATCATAACCCTCGCCAACACTCAATTGTAGCTCACATCAACCAGAAAAAAGAATTTGTAATTTGAACTCAAGAACCGGGGCGTGAACTTCCATGGCTGCCAGTTTTATGATCTCAAAATTAAGCATTAAAACCTAGTTAAATGCTAAATCTAAGTATTACAATGTGTTAGAAATAAAATTTCCTTCAAGAAGTTTCACAACAAACTTGAAAAACATCCATTGATGATGACGTAGGTGAGATTCTTCAAGTTTTTATGAAAACAAGAACTTAGAAGAAATTGGCCCTGATACCAATTGTCAGGACCAGATTTGAGCCTAGATTCTTACCTAGTTCATGATACAAGTGCGGAATTTCATGTACCATGATCATCTATGGTTGATTTCCATTGAAATCTTACAAAGATCTAGCAAGAACAAAGAAGAACACACACTAAATACATCAAGAACACACACACAAAAGCTCTCTTATATTAAATAACAACAAGGATTGTTACAGCTAGGGTAACATCACATACTATTATTACTAGAGAGCTAGATACAGAAAACAAGGAAATTTTGAATGACAAAAAAAATTCTTAGTATCAGCAACACTTCGTCGCATGGAACAAGAAACTTGGCCGTATGCAGTAGAGATTGTCGTATAAAGCAGTAAGTTGGTCGTCTGGCAGGTTGGTTGTATAGATGTAGACTTGGTTGTATAGCTTAATCAAGTTGGCAGTCTGGCACTTGGTCATCTAACTTGGTCATCTAACTTGGTCATATAGGCTAAACAGTTGGCCGTATAAGCAAGACAGATGGCCATTTGGAGACTTGGCCGTTTGGGTGACTTTGCCGTATATAACAAGTTGGTCGTATATCACAACACAGATATACTAAATGACTAAGTGAGTTGGTCATATAGGCATATAGAACTTGTCTGTATGGATTTGTTCTATACGACGAACTCCCCAAAAACTCCAAGAATCTTCTATGGGTAGATATCCAAAAGTCTTCAAGGGGACTTCACCAGAAATGCTCAATGGTGAAGAGTTTGAGTTGCCACCAACTTATAAGTTCCAACAAAGTTTAGAGTTGATAACTCCACTCCCATCGAACCTCTCACCAAAACTACCTCTCGACCCACATTACAAACAATCCAACCACCTCCACCACCACAAACCTCACCACCAAAATCACCCACCAAACCTGAAATCCCTAAGAAACCAACTAAAGCCCCTGCAGGTAATTCCGAGAGAAGGAAAAGAAAGGCTAAAAGAAAAATATCTCAAGTAGTGTCTTCCAGTTCTGAATCATCTATTAATGAGAAGGAATTTAAAGACATTCACTCTGATAGAAGAAGAATTATTTCTTGGAAGTTTGATGAAATATCAAATATTTACTTGTTTAGCACCCGCACCAATGAAGTTCTGAAATTCACTACTGATGGAACCATGAGTAGCTTACCAGAAATGGAGCTAGGAGATTTGAGGAGTTTCCCTAGAGATTTGAAGTGTTTATGTGCTCAAGTACAAAATCTGATGCTGAGAATCAAAATGCTCTTTGGTAACACTGTTGGACTCTATATGCCCAAGACACATAGTAAATTGATGTGGCTAGTACGTTATGATCCAAGACGGGTCATACCCAATAACGAGCTAGATAACGCACCAAAGATATTTATTTTAGATGTGATCAAATAAATAAATATTATAACACGAAGACATTTAGAAATGGGTTTCTAAATAGTTGCACTTGTAATTAAATCATACGGATGATTTAAATTAGAGAGTATGAAATTATTTAAATGGGTTAAATGATTTAGTAGAGATTTTATATTTAAAGTAAAATTACTTTTATATAAAATAATATGATATATATCCTTTTGTAGTACTTGTACTACTAGTTGTACTACACTTGTACTACTTGCACTACTTGTAGTACTTGTACTACAATATGTACTACACTTGTACTACAATATGTACTACACTTGTACTACTTGCACTTCTTATAGTACTTGTACTACAATATGTACTACATGTAGTACAATAAAGGACTCTATATATATCTACATACTCTCTCCATTTTGGGTGTACAACACACAAGCATTTACTTAAGTGCAAGACTTCGTCTCTACTCTATTTCTCTCTCTCTCGAATCGGTTCAAGGAGAAAGAAGGAAGAAGTCAATCTTCAAGAAATCCTAGCAACAAGGTGTTGATGTCCGTGGCTCGTGGGTATCACTAACTTGAGGTCTCTTCTTCGAGACTTGCTATTCGAGTTCGTCATCATCTTCTTCTCAATCCCTTGCTTAGAAGAAGGTATAAATCTAAACACCCTATGGTTGTTTTAGTTTTGATAACATGCATACATGTTTGGATCCTTGGTTTTGGGTTTTATAATCAAGTGTTAAAATCGGTTTTAACATCAACTAATCAAAATATACATCAACTAATCAAACTATGGTTTTGATTTTCCGTTGCGTTTTACATTTTAAGGAGTTAAAATGGCTTTGATAATGTTCTTAAAACCCAACAATGGCATCTAGAGCCGCTTATATGGATGCATGCTTCAAAGAGCTAGTTGGTTAGCTCCACAAAACTCTTGGTTTTGGTTTCTCATACCACAAACCGAAAGTTTTGTTCATGGTTTTCCTTTGTCTTTCAAGATGCTTCACTAACATGCATGTGGTTATCTTGAAAGATTATAACATTTTATCATTTTGTTGTTTTTGTTGTTTGGACAACAAACCCAAGTTTTCGGTTTTGTGTTGGACCGAAAAAGGAAATGGGTTAAAAGGGAACCATTTGTACATATGGATGTATTTTTAGATATATGTTTGGTGCATAAAGCCTAGCCAAAAGAACTTGTGATTGTTTGTGGTGAATGTTTGTGCTTGTTGTAATTATTCAAAAGTTGTAATAATTTCAAGTTCCTCATTTTGGGCATGTAATCTATTTATTTCATTTGGTATGTAATGTAATAGATTAGGTGCATTTTGTTTTACTAGAAAAATGTATTAGGATCCATATTTTGTAAAAAGGAAGAATGCACAAGATGGAGGATCTTGGATGCCCAAAGGAGTCAAGCAAAACACAACCAAAGGAGGTCACTTGAAGCATTTGGATGCGGGGTCAAGTGGGAGTTCATCAACATATCACTTGCGTGATCTTGTCCCTTAGGAGAGACCTTGACACACACTTGTTTCGGCTAACAAGTGTTGTCAATAGTTGGCTATGGCTATGCACCTATTTTATTATGCTTGTGTGGTTGTTTATTTTCATGTTTGGATGATATTTGGATATGCATGCTAAAACAAACTAATAAACATTAACAAGCTAAAACCGGTTCTTAAAATATCATTAACAAAGACTAATACTATGGGTTTTAGTAAGTTGATCATGATTTATTAATAAAATGGGTTTTATTAAAAGGACCATGAAATATGGATTTCTAACAACACTAGGGTACCATACATTTGAATGCATGTGAATTGTATGGTACATAGAGTTTTCTACACTAGAATTATGAAAACTAAAAACGACCCTTTTCAAAAACAAGTTTAAACGCCATCCTTTTATATAACACTCAATTTGCTTGTAAACTCTTTATGGGATAAAGGTCACCTAACCATATTTGAGGGAACTTGTAAACTTGGGGTAGGTTTACCATATTTGTGGGATAAAGGTCACCTAACCACTTGTATGTGTAAATCTACACGTGTGTATAAGTAGGACAACTTGATTTGGAGACCATGTGAATAGGGTCACCGAAGCATGGGGAACCAAAGGCGTTGATGGGATTAAACATGCCAACTAAACATAAGATGTTTAATCGATCCCATACTACTAGAAGTTGCAAAGAGTTGCAATTGTCAAACGTTGACTACCTTGTTAATTTAAGTCATGGGATAAAGGTCACCTAACCACAACTTAAATGTAACGTTGGATTCTAGGTTTTAATTTATTAATTGTCTATGAGACACAAAAGGGTATTAATCAAATTAAAAGGTTTATATTGATATCAAAGATACTTAATAGAACTTTGTTAAATTTTGTAGATGGCCAATAATAACGAAATCATCCCCGCCACAAACGTCCATAACCTATCACTAAGATCCATCTTAGACAAAAATCGTCTCAACCAAGACAACTTTGTGGATTGGTACCGCAACTTGAGAATTGTTCTCAAACAAGAAAAGAAGTCTTATGTGTTGGACGATCCTATCCCCGACGAACCCGATGTCGAAGACATTGAGGCTTATGCCGATTGGGTGAAGTACACCGAGGACTCCGTCCAAGTTTCATGACTCATGCTAGCAAGTATGATCCCCGAGCTACAAAAGGATTTTGAGAATCATGGGGCATATGACATGATATGCCAATTGAAGGAAATGTTGCAACAAAAGGTAAGGACCGAGCGCTTCGAAACGGTTCGAGCACTCCATGCATGTCGTATGGACGAGTCACAAACGGTTTCATCCTATGTTCTTAAGATGAAGAGCCTCATTGATCGTCTTGAAAGGCTCAATTGTCCCGTTTCAAAAGAGTTGGCTACGGATTTGATCCTCAACTCCTTGTCAAAGAAGTTTGACACTTTTGTATTGAATTACAATATGAATGGTTGGGAGAAGACCATTCCCGAGCTTCACGGGATGCTCAAAACGGCTGAGCAAGGGATGGGCAAAAGTGTTGTGCCCGTTCTAACAATCGATGAGGGTAGTAGCAAGAAAAGGTCTCGCTCTACCTCTAGTTCCTCAAAGGCAAAGGTTGCCAAAGGAAAGGGATTCGTCAAGGGGAAGGGCAAGAAAGAAAACCCCAAACCGAAGGAGAAGAAGCAAAAGGTTGCTTCAAATGATCCATGCTTTGAGTGTGGTGAGGTAGGACATTGGAAGAGGAATTGTCCAACCTATCTCAAAGGGTTGAAAGCAAAGAAAGATGAAGGTCAAGCCTCGGGTAAGACCTTTATGATCTATATTGAGCTTAATGCTATTTCTTCAAACACATGGGTATTGGATACCGGATGTGGAACTCATATATGTAATATGTTGCAGGGGTTCAAAAGAAATAGGCAATTGAAGACGGGAGAAGTTAGTCTCTTCATGGGCAATGGAGCGAAAGTTCAAGTTGAAGCCCAAGGAGACTATATTTTGGAACTTCCAAGTGGTTTGGAAGTAATTTTGAATAATGTATTGTATGCTCCTAGTTTGACTAGGAACATAATTTCCGTTTCCCGTTTAACACATTTTGGATATGATTTTAAGTTTGTTAACAATGATATCCATGTTTCAATGAATGAAGTGTTTTATTTTAAAGCTAGCCCTTTAAATGGTATTTATGAATTGGTTCATGAAAACACTTCATGTAATAGCTCAATATACCAAACCACCACCAAGAAACTCAAAAGAGATTTGAGTGACACCTATATTTGGCATTGCCGCCTTGGTCACATTAATAAGAACCGCATACAAGCATTACAAAAGAGTGGTCTTTTGAAAACAAACGAATGCGATTCATATGACGTATGTGAATCTTGTCTTCAAGGGAAGATGACTAAGGCACCTTTTAGTGGAACTACTGAAAGGGCAAAGGATTTTCTAGGGATCATACATTCGGATGTATGTGGACCTTTTAAGCCAACCTCTAGGAATGGTGAAAGATACTTCATCACCTTTACTGATGATTATAGTCGCTATGGGTATGTGTACTTGTTAGCACACAAGGATGAAGCTTTTGAAATGTTCAAAATCTTCAAGAATGAAGTAGAAAATCAACTCAACAAAACAATAAAGATCCTTCGTTCGGATAGAGGAGGTGAATACCTTAGCAATGAATTTCAAGACTATCTTAGGAGTTGTGGGATTGTCTCACAACTTAGTCCACCTCGGACGCCACAACATAATGGAGTATCGGAGAGGAGGAATCGAACCCTATTGGATATGGTTCGATCTATGATGTGTAGAAGTTCATTACCTCTATCATTTTGGGGTTATGCCCTACTCTCAGCGGCCCGTATTTTAAATATGGCCCCAACCAAGAAAGTGGAAATGACACCTTTTGAGTTATGGCATGGAAGGGTTCCATCCTTATCTTATCTAAAGGTGTGGGGTTGTGAAGCTTATGTAAAGCATGATGCTTCAAACAAGCTAGATCCCCGGTCCACTAAATGTATATTTGTAGGATATCCTAGAGATTCTATAGGATATTACTTCTACAATCCAACAGAGCAAAAGGTATTTATTGCTAGAAAGGCCGAGTTCTTGGAAACTAAGTTCCTTATGGAAGGAACTAGTGCAAGAACGGTGGAACTTGAGGAGGATCAAGAACCACAAGCCGATACACGTTTGGTTGAAACAAGCCCTCAACAAGAAATTGTTGAAGATGATCAAATGGTTGATCAAAACACAAACAACGTTCGTAGATCCGGTAGAACTAGTCGTCCACCCGAAAGATATGGATTTTTCATGGAGGGATGCTATGTGGTAGATTCGGATGAACCAACCACTTACCGTGATGCAATGTCCGATTCCGAATCGGAAAAATGGTTGGAAGCCATGAACGTTGAGATGCAATCCATGCATGATAACCAAGTATGGGACTTGGTAGAACGACCTCCTAATTCCAAAGTAGTTGGAAGTAAGTGGGTTTTCAAGAAGAAAATCGACATGCATGGAAACTTAGATACTTTCAAAGCTCGACTTGTAGCAAAAGGTTTCACTCAAACTCAAGGGGTTGATTACGATGAAACTTTCTCGCCGGTGGCAATGCTAAAGTCGATAAGGATATTATTTGCCATAGCCGCCTACTATGATTATGAGATATGGCAAATGGATGTCAAAACGGCTTTCCTAAATGGATATCTTGAGGAAGATGTCTATATGGCTCAGCCCGAGGGTTTTGTCGATCCAAAACATCCTAATAAAGTATGCAAGTTAAAGAAATCAATCTATGGATTGAAACAAGCATCAAGGAGTTGGAATCACCGTTTTGATGAAGAGATAAAGAAATTTGGCTTCATCAAGAACGAGGATGAGGATTGTGTGTATAAGAAGGCTAGTGGGAGTATAATAAGTTTTCTAGTATTGTATGTAGACGACATACTACTATTTGGAAATCACATTCCAACCTTGGAAGGTGTAAAAGCCTGGCTTGGAAGTTGTTTTTCCATCAAGGATCTCGGTGAAGCCACCTATATTTTGGGAATAAAAATCTATAGAGATAGATCAAGGCGCTTGATAGGTTTGAATCAAAGTGCATACATTGACAAAGTCTTGAAAAGGTTCAAGATGGAGAACTCTAAGAAAGGTTTGGTACCTATTCAAAGAGGGACTATATTGAGTACGACTCAATGTCCAAGCTCAAAGGATGAGCAAGACAAAATGAAAGGAATCCCATATGCATCTGCTATTGGATCGATTATGTATGCTATGTTATGCACTAGACCGGACGTGTCATGCGCGTTAAGCATGACAAGTATATACCAACAAAATCCAGGAAATAGTCATCGGATGGCTGTCAAAAGTATATTGAAATATCTTAGAAGGTCTAAGGATATGTTCTTAATATACGGTTTCAATGAGAAGGAACTCGTTGTAAGGGGTTACACGGATGCGAGTTTCCAAACTGATCGAGATGATTCTCGGTCACAATCGGGGTATATCTTCATTATGAATGGAGTGGCGGTCTCTTGGAAGAGCTCAAAGCAAGATGTGGTTGCATTGTCCACTACGGAATCAGAATACATCGCCGCATCTTTGGCCGCGCAAGAAGCCGCATGGTTGAAGAAATTTATTGCCGAACTAGGGGTTGTTCCTACCATTCAAGGACCCCTAGAGATCCTTTGTGATAACGAGGGAGTGATTGCTCAAATCAAGGAACCTCGTGATCATCAAAAGGTAAGGCACATCGAGCGGAGATTCAACTACATAAGGGATGAAGTTGCAAAGGGAAAGATATGTATTCGCAAAGTTCACACCAACGACAATGTCGCTGATCCACTCACGAAGCTCCTAGAACGCCCAAAGCATGAGGGTCATGTTTGTGCTATGGGACTTCGACATTCTAGTGATTGGATATGATTTATATTTTGTATTTGGATATCGGAACAATGTTTATTTTGACACTTTTATATGAATGTGGGATTTCATTTAAATTGTGTAGTGTTCCATTTTTGCATGTTTAAATCCGTGAATAAGTTACTTATTCTAAATGTCCGTAGTCGATCATATTTGTGGGAACGAATATGAAGGTAAGACTATTATGAACTTGGATTGGTGGATATTCATAAGGTATGAATATGGAGCAATGGGTTGCTACCAAGGTTCATAGATATTTGTGGGAGACAAATATTGGACGACCCGCTCTCAAGACTTACCCCATGGAATCTTAATTGATTGATCATAAGTAAGCTTGAGTAAAGGAGAATATCATTTGTATCCTGTGACCTGAGATACATATTGGGTCTTGATATTCACCAAGCATTATGCTTTGACTTTGTTCTTCGCTGTTCTGAAACATGGCAGTACATAAGGCTAAGCTCAAGCATGATACTAGGTGATTGTGAGAGACGTATGTAGTCAAGATGGAATTTGTCCCTCTTATTCGTTGAGAGTTAAATGTCTAAGGCCTGAATCAAGTTAAATCAATGGAGAGTGATCACTCCATGTCTCTAGGATTTAACATGACATTTGAGACAAAAGGATAAATGATTGTTTCACCTAAAACATTTCAAGTGGCGACTTGAAGGAGATGATGTTATTGAATGGCACTAAGTCATACGTATTAGGGGTAACAAACCGTTGTTAGGCGGTATTTGCTACTTGCATCAATCTTCTATGAATATTGTGCAAGTGGGAGATTGTTGGACTCTATATGCCCAAGACACATAGTAAATTGATGTGGCTAGTACGTTATGATCCAAGACGGGTCATACCCAATAACGAGCTAGATAACGCACCAAAGATATTTATTTTAGATGTGATCAAATAAATATATATTATAACACGAAGACATTTAGAAATGGGTTTCTAAATAGTTGCACTTGTAATTAAACCATACGGATGATTTAAATTAGAGAGTATGAAATTATTTAAATGGGTTAAATGATTTAGTAGAGATTTTATATTTAAAGTAAAATTACTTTTATATAAAATAATATGATATATATCCTTTTGTAGTACTTGTACTACTAGTTGTACTACACTTGTACTACTTGCACTACTTGTAGTACTTGTACTACAATATGTACTATACTTGTACTACAATATGTACTACACTTGTACTACAATATGTACTACACTTGTACTACTTGCACTTCTTATAGTACTTGTACTACAATATGTACTACATGTAGTACAATAAAGGACTCTATATATATCTACATACTCTCTCCATTTTTGGTGTACAACACACAAGCATTTACTTAAGTGCAAGACTTCCTCTCTACTCTATCTCTCTCTCTCACGAATCGGTTCAAGGAGAAAGAAGGAAGAAGTCAATCTTCAAGAAATCCTAGCAACAAGGTGTTGATGTCCGTGGCTCGTGGGTATCACTAACTTGAGGTCTCTTCTTCGAGACTTGCTATTCGAGTTCGTCATCATCTTCTTCTCAATCCCTTGCTTGGAAGAAGGTATAAATCTAAACACCCTATGGTTGTTTTAGTTTTGATAACATGCATACATGTTTGGATCATTGGTTTTGGGTTTTATAATCAAGTGTTAAAATCGGTTTTAACATCAACTAATCAAAATATACATCAACTAATCAAACTATGGTTTTGATTTTCCGCTGCGTTTTACATTTTAAGGAGTTAAAATGGCTTTGATAATGTTCTTAAAACCCAACAAACACAACAAGGGAAGTTTCAAATTTTGTTCCTATCACCTCAAATTAACCTATTACCAATACGGAAATTGATCTGAATGATGATCACTTTATCCTCTACCGAGCAGATCGCTCCTTAACGAGACATAGAAGAGATATTCCTGGTCACTAGAACACTGCTGATAGAATTACCATCATTTATTTCATGATGAACAACAAATGGTTATGTATAACAAGGACAGTGGAGCCGATGGAAAGTAAGTGGAAGATTTTGCAACTTGATGAAGATTGCAAAGATTTTGAAGTTTTGAAACCGTTCATCATTTATTAAGTTCATATAGAGAAGATTTTCGAAGCATCATCTTGGGGGAGACTATAAGGAATTATTTCTCCAAGTTATGATGTTATCTCGGCAAGATAAAGTTATCTCTGAAGACTTAGAATACTCGAGGTAATAAGTTATCTCTGAAGAGCAAACTGTCCGAAGTAACTTAAGTTACCTCGGGTGGAAACTTTATATCGGGAGCTATGTTTTACCCCGGGCAGTGAAATTTCCCGAGATAACTTGAGTTAGCTTGGTAAGGAGAGTTATATCAGACAACTTAACTTTTCCACTTATGCCGCAAGATTACTTTTTGTCAGAGACGTAAGCTGCTCAGTCTCTCAGCCTATCCGAAGCCGTCATTTTATCTTCTGGACTAGTTTATTATATTTCTAGTTCATGTATCTCAGTTGACAGTCCAGATGATCGTTAGAGAAATCAAGGGCTCTCCTTGATTTCTTAGGAACTATATATAGTTTACTTGTACTCTGTAGTTCACAATGTTGATGTACGCTTTCTCGAATTATCAAGTACTAACAATATAGTATCGTCTTATATAGTTTACTTGTACTCAGTCACATTTGTGTTCTTACTTGCTTTACATTCGATTTCCGTCTTACTAACTAAAATAGAGCATATGTCTTAACTTGTTTCCGCCTGATTATACCTTAAGTAAATTCTCGTATTTGGTTTACTTTATAACCAATATTGATCCTATAGTTTCTTTTCATCCACGGTATAACCCCTTCGCTGTTTTTGATCACCATTAGTATCAACCGGATATGTATATCCATCTTCAATTGGATTTCATAGATTAACATCATTCGTACGATATAAGCTTCGAATCGTTTCACCCAACTATGATAATCTTCTAATTTTAGCAACTTGGGAACTTTCTGATTTGTTCCGATTTCATTATTGTAGTTATGTAGTGCTTGCACGGTAGATTGAACAGTAGCAAGTGCAAGATAATCACTCATTTTGAAAATTGATGATATTCAACGAACCAGAATAAGCACACGAACCACCAATGAATCGTTAACCAACGAACCAAAAATTTGAAGATACAAAGGATGAACCAGAAACCTACGAACCGATTGACTGAAGATTCAAAGAACTTATCGGGCTGTTCATCTTACGAACCAAAATACTCATTCAACGAACCAAACCATTTTCTAATGTTTTTGACAATTTGGTAGATACATGCTTTACGAACACATTGAGATAATAATTGAGACCAGAAACAGAGAAAAAAGTGAAAACTCTGTAACATCCCGACCGATGGCGAAAACATCGAGGAGTCACGAAAAGAGTATAGAAGCACAAGGAAATAAAAAGAAAACTATATTATATTATTAACTCAAAGTTTAGCCGTCTATTACAAGGCACAATGCTTAAATGATAATATAAACTCTAACTAGGTCCACAAGATCCTAGTTGTAATCAACACTTATGCTGGATGTCAATATTCATGAAAAACACGCACCAAAAGATCTACTATGTATATAGTTGGTGAGTCATGGGTTTATTAGAAAAACAGTTAAAGAAAAAAAACATTTTGATAGGTTTTGCAAAGTCATACATGTTAAATAAATAAACAAACAATTAGCATGAAACGACCAAATAACATGAGACAATTGAATAGCACGAATGTTTTTCCGCGTGTTCAATTTCTTGCAAGGAATCTCAGCGTTGGAACCAAATAACATAAATGTTTGTCCGCGTGTTCAGTTCCTCTCAAAGTAATCTCAGCGTTGAGACCAGATAGCATACAAGTTTGTCCACGTGTTCAATTCCTCTCAAAGGAATCTCAACGTTAGGACAAAATAGCATACAAGTTACACAATAGCATATAATGAATAGCATGACAAGTATTCATTTATACGTTATAACACCTAGAAATACAAGTATTCAACAATATTTGACTTTGCGTAGTAATAATAGACTGTTTGACTTAATAAAGTTTCATAATGAAGCATGATAGAATGTATGGTTTGCTTGAAAATAAAGTAACAATGGTGAGATTAGCTTATGCGTGTTTTTCATCCCAATATAGTTTAGAATTTAAAGAAAATTGGTCTATGAACTCACCTTAGATTGCTTGATTCACTAGCTTGACGTAACGAGAATGATTCAAATACGAAGATGTCCTAAACGGATAACGAGGTGATTAATCTAACGTTACAAAAGAGGTTTCTAGAATATCGAGGGTTTTGATGGATTCTAGCGTTTGAAGAAGATGGATTAAATTGGTTCGAACCTTTGATAATTAATATTTATTTGGTTTATAACTTAAAATTAAATTAAAGTGAATAATCAAAGTATTTAATAAGTTAATGAAAGTAAGAAACTGAAAAATGATCTTTTTTCTAATGCTACAATTGTTTTTAGAATAGTTGTAGCAATGAAACGAAGATTTAAAAAGTAACGTTTCAGCCTCATTAATTAACATCTCATATTTGAAAATTGGGAGTAACTTCTAAATTTGTAAAAGAAAAATACAAGTATTTATATTTATTTATAGTTAGGATCAAAAGATTTATGAATTTGAGTTTTTAGATATTTAAAGAGAATAATTAATTTTTATAAAAATATATTTTTGTTTTGTTTTAAACATGGCAAAATGATTATATAAATTTTATAACTCTAGGATATAAGGTTTACATATATTAGAGATTTATCATGAGTCTTATAAAGTGTTTATAAAATTTTCTCGAATTTAATTGATTTTTAGAAGAAAGAAAAAGAGAGAAAACAAGACATGTAAAAAAAATCCAGAAAACTGGTAGGCCTGGGATTCGAACCTACAACCTTTATGTTAGAATTCGAGGGAGGAACCAACCAGGCTACAAGCTTACTTGTAACCGTTTCAGAAAAAAAATGTATATAACGTGTATAAAACGGTCATCTTCTTCCCCAGTTAAATCCAAATCAAAACCCTAATTTTTAAACCTCTAAATAAACCCACGATTCGTGCATGATAGATTCTGGAAACATAGGGCGTTTACTCAGCATCAAAAACTGATCAAGAATATGTAAAGATTACCTCAAACTGTTGTCGGAAAACGAAATCAGAGGGGTCGCCGGAACTTGGCGACGGCTGAATCACGAACCAGGGACGATTTTCGGTGGGTTTTTGAGGTGTTCAGATGCGCAATCGATTAAGGATTGTTGGGGAGTGATTTATAGGGGTTGAAACACAATAAAAACGAGTTAATTCGGGTGTTAAAGTCCAATGTTCAAATCGTTAAATGGTGATAAAAATGCAATTTAATGCCGGTTTAGTGCTCGTAATGGTGATTGAATAGTGATTAAGAACGTTTATGACAAGAAATTATGAAGAAACGAAGCTTTAATAGAGGTTTTTGATGTTTTCCGCCGAATGGAGGTCGTCGGCGACGACATTGCCGTAAAAGCATGACCTAGACGAAATTTTTTTTATTTGCTATAATTTTTTTTTTCTTATTTCCACTTATACAAAACATTATTTGAAGTCTTTTATTTAAGTAAATATGTTTCTTTAATTTTCTCAAGAGTACACTAACAAAAGTTCTAAAAAAAAACTACACTTAAAATTTGTTTAAATCAAAAAATGGTTTCTTTGTACAAAATTATTTAAGTAACCTATAGTTTAACTTACCTACATGTTTTATAAAATCTATCATGACGACAATAAATATTGTGAAACAATTTTAAAAATCAAGTTTGTTTAGTGCGCATTAATTTTAAAAAGTTGTGACTCAACAATATTTATTTACTAATGTTGTTAGGAGAATTTATTTAATCAAGTAAATAAATAACATATTTTATTTGATAACTCAAAAGTTTTTATTAATAAAACAAAATTTCATGATTGTTACAGCCTCCCCTACTTAGAAAATTTTCGTCCTGAAATTTATGTAATGAAAACTCTAGGGTAAAGCTTTGAATATTGAAAAGGCTCGAAATGTAAAAGATACGACTACACTTCCAAGTTGTGTGGGATGGGGGTTGTATTGTTGAGGGGGAGTAAAAGAGTTTACAGACGCAATGTTTGGATTTCCCAAGATAGAAAGCATCACATGAAAATTTGTAGTGTTAAATATGCATAGAGGATTAGTTTGGAGCGGTCAAAGGATATCATAAAATATCATAACGATTGAATACTGTGTCACAAAAATAATAAGAGTTTGTGACATAAAATGTATATTGCATAAAGTTTTGCTCAAGAATTCCCATTAAATAATAGGTCAAGGTCCAAAATAACACGGAAATTCTCATGATCCAAAGGACGATACTTTTGATAACTTGACAGGAGCACTTATATATAGGATGTACTATCGGCGTATCCACCATGTCCTTTCAAGTAACATCCATCTTGCCGCTTTAAATCACGATAGGTTCAATGTTATGACACACGAAAAGATTTACCATGATTTTCATGCGTCAAAATTTATAATTACGTGTGCACCCGTAATTACTCGTTTCGTCATAGGGTTCTCATAGTTCATCTTATTGTTTATGGGTCACAAGACACAAATAGTTCACCATAGAAGAATCAAGTAACAGTGTTGGTCTATCAATGGATAATAGAACTAGTAATGTCCACACAAAGTTCCTGGATATTTAACTAGCGTCATTTATGTAGAATCATGCTAATGAAGTACATAAATAATTAATCTAACAACCTTCATGTATGATTAACTGATAGTGAACATAAGAAAACAAGTTTTATTCATGGCAAAAGTCAACTAACAAGGTAAAATTAAACTTAACAAAGTATATGAGAAATCATTCTAACAATTATTCATGGATAATTAGCTAATATGACGCAGGTAAAAATCAGTTGTCGATGTTTGTGAATAACTCAATCAAGCTCACAGACGAAGGCATTCAACTTTTTGACGTAACGACGTTTGGGTCTTGACAAGATTCAGGCGCCCCGAGCATAAAAACTCGACCTCGGGTGGCTTGATTGTTGTTAGTCAAATTGGGACATTTGTTCCTGAAGTGATTAGGAGTCCCGCATTGGTAACATGCACGAGTGGCATTGTTTTTTGGAACGGGTACAACTGCTAGAGTTTGATTTGTTCCTGCTAGAATAGCCCTACACACTTTTGCTAAATGCTCAAACCTTCCACTCTTGTAACACTTGCTACACTGTGTGCCAACAGGATGATGATAGCTGCAAATGGTGCATAAAGGATTTGGATCCTTATAATTTGGTCTGGCGGCAGTGGTATTGGTTGGAGCCACAACATTTACAGGAACAGTAGGGGTAACCAATGCATAGCTTTGAGTGTGCAATTTTCTCTTCTTGTTATTGGACTCGCTGTTGCTTGAGCTTGACCCACGGACATCCTTGTCTTTAACGGTTTCCTTTTTTAGCACCCCAGTCTTGACCATCTCAGCAGTTAGAGTTCCAGTCAACTTGATGGTAGCTGAGTGAGTTGTAGGGTTCACAGATATCATTACTATATACATCGCTTCAGGGAGTGCGTCGATGTAGCAGTCGATTGCAGTTTGTTCAGGAGTCATCAAGTGAGGAACAAACAAAGAGAGTTTTTGGAATCAAGTTGTAAAACCGAGATGATTAGCTCCTTTCATGGTAAGACTCCTGAATTCGGCGTCTAACTTCCTCATTTCTGACCTTGGACAATACTCCTCAGTTAACAAAGCCTTGAATGCATCCCAAGTCAAAGCATGAAGCACCTCCCGCGTCCTGGCTCTTATTTGCGTATTCCACCAAGTTAGAGCCCCTTTCTTGAATGTACTTGACGCGTATTTGACCCATTGAGCTTCAGGACAGTTGCACATGTTTAACGCAGCTTGCGTTTTCTCGAACCATTGAAGAAAACCTGTCGCTCCTTCTGTTCCAGCGAATTCAGTGGGCTTAGAAGTCATGAAGAGTTTGTATGAGCTTTCGACTCCACCAGGGTTTGAACCTTCTCCATTTTCATCAGTCCGTACAATGGTTCGAGTTTGAATGGTTTCATTGAGCTGGTTAACCATATTGGAAAGGATGGTAGCCATTTGCTAGGAGATGATAGTGGCCAATTCGGTGGGATCCATCTTCAGGAAGCAAAAGATTCGAGTTAGATATGAAAATAAAATGGCATTATTAATGATTAAACATTAGGATAATGTCGTTGACTAATCAAAATCCCGAGCCCATTTCACAACTCTACTAGAACTGCATGTTTTAGCCTATAAGCGCCATGTCCCCGAAAGGACCCCTAGGAAAGAGAGGTGAGTCACTTGGACTTCTTAAATACCAGGTCTTTCCTTAGCCAGGACCTTCCGAAGAGATAACCACTCTTCCAGATTACACACCGTCCCGAGAACCGTAACGCAATCCCATAAATAATGAGAGTTTTCAAGGATGATAACATGAAGTTCCAAGATGAAACCCTAATATATAGTCTGAGAATTTCGCCGAAGAGGGTGAGTTGCATGTGCCCAAATAGAGATTCACGAGAAAATATTCAATGAGAGAATTCCAATACCTAAATCAAGGATAAGGTTTATTATTTTTGGCCCCTAAGGTTATAGTCTAGATTATTGTTTTCTAATAACCTAGTTCCCTATAACCAAAGCTCTGATACCAATTCTGTAACACTCTAACCGATGGCGGAAACATCAAGGTGTCACGAAAAGATTATACAAGGCACAATGCTTAAATGATAATATAAACTCTAACTAGGTCCACAAGCTCCTAGTTGTAATCAACACTTACGCAAGATGTCAATATTCCTGAAAAACACGTGACAAAAGGTCAACTATGTATATATTTGGTGAGTCATAGGTTTATTAGAAAAACAGTTAAAAAAACATTTTGATAGATTTTGCAAAGTCATACATGTTAAATAAGCAAACCAACAATTAGCATGAAAAGACCAAATAACATTAGACAATTAAATAGCACGAATGTTTGTCCGCGTGTTCAATTCCTCGCAAGGAATCTCAGCGTTGGGACCAGATAGCATACAAGTTTGTCCGTGTGTTCAATTCATCTCAAAGGAACCTCAACGTTTGGACCAAATAACATACAAGTTACACAATAACATATAATGAATAGCATGACAAGTATTCGTTTATACGTTATAACACGTAGAAATACAAGTATTCAACAATATTTGACTATGGGTAGTAATAATAGACTGTCTGACTTAATAAAGTTTCATAATGAAGCATGATAGAATGTATGGTTTGTTTGAAAATAAAGTAACAATGGTGAGTTTAGTTTATGTGTGTTTTACACCCCAAAATAGTTTAAATTATAAAGAAAAAGGGTCTATGAACTCACCTTAGATTGCTTGATTCACTAGCTTGACATAATGAAAATGATTCAAATAGGAAGATGTCCTAAACAGATAACGAGGTGATTAATCTAACCTTACAAGAGAGGTTTCTAGAATATCTATGGTTTTGATGGATTCGAGGGTTTGAAGAAGATGGATTAAATTGGTTCGAACCTTTGATAATTAATATTTATTTGGTTTATAACTTAAAATTGAATTAAAGTGTATAGTCAAAGTATTTAATAATTTAATGAAAGAAAGAAACTGAAAAATGATCTTTATATCTAATGCTACAATTGTTTTTAGAAAATTTTGTAGCAATGAAACGAAGATTTAAAAAGTAACGTTTCAGCCTCATAAATTAACGTCTCATGTTTGAAAATTGGGAGTAACTTCTAAATTTGTAAAAAAAAAATATATAAGTATTTATATTTATTTATAGTTAGATCAAAAGATTTATGAATTTGTGTTTTTAGATATTTAAAGAGAGTAATTAACTTTTATAAAAATATATTTTTGTTTTGTTTTAAACGTGGCAAAATGATTATATAACTTTTATAACTCTAGAATATAAGGTTTACATATATTAGAGATTTATCATGAGTCTTATAAAGTGTTTATAAATTTTTAAGAGGTTAATTGATTTTTAGAAGAAAGAAAAAGACAGAAAACAAGACATGTAAAAAAAATTCAGAAAACTGGTAGGCCTGGGATTCGAACCAAAACCTTTATGTTAGAATTCGAGGGGGGAACCAACCAGGATACAAGCTTACTTGTAACTGTTTCAGAAAAAATGTATATAACGTGTATAATCCGGTCATCTTCTTCCCCAGTTAACTCCAAATCAAAACCCTAATTTTTAAACTTCTAAATAAACCCACGATTCGTGCATGATAGATTCTGGAAACATAGGGCGTTTACTCAGCATCAAAAACTGATCAAGAATATGTAAAGATTACCTCAAACTGTTGTCGGAAAACGAAATCAGAGGGGTCGCCGGAACTTGGCGACGGCTGAATCACGAACCAGGGACGATTTTCGGTGGGTTTTTGAGGTGTTCAGATGCGCAATCGATTAAGGATTGTTGGGGAGTGATTTATAGGGGTTGAAACACAATAAAAACGAGTTAATTCGGGTGTTAAAGTCCAATGTTCAAATCGTTAAATGGTGATAAAAATGCAATTTAATGCCGGTTTAGTGCTCGTAATGGTGATTGAATAGTGATTAAGAACGTTTATGACAAGAAATTATGAAGAAACGAAGCTTTAATAGAGGTTTTTGATGTTTTTCGCCGAATGGAGGTCGTCGGCGACGACATTGCCGTAAAAGCATGACCTAGACGAAATTTTTTTTATTTGCTATAATTTTTTTTCTTATTTCCACTTATAGAAAACATTATTTGAAGTCTTTTATTTAAGTAAATATGCTTCTTTAATTTTCTCAAGAGTAAACTAACAAATGTTCTAAAAAAACTACACTTAAAATTTGTTTAAATCAATAAATGTTTTCTTTGTACAAAATTATTCAAGTAACCTATAGTTTAACTTACCTACACGTTTTATAAAATTTATCATGACGACAATAAATGTTGTGAAACAATTATAAAAATCAAGTTCGTTGAGTGCGCATTAATTTTAAAACTTGTGACTCAACAATATTTATTTACTAATGTTGTTAGGAAAATTTATTTAATCAAGTAAACAAATAACATAATTTATTTGATAACTCAAAAGCTTTTATTAATAAAACAAAATTTCATGATTTTTACAAACTCAATGAAAACCCACTTGTTTTGTTCGAAAATGACCAAAACCAACCTAAAGAGCAACCTAAATGATCCGATACCAACTGAAAAGACCTTGAAGGGATCTTACTAATGGTTAAATCGGTCGAATAGATAATCATAAGCAAGTAATTAAAGTATTTGTACATTGAATCACAAGAGAAACGAAGCTACAAAGACTCTCTGGTTTACACCAAAATTCTCACAAACTTAACACTCAGAACAATGGTAGAAGCTTATCAGAAGTTATGACTGTATACCACGCTACTGGAAATTAAATGCGAATTTGTAAACAGAAATAATAACAATACTTTTTTATTGAATCAGAACAATAATACTACACTACAGAAAGGGGTAGAAGCAGAATAACGAAATAAATGCATAGAAACAGAAAATAAATAACGAACTACAAAGCCAGAGCTCGTGTTGAACACGATTTCCTTAAAACAGATTTCGGTCTGTTTCCCAGGATACGGTGGCTAAAGCAACGTATTGCCGGAGTTTTTACTTGCCTGAGATCGCAACGCAGAGAGAGTCGAGGTCGAGAAGAGGAGAATGGGTTTTCGGTGTGTCTTTCCTGTCTGCTATGGACGGGTTTAAATAGCCACGAAATGGAGTGTTGTCCAAGACAGCAATCAGCATAAAAACGCATATCAGTTTCTAAAATAATTGATTGCGTATTAACTGGGATGGAGTCTTCTCTAAGATTAAATCATTTCTAAAAATAGCTAGCAGGAGGAGCAAAAGCCGGTCTGCGCGAACTCGACCATTTTCGAGTCGCATTCGTGTCCGCAGAATGAGCGAGCGCACCTAGAATTTTTATCCGAATTTTCCATTTTTCTGCACCCCCCCCCCCCCCCCGCGCGTAGATGTTAGAGTATAAAGTGACAATACAATTTGAAAACCATCCAAGTTCCTTGGCTTATAAACCACATTTAACTTTGATCCACTTCCAATGTGGGACAAGTGTTTCTAGTTCAAATATATAGTTTCTAGACCATACTTTGAACATCGATATCTCATTCACCTCTTAATCACTTTGACATTTAATATCTCGTTGGAAAGCCCTTGTCCTAGGCTAGTCAACCATATCAAATAACTTATCTAATTATTATATCTACATATATATAATTAGGTCCAAAGTTAGGAAAAAATGTGTATTTTTCCTATATTTTTTCCAACAATCCCCCACATGAATGGAGATCGATGGAGTAATGTACTCGATCATTCTGAAATCTCAACAGTTGAGTCTTGCGTAGGATAGGTAGGTGTCCCCTTTGAACATTCCCTTGTAAAATGTACTTAGCCTCCTGGCTGTCAGTAGACTGCGATGTATTTGAACTGAGCTGCCGTTTGTGTAGGCGACAATACACTTTATACATGACTCTTCCTGACAGTGTCAACTCCTCATAGTCGTCTCCTTTATGGTCCTGAACACTCGCATGGTTCTGCGGGAGTCTTAAGAAATTAGCCCCCATATTTCTCTTCGAAGCACCCCACTTCTCTCTCACATAGGTGATTCTTCGAATCATTAAAAGCTGGAAGCTTATCCTCACTGTTACTGTTTAATAAAGGAACGGGTTTGGAAGTTTAGAAACTTCTTTTTAGTTTTGGGTGTAATCATATCATGACTTCCCCACAGTGACCTCCTCAATTCATACAAGTAGGTTATCCTATTGAACCTAGATCTTCGGATCTACATTCACGGTCTTCAATCCCATTCCTCTTGACGACTTATATACTGCATCTCTGCTTAAGCCTTTAGTAAGCGGATCGACTATATTATTAGCTGACCTTACATAGTTAATTGTGATAATCCCCGTTGAGAGCAGTTGTCCTATAGTGTTATGCGTACGTCGAATGTGTCGAGACTTCCCATTATATGTTGCGCTATGAGCGCTACAAATTGTCGATTGGCTATCATAATGTATAATAATGGCCGTTACCGGTTTAGGCCACCTGGGTATGTCCTCGGTAAATTGAGGTAACCACCCAGCTTCTTCTCCACCTTTGTCCAAAGCAATAAACTCAGATTCCATCATTATCTGGTTATATCTGTTTGCTTTGACGATTTCCAAGACACAGCTGCACATCCTAGTGTAAACATGTATCCACTAGTTGCTCTTGAATCTTTTATATAAGAGATCCAGTTCGCATCGGTGTATCCTTCAGTTACTGCTGGGTGTCTTGAATAATGTAGTCCGTATTCACGAGTGTACCTCAAATATCTTAGTAATCTTGTTATACTTTTCCAATGTTCAGCACTTGGATTACTAGTATATCTACTTAACCTACTTACAACATATGCTATATCAGGTCTTGTACAACTCATCAGAAGACTACCAATGATTCTTGAGTACTCCAATTGCAAAATTCCTTGACCCCTGTTTTTCGAGAGGTGTTGACTCGTGTCAATAGGAGTTCTAGCTATACTTGAGTCACCCGGGTTAAACTTTTTAAGAATCTTTTCCACATAATGAGGTTGGTGTAGTATGAGACCCTCTTTGGCCCTGGTGATCTTTATCCCAAGGATCACATCCGCCAAACCCATTTCTTTCATGTCGAACCTTGCTTTCAACATATCCTTCGTGGATGTGATCATCTTATCATTACTACCTATGATAAGTATATCATCAACGTAAATACATAAGATGACATATTCATTTGGTGTCTCTTTCATGTAGACACACTTGTCACATTCATTGATCCTGAATTCCTTTTATCTCATGACATAATCAAACTTTTGATGCCATTGTTTAGGGGCTTGCTTCAATCCATACAATGACTTCACAAGTTTGCACACTTTATTTCCTTTCCCTTTCGCCACAAAACCCTCGGGTTGTTCCATGTAAATTTCTTCTTCTAAATCTCCGTTTAGAAAGGCGGTCTTTACATCCATTTGGTGAACCTCCAAATTTCGAATGGCGGCTATTGCAAGTACCATTCTTCTAGACGTTATTCGGGTCACTAGTGAGTAAGTGTCAAAATAGTCCAGACCCTCTTTTTTTCTATAACCCTTAATCACCAATCTTGCCTTAAACTTGTCAATGGTGCCATCCGCTTTCATCTTTTTCTTAAAGATCCATTTGTAACCTAGTGGTTTGCATCCCGGAGGAAGATCCACTGGTTCCCACTTATGGTTTTGTAAAATAGAATCTATTTCACTTTTAATGACTTCCTTCCATTGAGGCTCTTCGGAAGAAGTAATTTCTTCTCTATATGTGTTTGGTTCACTATCCACCATATAAGAAACAAAATCGAGACCAAATGATTTTTCAACCCTAGCTCTCTTACTTCTAGGTTCAGTCTCTTCTTCTTCGGATTGTTCTTGTCTATCTTGACTTTCTAGTTCATCATCATGACCAGCCTCCCTAGGAAGATCAGTCTCGCTAGGTAGATCATTGGGAATTAGACAAGGAAACACATCCCCGAAGAACGAGGCATTACGAGATTCGATGAATGTACCTTTGTGTATATCGGGAATTTTAGACTCGTGTACCACAAATCGATAGGCGCTACTATGATGTGCATATCCAATGAATATGCAATCTACCATTTTTGGTCCTATCTTTACCGCTTTAGGTGGTGGAAAAACCACCTTGGCCAAACACCCCCACACTTTGAGGCGTTTGTAAGAAGGTTTCATGCCCCTAAATAATTTATAAGGGGTTTCGTCCTTCTTTTTCCGGAGTATCCTATTCAAAAGGTAGTTAGCCGAGAGTATGGCATCCCCCCACATGTCCTGGCTCAACCCAGAGCTTAGCAACATGGCATTCATCATTTCCTTCAAGGTTCATTTTTTTCTTTCACCAATACCATTTTGTTGAGGTGAGTAGGGAGCGGTGAATTCATGTCTAATTCCATGTTGCTCACAAAGGTTAGAAAATGGTGATACATATTCGCCTCCTCTATCGCTCCTCACAATTTGATAACGGGTGTCGTGACCGCTATACAAATAATCCTAACTACCTATAGACAGGGTAAGTCGGGTATCAATCCAGGGGAGTTGGTGGTTATTAGTGATCCGAATGACTTAATCTAAATTACTGTCACTAACTTAGATAAACTAGACTAAACCTAAATACTAAAATAAGTGCCTCTTGGCTGTTTAATTTGAATGACTTAAAGACTAAAGAAAACTAATGCTAGTTTGAACTAGAAAACAGAGAGTTAAAACGTGACAACCTCAGGATCCCGGTTAGCTAATTCCTAATTCTATTCAGTTAATCAATTCAACCCAATCCAACCTACGATCTATTCACATGCAACACAAGATAGTCCTGGAGCTATGCTTAGAAAGGTAGTCCGGGAGCGGAGAGCGAAACACATTCACAAACCCTAAGTTGAATTGTAAAATCTATTCACCTAACATTCAAATCACACACGTGCTAAAGATAGTCCTAGAGCTATGCTATGAAAGGTAGTCCGGGAGCGGGGGGCACATATGCAATCAAAATGCAAGATAAATAAACTTAAATTGAACATCCATATGAATCAAACATTGTCACTATGTTTATAGAATCAGAAAATAGACAAAGAATAACTGAAAAGAATAGTAACACGCTAACCGTTCACCGTCGGTAATCACGTGGACTTAGCCGGACATCACAAACATCTCCAAATGATTAAAAACTAAGAAAACCATGAAAAACTATGAAGAAATTCGTCTCTGGGGAGTTCTGGTCGGCTACAGCCGAAGTTCCTTTAGAAAAAAACCTAAAAACTGCTTAAATACGTCAAATACCAAAAATCTCGAAAATCTGCCGACATCGACCCGGATCGTGTCGCGAGGGATTTGGAAGTTTTCCTCGCGACACTCCGGGGGTCCTAGGCTTCACTGTTTTGGCCCAAAATCTGGTCAGACGCGGCCCAATGCTCCAAATTCAGCCCAATCTCCTTTCTAAACCCAATTTGATATATTTAAAGCCCATTCCTTCAATCCTTGACCCATGTGAATTATTTCAAATCCCAACAACTCTATTCCGCACTCCCGAACATTCAAGACTTTGTCTTTATTTTGCTTGATTAATTCTTTCAAAGCTTGCGTCTTTTCACCTTTAGTCACCAATGCTTCTAAAACACCTCGAAATGCATAACCTATGACAATTAAACTCAAAACACATCAAGTACGAAATGTAGGATATATCATGTGAATTAATATATTGTAACCATTAAAATTATATGATTAATTATGAGAAACCGTTACAAAATATACTCACATCACATCCCCACACTTATCTTTTTCCGTCTCGAAAAAACTGCCATGGAATCATAATTGGGAAATCAATCTCAAAATCATTTACCTTTTAACTCATCCACCAAATCAATTCCACAACCCTAATGTAATCACATAGACTAACTGCAATTGCCAGTATTTCGGTCCGACTAAACCCAACCACTGACCTTTTGTTTCGCCCCCAAAGTGTTTATAATTTACCGAATTGAGTTATCAATCTGCCTATGTGTCCCACATTGAGAAGGTTCAAGTTCAACCTACTTCCGAATCAAATTCAGTCAAAACAAAGGGTAATCAAGATGATATTTATAGATTTTCCTCACCCGCCTTAAATCAGACACTCATATGTCCACAGATTGATGGAATAGATGGATGCGAAGTTTTTGAGCATTTATTTCTCTAATTTGCTATTTTTTTTTCCTTTTTTTTCTCTTTTTTTTTCTCTTTTTTTCATCATTTTTCATTTTTTTTCTAATTGGTTAATTTTAACTATGATTACCAACGAACATCATCAGAGGTACTCTTTGCGAGATGCTATCCCCAAAATTATACGTGAGTATTTTGCCCGCGAGATCCAGAACATCATCAGAGGCACGCACCACGGGATACTATCCTTAGTTTGTACATGAGTATTTTGTCCCTTCACTCTAAAATTATTAACCAAATTATTTACCTAATATGCTCAAAGATGGAATGATGGGCGCCGTTATTTCTCGGATTTGTTTTTGCAAAAAGATCATAACGTGCCAGGTTATTCTAAGGACATATAAGTCTCTAGTTTAAAGTGGTCTTCTTCCTCCTAATCATCAGTTTCAATATCCCTATCACCCCTAAAATGGGAACCCACTAGCAGACTGATTTGATTACATATTTATACAACAATAAACACAATGGGCATTTTAAGCTATTCCTAAGTCAGTTGGGCCTACCGACACATCACAGATTAGCAATGCTCTCCATTCTCTCATTTTCTACCACTTTTCCCTTTTCTTTCTCTATTTTTATTTTTGAAAACCGATTCCCAATTGTACTATCATTTTCCATGATTTTTGCAAGTTATTCCAAAGACATTTTTTAATTTTTTTAATTTTTTTTTTTTTTGGAATTTTTTTAAAACACACAAAAATAAACACACTAAAAAAGCACGAATGTGTTATCCCCCTCCCCACACTTGAGTGACACATTGTCCTCAATGTGAACAAAGAAACAACAAAAATTAAGAAGAAATAAAATAAAAACAAAAAAAAATAGAATTAGGAAACGTACCAGATTCGAGCAACAAAAGAAAACAAAAATTCTGGCACCTAATGGCGTCGCGTGGCGCGATAGTTCACTCCACCTCCCTCGCGTGTAGCGAGGGAGAGAGTTCACCTTCCAATATTTATATAAATTGACATACCTGGAACCTCGTTTTGCTCAACTTCATTACCCAAAACCCTCCAAGTCCTGAAAAACACAAAAACACAAAAACACAAAAACTAAAAAAATAAACCAAAAAACACACTTACCTCTGGGTTGCCTCCCAGAAAGCGCTAAATTTATGGTCTTCAGCCAGACCATCCTCTCTGCTCACGGTGGCTTCAGTCCACATTTCCCAACCGATTTCCCGATGTAGGCTCGGTGTTTGACATTTCTGTTCAGCTTTTTCAAACCATGCTTTCCAATTGCATTACCGATCCACGCTCGGTAGTTCACATGTCTCTTAATTTTTCTTTTCAAGCTCAACATGCAAAATATATTAATTTGAAAATTAAAAGAAAATTTATCATGGATTGAACACTTACCTTTAGAATTTCCCACGTGTGCTCTATAATTGATATGATGCATCCAAACTTGCACTTGCACACGTGGCACATCTACATCATCACGGCGGAGTTTTTTGGGTGGCATGTGCCCAACATCAACTTCCTCCACCTTCCTCTTTCTTACTGGTTTTTCCTCAGTCACCTGCACAATAAATAAAGAATGAAAATTAGAAGTACCTGTCGGGATCTCAACCTCTTGCTCATCAACTACATCTTCAACCAAAATCTTGCACTCCGCTTGTTCCACGCAACTCTCAACCTCTAATGCTATTTCTTCAACAACCTCTACCTTATCATGCACCACTTCTTGCTCAGCCTCAACCACCTCATCAGTCGCCTCCCAAACTTCTTCTTCTTTGGGTGATTGTTCCCATGATTCGATTTCTTGATTGGCCATGTCTTCCGCCAGTTGTGCCACTTGCTTTGACAATGCCTTGTGCCTCTCTTCTTGGATATCAAATTTTTTCTCCATTCTCTTTAGGGCCTCCAGAATTTCACTGAGTTGAGCACTAACTTCTTCCATTTTATCATGTTGTGGATCCACATAATCATACAAAGCTTCTTGGTAGTCACCCTGATAGTAACCTTGATTAGACATGTTTGCTTCATACCCACCATCATAGTACTCTTGTTGCTCGTATTGGGGATATACTTGGTCAAAATCATCAAATTCCTGTTGAGCCTCATATGCCGGTTGAGAGTAACTATTCCCATATCTATCCTCATATCCTGCAAATGATGTAAAGTTAGAATTATAATCATTATTAGAATAAACATCATAATTTAAATAATTAGAATTCCTGGATGGGAATATCCCTGATTGTACGACTGATATCCATGATATTGATGATATGATTGTGGATCGTCATACTCCTCCTCATCTTCCGAGTCCTCGACAATCCTGATCCCGTAAGGCAGTGTCGGGCAAAATTTGATTCTGTGATAAAAACTCCCGCAGTTGTAACACTTTTCTTCCTTAACCATGATTATCTCAAAGCACCTGCAAACAAACAAAAACAACGAAACCAAATGCGTAGCACTGATCTAAACAATAAAATAGATGCACTGGAATCGAAATTGGCAACTCAGAAAATTTTTATGATCTTTTTTTTTCTTTGATATTAAACAAAATTAATAAAAATTAAAAATTGAAAAAAAATAAAAATCTTTTTGGTTTTTTCTTTATGACTAGACAAACAAAATTAAAATTACAGAAACAAAAAGAAAATATTTTTGAGTTATTTTTTTTTTATTTTTTTTTTTAGAGTTTTTGAAAAATGAACAAAACAAGAAATTAACAAAAAAAAAAACTAAAATCACTAACAAACGCACGTACTCCCCGGCAACGGCGCCAATTTGATAACGGGTGTCGTGACCGCTATACAAATAATCCTAACTACCTATAGACAGGGTAAGTCGGGTATCAATCCAGGGGAGTTGGTGGTTATTAGTGATCCTAATGACTTAATCTAAATTACTGTCACTAACTTAGATAAACTAGACTAAACCTAAATACTAAAATAAGTGCCTCTTGGCTGTTTAATTTGAATGACTTAAAGACTAAAGAAAACTAATGCTAGTTTGAACTAGAAAACAGAGAGTTAAAACGTGACAACCTCAGGATCCCGGTTAGCTAATTCCTAATTCTATTCAGTTAATCAATTCAACCCAATCCAACCTACGATCTATTCACATGCAACACAAGATAGTCCTGGAGCTATGCTTAGAAAGGTAGTCCGGGAGCGGAGAGCGAAACACATTCACAAACCCTAAGTTGAATTGTAAAATCTATTCACCTAACATTCAAATCACACACGTGCTAAAGATAGTCCTAGAGCTATGCTATGAAAGGTAGTCCGGGAGCGGGGGGCACATATGCAATCAAAATGCAAGATAAATAAACTTAAATTGAACATCCATATGAATCAAACATTGTCACTATGTTTATAGAATCAGAAAATAGACAAAGAATAACTGAAAAGAATAGTAACACGCTAACCGTTCACCGTCGGTAATCACGTGGACTTAGCCGGACATCACAAACATCTCCAAATGATTAAAAACTAAGAAAACCATGAAAAACTATGAAGAAATTCGTCTCTGGGGAGTTCTGGTCGGCTACAGCCGAAGTTCCTTTAGAAAAAAACCTAAAAACTGCTTAAATACGTCAAATACCAAAAATCTCGAAAATCTGCCGACATCGACCCGGATCGTGTCGCGAGGGATTTGGAAGTTTTCCTCGCGACACTCCGGGGGTCCTGGGCTTCACTGTTTTGGCCCAAAATCTGGTCAGACGCGGCCCAATGCTCCAAATTCAGCCCAATCTCCTTTCTAAACCCAATTTGATATATTTAAAGCCCATTCCTTCAATCCTTGACCCATGTGAATTATTTCAAATCCCAACAACTCTATTCCGCACTCCCGAACATTCAAGACTTTGTCTTTATTTTGCTTGATTAATTCTTTCAAAGCTTGCGTCTTTTCACCTTTAGTCACCAATGCTTCTAAAACACCTCGAAATGCATAACCTATGACAATTAAACTCAAAACACATCAAGTACGAAATGTAGGATATATCATGTGAATTAATATATTGTAACCATTAAAATTATATGATTAATTATGAGAAACCGTTACAAAATATACTCACATCACATCCCCACACTTATCTTTTTTCGTCTCGGAAAAACTGCCATGGAATCATAATTGGGAAATCAATCTCAAAATCATTTACCTTTTAACTCATCCACCAAATCAATTCCACAACCCTAATGTAATCACATAGACTAACTGCAATTGCCAGTATTTCGGTCCGACTAAACCCAACCACTGACCTTTTGTTTCGCCCCCAAAGTGTTTATAATTTACCGAATTGAGTTATCAATCTGCCTATGTGTCCCACATTGAGAAGGTTCAAGTTCAACCTACTTCCGAATCAAATTCAGTTAAAACAAAGGGTAATCAAGATGATATTTATAGATTTTCCCCACCCGCCTTAAATCAGATACTCATATGTCCACAGATTGATGGAATAGATGGATGCGAAGTTTTTGAGCATTTATTTCTCTAATTTGCTATTTTTTTTTCCTTTTTTTTCTCTTTTTTTTTCTCTTTTTTTTTCATCATTTTTCATTTTTTTTTCTAATTGGTTAATTTTAACTATGATTACCAACGAACATCATCAGAGGTACTCTTTGCGAGATGCTATCCCTAAAATTATACGTGAGTATTTTGCCCGCGAGATCCAGAACATCATCAGAGGCACGCACCACGGGATACTATCCTTAGTTTGTACATGAGTATTTTGTCCCTTCACTCTAAAATTATTAACCAAATTATTTACCTAATATGCTCAAAGATGGAATGATGGGCGCCGTTATTTCTCGGATTTGTTTTTGCAAAAAGATCATAACGTGCCAAGTTATTCTAAGGACATATAAGTCTCTAGTTTAAAGTGGTCTTCTTCCTCCTAATCATCAGTTTCAATATCCCTATCACCCCTAAAATGGGAACCCACTAGCAGACTGATTTGATTACATATTTATACAACAATAAACACAATGGGCATTTTAAGCTATTCCTAAGTCAGTTGGGCCTACCGACACATCACAGATTAGCAATGCTCTCCATTCTCTCATTTTCTACCACTTTTCCCTTTTCTTTCTCTATTTTTATTTTTGAAAACCGATTCCCAATTGTACTATCATTTTCCATGATTTTTGCAAGTTATTCCAAAGACATTTTTTAATTTTTTTAATTTTTTTTTTTTTTTGGAATTTTTTTAAAACACACAAAAATAAACACACTAAAAAAGCACGAATGTGTTATCCCCCTCCCCACACTTGAGTGACACATTGTCCTCAATGTGAACAAAGAAACAACAAAAATTAAGAAGAAATAAAATAAAAACAAAAAAAAATAGAATTAGGAAACGTACCAGATTCGAGCAACAAAAGAAAACAAAAATTCTGGCACCTGATGGCGTCGCGTGGCGCGATAGTTCACTCCACCTCCCTCGCGTGTAGCGAGGGAGAGAGTTCACCTTCCAATATTTATATAAATTGACATACCTGGAACCTCGTTTTGCTCAACTTCATTACCCAAAACCCTCCAAGTCCTGAAAAACACAAAAACACAAAAACTAAAAAAATAAACCAAAAAACACACTTACCTCTGGGTTGCCTCCCAGAAAGCGCTAAATTTATGGTCTTCAGCCAGACCATCCTCTCTGCTCACGGTGGCTTCAGTCCACATTTCCCAACCGATTTCCCGATGTAGGCTCGGTGTTTGACATTTCTGTTCAGCTTTTTCAAACCATGCTTTCCAATTGCATTACCGATCCACGCTCGGTAGTTCACATGTCTCTTAATTTTTCTTTTCAAGCTCAACATGCAAAATATATTAATTTGAAAATTAAAAGAAAATTTATCATGGATTGAACACTTACCTTTAGAATTTCCCACGTGTGCTCTATAATTGATATGATGCATCCAAACTTGCACTTGCACACGTGGCACATCTACATCATCACGGCGGAGTTTTTTGGGTGGCATGTGCCCAACATCAACTTCCTCCACCTTCCTCTTTCTTACTGGTTTTTCCTCAGTCACCTGCACAATAAATAAAGAATGAAAATTAGAAGTACCTGTCGGGATCTCAACCTCTTGCTCATCAACTACATCTTCAACCAAAATCTTGCACTCCGCTTGTTCCACGCAACTCTCAACCTCTAATGCTATTTCTTCAACAACCTCTACCTTATCATGCACCACTTCTTGCTCAGCCTCAACCACCTCATCAGTCGCCTCCCAAACTTCTTCTTCTTTGGGTGATTGTTCCCATGATTCGATTTCTTGATTGGCCATGTCTTCCGCCAGTTGTGCCACTTGCTTTGACAATGCCTTGTGCCTCTCTTCTTGGATATCAAATTTTTTCTCCATTCTCTTTAGGGCCTCCAGAATTTCACTGAGTTGAGCACTAACTTCTTCCATTTTATCATGTTGTGGATCCACATAATCATACAAAGCTTCTTGGTAGTCACCCTGATAGTAACCTTGATTAGACATGTTTGTTTCATACCCACCATCATAGTACTCTTGTTGCTCGTATTGGGGATATACTTGGTCAAAATCATCAAATTCCTGTTGAGCCTCATATGCCGGTTGAGAGTAACTATTCCCATATCTATCCTCATATCCTGCAAATGATGTAAAGTTAGAATTATAATCATTATTAGAATAAACATCATAATTTAAATAATTAGAATTCCTGGATTGGGAATATCCCTGATTGTACGACTGAGATCCATGATATTGATGATATGATTGTGGATCGTCATACTCCTCCTCATCTTCCGAGTCCTCGACAATCCTGATCCCGTAAGGCAGTGTCGGGCAAAATTTGATTCTGTGATAAAAACTCCCGCAGTTGTAACACTTTTCTTCCTTAACCATGATTATCTCAAAGCACCTGCAAACAAACAAAAACAACGAAACCAAATGCGTAGCACTGATCTAAACAATAAAATAGATGCACTGGAATCGAAATTGGCAACTCAGAAAATTTTTATGATCTTTTTTTTCTTTGATATTAAACAAAATTAATAAAAATTAAAAATTGAAAAAAATTAAAAATCTTTTTGGTTTTTTCTTTATGACTAGACAAACAAAATTAAAATTACAGAAACAAAAAGAAAATATTTTTGAGTTATTTTTTTTTTATTTTTTTTTTAGAGTTTTTGAAAAATGAACAAAACAAGAAATTAACAAAAAAAAAAACTAAAATCACTAACAAACGCACGTACTCCCCGGCAACGGCGCCAATTTGATAACGGGTGTCGTGACCGCTATACAAATAATCCTAACTACCTATAGACAGGGTAAGTCGGGTATCAATCCAGGGGAGTTGGTGGTTATTAGTGATCCTAATGACTTAATCTAAATTACTGTCACTAACTTAGATAAACTAGACTAAACCTAAATACTAAAATAAGTGCCTCTTGGCTGTTTAATTTGAATGACTTAAAGACTAAAGAAAACTAATGCTAGTTTGAACTAGAAAACAGAGAGTTAAAACGTGACAACCTCAAGATCCCGGTTAGCTAATTCCTAATTCTATTCAGTTAATCAATTCAACCCAATCCAACCTACGATCTATTCACATGCAACACAAGATAGTCCTGGAGCTATGCTTAGAAAGGTAGTCCGGGAGCGGAGAGCGAAACACATTCACAAACCCTAAGTTGAATTGTAAAATCTATTCACCTAACATTCAAATCACACACGTGCTAAAGATAGTCCTAGAGCTATGCTATGAAAGGTAGTCCGGGAGCGGGGGGCACATATGCAATCAAAATGCAAGATAAATAAACTTAAATTGAACATCCATATGAATCAAACATTGTCACTATGTTTATAGAATCAGAAAATAGACAAAGAATAACTGAAAAGAATAGTAACACGCTAACCGTTCACCGTCGGTAATCACGTGGACTTAGCCGGACATCACAAACATCTCCAAATGATTAAAAACTAAGAAAACCATGAAAAACTATGAAGAAATTCGTCTCTGGGGAGTTCTGGTCGGCTACAGCCGAAGTTCCTTTAGAAAAAAACCTAAAAACTGCTTAAATACGTCAAATACCAAAAATCTCGAAAATCTGCCGACATCGACCCGGATCGTGTCGCGAGGGATTTGGAAGTTTTCCTCGCGACACTCCGGGGGTCCTGGGCTTCACTGTTTTGGCCCAAAATCTGGTCAGACGCGGCCCAATGCTCCAAATTCAGCCCAATCTCCTTTCTAAACCCAATTTGATATATTTAAAGCCCATTCCTTCAATCCTTGACCCATGTGAATTATTTCAAATCCCAACAACTCTATTCCGCACTCCCGAACATTCAAGACTTTGTCTTTATTTTGCTTGATTAATTCTTTCAAAGCTTGCGTCTTTTCACCTTTAGTCACCAATGCTTCTAAAACACCTCGAAATGCATAACCTATGACAATTAAACTCAAAACACATCAAGTACGAAATGTAGGATATATCATGTGAATTAATATATTGTAACCATTAAAATTATATGATTAATTATGAGAAACCGTTACAAAATATACTCACATCACATCCCCACACTTATCTTTTTTCGTCTCGGAAAAACTGCCATGGAATCATAATTGGGAAATCAATCTCAAAATCATTTACCTTTTAACTCATCCACCAAATCAATTCCACAACCCTAATGTAATCACATAGACTAACTGCAATTGCCAGTATTTCGGTCCGACTAAACCCAACCACTGACCTTTTGTTTCGCCCCCAAAGTGTTTATAATTTACCGAATTGAGTTATCAATCTGCCTATGTGTCCCACATTGAGAAGGTTCAAGTTCAACCTACTTCCGAATCAAATTCAGTTAAAAAAAAGGGTAATCAAGATGATATTTATAGATTTTCCCCACCCGCCTTAAATCAGATACTCATATGTCCACAGATTGATGGAATAGATGGATGCGAAGTTTTTGAGCATTTATTTCTCTAATTTGCTATTTTTTTTTCCTTTTTTTTCTCTTTTTTTTTCTCTTTTTTTTTCATCATTTTTCATTTTTTTTTCTAATTGGTTAATTTTAACTATGATTACCAACGAACATCATCAGAGGTACTCTTTGCGAGATGCTATCCCTAAAATTATACGTGAGTATTTTGCCCGCGAGATCCAGAACATCATCAGAGGCACGCACCACGGGATACTATCCTTAGTTTGTACATGAGTATTTTGTCCCTTCACTCTAAAATTATTAACCAAATTATTTACCTAATATGCTCAAAGATGGAATGATGGGCGCCGTTATTTCTCGGATTTGTTTTTGCAAAAAGATCATAACGTGCCAAGTTATTCTAAGGACATATAAGTCTCTAGTTTAAAGTGGTCTTCTTCCTCCTAATCATCAGTTTCAATATCCCTATCACCCCTAAAATGGGAACCCACTAGCAGACTGATTTGATTACATATTTATACAACAATAAACACAATGGGCATTTTAAGCTATTCCTAAGTCAGTTGGGCCTACCGACACATCACAGATTAGCAATGCTCTCCATTCTCTCATTTTCTACCACTTTTCCCTTTTCTTTCTCTATTTTTATTTTTGAAAACCGATTCCCAATTGTACTATCATTTTCCATGATTTTTGCAAGTTATTCCAAAGACATTTTTTAATTTTTTTAATTTTTTTTTTTTTTGGAATTTTTTTAAAACACACAAAAATAAACACACTAAAAAAGCACGAATGTGTTATCCCCCTCCCCACACTTGAGTGACACATTGTCCTCAATGTGAACAAAGAAACAACAAAAATTAAGAAGAAATAAAATAAAAACAAAAAAAAATAGAATTAGGAAACGTACCAGATTCGAGCAACAAAAGAAAACAAAAATTCTGGCACCTGATGGCGTCGCGTGGCGCGATAGTTCACTCCACCTCCCTCGCGTGTAGCGAGGGAGAGAGTTCACCTTCCAATATTTATATAAATTGACATACCTGGAACCTCGTTTTGCTCAACTTCATTACCCAAAACCCTCCAAGTCCTGAAAAACACAAAAACACAAAAACACAAAAACTAAAAAAATAAACCAAAAAACACACTTACCTCTGGGTTGCCTCCCAGAAAGCGCTAAATTTATGGTCTTCAGCCAGACCATCCTCTCTGCTCACGGTGGCTTCAGTCCACATTTCCCAACCGATTTCCCGATGTAGGCTCGGTGTTTGACATTTCTGTTCAGCTTTTTCAAACCATGCTTTCCAATTGCATTACCGATCCACGCTCGGTAGTTCACATGTCTCTTAATTTTTCTTTTCAAGCTCAACATGCAAAATATATTAATTTGAAAATTAAAAGAAAATTTATCATGGATTGAACACTTACCTTTAGAATTTCCCACGTGTGCTCTATAATTGATATGATGCATCCAAACTTGCACTTGCACACGTGGCACATCTACATCATCACGGCGGAGTTTTTTGGGTGGCATGTGCCCAACATCAACTTCCTCCACCTTCCTCTTTCTTACTGGTTTTTCCTCAGTCACCTGCACAATAAATAAAGAATGAAAATTAGAAGTACCTGTCGGGATCTCAACCTCTTGCTCATCAACTACATCTTCAACCAAAATCTTGCACTCCGCTTGTTCCACGCAACTCTCAACCTCTAATGCTATTTCTTCAACAACCTCTACCTTATCATGCACCACTTCTTGCTCAGCCTCAACCACCTCATCAGTCGCCTCCCAAACTTCTTCTTCTTTGGGTGATTGTTCCCATGATTCGATTTCTTGATTGGCCATGTCTTCCGCCAGTTGTGCCACTTGCTTTGACAATGCCTTGTGCCTCTCTTCTTGGATATCAAATTTTTTCTCCATTCTCTTTAGGGCCTCCAGAATTTCACTGAGTTGAGCACTAACTTCTTCCATTTTATCATGTTGTGGATCCACATAATCATACAAAGCTTCTTGGTAGTCACCCTGATAGTAACCTTGATTAGACATGTTTGTTTCATACCCACCATCATAGTACTCTTGTTGCTCGTATTGGGGATATACTTGGTCAAAATCATCAAATTCCTGTTGAGCCTCATATGCCGGTTGAGAGTAACTATTCCCATATCTATCCTCATATCCTGCAAATGATGTAAAGTTAGAATTATAATCATTATTAGAATAAACATCATAATTTAAATAATTAGAATTCCTGGATTGGGAATATCCCTGATTGTACGACTGAGATCCATGATATTGATGATATGATTGTGGATCGTCATACTCCTCCTCATCTTCCGAGTCCTCGACAATCCTGATCCCGTAAGGCAGTGTCGGGCAAAATTTGATTCTGTGATAAAAACTCCCGCAGTTGTAACACTTTTCTTCCTTAACCATGATTATCTCAAAGCACCTGCAAACAAACAAAAACAACGAAACCAAATGCGTAGCACTGATCTAAACAATAAAATAGATGCACTGGAATCGAAATTGGCAACTCAGAAAATTTTTATGATCTTTTTTTTCTTTGATATTAAACAAAATTAATAAAAATTAAAAATTGAAAAAAATTAAAAATCTTTTTGGTTTTTTCTTTATGACTAGACAAACAAAATTAAAATTACAGAAACAAAAAGAAAATATTTTTGAGTTATTTTTTTTTTATTTTTTTTTTAGAGTTTTTGAAAAATGAACAAAACAAGAAATTAACAAAAAAAAAAACTAAAATCACTAACAAACGCACGTACTCCCCGGCAACGGCGCCAATTTGATAACGGGTGTCGTGACCGCTATACAAATAATCCTAACTACCTATAGACAGGGTAAGTCGGGTATCAATCCAGGGGAGTTGGTGGTTATTAGTGATCCTAATGACTTAATCTAAATTACTGTCACTAACTTAGATAAACTAGACTAAACCTAAATACTAAAATAAGTGCCTCTTGGCTGTTTAATTTGAATGACTTAAAGACTAAAGAAAACTAATGCTAGTTTGAACTAGAAAACAGAGAGTTAAAACGTGACAACCTCAAGATCCCGGTTAGCTAATTCCTAATTCTATTCAGTTAATCAATTCAACCCAATCCAACCTACGATCTATTCACATGCAACACAAGATAGTCCTGGAGCTATGCTTAGAAAGGTAGTCCAGGAGCGGAGAGCGAAACACATTCACAAACCCTAAGTTGAATTGTAAAATCTATTCACCTAACATTCAAATCACACACGTGCTAAAGATAGTCCTAGAGCTATGCTATGAAAGGTAGTCCGGGAGCGGGGGGCACATATGCAATCAAAATGCAAGATAAATAAACTTAAATTGAACATCCATATGAATCAAACATTGTCACTATGTTTATAGAATCAGAAAATAGACAAAGAATAACTGAAAAGAATAGTAACACGCTAACCGTTCACCGTCGGTAATCACGTGGACTTAGCCGGACATCACAAACATCTCCAAATGATTAAAAACTAAGAAAACCATGAAAAACTATGAAGAAATTCGTCTCTGGGGAGTTCTGGTCGGCTACAGCCGAAGTTCCTTTAGAAAAAAACCTAAAAACTGCTTAAATACGTCAAATACCAAAAATCTCGAAAATCTGCCGACATCGACCCGGATCGTGTCGCGAGGGATTTGGAAGTTTTCCTCGCGACACTCCGGGGGTCCTGGGCTTCACTGTTTTGGCCCAAAATCTGGTCAGACGCGGCCCAATGCTCCAAATTCAGCCCAATCTCCTTTCTAAACCCAATTTGATATATTTAAAGCCCATTCCTTCAATCCTTGACCCATGTGAATTATTTCAAATCCCAATAACTCTATTCCGCACTCCCGAACATTCAAGACTTTGTCTTTATTTTGCTTGATTAATTCTTTCAAAGCTTGCGTCTTTTCACCTTTAGTCACCAATGCTTCTAAAACACCTCGAAATGCATAACCTATGACAATTAAACTCAAAACACATCAAGTACGAAATGTAGGATATATCATGTGAATTAATATATTGTAACCATTAAAATTATATGTTTAATTATGAGAAACCGTTACAAAATATACTCACATCACTCCTCAACACCTTGATTTTCTTGTTAAATTGGTTCTCAACTTCGTTTTTATATAGTACAAATTTCTCAATTGCTTCATCTTTACTTTTTAGTAAGTACACATAGCAGAATTTTGTACAACCGTCGATGAACGTGATAAAATATTTATTTCCACCTTTCATTGGGATTGATTCTAAATCACAAATATCAGTGTGAATCATATCAAGAGGTTTGGTGTTACGTTCAACCGAATGGAACGATGTTCTAGTAAGTTTGGATTCAAAAAAAATTTTACATTTATATTTAGAGTCAATATGAAATGTTGGTATACTGTTTAAATTAATTAAGCGTCTAATGGAGTCAAAATTGACATGGCCAAGCTGACTATGCCACATACAAATAAATAGACTCAACGATATAAGTAGAAGTAGAAGTCTTATTCATCACGTTGTTGTCACCCATTACGGACACTTTAAACATACCATTTAGGGCATAGCCCTTACCAACATAAACACCATTCTTGGTCAACACGACCTTGGCAGACTCAAATACTAATTTGAAACCAAATTTGTTCAACAACCAACCTAACACGAGATTCTATACATAACATTGTTCAAGGTTAGGTCATTCCTAGAAGTCATCTTAAGCATCACCTTTCCTTCACCTTTGATATCAGCAGTGGCCGCATTTCCCATGTAGACCTTTTTGTCAGGACCGATTTTCACTATGAGAATCTTGACGTTGAGCAAGAATGGGGTTCAGATTCGAAAACCCGAGACAAAGATGATGAATGAGAAGTGAATCTAGGAGATCATACAAGAAAGATGATAATCAAGTCAAATGATTTCATTGGTCGAATGATTACAACAACAAGAAATCATGACAACAACTATCTCTCTCTAGGAATCCATGACTCACTCTCTCTCTCTCTAGAATGGAAATATCACACCACTCTACAAGAAAATTATCATCTTAACATTCAGAGACTCCTTTTACTTGTAATGGGCACCCTCACTATATATAGTGAGGGTGACTGACAACAGAAAAAATCACAAAATGAACAAAATTACAAGTAAAGCAAATAACATAAAATATTAATTAAATCAAAGTTGATTTAATTAATCTGAAGCTTGACTCGCTCGAACCGATCTTCCATTTACTTTTACGTTGACCGTTGACCCGAATGGTTGACTTTTCCAGAAAACGGTCTTCGGTCCAATCTCGCAAGCTTCGATCATCACAACCCAGTCTCTGAATCAATTCACATGGATCCTTCAGTCGAATGCTTCGGTAAACAGATTTGATGGCGTCAGTCACCAAGATTTTAGTTCCAACATATTTTCATCACATGCCACTCATCAACCTTCAAATGTTACATATGTTCAACAGCCACCATCTGGGTTCATGGTTCAGCAGTCAGCACCAATTTCATTTAACAACACCAGCTTGGACCAAGATTTGTGCAATGCCTTCCTACCTTGCATGAACTCTCAAATATCAGGTAACATTGAGACCATGACTGTATGTCAAGAAGATCTTGACCAAATTTCTGCTGATGATCTGGAAGAGATCGACATCAAGTGGCAGATGGGTATGACTGCTGCTAGAACGAGGAAGTTCTTCAGAAAGACTGGGAGGAAGTTGTTTCAACCTCCTTCAAATGCCAACATTGGATTTGATAAGTCCAAGGCTCAATGCTACAACTGCCAAGAGCTCGGACACTTCGTACGTGAATGCCCAAAACCAAGAATGTGGAATGCTCCTGCAAGCTCAGGTGGAGGTAATCAGGCTTTTCAGAAACAAGCTGGCAATGGAAACCAGTCATATCAGAAGCAAAGCAGCTCATCCTATCAGAAACCTCAGAATACCAACTCTAATGTCTCTCATCCTGGCTCGTCTAACTCTCAATCTGCTCAAGGAGTCAACAACAGTGGCAAGGCATTAGTCTCACTCGAAAGTGGTAACTATAACTGGACATCTTCTTCATCATTTCAACCTTCAAACCAGTCAGACTATGCACTAATGGTCAATTCTGATGGAGAAGAGATTAATGAGTCTGTTGAATTTGACCCTCTTTTCCCAACTGACTTATGTCTGATGGCTGGAGTTGATGAGATCCTTGAAGAGTCTTCTCCTACTGTCGGAAATGTTACTGCTGTGAATCCATCTGAGATAGAGACGGAAGCAAGCAAGTGTCTTCTTGGACTTCAGAGAGAAACAGTTCCAGATGAGGTAAAATCATATTTGTATTCTTGGTAAATGTCGTGAAACTGTCGCTCGCTATCGCGCATACAACCTAGAGTTGCATCCTAGGGCGATAGAGAGCGAGAGTCATGTTGAGCTTCTTCAAGCTAATGAAAAAGAATTTTTGGTCAAAATCAAGTCACTTCAGGATGACATTGAGATCATGAAGCACACAGAATCAAACTTAAAAATCCAAATTGCTGATCTTTTGAAAACTTTGACTTCTCTGAGAAACAGCTATGCTGAAGCTCGAGAAACAATTGATTTGATGAAACTTAATCCTAAAACTTTGGGTAGTGCGGTTGCAAAGGACATAATGTTGCGTCTTAGAACTGGTTTAGGTCTAACACGGGAGATACTGGAGAGTGCGGCTGAGTATCCACTCAATCACAACTATCTTTGTGTCCCCGAATTGACCAAAATCAATCCTAAGTGCCGTATTAAGTTCATTGACCCCAGTTTGATTCTGTGTACTTCTGAAATCAATGCGATGGAAGAACAGCTGGCTAAATCCGAAACTGCCTCTGGTCTCCCACCGATTGATGAAACA
>JBCNJP010000017.1:60660182-60698745 GCA_039602395.1 Deinandra increscens subsp. villosa
TCTGCCAAAGAACATTCTTTGATTGTAGCTTAACGCTGTCGCGTAACTGCCAGCCATAACGGTTACTTTTGGGAACGGATCTGAAGCTTAGTGGGAGCTGTATGTAGTCAATATGGGATTCTGTGCTCTTGCATTGATAATGCAACAGTTTGACATCGTGGGCCCTCTCGTTAGTTCCAAGTGTTAAGTGTAAGGCCTTACCCAAACTTACTGTGTGTTTGATTGGACCACTTCGAACAGAACAACGAGAATGTCACACCCCCAAGTAACCACTAACGGAGTTTATACCGTTAAGGGGTGCGAGCAAACCAGGACCACAACCATTAGTTACAAATACTAAACGAATCGGAGTTAGTCCAAATGTAAATCATAAATTAAATTCTTCAAAATACGCAGCGGAAAAATAACATCTTAGCACTAACCACGTGCTTTACAAATCAGTGTTTTAAATTCCCAATTAAGTTTAAACAGAATTAAAAATTTGTCTTCACGTGCCATGCCAACCCGCTCCGGATACTCCTCAGCGATCTGCAAAAGTTTAAACCACGCAAGTGTCAACCTAACGGTTGGTGAGTTCACAGTGGGCTTGACATGCATTGGCCCGGTCTCATAATCGTATTCGTGGCAACATATACTTATGTAATATCGTTTGTGGAAAAACAATGCTTAGTGACATCAATAATCGTGGTGTTGTGGTTTAGTAAAGGTAATGTCCGTAACATACGTTATCGGGTATGTACTAGTTTTGTATAGTTAAAGTGCTCAACCGATATCGCGGGTAGCTAATCCGTTGTTCCATGCACTAAGGAAGTTCGTACCAAAGCTGACGTAACAGAGTTCGGCATTTGCCGATGGTTTGTGCCTCCAGTTGTGTTCCTCGTGGGACCCACAACTAAAATAGGCTGATATTGTACTCCGTTCGGCCTCCAACCGGTTGGCTACACATTTGTGTACCGCGGAGCAGGGTTGTCAACCCTCAGTAGATCTACCCAACATCCCCTCGCTTCACAAATTAATGGTACTAAATTGTTGAGGACTTTTAAGTTTCAAGGCATCCTTAGAAATCATGTGATATCATTTGGTTTAGACTTTAACCTACACTAGCCATATTAAAAATCGTTTATTCTGGGTTTCATTTGAAACCCCAAAAAGAGTTTAAGTATCAAACAGTTATTCCGAATTTCATTTGAAACCCCAAGGATGGACAGTTGCAAGTGCTTCCCATAAAGCACTCCAACTTCCATAGCAGATATCCCATTTGGCAATATCTCAAAGTGTCAGCGTTGTTTTCCGTTTAGTAAATTTCGTTGCGACCCTAACGGGCTCACAATTTAAGGGTTAGTGAAACTCACCTTAGGTTGCTCAGCTACACTTGTTTAATAACCCAAATATTGTTTGCTTAGCGAAGACCTATGAACACGTTTAGGTCTTAAGTATTAGTTTTTGTGTCTAATCTTTAACTTAACGTCACTATGGCCCATAACATAGCACGTTGAAACTGCGACTCGACATACCGACACACGACACCGATGGTTGATCATACACAAGGGTTCACATAGCTCAGAAATCAAAGTATGTTTCATTATTGCATACTCATGTAAGTCATGGCATAACATTCAAACAAGTTGCACAAGTTTGGGTTTTGGTCAGATCATAGTTTCGCTACTTAGTGTCGCTACATAGTTTCGCTAGGTGCACGGGCAGCACTTTCGCTAGGGATTTACCCGATGACACAGTTTCGCTAGCTAGTTTCGCCCGAAACTGCTGGCGCAGTTTCGCTAGCCTAGCTTCGCTCGAAACTGGTTTGAACTTTCGTTCAGGTTGATTTCGCTCGGTAGTTTCGTTCGAGCAGGTCTACTTAGTTTCGCGGGCGACACTATAGTTTCGCTACATAGTATCGCTGGATGCATAAACAGTTTCGTTGTATAGTTTCGCCCAGAGAACACACAGTGTCGCTGGTCGCGAAAAACTCACAAATCAGCCTAAAAATCAACCTAACAGCTTCCATACTTCATGTGATTCAATATTTAGCATGCATAATCATTTACCAACATAAAACAGTAAGCTTTAACACTTTAAACATGGATTTTTACATACAAATCACCAAAAACACATTTTAACCCTAAAATGACCTAACTAGCATGAATCTTCATTATGGACCAGTTTCACACGTAAAGTTACAGACTTTATGATAGATCTAGCATTCCTAAGCATCATATCAGAAGATCTAACGATTCTATGGAAATCTAGGCATGCTTTATAGTAAAACACATAGAAAATGCATAAAGTATGGTCATGGGACTCACGGTTTGATCTAGGATCGATGGATGGTCTCTACCAACAGAGATGATAGCAGCAAATGGTGATTTCTCAGCTGGTCCAGAAGTTTCAGGAGAGTGTGTGTGTTTTTGGAGAAAAGGTGCAAGAAATGAGGCTTCTAGGGTTTTATGTCACTATATAACAGGAGCTAGTTTCGCTGGCAGTTTCGCTGGCCAAGCGAAACTGGCTCTGTAAGTCTATGGTTTGGCTACCGAGCGACACTGTAGTTTCGCCCGGTAGTTTCGCTGGAAACCAAAAGTGACCAGTTTACATTCTAAGCAAGATAAGCACGGTTCATGAATTGTCATGCTATTCATAATACTAAATCATGTATTTAAATCACATTGCACATAATAACTATAAATAAATGAACACATAACACATATGGACGGGTTCGGTGATCAACCAAAGGTCGTGGACGTATTCGGCCTAGTTAAGCATTAGTTACTAAGTTAACACTTATAACGTAACTAACGGAGATTGTCTAACGGAAGTTAACCTTGGAATTCTCGGATGTCACAGAGCAACGGAGGTACAATGATCGACACATGATAGAGAATGAATAAATCCATGTCTCTAGTTCAATTAATGTCTCGTACAGAAAGGATCTGATGACTTTACAAATACCATAAGTCTAAACTATATCACAAGTTTACTGATACGCCTTGGTTGTTTTGACTTGAAGTGTCATAACTGGTTGGGACAGCCACGTGTAGCTAGAGCACCTCTGACTGTATCTTGATTAATAGTCGCGATCAGTCAAAGTGGGAGACTGTTGGATTTAGGTGTCCAGACCCGACTAAATCAAGTACCCGACCCGGTTAAGACCCGTAAGAGTTACACCGGAGGCAACGGGTATTTAAGACCGCTTACTTTATAACCGGCAAATTCGCAGAAGAATTAATTATTTGTTTATTAAATAGTTTAATAGATAAATAATTAATTATCTATTTAAATTACTATTAATCATCAAGATTAATTAAGCGACTAAAGACGTTAAACAATATTTACGTCATGGACGGAAATCAACGAATTATTGGTTTGACTAATATTCGTTAAATGACGGGAAACGATAAACATTTAAAGAGTTTAAATGTTAATCTCGAAAATAAAATGGTTCGATTAAGGATTAAATAAAATCGAGGGGCTAAACGGAAACTAAATCAGTTATAAATATAACTGATTAAAGGAGGCGAAACCCTAATCCTCTAAGTGAAGATTTTCGGCCCCCCTTCTCCTCCCTCTCGCGAATCCGACGCCGACAACCACCCCGCCGCCGTCGCTTCCCTTGTTCTCCGTCGATCCGATCGTGAGAACCCTAATCCTATATCGCCACCGCTTCCCCGTCGTTCCGCCACCGACCGCCGCTCACGAAGCCGCCGCCGCGCGCCCTCCTCCGTTGCGAGTCGCCGCAGCCGCACAGCCACGGCCGCCCGCCACCGAGCCGCCGCAGCAGGCCGCGACCAAGCCGCCGCAGCAGCAGCCCGGAGAAGCCGAGCCGCCACCGCCTGCAGCCCAGCCGCAGCCGACCGCCGCATCGCCGCCGCCGTCACCGTCGCACGCAGCCGCCGCCCGAGCCGGCCGCTGCCACTCCTCGCCGTCGCCGTTCCACCGCCGACAAACCCTAGCCGCGAACCGCGTCACCCGCGTGTTCCGCCGTCGTCCGCGAAACCCTAATTTCGCGCCTATCCGACGTACGGGATTTCGGTGCCGTGTCACCGAGGGAATTCCGTATCTGCGAGGCCATCTCGATTTGCCAGTCAAATCGTCCTGCGAAACCCTAGCGTCACCCGTTGACTTCCGGTGTCTCGAACGTCTGTTTGAATCACCGCTCAGGTATATCTAACACTCGTAATTAGTTTAGATTTAAATTGTTTATTTATATTTATGGATATGTCGCGTTTTTGTTTAAACGCGTTTTTGGTGTTTGCGCGTTATGGTGATTGTCGAATCTTGTTGCTTTTGGTTTACGCTAATCATCTGGTTTTTCGCGTTAGTATATTAAACGTTTTCCGCTGCCTATTAAATTAATTATTAATTTAATTATCTGATTTAATTTACTCGGTAATTGATTAAATAATTATTTGTCATAAATAATTATTTCCAAACAAATAAAAAAAATTGCTATTACCGAGACCCGAATGCCACTTTTGTAACCCAACAAAGTTTTGTGTTATAGATTCTCTCTCTTGTTGCAATATAGTTCTTGGCAGGCCATGGATACACGAGATGAAAGCGGTCCCTTCAACTTATCGTCAATGCATCAAGCTTCCCACATCATGGGGAGTTGTAAGGATTGACAGCGACCAACAAGAAGCCAAGAATTGCTATTCAACTTCAATGAAGAACACCACCAAGATGACAAAGGGATAGCAATTACAAAAAAGAGCACTTGAAGTACAGGAAGACAGGGAGCTCGATGTTAAAGAAGTCCTTTTAGACCCTGGGAATCCTGAAATCAAGGAGCTCGTAGGTACAGGTATCCTAGCAGGTGTTGAACAAGAATTGGTTCAGCTTCTGAAAGCTAGGACCTCAACTTTTGCTTGGAAGCATGAGGATATGACATGTATCGCTAAGCATGTTATTACTCATAAACTTGGTTTAGATCATTATTTCAGGCCCATACAACAAAAGAGGAGAAGGTTCACTCCCGAGAAGAATGTTATCATCCAGGAAGAAGTTGACAAGCTACTTAAAACTAAGATGATTAAAGAAGTCAAGTATCCCAAGTGGCTAGCAAACGTGGTGGTGGTCCAGAAGAACAACGGAAAGTGGAGAGTTTTTGTTGACTACACAAACTTGAATAAGGCCTGTCCTAAGGATCCTTTCCCACTTCCCCATATTGATGCAATGGTGGATGCCACAGCTGGTCATGAGATGCTCACCTTTATGGATGCCTCAGCAGGATTCCAACAACTCCAAAGGTACCATGTGATAAGGAGCACACAAATTTTATGACTCCGACATGTATTTATTGTTATACTGCTATGCCTTTTGGTTTAAGAAATGCAGGTGCCATCTATCAGAGGCTCGTCAATATGATGTTTAAAGAGCAACTGGGGGACACGATGTAAGTCTACATAGACGACATGGTAGTGAAATACAAGAAGGCAGAAGATCATGTCAGGTATCTATAAACTACCTTTGATATTCTTGATCAGTATAACATGAAACTCAATCCTTCCCAGTGCCACTTTGGGGTGCGAGTCAGATATTTTTTAGGCTACATGGTTACTGAAAGAGGAATCAAAGCAAGTCCATAGCAAATCAAAGCAATCTTGAATCTGAAGTCTCCATCAAATGTAAAGGAAGTACAAAGGTTGACAGGAAGAATCGCAACTCTTCACCGATTCATCTCAAGATCCTCAGAAAAAAGCAAGGATTTCTACGACATCCTGAGAAAAAACAAGAAGTTTGAGTGGACTGAGAAGCACGAAGAAACCATGAGATGTCTAAAAGATTACCTGTCAGTAGCTCCGTTTCTAATGAAACCAGAAGATGGGGAACCACTATATATATATCTAGCTATTTCGGAAGCTCAGTTAGTGCAGTTCTGGTAAAAGATCATCAAGGTCAGCAGCATCCGGTATATTACGTAAGTAAAACTCTGCTAGATGCAGAGTGCAGGTATTCTCACCTTGAAAATTTAATTCTAGCTCTTATAATGGCTTCCATTAAACTTAGACATTATTTTGAAACTCATATTATAATTGTAAAGTCTAACTATCCCATTAAGGCAGTTCTCAGGAAGCCGGAGATGTCAGGAAGGATGGCTAAATGGGCAGTCAAGTTGAGTGCCTATGACATCAAGTATGAGCCAAGGACAACAATCAAATCTCAATCCTTGGCTGACTTTGTGGCGGATTTCAGCAGCGATATAGAACCAGAAGTTGAAAAGGAAGTCCAACAGCTTGAGAAACTCGAAGAAGACTGGATCCTTTACACTGATGGATCCCCAAATGTTAGAGGAACAGGGCTAGGCATCCTGCTTAAATCGCCACAGGGGGACATAATATCACTATCCATATCTTGTGAATTCTAGGCTACCAACAACGAAGCTGAGTATGAAGCTTTGATTACTGGTTTGCAATTGGCCAGAAATATGGGCATCTGATGTATCCAAGTATTTGTTGATTCTCTTCTTTTGACTAACCACTTTAATGGTTCTTATGCAGTGAGAGGGGATAATTTAATCCAATATCTTGATAGTGTTAAAAAATTATCTTTGCTTATCGAAAGTTTTAACATTTCACAAGTTCTAAGAGAAGACAATTCAGAAGCCAGTGCTTTAGCAAATCTGGCTTCATCGCTCAGGATCCCTGAGGGTATCAAGATTCCCATAACACATATCCTCACACCGGCAATAGCTCAACAAGAAGCTCATGCAGTTGATGACAACGAAGAAGCAGATGTTGGGAATCCGAAGGATATCCAAGAATCCTGGATTGATCCAATTATCAAATATCTCAAAAAAAGGGAGATTCTTAAGGGTGAAATTCCTAAAGCTTTTCGCGCCAAAGTAATACCTTATTTTATCTTAGATAATGTATTATATAGAAAGTCTCTTGCAGGTGTCTACTTGAGATTCTTAGAGAAATCAAAAGCCCTGGAGGTGCTCGAAGACATCCATAGTGGAGATTGTGTTAACCACACTAGGGCCAGAGTACTCTTCTCTAAAGTTCTCAGATTTGGCTACTATTGGCCTACAATGAAGAAGGATGCCATGAGCATCTCACAGAAGTGTGTTGCCTGCCAAAGGCACGGCAATATTCTGCATCGATCAGCCGAGCATCTGCACCCTATAGTATCCTCGTGGCCATTCATGAAATGGGGCATGATTATTGTGGGTAATCTGCCCAAGGCTCCCGGAGGGAAAGTATTTATGCTTGCAATGATAGACTATTTCTCCAAATGGATTGAAGCAGAAGCCTATTTTCAAGTAAGAGAGAAAGAGGTGATATCCTTCATCAAGAGAAACATCGTTACCAGATTTGGGATTCCGGTAAAGATCATATGTGACAACGACTCTCAGTTCCTCGGCAAACGAACAACAAATTTTTGTGCAAGCTGGGGCATAAAAATGATTACTTCAACACCTGTCCACCCTCAAACTAATGGGCAGGCGGAATCCAACAATAAGATCATCATCAACAACCTTAAGAAGAAGCTGGGCTCCAAGAAAGGCAAGTGGACTGAAGAGCTACCGTTTGTTCTTTGGGCATATAGGACAACACCCAAGAATGCAACAGGCCAAACTCCATATTCTCATCAGTGTTTGGAGTTGAGGTTGTGATCCCCACAGAAATGGTGTTGCCTATAGCTAGGATCAACTACCAGGATCCTGAAACCAACAGCCAGACTCTGCTTCAAGATCTCGAAACAGTTGAGGAGCTCAGAGATATGGCCAGAATCCGTATGACATCTTATCAACAAAGGGTGGCAAAGTTTTATAACAGGAATGTCAGGTTAAGAAGATTTCAAGTGGGAGACTTGGTGTTTAGAAAGGCATTTCAAAACACTACCAATCTAGCCGATGGGAAACTGCCACCCAATTGGGAAGGCCCAGACTTGATAGATTCTGAGGAAGGAAAAGGGGCATACCGTTTGGTGAACATGGAAAGAGAACCCCTACCAAGAGCCTGGAATGCCATCCATCTCAAAGCTTACTTTATGTGAGAGTTCCTTTGGAATCCCAAGGATCCTCACTATTCAAATACCACAAGGTATGTATACTAATCCTATTTCAATATTATTCTAGTTATTCCTATTACATGATACTGACTTAAGAATCGGAGTGGTGTTATCTAAGCTAACACCCACCTCTCACTAAGCATTGAGTGTTTTACAGATTCTGAGAATCCTAAGTACTTTGGCTATATCCCTAGTTAGAGGTTGGCAACCTCTCATACGTTTAAGGTATCCTGCATACCTTCTAAGGTTTGAGAGGCTGACTCCTCTCCTAAGTTTGGGTAGTCACCAGTAGCGCACGGCCCTCTCTAGGAACGCACGTTGTCCGCCAATATGCTCAAGATGGCCGGACAAGTCCATCTCATGGGTGGCTGACAATCTTGTCATTGTTGGCTTCTGGGCAGATTCTTAAGGTTTTTAACAACGACGTGTTAACTAAGTGTTAGTACCTGAATGTGGCAACATGCTGGATCAGACAAAGCGTTTGGAGAGTTCAAGATTTCCACCAAGACCTGAAGGCCGAACCCTGGCCGAACCCAGGCCGAACCTAGGGTCCGGACCAGCTGTAAGGGTTCGGACAGTAGATTATCTATAAATAGGTTGATAGGTTTGAAATCTGTAACGAGTTTTGCTTATGTGTGTGTTTTGTAGTGTGAAACAACTCTGAGTCTCTTTGTAATTCGTACCAGTTTACTGAATGAGAGATTGAGTTTTATTTACACGAATTGTTAATCGTTTAGCTTACACAATGATGTCGAACTGATCACGATCCATCCGCTCTAGCATTTACAAGTGGTATCAGAGCTATCTGGTGCTGCTCAGTTCGATTTGGTCATTTGTGTTGTTAAAAACTCGTTTCATCTTGTGTTTTCATCTCTAAAACCTTTGTTTCTGCAAATCTGGTCATTGTACATCATGCTTCACGTTCAAAATCCTTGTTTCGAGTGTTTTTCGTTCGTTTGATCATCTGGTGCTCGTGAGTTTCGGTTTTCTGAGAGTTTGAAACTTTTCGAAATTTTCGAGTGTCCGAACCTCGAGTTCGTCCCAATAACCGCTCCGAACTTGGAGTTCGGTTAGAGTTCGGTCCACATTCTGTTCGGTGAGAGTTCGTGTCACATTCGGAGGGAGTTCGGACCGAGTTCGGAATAGTTCGAGAGGTTCGGTATTGTTCATTATAAGGGTTCGGATATCCAGTGTTCGGAAGGAGTTCGGACACGTTTCGGAAAGACTAAGTTCGGTAAGATGTTCGGACGAAGTTCGGACAAGTGTAATCAAGTTCGGACCAAGTTCGGAACGAGTTCGGACAGATTCATTAGAGTTCGTGAAGAGTTAGGACCAAACAGTAAACTTCAAATTTTCGAAATGTCGGATTACCAAGCATTCGCTGCGATTCAATCGCAAATGCAGACTCTGTTGAACTACGATAATGAGATTGGGACTACTCAGAAAGTTCCCAAACTGTTCAAATTTGAAGACTATCATAATTGGAAAAAGCGGTTTGAAGCGTATATTGGGACTACAGATTGTGATCTATGGATTGCCATGGATACACCGTACGTCTATCCTGTTGACGAAAACAATGTTCCGATTATGCAAAGGAATTTGAATTTAGTGCAAAAGACCGATTACACTAGGGAACAAAAGGCTTATGGAATTCTCACACAAGCACTTCCAAAGGAACTTTTACATCAATTCAAGAGGTGTAAACATTCTCATGATTTATGGACGGCATTGAAAGAAAGATGTGAAGGAAATGAGCAGTATAAGAAAAGCAAAAAGAAGGTTTTGAGGAAAGAGTTTGACAATTTTAAGTATTTTGATGGTGAAGGGGTACCTGAGCTGATATCTAGGTATTGTCATCTATTATCAGAAATGGACACGGTCCAACTCAAGAAAGATGATGATGAACTGAAAGAAAAATTGCTTGAAGGGTTACCGCCGAAGTGGGAACCTTATGTGCTTATGCTTACAAATGATAAAGAGTATTCAACTTTAACGTTTGTAAAGTTGATGGGAAAACTGTAGGCTAGAGATCTGGAAATGAAAAATGTCAATAATACTCCAGCCGAAGTTCAAAATCCTGATGTTTACTATGGCTCAAATGCTGCTACCATTTCAGGAAAGTCTGGAAAACATACATCAACTGCTCCAGCCACTACTTTTATAGCTGGAGGTGGTTCTTATTCTGGAAGTGGATCAAATTCTGCAACTTATGAATCACAAGGATGTAATGTTTCGATTCCAGTTAGTAATACCATGGATGCTAGCAAAATGGCTCTTTCCGTCACAACTACGGAAGATTACATGGCATTGGTGTCAGCTTTGATCTCATCTTACTATGGAGTTATCACGGGAAAGGTTAGCAATGCAGAGTTAACCGAAGAAGACTACGATCAAGTCGACCCGGATGATCTGGAGCTAATGGATATAAACTGGCAATTTGCAATGCTAGCAAGACGGGTAAAGAGATTCCTGAAGAAAACTGGTAGAAAGGATTTGAATTCAGGTGGCCGGATTGGATTTGACAAATCAAAAGTTAGATGTTACAACTGTTCTAACTTTGGTCATTTCGCCAGAGAGTGTTCTCAGCCTAAAAAGCAGGAATACCAGAAGTATACTCCCAAGTCAAATGAATCGTCAAACAGTAATGCCAAAGTCAATTCTTCTGGATCAGGGAGTTCTTTAAACCCTAATTCTAAACCTGAAACTACAAAAGCACTTGTCTCACAAGAAGACAAGACATATAATTGGGGTAATCAATTTTCTGACTCATCTGCCTTGATTGTAAAACATGTGCAGGATGAGGATGCTTTGACAGAATCAACTTTTGATGGAGATGAAATTCATGATGAAATAAATGAAGACACACCTGTTAAAGAAAAGTTTGAAGCTAGTGATGGAAATATTGAATCTAAAGTTGAAGAATCAATTGATGATATCCACACGAAGCTTAAAGAAAAGTTTGCATTCATGGCAAACACAATTTCTGAGGAAGCTGAGTCAAATGAAGTGTTGCTACTGAAGAAGGAGATTGAAGTCTTAAATCAAGAAAAACAAGCTTTGATGAAAGAATGTGCGGCTGCCAAAGCTGAGGCACTTGATACAGCAACAGACTTCGAAAATTTGTATAACAAGAGTCTTCCTTTGAAGCAACAGTATGATAAAGCTCAACAGACAGCCTTGGAAATTGCAGACAAGATGATAGCTTTGCAGAAAGAGATGCAGAAGCTATCTGATGAGAACAAAAGTCTTAAGATGGAGAATGGTTCAATGAAAAGGAATACTCTTCAAGATTCGGTTGTTGCTCTTATGACCGATACATCTAAGGTAGTTCCTACTCCAAATCTTTGTAAGAATTGTGATCAGTTTGCTACCGCTAAGAGTAAGCTCTTAGATGACAAAACAAAATTGAGTGATCAATTGTCGGTAGCAAGGGCTGATATGGAAATTTACAAGACACGGTGGGAAGGTACCACTAAGGAGTTAATGGCAGTTCACGAGCAACTTCGTCTTCAAAAATACGAATTTTCTAAACAATCTGAAATGCTCGTGAATGCACAAAAGGAACTTGCTAATAGTCAAAAGATTGTGTCTGATCTTAAGATTGAGGTTTTTGAATTAACAAACAAAGTTGACACTTTTCAGATTCCTTTGTCGTTTTCAAACTATCTTTACAAAACTGATTCTGAAAATAAATCTGGAAAGTTAAACAATGTTCCTGCTCCTGTAATTCTGACAAATGGTCCTTCTTTTACCAAAGATGATGGTAAGGAAAATTCTACATCTGATCTCAACCGTGTTTTGGATAAATCGACTGAAAAGAAATCTGATCAAAGATCAATTGATCAAAAGTCTGACAAGAAAACATCTGAAAAATCTGTTTTAGATTCTACTGTGGATGAAATATTTTATGATGTGTCAGACTTTGACAAAGTTGATGATCTCATTTCTGAACCAGAAACTGAGAATGCCAAACCCATTGCTAAACCCATTTTGAAAAATGTTTCTAAGCCAGATCACAATGATATGATTTTAAATCATAAATTTGATTCTATTAGAACTGAGCTTACGAAACTGAGTAGGTATGAGCAAAAACAGATTGCAAGGGGCAAGTCTGTGGGTGGCAACAAAGTGAAATATGGGGGAGTTGGATTTGAATCTGAGCTGGTAAAATCAAAATCTAAAACTTTTGAAAAAGGTTCTTCTTCAAAAATGCCAAATCAAGAAAAGATAAAATCTGGAAATCCAACTTCTGAATCCCAATTTGATACATCTGCAAAATGGACGAACTTATCGTTTGAAAGGGTCTGATGTCATGTACAACGATAAGGACTTTCTGTTGAAAATGGTCAATCCTGAATTGATCGACAAAGTTTTCACGGGAGGTTTTAGTCCAAAATTTGACCCAAACGTGAAAAGTGTGCCTATTCGGAAACCAAATGGTAAAATCATAACATATGATTCAGATCATTCGGATCATTATTCTGATGCTGGTGGGTTGGTTAATCAAAGCAAGAAATTTGTTAAAAACTCACCAAGACCCAATGTGCCTCAATCATTTAAGGCACATCGTCAAAATTTTCATGATAACTCAAATTTTCAAAGATCAAATTCATTTTTCAAAAGATCTCCTTATCATGATGAGGGATTTTATGACAATTTTGATTTTGGACCATACCCTCAGGGTTATGGAAGGGGTCCAAATTGGCACAGTGGTCCAAGGAGACAAGGTGGACCATAGGGGGGGGGGATTATCAGAATAATAGATATTTTCATAATGAAGGTTTTTCTGAATATGAACAAGGTTATGATTCAAGTTTTGGTGATGATTTCAATGGTAACAAAATGTTTCAACATCAAAAGAAAGTCACCAAACCTAAGAAATTAAAACCAGTGAAAGAAACTGTGGTAGATGATGACACGGTCGAAGAAGTTGTTATCGATAAGCGTAAATGCTTTAAATGCAAGAACCGTGGTCATACTTACTGAAATTGTCCAATGAAAAAGGAAAAAACAGACAAATCTGATGATTTCTTTGATGGTTATAATACCGAGACACCTGCTTCTGGTACCTCACAGAAGAAAGTCAGATTTGTGGATTCCAAGGGTCGAGTTCACTTTTATGCTGAAACACATCTGAATTTCATAAACATCAATCTGATAAGAAATTAGATGGAGGATTTGAAAATGTAAAATAAATTTTGAAGAACTCAGATTCTGGATTCACAGGTACTGTGAATGACAAGTGGAAACCTAAGGGTTCATCCACTGGTGGAACCGATTTTGTTGAAGATAATGGTCGACCCAAAGCATCAAGCTTGGGTTCATCCCGAAACTAATCTTCTGTTTTAATTTATGCAGGGATCTTCGCGACAGTCCATGAATAAATTTTGGGTTGTTGATAGCGGAGCATCTCGTCATATGACTGGAGATATCTCTCTTCTCCATGATGTAAAACATATTGATGGAGGCAAAGTCACCTTTGGCGGGGGATAAAGGCGGTCAAGTAACCGGGATTGGTAAATTGAGCAACGGTGCAATCACTTTTGATAGAGTGGAATACGTGAAAGAATTAGAATACAATCTTCTGAGCGTCTCCCAAATTTGTGATAAGCGGTACATTACAGCTTTCACAGGGAGTGAATGTCTGATTTTGAAACAAGGATACAAAATCCCAGATGATTGTATAGTAATGCGTGCGCCAAGATGTTCAAATTTGTATGTTCTTGATATGAACTCAGCAAAGGCTAATGTGGTAGGTCAATGTTTCTTATCAAAAGCATCAGAGAGAGATTCTGTTTTATGGCATCGACGTATGGGTCACATCCACTACAAAAAGATGATTGAATTAGTGAGGAAGAATCTTGTAGAAGGGGTTCCGAATTAGCAATCCACTTTTAACGATGTTTGCGTCAGTTGCAAAAAGAGAAAACAGAAAAGGAAATCTCATCATCTCAAGAAATACCACTCAATAGATGTCCCGCTGGAATTGCTACACATGGATTTATTTGGTCCCGTGAATCGCAAAAGCATTTCCGGGCATTGGTATTGTTTGGTGGTCACTGATGAATATTCACAATTTTCTTGGGTGGGTTTTCTGGTAACTAAAAGTGAAACATCACGAATTCTCATCAACTTAATCAACTCTTTGGAAAGTTACTACAAGTTGAAGGTGAGACGAATTCGCAGCGATAACGGCACAGAGTTTAAGAATACAGCGATGCAAAATTTTTGTTTAGAGAAGCATATTGTGCATGAGTTTAGTACTCCGTATACACCATAACAAAATGGTGTTGCTGAATGGAAGAATCGCACAATAATTGAAACGGCTAGTACGATGTTGGCTGATGCTCAGCTTCCCGTGAATTTCTGGACTGAAGCTGTTAACACAACATGATATGTGCTGAATCGTGTCCTTACAGTGAAAACACTTGGTAAGACATGTTATGAATTGCTAAAGAATCACAAGCCGAATCTTCATTATCTGGAACCTTTTGGGTGTCCCTGCATAGTATTAAAGTCTGCCGGCAAATTTGAAGACAAAGTATTTGATGGATTGTTTTTCGGGTATTCAAATAAGAAGAAAAGGGTTTTCAATAAACAGACGGGTGCAGTGGAGGAGTTTTTACATGTAGATTTTCAATCTTATACATTACCGCCCAAAGGAGTTGGACCAGATTGGATGTTTGACTACAAAGGTCTTTGTGAATCATGTGAGTCAACACCAGAAGAAACCGATGATCACCTATGTCCAGTCTATATTGAACTTCAAGGTGATGTTCCGGTTATGAAGATTGTATCTTCATCTGTTGTTCCAGAAATACCAATCGCTGATGATGTTTTGACTGAAACCACTGCTGATACCATGTTAGATGCTGATATTCTGTCTTCTCATGATGAACATGAGTTTCATGAAGCTACTTCAGATCCGGTTGATAATTCTGTCACGTAAGTTGTTCAACCTATAAACACTTCTGATCAACCCGAGATGGAAGTTGTTCAAGCTATCTCACAACTAGGAAGTAGTTCTAATAGCAATGATGTGGCTGAGAATGATCATGTTTCAAATCTGGACGAGAGTGTTATTGTTCCTATTCATCAGACGCTCCGGATAAACACCTATCATCCACAAGATAAAATTTTAGGTGATTTAAATGAAGGAGTGAGAACGAGACATCAAATCGAGAACAGTGCTTTACTTACGATCAGGGAATCAGGTATTCAAGATGAAGCTTTCCCATTCATGCTTTCTATCCCAGATCGAGCCAACGGATGTTGATCAAGCATTAGAAGATGGTTCGTGGGTGGAGGCAATGCAAGAAGAGTTGTTACAATTTAAAAAGCTTGGAGTGTGGCACTTGGTCGATTTACCAACCGGAAGTAAAGAACCGTGTGGAACACGATGGGTTTACAAATGCAAGCGAGACGATCGAGGAGTGATAGTCCGTAACAAAGCCCGTTTGATTGTGCAAGGGTTTCTCTCAGGAAGAAGGAATCGATTTTAACGAAGTGTATGCACCGGTTGCCAGAATCGAAGCGATACGTATTTTCTTGGCATATGCGGCACATCGTGGATTCAAAGTCTTCCAGATGGATGTCAAGAGTGCATTTTTGTACGACAAAGTAAAAGAAGAAGTTTATGTCAAACCACCTCCGGGATTCTACGATCCTGATTATCCGGAGAAGGTATATAAGTTGGACAAGGCACTTTATGGTCTCCATCAGGCTCCTCGAGCTTGGTATGAGACTTTGTCCACTTATCTACTGGAAAATGGATTTAAGCGCGGGTTGGTTGATTGTACTTTGTTTTGTCGAAAAACGGGGGAGGATCTGTTGTTGGTGCAAATTTATGTTGATGATATTATTTTTGGCAGCTCAAACGAACAGCTTTCGAAAGATTTCGAGACGTTGATGCAAACTAAGTTTGAAATGAGTTCTATGGGAGAAATGTCATTCTTTTTGGGCTTACAAGTTCAACAATCTGCTAAAGGGATCTTCATACATCAAACGAAGTATGTGAAGGATGTCTTGAGCCGATTCAAAATTGAAGACGTTCGTGTTCCGGGAACTCCGATTCAGCTGTCGCATGGCCTTTGTCCTGATGAAGATGGTGAAGCAGTTGAAGCCACTTTGTATAGGGCAATGATAGGTTCATTGATGTACTTAACAGCTAGTCGTCCTGACATAATGTTTGCAGTTTGTTTGTGTGCCAGGTACCAAGCAGCTCCGAAGTTATCACACTTGAATGCGGTTCGAAGAATTCTAGCTTATCTGAAGGGTAACACAGATCTCGGGATCTGGTATCCTCATGATGATAAGTTCGACTTATCTGCCTATTCGGATTCGGACTACGGCGGTTGCAAGATTAACTTCAAGTCAACCACGGCCGGATGTCAATTCCTAGGTGATAGGTTGGTGTCTTGGCAATGTAAGAAACAGACATCCGTTGCTACGTCCACTGCAGTAAGCTGAATACATTGTGGCTGCTAGTTGCTGCTCACAGGTTTTATGGATTCAACAACAATTGTGGGATTACGGTTTGCAGTTTCTTACTACGCCTATACATATAGATAATTCGGCTGCCATTTGTATTACTAAGAACCGAAACACATTGACATCCGATATCACTTTATACGTGATTGCTATGAGAAACACTTGATTGATCTGGAAAAGATCCACACTGATTTTCAAAAAGCGGACCTTTTTACTAAGGCATTTGACAAAACCTGCTTTCGATATCTTTTGCAGATCAAGGGCATACAAAAATTTCCAGCTTAGTAGCTGTCGGTTGATCAATTTTTTACTTTTGGTTTACTTTTTCGTTGTGTTTCCTTTCTTATTACAAAATCCAAAAATAGAGTTTTGTATTTTAGGGGGAGATATATCAGAAAATGTAAAAAATAAAAAAAATGCAAAAAGCATATAAAAATTGAAAAATCAAAAATTGAGAAATTGATCCGACCTAGCGAGAAATGATATTACATCAGCGTGTGTTATCAACAATGGATAAAGTAAAAATAAAGGCTCTAGGTACTTGTTTTGTTAGTTGAATGTGTAAAGGCAAATCTAATATATACTAGTATGATATAAACATAGAAATTTTGCTTGATTATTGTGAGGCACATCATGATGGATGCTGTGTAATTTTGGCAAATAAAAAATGAAAATAGCAAAAACATAATAAGAGATGTTCTGGTGTATGAATGCTAACGATTTGCAAAAATTTCAACTTGTTTGATTTTCTTTATTTTGTCAAACGATCGGCCTTTCTCTGCGTATCGAAAGATCGACCTGATTGGTGTTCGTTTGACGTTCTGCGTTATTTTCTTTGGTGTTTCGTATAATCCATCTGACTTTCTCTGCGTGTACGGGAGTACCGACCTGATTGTTGTTGGATTATACAATTTCTGCTTTATTTTCTATTTCTTATTTTCCTAAACAATCGGACTTTCTTTGCGTGCCTACCGGCCGACGTGATTATTGTTTGTTTAGGGTTCTGCTTTATTTTTGCATGAAACACCATGGATGATAAATCTCTGTTGAAATCAAAATTATATGAAAAATACAAAAATAGAATAAGCCAGATTGCCAGTATTTCGGATTTTGTGGGCTATCATTTTGTCAATGCTTGTTAAATTATACCTTAAAATATCAGAAAGCTATAAAAATTGATTTGCCTGAGCTAGAATAAACTGAAAAGTTGTATTTCTGCCAACTTGACTTGCGTGCTGATTAAAGTTGAAATTGAAATGCGTCTGATGCACATTGACTGATATGATCTCGCGTCTAGATCTTTCTTGCAAAAATTTAAGTTTATTTTAGCTTTCTATTCTGTTATTTCATTTCTGTTTGGTTATTTGTTTTTAAATATCTGAAAATATCAAAAAGATTTTAGGTGTGTTTTAGCATAATCTTGTAAAAATTCAAAAAGATTTTCGGTGTGTTTGAAAATTTTATAAAAATCAAAAAGATTTTGTTTCTATTGTATTTTCGATCAACCGATAGTGAAAAATCATTATTATGTCGAATACAACCAGATGGACTTGAATTTAGGAAGTTCATCATTGAATTGAACAAAGTTTGTTGAAAACTGACAAAACTTAAAACTTTTTGGGTTCAATTTGAAGATTCATCAAAGGTCAGGGGTCAAATTGTAAATTTTGAAAAACTGTCCAAACCTTAAGTTCGGACAGAGTTCGGACCACTTTCGGATTGGCCGAAGGTGGAGTTCGGACAAGTGTACGGAGAAAATCTCAAACCGAACAAGGAGTTCGGACAGAGTTCGGAGATAATTTCAAACCGAACGTGGAGTTCGGACAGAGTTCGAACGTCCGAACTCCTCAGGCTATATATTGCCAAACTTGAGGTTCGGAGTTCACTATTTCTCTTTACTCCGAACTGATACCGAACTCTTGCAAAATTTTCAAAAATTGGTTTGACTGCTTATTTGACAATTCTGAGACCGGATTTAGGTAGGTATCGTGATTCCGAGTAAACTGATGTGTTTGATTGTCGTTTTTTGGTCACATTTTGTGGGTTTTTTGTTCGAAAAATTGTCCCGAGGGTTTTCGGTCCATAGATCTAAAAAATTAACCACTTAAAACATGATTTCAGAAGTTAAGAAGAGTGTCTATGGATTCGTTGTCAAAAACCGCTCAAAGGGTTCAAGTTTAGAAGCTTGTTATGGTCTGATTCGAATGTTTGAGTTTCAAATCTCTCGGAGATCGTCAAGTTTCGAACATGAAGTTCGGACTCCGAACCTGGATTTCGGACGAAGTTCGTCCAAAGTTCGAACGGTTGACCAGAAGGTTCGTACATTGACCAAAGGTCAATGTTGACGATAGGGTTCTGACCAGGTTCGGACATTCATCAGAGTTCGTACCAAGTTCGGACAAGGTTCGGACCAGGTTTGCATAAGATAGATTTTTGACTAAAAAGTTGATTGTTTATGCTAACAACAACGAACTGATGAAATTGGTGACTATATATGTTAATAACATGGAATTTAATGAACTTTTCATTTTATGTGTTTTCAGATATGGCAGACGATTTAAAAGTTGGTGACAAGCATAATGTATGTGCTTATCTTGGCGTTGCTCGATCAAAGCTCGCTAAATTTGGAGGATTTGGGATATTTCACTTCTTATGTAGATCGAGGATTCATTATGCAATCACACAATCGTGTGATGTGTATCGTGATCTTCTGGTGGAATTCTGGAGTACCGCAAGGACAATCACAGATGATCCAATCAAAATTTCTGCAACAGTTCAGAATCGAACTGTAGAGCTCACTGAAGATTATATAAAAAGAGTTTTGAAGCTGACTGCTAATATAACAACAGCACCATTAGAATTTTCACAAGCTGATAATGTGGCACTGTTGAAGCGGATTTGGTATACTGAAGATCCAAGTAAGGAGTGTATTTACAAATCATCGCTCAGTGTTCCATACAAATAACTGGTGCATGTATTGCTGTTGTGTCTAGGGCACCGACTTTCAGGGCATGATGAAGTCAATATGATGATGCTTTCACTGCTAAATGCATTGGTAATGAATCGTCCGTACAACGTTGTTGGATTAATCTTTCATAACATGAGAGATAATCTGACTTAAAGGCACAAGAAAGCAGCGTTATTGAAAGTGCTTGAGCGTATGAATCTTCTACTTAGTCGTAATGAAATCAATGTAATACGAGATGAAACACAAAGAGTAAATACAAATGACTTGTATTAACCACAGAGATAACCACAGAGTACAATCAGAGAATATGACACGGAAGCTTAGACTGTTAATGTCCCCTGAATACAACACATGAAACACATATTTATAGAGCTGAAATACGACCGGCCGAACCTCAGGTTTGGCCACACGTTCAGCCATGTCCGAACTCCAGGTTCGGCCTGAGTTCGGACCTCAGCAATCTTGTGTGTATCCGTCTTGTATTCGATACTTCACCTGACGATCAAGGACCATGTATCAACAAACTCCCCCTCGGCATGTGCAGTATCATCTTCTCTATTCAAACTTGTATCATGTATCTTCAATCAAACTCTTCCTCGTTCTTGACGATGAGTTCAATCTTGAATACTTGACATTGCATCGTGTGTAAACTCTTTATCAACAAACTTCAGAATACTTGAAGTTGTGATGCTCTTTTCCCACTTAGAAACCTGCCAACATAAATAATCTTGGTGCAAAATGTCTCTTCGAGACTCCAAGATAGTTTGATTTTGAAAACTTGAGCTTGTATTTCGTGCTGATCAATTGAAAACAAAACAGAAACAAAATCTTTTTGGCTTTTAGAAACTTTATATCAAATCACGCCTAAAATCTTTTTGGTATTTTTGGATAAGAAAAGTAAAACAATACCGAATTAGACACTATTTTTGTCTTTTGTGAGAAAGATCACAACTTGGGATCATATTGGTCATAACATGCTGAACTACATTTCAATTTCAGTAATTTGAAGCACATAAGCCATGTCGATTGCAGATATAATTTGTCCAACTTTAAACTCTGGCACAATCATACTCATAACATCTGGATATGTTAAGGTATTGATTAAGCTTGCATTGACCAGTGTTCCCCACACTATCAGACATACTCAGATATGCTTTGCTTATCACATTTTGTGATTTCATTTGTGACTGTAATCACACAATGATTGTAACCATGATATAGTCAACTGTGTTCCATGCAAAAAGAAATAAGAACGTTAAATCGTCTACCTTAAGGTCGATCTTTCGATACGCAGATAAGGCCTTGGATTTTACAAAATAAGGAAAATAAAACAAGTTGAAGTTGTATAACTCAACAACAATCAGGTCGGTACTCCCGTACACGCAGAGAATGTCCGATGAGTTATACGAAACACCAAAGAAAATAAAGCAGAACGTCAAACGAACAACGATCAGGTCGGTCTTTCGACACGCAGAGAAAGTCTGATCGTTTGACAAAATAAAGAAAATCAAACAAGTTTAAATCTTTGCAAAACGAACACATGTATACACAGTGACTTCTCATTTTATTTTTCACATATCTTTTTCTTGATATATCAAGAGACATGCATCAAGATGTTGTCCACTAGGTCAAGCATCATATTTAGTGTATATCACATTTGTATACTTTCTGATTTGCCGAGCCTACCTTACACATCGATCAAATGATCTTATGGCTTTTTCATCTACTTTCTCCATGAGTCAGACACTTTCAGCCAATGTACCACCATTTCCCAATCATGTCGGATACAATTTCTCATTTTTTTTCAATGTTTCTGTTTTCAAAAAAAATGACAACTCTATTTATAGATTTGCATTTTTACGATTTGAAAAAACAACACACTATTTTAGTAGTTTTGCAAAAACAAACTCCCACTCAGAATGAGACGTAGTAAAAATTGATCAACCAACACAAATACTCGCAGTTTAGCATCTAATTAGAACAGATATTTCACAACCAGCAATTTTCCAATCACCGAAAGGTCTTCCTGAAACACCTGCTTGACACCAAATAAAACATTAGTTGCATTGGGATCGACCCGAATCAACAGCGTCGGGTCGCCCGGTGTCTTCCACAAAGTCTTTGTTGGCCTTGGAAACAACTGTTGGTTTCCAAATTTGTAAAAGGTTTAATTTTTGATCGAAACCTGAAGTAGATTCAACCGACGAACTTGATTTAGGCCAAGACGATTTACGGGTTGACTTAAGCTTTGGGGACCATGGTTCATCAAAAATTTGACCTGTGTTATCCACATATTTTGTAGTTTTGTGGATATATGCAGTCGTTGGACAATTAGCAGCTAGATGTCCTGGTTGACGACATACATAACAAAGTCTTTCTCTAAAATTGTGGGAAAAACGTTTTGATTTGTGAGAATCAGATGAATGTTCAGAATGAAAGTTATCAAAGAAACCATCTTTAGAATCATACCTAGGAGATGGACTCCTTGAAGATGAAGATCTTCCAGAATAATAAGAAAATTCCTTCTGAGATGGTGATTTCTTTGTAATTTTTGCTTTAGGAATCTTCTCAGCCTTCACTGATTTCTTTGCTTGAACTGGTTCTTCCAACACTTTGTAACCTAAACCTTTGTGTTTAGATCCTTGAGTCTTTGAAGAATTTGAAGAAGAACCTGAAGCGTCTCTTGACTTAGCGTCACTAGTGAATTTGGCTTTGATATCCCTCAGCTTGTTCTTTTCAATCAAAACTTTTTCTTCTTTGGTTGCAGATGAAGAACTCGAAGCAACCTTATCAAATACTTTCTCATTTTCCAGCAATACAGACTTTGAAGTAAACTTTGGAGCTTCACCCAAAGATTTCTCCTTCTTTTTAGACTTAGACTTGTTTTTCTTAGGTGGAGTGGCAAATTTGGAATAATCATGTACTTCAGCTTTTGGATCAATCTGAGCAGCAGTAACTTCAATTAAATCCACTGGTTGAGGAACCAAGTGAACATCAGTCTTCTTGTATAAGAAGTTAAGCAATGTCGGTGACAAATTGCAGTTCTTCACTTGCCTTTTCAACTCCAAAATCTCCAATTTTAAATCATTAATCTTCTGTTGACCTTCAAACACCTCTTTTTGTGACTTGATGAATTTTGCATTGAGATCATCATATTCGTAAGTTTGTAATTTCTGGATCTGACATTCAGCATATAATTCTTCAAGCACATTTTCTCTCTTTTGCTTGTAAATTTCAACATCTTTAGTTAAAACTTCATTCTTGTCTCTGTAAAGAACATTTTCATCTTATAGCATAGAGATCTTGTTTTGAAGCTTTTCAATGGTAACAGCAGTTTTTGCAATAAGAGCAGTAGCCTCTTCATATTTTTGCTGAACCGGATAACTCTTCTAAAACAGATTCTCAAAATCTTGAGCTGCATCTAACGCTTCAGCTTTGGCTTTCTCACACTCTTCAGCCAATTGAGCCTTTTCCTTCAAAACATCTTCATGAATATGAACTAACGCATAATATTTCTTTTGAAAATCTTCAAACTCTTTCTTTAACACCATAATTTCTTCAGTTGAAATTTGACAATCTTGTTCAAACCTTGCAATTTGCTTGAGCAACTTCTCACATTTATAACATTTAAATTCATCATCTTTTAAATTCTCAGAAAACCTAGGTAATTCTTCTTGAACCAAAGATATACTTGAAGAAGTATCAGATTCTGTTAAAAAGCTTTCATCATCAGCATGTTGAACAGTTAAAGCAATTGAGATCGGAGTATTATTCTTTTTAATTTCTGAATCTGCATTCCAGGCAAACCCATCTGGATGCATAAATGTATCAGTCCTATCATGAGCAAGAGTAGCAGATTTCTGATCAACCTTTGCAGCTTATCGGACGGATGAAAAACTAAATGTGCATGCTGACCAGTCTTCAAGTTACTTTCTGTAGAACTTGGACATTCTCGAGCAAAGTGACCATAAACTGAACACTTATAACATTTTATCTTAGATTTGTTCAATCCAATCTTTCCTTCCTGATTTAATCTCTTCTTACCAGTTCTATTGAAAAATTTCTTCGTTCTACGAACCAACATAGCATATTGCCAATTCAGATCCATTTCCTCCAAATGATCATAATCAATCTGATCGTAATCTTCATTTGCTAATTCAGCATTACTCACAGCACCAGTGATAACACCAAAGTATGAAGATACCAATGCAGACATCAACGCATTATAATCACCGGCAGTTTGAACAGACAATGCACTTTGAGTCGAAGAACTAGGAATTGACACAGTACAACCAGCAGAGGAATAACTTGGGATTTCAGATTTACCTGCCAGAAATGCTGTAGGAGGAGCAAAACTAAGAATATTAGACTTCCCAGCATTCATTGTAGAGTCATTTTCACCATGATACACTGCAGGATTCTGAATTTGTGTAGGAAGTGATTTATTCACCATTAATTCCATATCCCGAGCCTGAATTCTTTGAACCAAATCATTGAAAGACAATCCTGAAAAATCCTTATTATGAGTAATCATCATCACATAATTCTCCCATTTTTCAGGCAAAGCTTCCAAGATTTTTTCTTTCATATCAACCTCTTCTTTAGTAAGATTCACCAAACGCATTTCACTCATCAGATGAGCGAATCTTGCAATCAGATTGGGAATCGTTTCATTCTGATAATGCTTAAAACTATCAAACTCTTTCTTCAAAACCTTTTGTCGACATTTCTTGTATTGGTCATTACCTTCACATCGTTTTTCCAACGCATCCCATAGACTTTTTGATGTGTAGTTACCAGCAAATTGATGCAGTAACTCTTTAGACAATGCCATCGTTAACGTACCATATGCCTTTTTCTAAGCTTGATAAGCTTTCTTTTGTTCAGAAGACATTTTTCTTTGAAGAATAGGTTCACCAGTTTCATCTTTAGGGTAAACATATTGCTCAGTGAATGCTAACCACATATCAATTTCATTTGTATCGACAAATACTTCAAATCGTTTAACCCAACTATGATAATCTTCCAATTTTCGCAATTTGGGAACTTTCTGACTTGTTCCGATTTCATTACCAGAATTCATCATTGTTTGCATCGTAGCTTGAACCGAATTTTGAATAGCCGCGAACGCTTGAAAATCGGACATTTTCGAAAAATTAGTTACTGTTCACTCCGAACCTCGTCCGAACCTCGTCCGAACTTCCTCCGAGCTGCCTCCGAACTTAGTCCGAACCTGACAACTCCGAACTCTCTCCGAACCAGACCTTCGGACGAACAAAAACCAAATAACTCCGAACGATCACCGAACTTAGTCCGAACCCAGACCGATCCCTCACCGAACTCTCACCGAACCAATATAGATACCGAACTCCGTCCGAACCTCAAGTTCGGAGCGGTTATGCCGAACTTGTCCGAACCTCAAACGAGACAGATTTCACTCGACCTCATTTTCTCGATTTTCAACGTTTTTGACTAGAATTTTTGACAGGAATTTAAGCAAACTCGATAGAAACGATCCAGAAACATATTTTTTTGACGAAAAACACACTCGAGACGATCAAACGAACTAAAAAATGATTGACATTTTCGTAAAAACGTGAATTGAACTCAAAACTCCGAGAAACACTGATTTCCGACTAGTAGAGCAAACCTAAGGCTCTGATACCACTTGAAAGTGCGTGAGCGTATGAATCTTCTACTTAGTCGTAATGAAATTAATGTAATACGAGATGAAACACAAAGAGTAAATACAAATGACTTGTATTAACCACAGAGATAACCACAGAGTACAATCAGAGAATATGACACGGAAGCTTAGACTGTTAATTTCCCCTGAATACAACACATGAAACACATATTTATAGAGTTGAAATACGACCGGCCGAACCTCAGGTTCGGCCACACGTTCGGCCATGTCCGAACTCCAGGTTCGGCCTGAGTTCGGACCTCAGCAATCTTGTGTGAATCCGTCTTGTATTCGATACTTCACATGACGATCAAGGACCATGTATCAACAGTTATATCCAAGATTTCTTCAGCTGATTCTGAATGATATGTATCCAGATTTAGTGAAGCTTGACGATCAAAAGATGGATTTGAAACATAGGAACGAGGCTAGTGTGGGTGCATTTGCTTCGTACCAGAAAAAATCACCTGATAAACAGCCAAAACTAAAGAGATTGATCGGTCACTTAGCTAATCCTAATTATGTTGAACCAGCTCAGGGTGCAGCTCGTCATCCAGCGGGAAGTGATTCAGAAGAATTGGATTATGGTTGGATTGAAGAAAAAAATCAGTTACCACAACAAGGAAGAGTTAAAAGACCAAAACGAAGAATACTAGTTGTACAAGAACCCGTGAACCAAGAACCAGTTGTATCACAATCTCCTATCTCAGAACCGGTGGTTTCAGCCATAAGAAGTCCATGCGACTGTCAGTGTGTCTGAAACACCAGCGGTTAACACTTTGATTGATGAAGATGAATCTGATGATGAAGATGAACTTGTGAATTTGGGGGCTAACTCTGAGGATATGTCTGATACAAACGATCCGTTTGTTCGCATCAAGATCAATTCCAAATATGTAAAGGTGTGAAAAGGTAGCAAAGAACATTTTGCGTATCGTACTAGTTTGAAGAAAAGCAACGATCGTTACAAATATCGTGTGTACGATGTTGTAGCCTCATCCGAATCAGATGAAGTTTACAATCCCACTGCTGATGAAAGTCATTGCAAGGGAAAACAGTCGGTAACTGCTACTTCTTCGGTAAATCCATAAAGGAAGAGGAAGAAGTAAGTTTCTGCCGATGGGAGAGGAAAGAAACAGAAAGGTCAACAGTTTATTTTGAAGCCTCGTCCCGGTGTAACTTCTTTTGCAAGTCCAGTTATGTCTTTTCCAGAAATGACTACTACCACAACTTCTGTCTCTTCAGCACCTGATGATATTTTTCAAGGGGTTAGTCAGTTAGATTTTCTACAAGACTTGATGAATGGAACACGATCCACAACTGTTAGTACAACACCTTCAGCAAGTGCTGGTGCTCAATATGTCTATCAGCCTATGGGTTCAACACCCACAAATCCTGTGTTCTCAACAGCTACATCAGCCACAACTTCAACTCAATCAACATCAGACGTCAATTTCAATCTAGATCAAGGTTCTGTGTCCTTATCTCAGGCCAGTATCCTTTAGAGTGCTTTAACTGATCAACAATCACAGATTGATAGTTTGAAAGCTAAGACTGAAGAGCAAATGAAGGTGATTACTGAGTTGAGATTAAGTAATGATGAATTGAGAGCTCAAAATGAATCTCAAGGTCAGATAATTACTACCTTGCGAGATATTATTTGCAATTGTAAAGTCGGGACTCGGCTAAAGATCAGGAGATTATACGTTTGAATATGGCTAGTTACACCCAGAGTGCTCTGCTTCTCGAGATGAGTGAGCTAATAAAAATCTTGATAAAGAAGTGTAAAGCTCAGGGGGAGATTGGGTCTGGTGATGGTTGTCAAGAGGATTATATGAATTATTTAAACGATTATCCTGATCAAGATGATCCTCAAGGGAATATTGATGGAGGATCAAGCCCGACTAGAACCACTGGTTCGGGTGCTGGGACATCTATATCCTAGGGGGAGACAGATTCACGAGAAGCTATGCAGATTACGTCTATCCCGTTGAATCAAGCTGCAGTGAGTTTGGATGAGTTCAAAAAAATGTTGCAAAATCTAGAAGAAGGTGAATTTGTTAGTGAACTTACAGCCGAACTGTAACAACCCGCAAGTTTCCAAGGACTTAAACCGATAATATAAACTTATGTGTTAACTATGTTACGTAACTGTTACTTGCAACATACCAATTTTATCAGGATTACATTCATTTACAATAGGAAAATATCCTTGACGTTGCCTTAATTCATGTTGAAAGCAATACTTGAACATGATGACTTCTTTGCACGGAATGGTTGCTGGAACTTCAATATTTATAAAGCGACTAACCAAAACCGTTTATCAGATTTACCAAACTATGTGGTAAACCCCATGCATGATCTCATCATCTTGGGATATATTATTATTATCATTTATCATTTTACATTCATTTTAAATCATAAACCTTTGATCAACCTTTAATCATTTTATGACACACATATTTCACATGTGACTTATACAAACAATTTCGTATTAAATAACAATGTGTTTAGACAACGACAATAAAAGGAAATTGTGATCCAATCCCTACGCTAGCATCGATTTATTTTACGTCCAAAACATTTTACTAAACTTTATTAACATTCACGACAAATAAACTTTACATGCATGCAATATATATATATACATGCAACTCAAATTTTCAATGTTATTAACCCTTGAGCATTTTCATTCCAAACTGAGTCATTATTTTTATTATTTTACGTCGTCGTGAATAAAGATTTTATAAACATTCAAACTCGATTCGATTTATTTATTATTCTTTTCCTTCCTCCTAGTCGCGACCCATCACCTTACCTTTTCTCTCCTTCCCATTCTCCTCGCGAACCGGCCGGCCACGTGTTCGAACCCGTGACCCTTCTTCTCTTCGGCTCCCAACCGAAAACCAACCACCAACATTCCCATTCAATTAGTCAGTTATTTTGGGGAATCTAAAAATACTTGTGTTGACTCTCTTTTCATGCCATTCAAATCAACCTCCAACACTCCCTTACAACCTATAACTCCTTTTGACAACATAGGCTAAACTTGTCCCCATTAACTCCAAATCTATTAACCAAAGGTTATTTTGCCACCATTTGATCACTCCATTTCCCTCTAAAAAATTCTGCACATTATCATCAATATACACACATCTCTCTCTCCCTCTAGAACCGTAAGTCTCTCTCTCTCTCTCTCTCTATTTTCTCTCTAGATTTTCTACTGAAACTCTTAAACTATTGATGATTCATGATGCTAGGAAGCTTTGGAACTCAAGAACAACCATCATCATCATCATTTTCGGCCATCATCATCTCCTAGTAAGGTTCCATCTTCACTTTTCCTAGTAAAATCTTATTCTAGCAAGTAATCTTAGTTTCCTTTATAACTAGAACACTCCATTAGCAAGTCTTGACCTACATTGTTGTCTACACATCATTTTACCCCATAAAAGATTACTTACTTGTATTTATCTTCATGTTCCACCATGTATTTACCTACTAGGAACTGATGATAGTCTTTCCCTTGACATTTACTTTGTATATATTTGGGTACTATGTGTTGTTCTTGTAACTTTGTACCCCTTGATGCCTATGACACATTTTTAGACTCTTAATATAGTCAAAATATGATATCTTGGACTTTGAAAATATTATTAGTGCTTAAACTCACCATAGCAAACTTTTACATACAAAAGTACACCTTAAAAACCCTAGAAAATGCTTTTCACAATAGATCCGTTTTGACCAGAAAGTTTAGGCTTTTAAACAGTAGGTTATGATGTTTTAAAATACTTTAGAACATGGCCAAAATATCCCTTAACAATTTACTTGAATTTGGGCACAAACCGGGACTAAAATCGACACCTGACGGGCCCGAAAACACCATTTTTGTAAGAAAACCCAAATCTGGTCCAAATTAACAAATAGGGTTATTCTAATGGTAAAAACATGTTTACAAATGCATATGGTGAATTTAGGAACCTAACAGTGTCATTTAACGGGCAAACGGGACCAAAACGGCAAAACCGACACAAAATCCACCAAACCGGCAAACTAATGAAAACCGACACATATAATAACCATCTACCCATTTTGTATAGAAAATAATCATACATTATTGAACTTGATTGATTTCTAACTTAAACGGATATATATCGCGTAATCGGCGTTTACCACGAAATCGCCCGGTTTATTACTAACTAGCCAAAATAATCAATTTTCATATGAAAACCCTCATTTTGACTTAATATTTATTTCTATAAATATTTACCAATCTTTAAATATTATTTGGGAATTTTTATTTATTTTATTTAATATATAATTTACATTTTTCCAAATATATACATAACCGGATACTTTCACTTGGACTTTTCTAATCACTTAACCCTAAGGCTACCATGACGTCAAGACTTGACCTACCTAATTGTAGTGACATTAATGTCAACCCAATTACTTATTATTGCATGTCTTATAATTATCTAGGTGTGGAGGATAATAAGTATTATCCGAAAAGACTTCCATAATACATAGTATCTTAAGGGAACTCGAAGATAATATGTATTATCTCAGGGGAAGTCCTTAGCTGAGGGGAAGTAATCAGCTAAGGGGAAGTCTTTAGAGATCTTGGGTTCAGGGGAAGTTTTATAGAAAACCCGTAATCTATATTAGGGTTTTTGGTTAAAATTATGTTAATTTGAATCAACTGAACAGATGATAATTACCTCCTAACCCAAAGACCAGCCGTCACATGTCTGGTGGAGTATATTTTTTCAAATGTGTGTCAGACAGGTTGATGATAGAAAGATGATGCTGCTGCTTTTGGAGTTTCCGATCAGTTTCTGGGTTTTTCAGGTGTTTACGATCAAGTGTTCTTCATCAGTTTGCGTTTACGATTGAGAAAAACGAGTTTACGAGTTCAAGATTGGTTTTTTATCTGTTTACGATCAGGAATCTGGTGTTTACGACATTTCCTGGTCGTAATCGACGTTTACGACTTTGCATTATCGGAATCACGGGATCGTAATTGTGTTTACGATCATTACGGATCATAATCGGAGTTTATGATCGGCTCTAATCGGAATCCAGTTTACGATCTGTGTTTACGACCCGGAGGAGATTACGATCGTAAACAGGGTTTACGATCGGAAACCCTTGTTGCGGCAAAAAGTCACTTTTTCACACTTTCACGAAAACAGGCGTAACTTTTGACTGGTTTGGAGTTAGAAGCTCAAATTTGAACACGACGTTCGTGACACTGAGCCCCAGAATTACCCTGACTAATGTCCAGGGGAGCTCGTTTGGACCCCCAAATTCCACTCCGAAGGCCTCCGTTTTTCAGTTTTAAGTTTTTGACACTATTCTTTGAATAGTACTTTTGCCGATTTTGCCGTTTTTGCCGATTTTTCAAGATTTTCAGAAGCTGCATACCTAAAGAAAGAAAATGAGTTCAGTGTTGAAGAAAAGAATATGGTTGAGGACAAGGATGCTTTCTTGGATGAAGTTGACGAAACTAAGATATGCCCGAATCCTACATGTGCTCGATTAATTCCTGGACTTAGGCAATTCTGTAAAAAATTTCAGTCAGAACTGTTTGAGGTAAAATGCGAAAGGAGTTCATTCAAGGGTAGATGGCAAAAGAATGAAGAGAAGGTAAAAGCTCAGAAACTAGACATCGTGAAATATCGGAAGCTAGCAACTGAGAACGCTTATCTGTATGACAACGCTAAGTTAGAAATAGCTGAGCTTAGTAAGCAGATAGATGACCTTAAGCATAAAAACAATGAGTTGCAAGTGAAACTAGATATGAATCAAGTGAGAAGCAAAAGAATGCTCGATGCTGGAAAGGAATTGTCACTTGCTGTTGTAACTGGCCAAGTTGGGAAAGATAAAACGGGGTTTGGGTCAGAAAAGTCTGATAAGTCTCTGTCTGCAAACAACATCATTCCTCCACCAGTTCCCAGAGACATTATAGGAATACTTCTTAGTGAGGATCAAGTTGAACGAACCAAATCTGATTATAAAGAAGCTGCTCCTCCTATTGATAGTGTCTTGGTTGGAACTACACCTTTGACCCAAGAGGAAATAGACAACGAGGCAAACATGACATATGGTGAAGGGAGAATAGAGGATGTATCAAGAGATGATGCTGAGTGCCAGGAGTATAACAGATGTCATGGCTCCAAGTCTGATGATGCTGGGATAGAGTTGAAACCATACCCTAAAATTGAAACCCCATGCTTCAAAGTAATCGACGAAGTCAAAAGGGAAAAAGTGATCTTGACGACACGGCCTGAGGGGAAGATCTTTATGACATCTGGATCCATGTTTGATCAAGAACCAGATGTTGGGTATGACTTACCATCCTTCTCCTCCAAGTTCAAGGGAATAACTGATGGAGTGATCAGTGAAGCTAAAGTTGAGAAGCCAAAGATCACCATCAAGCATCCGAGTATGAAACCAACAGCTGGAGTGAAGAATGAAAAACTCAAGGGAGTAGCTGTGTCTCCCATTTCTTCAGTTGGTTCATGCAGTTGTAAGTGCAGTTGCAAGAATGGTGCTTCTTCATCAGGAAATCCAGAGAGCACAAAGACGATGAGGACAGGTTCTACTCAAGCTTCAAGGAACCAGCAGAAAGTCAAATCTGGAGCTGCAGACAAGGAAAGGATGCAATCACAAGGCAAACCAGCTCCATATCAACCACCAAAGACAAATGGGTACACGTCTGACTTCTATCTAAAGAAGCAGACTTGCTTCAATTGTGGCATTGCTGGTCATATTGCTAGAAACTGTCTGTATCGCCCCTATGAACCCTATTATCCAAAAACTCAAAGGGTTTCATCTCAGGAGTCTGTGAAGTCTAAGCCGATGATGGTGCAAAAACCTAAGGCAATGAAGACTGTTACTCCTAAAGTTAAACCCTCTGATCAACATTGGGGTGTTGCCAAAGCAGAAAGAAAATCTTTAAATCAAAACAACTGCTTTCCAAGTTTCCAAAATTTTCATAAAAAGGTGAAGAAACCATTTTCAAAACAATCAAAGCTTGAGAAACCCAAAGTTACCCCTCCCAAGGTAACTAAAACTGTTTTGAAAAATGATTCTAAAATGAAGAAGGTTGAAATACCTAAAGTCACAACTCCAAAGGTGACTAAAACAAAAACTGTTTTGAAAAATGAATCTAAAACGAAGAAGGTTGAAATACCTAAAGTCACAACTCCAAAAGTGACTAAAACAAATGTCAAATCACCTGGAACTTGGAAACCAAAAATCAAGGCAGCTCCATCCCAACTTCCTGATTTCTCAAAGGGGATGTTCTTACAAGAAGTATCTTTTATTGACTCCTCAGGTGTACCCAGAAAAACAATGGCCTGGGTACCAATGGCTAACTAATCTCTCACTCTGTGCAGGAACGATCAAGGAGGATTATCACTAACGTTTTTATTACTAATTTGTTTGTTGATAAGTGATTGTTCCAGGCACAGTTTAGGAGACGTATCTTCATGTCATGTCAAGTTATCTATACAATGGAAGGTATGTCTCTCTGAGAGGTAAAATGTCAAAATCAGCATGAAATGTACTGTTCTTAACTTGGTTGTTTGAATGATGAGGCAACAAAGGGTCTTTTGAGTCAAACCTACTTCATTAAAGTTTTAATTGAGCAGTTGATTGATTATGTGTTTGACCTCAAATGAAATAACGCGTGCATGTCATGAAACCCAATTTTCTAAAATTTTCAAAATCAATACTTTGAAAGTTAGCTTGGCCACATGTCTGCAAAATTTTGTGTTTTGTGCTTTTAATTTGTTTGTGTGTTTGTGTGTTTTTTTAAAAAAAAAACAAAACAAAAAAAAAAAAAAAACTGAAAAATGATGTTCACAAGATTGTGACATTAAAAATCAAAAAGCAAGGGGAAGAAATGTAAAGATGAAGAAAAAGTTGACCCCTCAAAAATAGTGTGCTTTTCAATTTTTAAGTGTTTGTGTCTTGTTTCTGAGAAGTTTGGGGGAAGTAAATTGAATGCACGGATTGGAGATGGCTAACACGCGTAAGGCGAAAGTGAAAGGCAAGCTCCACGGTGATATGCTCGGTAGGCTCGACCTAAACTTATGACCTCCAATGAAAGTGCAGTGAACTTAAAAGATATATATGTTTAGTTTCCCATCCCAGGTTGCATGGTTTAAAAGACTGAGTCCCAGCAAAAACGGGTTGAGAGTGTTAATTATACCTAGTATTCACTCTCTCACACGCCATGTCTCTGCTGTCATGACTACACCACATAATAAAAAGAAAAGAAAAAGAAAAGAAAAAGAAATGAAAAAAAAATGAAAAAGAAAAGAAAATGAAAAATAATCACTCAGTTGGTCTTCTTTGCGTGCTTAGCGGCCGACCTGATCACCAACTGATGGTTAATGAAAATAAGTGGTAGTTATAACCATGGTGCATGGTTCCTCAAGTTGGGGGTTTGTGAATCCTCAATAAACTATGAGGTAGGGTAGGTTTTGCTGTGTACGCTTGGGTGTGGGGACAATTAAACATGACGATAATAATGTACTATATTAAGCATGAAGCATTCGGTTGGGATTAAACGGGTTTGAGTTTAAAGCGGACAAACATACCGACAATCACCTGGACTAGTTGAGTAACTGAAGCTGAAAAGGGTTCCTCAGTCAGATTCATACGGTTTGATCCCTTGTAAACTTTCTCGTGGTTGATATTGGTAAGTATTTGTTTGTTTTTCTCTTTCGTGTGTGAGTCGTTAAGTTCTTTTTGGTATGTTTTCGTCTTGGCCAGGTTGATTTGAGAAGTCAAAATATGTTTTTCATGGGTTTTAATGCATGACAATATGCCCCCGACAGATCTTGCCAAATTTTTAGGGGAAGGAGTATGGGATAATAAGTATTATCCAAAGGGAACTCGAGGATGATACTTGTTATCTAATGGAAAAGACTTCCTCCGTCAGATCTTGACAAATTTTTAGGGGAAGGAGGGAGGTTAATAAGTATTATCCGAAAAGACTTCCATAATACATAGTATCTGAAGGAAACTCGAAGATAATATGTATTATCTCAGGGGAAGTCCTTAGCTGAGGGGAAGTAATCAGCTAAGGGGAAGTCTTTAGAGGTCTTGGGTTCAGGGGAAGTTTTATAGAAAACCCGTAATCTATATTAGGGTTTTTGGTTAAAATTATGTTAATTTGAATCAACTGAACAGATGATAATTACCTCCTAACCCAAAGACCAGCCATCACATGTCTGGTGGAGTATATTTTTTCAAATGTGTGTCAGACAGGTTGATGATAGAAAGATGATGCTGCTGCTGCTCAAAGTTAAAGAACCAGCCGGACAAGACTTCCATCTGGAAAAGCAACTGTTCAGGGGAAGTTGTTGGTTTCTTTACACGCTTCTAAAAGATTTTCAAAGAAGATGTTCACAAGCTTAGGGGAAGCAGAAGACTTCAAGTTTCGTTGAAGAAAGTGATGCAGAGAGCAGTCAGAGATCATGAAGATCCAAGTTCAACAATCAAATTCTTCAAAGTTAGGGGTTTTCAAAATTTCAACCCTCTAATTTATGAAGATTCAAGACAGTTACTGAAGATTCAGCAAGAACCAATTCCTTCATGAGAAGCAAGTCAATGAGAGTCCTCCATCTCATTAACTTGTTCATTTCAAGAAGTTCAAGCTGATGCTGATCAAGAGGTAGTCCCAAGTGCCCGTCAAGAAACCCATTGAAGATTTCTACGGAAAGAATCTTCATCAGCATCTATGCCAGCCACTCAAGAAGAAGAACTTCAAAGATTGAAGACATTTAATATCACAAGCCTAGGGGAAGATTGTAGAGGCTAGATTATGAGGCTTGTAATATTAAATTAGTTGGGCTGGGCTTAGAGGGTTTCATTAAAATCATAGGCTAGTTTGCTATTGTATTTAGGCTAGTTTATGATTGGGTTTGGGTTTACTATTGGGTTTATGATCCACAAGGGGCCCAATAGTAAACCCATTGGGTACCTATATAAACCCTTTTTGTGTTTATGATTAACCAAGCCTTGGAAATACAAGTTTACGATTTCTCTCTTTCTTTGGTGTTTCCGATCAGCTTCATCGTGTTCAAGATAGTAGTGTTCTTCATTCAAGACTTCATCTTTTACTTAGATCTAGTCTATTCTTCTACTATTCTTCTTGAATTGATCTTTCACGAGGATTCCGCACTCGTGTTTGATTAGTATATCGTGTGTTTGGGAAATTTCCGGACCTACACTAGGCTTGCACTTTCCATTGATCACACTACCGACTACAGTTTCTGAATCATGTGAGTTTTTCACGGCCCCTTTTTCCTTTAACTGTTTTATCTTTGGGAGAGAATTCATACATACATTTTTCCATGTTAGACAATTAGACCTTGTTATCATAACTGTTTCATGTGCTTTTCCATTGTCCAAACTTGTCATCTCATGTTCATTCATGCTATAACCCAAACCCCACTATTAACTGAAGCCGATTAATTATCATTTGCAAACGGTAACGTTTGAATAGATCTATTGGGTTAACGCCCCTGCTCTGATTGGTAGCTCCAATCATGAATCCGTCTTTTAGTCAAAGAGTACAAATTGTTATGTCATATCTATGCGGTACCAACCGGACAAAAGGTACCAAGAGTGGGTAAACAGTCAGTTTCGGTATTCAGGGTACATGGTAACTTTATCAACTAGTCTTATCTGATATTGTCAACAATAACATGAACTGTTTCCAATTACTATTTTCATTCAACCTTTAACTGCTAGCACTTTAAACTTGTGAAACTCACCAACAATTATTTATTGACCGTTTTCTCGTATGAATTCTCAGGTACTTGAACTTAATTGTTGTGCATGCATCGGACCTGCTTGCTTGTTTCCTGCCTTTGCATCTTAGGACTTTTCATTTGTTTCTGGAGTATGGTTTAGCCTTTGGAGATTTTCCTGATATAACACCAAACGGTGTCATGTCCTAAAAATCTTTTGAAAACTTATGTGTTGTAAACTTAAAACTATTTACTTTTCTCATTACAATTAATCCGCTGCGTAATGATATTTGAAAAACTCCTATTTACTCCAACAATTTAACAATTTCCAAAACGGATCTAGTTGTTGAACCATCCAGAGTACGTTCGTAACCTTGACTGTGATAACCTTTTTCGCATCCCGACACAAATCTTACAGGGTGTGATAGCGAGGTATCAGAACCAAATTTATAGAACTAGATTGCATACATAGGGTCTAGACTATTGCCTAACCTCCGTTAGTCATACTTGCATGCATCACTATTTGCCTATTTGACTGATTCAGATATCATACGTAACATATATATATATTATCATCATCACTTGGAAACTTTGTCGCAGCATGGCTTTTCACTGACCAATTGACTTGACTTCTGACTCTGAGACTGAGGCACACTTCGACTTGGAGCAGCCAGCATCACCAGTCACTACAGAGGCTCCTTCACCTCCTCGTTCATCGACTAGTGTTCTCGATGGCCCATACGATGCTGACTCCGAACTAGAAGAGCGACTGATGAGGACCCGGAGGAGTACGCGCCCTTCACTGTTGACATCACCGATGCAGATCAAGACAGAGATACTCTCACCGTTACCCTATCTGCTTCTAGCCCTGTTTCTCCTGATTGTGAGCCCTCATTACGACCTTACTGCTCCATGCCTAACGGTCCCCTCCGTATGCTTACCCCTAGGAAGTCAGTCAGGCGTAGTAGACAGCACGTTTTCGGTCCAGTTACCGAGTCGTAGCCGTCCCGTAAACGTTTCCTCTCCCTAGAGCCTGATGAGCTACCCACTGAACCAGAGACGATGCCACCCAAGAAACGGGTGAGATTTGCCGACAACACTTTTGAGATCGAAGAGCCATCCGCCACTGCTGAGATCTAGGACGTGCCATTGCCACCTCATGCCCCAACACCTTCTAATATACCTAGCCCTGTTCTTTCTAGTATCCCTGTTGACTCCCTTGTATCATCCCTCTTTGCTTGCATCGCCCAACGTGACGATGAGATCCGTCAGCTTCTCGCCACCATCTGTAACCTTGCTCCACCAGCCACTATCACTGACCTTGCCACCCATCTTGCTGTCCTAGAGGCCCATGTGATCTCCCAGGACCAGGCCCTTCACACCTTGCATGTTCACCTGTTTGACGTTTTTGGCACCACCACTGAGGCCAAACAGACCATCCAAGGTCTCGCAGCTACTACACCCCTCCTCGGCGGAGGATTTTGCCGGCATTATCCGTTTGTTGTTGACAGTGATTATCCAGATCCGCACATCCTCGACATCGTTGATCGAGCACCATTTCATTAGAGTTGTTATTTCATGGAGTGACTGTTACTCTTTTATGGTATTATTACGATGTATACAAAACTTGTATTATTGGTGAATCTGTTTCTATCACTAGACAAATGTTTATGTTGGTCTAAACAATTGTGGACAAGAATTGATTATGTTGTAGCATGTATTGTTATTATCAACTCTGGTGTACTTTGTAATGTAATGTGTTGCTATGTTATGTTATATTGTGGTGATTGTTATGGATTTTGGCATGTCATGTTTTGATTGCATTCACTTATACTATGTATAATGTCTCAATTTATTTTATCTGACATAATTTAAAGTAGAATGTCAAGACACGCGAATCGTGATAGTGACCCTCTCGGAACCCCAACCCTGGAAGCCACGGCTATCGAAGCCCTGATTAACCAGCATATAGCTGATGCACTTGCAACCGCCGAAGCAGATCCCCTGGTGGTAAGACTAAAGACTTTTCTTCTACGACCGGAAGATTTATGACTACAATTATACGAATTGTATTCTAGGTTTTGAGAACTTTACAGGTGTCCGGGAATGCTCTTACAAGGATTTCATGAATTGCAAGCCCTTACACTTCAAGGGTACTTAAGGAGCTGTTGGACTCATTCGTTGGTTTGAAAAGATGGAATCCGTGTTCCGTATGTGTAACTGACCCGATGGTTACAAGGTCAAGTACGCCACTAGCGTTTTCAGAGAAGGAGTTCTGACTTGGTGGAACTCTCATGCTGAAGCCCTCGGATAGGACCAGGCTTACGCCATGGCTTGGAACGAACTGAAACTACTCATGCGCGATGAGTACTGTCCTCGTGAGGAACTGCAACGATTGGAAGTCGAATTCTGGAACTTGACCATGAATGGATCAGACATAGCTGCTTACACCCGCCGATTCCACGAGTTGGCACACATCTGCCTTACAATTGTGACCCCTCTACACAAGAAAATCGAGAGATACATCTGGGGTCTTGCTCCCGTCATTCAAAGAAGTGTTATGGCTTCTAACCCCACAACACTCCAAGCTGCTATCCGTTTGGCTCACAATCTGACCTATCAGGCAAACCGCCA
>JBCNJP010000017.1:60699245-60732715 GCA_039602395.1 Deinandra increscens subsp. villosa
AGCTACTTTGTTCGATGGTTGAAAGGTAAGTAGATGCATAATGTCGTCTTTTGGCTCTCGGTTATTTTATTTCCTTTATCCTGCTGCTGTGATTCATATTCAGATCCTCATCAGTTTCAGTAGTTCAGTTAATGGATTTTAATGTATAGACATATTTTCTAGCAAGAAAGGTTTATCCTTTTATGCCTTAAATTTTGGAAATCATGTCTTGGTGCAACATACAATGTGATCCCAATGACAATGATAATAAAAGTTAAGTTATTGTTCTTGAATGTGAATTGGATACTTTGTGATACATATCATTTAAATTCATCTTCCACTTACTAATTGCACTCCTAAGGTGCAAAATGGTCATTATGCCAAAACCTAACGAATTGGCGAGGCTGGGTTGTGGTAAAATGGTCATTATATTGAAAGCTAACAAACATTTAACACGGTTTATAATCCATCATTCTATTTGAGTATGTGGTTTTGTTAATGCAAAAAGGGTTCTTCTGCTTTCAGGGTTGTCGGTTTTTACCTTATGAAAATAATATTTGGATTCTTCTTTTGAATAAATGGAGTTACAAGGTTTTATGCATATGAAGTTGAACAATTATTGCAGATTCTGATCTTTACATTTTTTTTCCGAGAAGCTTGAACTACAATGGGAAAGGATGCGAAGGGTGGAAAAGGCAAAAGAAAACAGGCAGGTGGCAGTGAGGATGGAGGTGCAGAATTCGATGGCAAAGCTAGAAAGGCTGCTGATGGACTTGGAACCTGCACAAAAGGTTTCCACTTCTTCTTGCTGACTGTTGTATCTTTTTCAAATAATGTTATGCTTGTTTAAGCATACCATTTATGTCTTCACACAACCAAAATATATTTATACAAAGTCTCATTCAGAAGATGCGCTATTAGAGTGGGTATCCAATGAAGTATCAAAACACAAATTCAATACTAGTTATCTTATCATGCAATTATCTGCATTTACCCTAATACAAAACAAAAATTTCTGTCAAATCATATCCTAAAGAAATTTCAAGTAACTAGAAAGTTCTGATATGCCCTTATTTTTTAGTGAGAAGGAAGTAAGCCAAATCAAAATTAACATTAACTGGAAAGATAAAAAAGATAAAATAAATAAATAAATAAATAACAAGTTCACATGATGTAGCCCAGAAACACTCTACAGGTTATTTATCATATGTCAAATGTCAAATATATGTCCAAATAACGAAGAATGTAAACCTGCATGTTGTCAAGATAGAATGCAATCTGAAGTGCACTTGGATATTCTTCAAACTGTTTGTAAATTGTGTATGCAATATCCAAAACCGACATGTCATCTGGTCCAGGGAGGTATCTACAAAATTTTAGAGAAGGAACACACACATATAGTACATAAGCACACATATTGATGCAGGGTATATCACATGTAAGCGAAACTACATCACCATTAAGGTTCGTTATTTATTCGTTCTCATCAGTTGCATCAAAGTTCGAATCTATGAATTGCCTGCTGTTGTTGGTCTTTGTAATGTGAATAATTGATAGGCGTCTTTCCGTGTGTGGCTCTTGGTTGTAGGCATTCCGCTTATAAGGTATCCGTTGTGATTTTTGTTTCATCTTGCTATAATCTATGAACTTAGACTAATGTTGTTGGTCTTTGTAAAACTGTATGTTTAATCATTATATTGCCTGGATATCACTTTTATGTCATATATAATATATTAGTTCCTTTCTACTTTTAATGATGTTTAAGGCTGGAACATCACAATGAGATGATTCATGTTTGGTTTGATATATCACAGGAAATCAAAGTTGATGTTCTAACATGTTTTCATCAAGGAAGGAGCTAGAAAGGCAGAATCTTGTTATCAAGTCAAGATATGTGCAAGTACTACTTAAACAAATATGAGTTTTATCGACATTTATGGGAATAATGTAGATCGATATATATCAATGTATGAAACGTATAGGTTTGCTATATATATGAAATGCATTATTTTGCTATAAGTGTATTTTATTTTGTAATATCATGTTAATTTTTATTTAATGTAGAAATTAGTGATTCTATTAAAAATAATTTTTTTTATTTTTTATTTTTACATTCTTGACGCGCAAAAATGTGTGTCATCTTTATTTATGACTGGGGCTTCCTTGACGTGCATTTTATGACGCGCATTTGCGCGTCATAAAATACACGTCATTGTTTGCGCGTCAAGAGCTTCTTGACACGCAATTTGCGCGTCAAGAAGCTTCTTGACCCCGGCTTCCTTGACGCGCATTTGCGTGTCAAGAAGACCCTTTCTTGACACGCATTACACGTCAAGAAAGGCCTTTTTTGTAGTAGTGAAGGATGGAAAGTTGGTAGTCTATAGAGCTGATTGGTCATTCACAAGGCATAGTACAGTTCCAGATCTAGAATGGAGCCAGGCTGATAAAGACCGAATCAATTTAATAATGATAACTAACAGGCTTCCTGTGGTTAAGAAAAAACATGTGACTAACTGGGAGTATAAAGAGAGAAACAGACATGTATCACATTTTCACCAGTGAACATGGCGACACAATTAGAAGCTTAGAAGATGCTCTAAATGCGCTTTCTGAAGATGAGATATGAGATATTGTCAGGATTGGTGATAGTAACACAGACTTATCATGAAAGTCTTATATGTCACAAGGCCAAATTTTGGTTATAAGCTATTGAAGAGGAGAACAAGATGGGAACCGGATGAACTTGGCTGGAAGAAGAGTTGATCCCTTTATTTGTGTACAATTGTATAAGTTGTTCTAGTTTGTATGTTAAGATAAGTTGTTACAGTTTTATTCATACAGTTTTCATCTATAATAACATACACATTTTCAATGAATCATAGCAGACCTCCATTTTTACTCATAATTGTGATCTTACATGAAGTATATATTCATATATTATGTTAGTATATGTTGGCATTCTGATATGATGGGATGAGATGATTTATAAACAGGATAAATATTACTTCTTCAGTAAATTGGAAGAAGAACAAAACCGAATGAACAATAATTCCTTAGGAAGAAGAGTTCATGAAGAGAAGATGAACTAGAGTTCTTCAGGATGAACCGGGTAAACTAGAGTTCTAAAGTTCTTCAGGATGGTTAACTAGTTCACAATAAAAATAAAAATCACATCAGTTCACAATAAAATCTATTTGCAACAATCAAATTTAGAATAAAATCAACTTTAATGATTGAAATAAAATCTATCTACGTTAATGGGGTTAACCAAAACAAAACAGGAGGAAGAGTTAACAAAAACTTTAATATATATATATATATATATATATATATATATATATAAATTGATCTATATACAAAGATTTTCATCAGGATCCTATACAAAGATCTATCTAACTAGCTAAGACCTAGCATCCGACATATAGTCTTCATCATCAAAGAAGCAACTGCTGCTGCTGCTGTCATCAGGAAACAACTTTTGACCAGGAGGCAATCTTGGTCCTAACTCGGAGGTGTAGGTGGAATCCCTATTCCGGATTAAATACACATCCAGCTCTCTCTCCCCTTCTAGTCCCTGGAGATGAAGTTTCATATCCGCTACAACTTCGTCAGTGATGAAATCAGCGTACTCAAGCCCATTTGTGATGAACAGAGGTGGGATCCTCCACTAAATGAGGAAATAGCTAATCGATGTGTGGTTTAGGTATTGCACCATTTGATTCAGATCATGACAATCAAATGTGCGAATGCCGACATAGACGACTTAATCCACCTTTCCCTTCCACACATCCTGGCCGGCGGCATTCCGGTGGAAATCGCCGCAGTGATGGATCTTGAGGGTGAACCTCCGATGACCTATAAAAAACCCAAATGCAGAGTAAAGAGTAAGTAATTAAAAACATAAAACCTTAATAATAAAAACCTGCAGCCATTGTTGAGTGAAAATACACTTACGGGAAGTCTTATCGTAGTAGGGTGCTGGTTCATTAACACCCCTAATCCTCCATTATTTACCAAAGGCAGCCATTGATCGATCGAAGTTTTTTTTAGGAGAAGATGAGGATTCTTGATGATCAGGAAATATGTTCGTACAAATGATTTTCGTGGCATGGAAGTGGAAATTTAAAGGCGGTCAGGCCACGCTACTAACTACGGTGGCAAGAAGTGGAAAAGTCAGACCACGATAATTGTGTATATTTATTACCTTTACCACGCAAATCATATTTTTACCGTGTCTATTTATTACCTTTAACCACGCAAATTTTGTTTATCATTTGTTTTTTATGTGATCAGAGTAATTAAATAAGTTCTGGTTAAAATATAACCAATTTACACTTCTGTCTCAATGGTTCTTCTTAATCTTGTAGTGTGTTTCTTTCTTTTGACTGACCCAGGTTCAAACTTTGTTTGCTACATTTTATAACTTTTTGATTGACTAATAGTGTGATGACATGATTTATAAACTAGATAGATTTTACTTCTTCAGTAAATTGGAAGAAGAACAAAACCGGATGAACAAGATTTCCTCAGGAAGGAGTTCATCTTGATTGAGGGCAGATGGACAAAACCGAATGACATTTTTAGACAATTGTTTGACTGCCTTGGCGGGCTGAGATGATTTATAATTAAACAAGATCAATTTTAGTTATTCATTAGAGAAGAAGAAGAATATAACCTGATGAACTAGAGTTCTTCAGGATCAAGAGTTATTCAGTAATAGAACCGGATGAACTAGAGTTCTTTAGGATGAACCAGATAAACTAGAGTTCTTCTGGATGAAGTGTATGTAATAGAACTGGATGAACTAGAGTTCTTCAGGATGAACCGGATAAACTAGAGTTCTTCAAGATGAACTATAAAATAACCAAAGTTGTTATTTATGTTCCTAGTCTATAGGATATTCCCATGTATTTAAACTCATTATCTAGTGAGTTAAAATCATTCTGGTTGAATACAATTCTTTATACACTAATATTTAGTCACACAACCTAATATATGTAGAAGACAACCGGGTGAACTAGAATTCTTCAAGAATAAGAGTCAAAACAGACATCGGATGCATACCACATAAACAATTACATATATAATCCAAAAGATGTGATATTTGTTAATTAATTACAAATATATATATATAATAAAAAAAACAACATATAAACTTAAAACATGCTCCCACTAGAGAAATTGTCTGAATCGTCATATCGGCCTGTTCTCCATGGGTAGCTACCTTCAGAAGGGGAGGAGGATGAGGAGGAAGACACCTCCACATCTCCATCGAGGTAGATGGATATGACCTCCTCGTCCTTGACGTGCAGGGCCAAGGCCCTGACATCCCTCGGATCATCAGTGAATGGAACCAGTCCATAATCCAGAGACAACCCTGGGATCCTCAGGTAGGGGTCGAAATCGTTCAACTCATAACCTAGGTCAGACACCATTTGACCTAGGTCATCAAACGAGATGGAGGTAAAGCCCACCTCTTCGAAGTAGCTAACCCTCCCATCGATGTATTGTATTTGACCATTGAGCCTCGCAATATACCCTAGGTGATAGATCACTGAAGTAAACAAACTAGAATCTTCTTCCCCTGTTAAAGAAAATTAACCAAATCAGAGACGCGAATTCCACATTAAACCATTTGAATTATAGTCATTTAGATTATTACTTACCGTATTCGGGGCTATCTTCCACATTCAGAGGAAGCAAATGCCACATTATCAGAAAGTGATGATAAACCAAAAAACAGAGAGCTGAGAGAGATAACGGGGTAAATGGTGATGATCGAAAATTATTTGATTAATTATATGATTTATATTGGAAACTCGAGGTGGTAGATAAAGATTTGACCTCTAGTAATCATATATATCCGCCATCGCCATAGATAACTAATTAAAAGTTGCTACTATTTAGTCACGGTCAATATATGTGGCCATACGTAATAGATTTTTTTCACTCACAACCTACTATTTAGTCACACAACCTAATTAAATGTGGCCTTATGTACTAGCTTTTAGCCACATAACTAAGTAAACACAGCGGCCATTGCTCACATTTAGCCACCTAATATATACTTAATAGTTTTGTTTTTTTTTAAATTTACTAAGTAATAAAATCTACTCTTCCGTCACACAACATTATTTAAGTGTGGCCATACATTCCTTTTTGGTCACATGAATAAAAATCATAAACATTTCATGGCCGTTTGGTGCATTTCAGCACTCTTATTTAAGTGTGACAAATAAGTGCCACATGTTTTTGTAAACAGTGGCTAAAGCCACTGCACCTGGTTGTTGTTGTCACATAAACAAAAAAATACGTGGCTAAAAGGGTCCAAAGGCTATATATTTGGCCACAGGTAGAAAATATGTGTGGCTAAAACTAGTGTTTCTTACCTTTAGCCACGTTTTTAAAACCGTGGCAAGGTGTTTTAAAAACCGTGGCTAAAGCCACATTTTGACGTAGTGTTCGCAGGATCCTGATTGATAATGGAAGCTCAGTAAACATAATCCGTCTCGATGTGCTGAAAAAGATGGGTATCCCAGAAACTGAAATAGTTGCAAGATCCTCAGTCCTGGTTGGCTTCAGTGGTGAAACTAAAAGCACTGTTGGGAATATCAGGTTGCCAGTGTACATAGAGGGGGTAAACTCTATGCAAAAATTTTGTGTTATAGATTCTCTCTCTTGTTGCAATATAATTCTTGGCAGGCCATGGATACACGAAATTAAAGTTGTCCCCTCAACTTACCATCAATGCATCAAGCTTCCCACACCTTGGGGAGTTGTGAGGATTCAAAGCGATCAACAGGAAGCCAAGAACTGATACTCGACTTCGATGAAGAACAGAACAAAATTGACAAAGGGATAGCAATTACAGAGAAGAGCATTTGGAGAACAGGAGGACAGGGAACTTGACGTTAAAGAAGTTCTTTTAAGCACTGAGAATCCAGAATTCAAGGTGATCATCGGAACCGGCATCCTAGCGGATACTGAACGGGAACTGATTCAGCTTCTGAAAGCCAGGAGCTCAACTTTTTCTTGGAATCATGAGGATATGACAAGTATCCATAAACAATACTCACAAGCTTGGTTTAGATCATTTTTCAGGCCAATCTAGCAAAAGAGAAGAAAGTTCGCTCCCGAAAAGAAAGCAATCATCCAGGAGGAAGTTAACAAGCTTCCCAAAATAAAGATGATTAGGGAAGTCAAATATCCCAAGTGGCTAGCAAATGTGGTGGTGGTCCAGAAGAAGAATGGAAAGTGGAGAGTTTGTGTAGATTACACAGATCTGAATAAGGCATGTCCTAAGGATCCTTTCCCACTTCCCCATATCGATGCAATGGTGGATGCCACAGCTGGCCATGATATGCTCACATTCATGGATGCTTCAACAGGATTACAACATATCGAAATGGAACTATGTGACCAGGAGCATACAACATTTATAACCCTGATAGGTAGCTACTGTTATATTCCATGCCTTTTGGTTTAAGAAATGTAGGTGCCACCTATCAGTGGCTCGTCAAAATGATGTTTAAATAGGAACTGGGGGACACAATGGAGGTCTACATAGACGACATGGTGGTGAAATCTAAGAAGGCTAAAGATCATGTCAGGGATCTCCAAACTGCCTTTGACATCCTTGACCAATATAACATGACGCTCAATCCCTCCAAGTGCCACGTTGGGGTCCGAGATGGAAAGTTTTTAGGCTACATGGTTACTGAAAGAGGAATCGAAGCAAGGCCCGAGCAAATAAAAGCAATCTTAAATTTGAAGTCCCTGTCGAATGTAAAAGAGGTACAAAGGTTGATAGGAAGGATCACAGCACTTAACAGATTCATCTCAAGATCTTCAGAAAGAGCAAGGATTTCTACGATATCCTAAGGAGGAACAAAAGGTTCGAGTGGACTGAAAGGCATGAAGAAGCTCTGAGATGCTTAAAGGAATATTTGTCAGAAGCTCCACTATTAATGAAACCAGAAGATGTGGAGCCACTATATTTGTATCTTGCATTATTCGGAAGCTTAGTCAGTGCAGTCTTAGTAAAAGAACACCAAGGTCAGCAGCATCCGGTATATTACGTAAGTAAAATTCTGCTAGATGCAGAATCCAGGTACTCTTATCTTGAAAATTTAATTTTAGCTCTTATAATGGCTTCCACTAAACTTCGACATTATTTTGAAACTCATGTTATAATCGTAAAATCTAACAATCCTATTAAGGTAGTTCTTAGGAAGCCGGAAATGTCATGTAGGATGGCTAAGTGAGCAGTCAAGTTTAGTGCCTATGACATCAAATATGAGCCAAGGACAACAATCAAATCACAAACCTTGGCTGACTTTGTGGCAGATTTTAGTAGTGACATAGAACCAGAAATTGACAGGGAAGTCCAGCAGCTTGAGAAGCCTGAAGAAAACTAGATCCTTCACACTGACGCCTCCTCACATGTTAGAGGAATAGGGCTGGGCATCATGCTAAAATCGCCACATGGGGACATGATACCACTATCCATATCTTGTGTATTCCAGGCTACCAACAACGAAGCTGAGTATGAGGCTTTGATTGCTGGGTTGCAATTGGCCAGAGATATGGGTATCCGGTCTATTCAAGTATTTGTTAATTCCCTTCTATTAACTAACCAATTTAACGGCTCATATGCAGTGAGAGGGGAGAATCTAATCAAATACCTTGATATTGTTGAAGAATTATCTTTGCTTTTCGAAAATTTTAACATTACGCGCGTTCCAAGAGAAGAGAATTCAGAAGCCGATGCTTTAGCAAATTTGACTTCATCACTCAGGATCCCTGAGGATATCAGGATTCCTATAACACACATCCTGACGCTGGTAATAGCTTAGCAGGAAGCTCATGCAATCAATGACAATGAAGGTATGGATGTTTGGGATCCCAAAAACATTCAAGAATCCTGGACTTATCCAATCATGAAATATCTTAAAGATGGGGAGATTCCTAAGGGTGAAAATCCTAGGGCTTTTCGGGCCAAGTAATACCTTATTTTATCTTAGATAATATATTTTATAGAAAATCTCTTGCAGGTGTCTACTTGAGGTGCTTAGAGAAATCAGAAGCTCTTGAGGTGCTTAAAGATATTCATAGTGGAGATTGTGGAAACCACACTAGGGGCAAAGCACTCTTGTCCAAGGTTCTTATATTTGGTTACTATTAGCCTACAATGAAGAAGGAAAGGCACGGAAATATTCTGCATCAACCAGCCAAGCATCTGCATCCTATAGTATCCCTGTGGCCATTCATGAAGTGGGGCATGGATATTGTGGGTAAGCTGCCTAAGGCTCCTGGAGGAAAGGTATTTATGCTTGTAATGACAGACTATTTCTCCAAGTGAATCGAGGCAGAAGCCTATGTGCAAGTAAGAGAGAAAGAGGTGATATCCTTCATCGAGAGAAACATCCTCACGTGATATAGGATTCCGGCGGAAATCACATGTGACAATGGCTCTCAGTTTATTAGCAAGAGCAACAAATTTTTTTGCAAGATGGGGCATCAAGATGATTACTTCTACACCTGTCCATCTTCAAGCTAATGGGCAGGCGGAATCCAGTAATAAGATCATCATCAACAACCTTAAGAAGAAGTTGGGCCCAAGAAAGGCAAGTGGGCTGAAGAGCTACCGTTTATTCTTTGGGCAGATAGGACGACACCCAAGAATGCAACAGGCAAAACTCCGTTCTCATTAGTATTTGGAGCTAAGGCTGTGATTCCCACAGAAATGGTGTTGCCTACAGCCAGGATCCTAAAACCAACAGTCAGACTCTGCTTCAGAATCTCGAAACAGTTGAGAAGCTCAGAGATATGGCCAGAATCTAGACGGTGTCTTATAAGCAAAGGGTGGTAAAGATTTACAGCAGGACTACCAGGTTAAGAAAAATTCAAGTGGGAGACTTGGTGTTAAGGAAGGAATTTTAAAATACTACCAATCCAGCCGATGGGAAATTGGCACACAATTTGGAAGGCCCATACTTGATAGATTCTGAAGAAGGGAAAGGGGCATATTGCTTGGTGGACATAGAAGGAGAACCCCTTCCAAGAGCGTGGAATGCCATCCATCTTAGAGCCAACTTTATGTGATAATCCTTTTGGAATCCCAAGGATCCTCACTGCCCCAAATACTACAAGGTATGTCTACTAACCCGATTTCAATTCATTCTTATTATTCCTATCACATGATACTATATTAAGCATCGGAGTGGTGTTAGCTAAGCTAACAACCACCCTTCACCAAGTGTTCAGTGTTTTATAGATTTTTAGAATCCAAAGTACTTTGGGTATATCTCCAGTTAGAGGTTGGCCACCTCTCATAAGTTTAAGGTATCCTACATACCTTCTAAGGTTGGGTAATCGCCAGTAGCGCACGTTGTGCACTAGTATGCTCAAGATGGCCGGACTAGTCCATCTTATGGGTGGCTTAAAATCTTGTCATTGATGGCTTAGTCCCAAGTATGTAAGGGCTTAACCCCAGAATTGGCTTAGTCCCAAGTGAACACAGGCTTGTCCCCAGATTTGGCTAAGTCCCAAGAATCCTGGGTTTATCCCCAGTATATTTCTAAAATTGTTATCTTACATTCAGAAAACCTCCTTTGGCCACTGGCCAGGATCCTTTTTAAACTATTTTCAGGATCCCAAAGTAGGATGCCGAGAAGAACCACCGGAGTCATTCTCTCAGTTTCCCAGTCAGGATTTTAAACAGGATATGGAAAGAGGTAACAGTTTAAATCAAGAAATCGACTAAGGTAGAACCTGAAGGTCAGGTAACTTATGTCTTTATTATTTGATTGTAAACTTTGACCTATTCAACTTTTGATTTTAGATGGTTTTTAAAACTTACAAAATGTTTTTTGAGATTCTTAACAAAATTGAATATTCATAACAATTTCTATATGCAAAATCTAAATTCGAAACATAACATATGTAACCAAAAGATAGTTATATTATTAAACATACTGAAACGGGTTTAGAGCTCCCTAAGGTTCGTCCTGAAAACCTCGAGATCCCTCTGCTTGGGAAGCTCAGAGGTCAAAAGTTTTAGGAATCTTGGTTTCGTCTTGTGAAACACAAGATCCCTCCACTAGGATCCCTACCATTGTCTACCATTGTTTGTTACTTGTTTCTAGTAGGAACCACAAAAATTAATATGTTTTACAACCATCATCCAAACATGAAAACATAAAAAACTGGGCTCAGATCATTGCATTATCCTCATCGCCCGTCACCTTCCCATCCTTCTCAAGCTTCTCTCCCTTACCAAGCTTCACCTCGAAAACCCCTGTCATTGCCTCTGGAGGTTCTGGAACCGTCTTCGAGGATCATCCTTCATTCCCATCCTTCCCAGCTCCAACTTCTTCACCTTCGCCTCCTTCTAATGATTCCAGAATGACCTTCCAGGTTGCAACATCCTAGCCAGGCACCTTGAAGCCAGCCTCTTCAGCCTCGCCCGCCATTTGGATTTTGCATTGCAGGACACTCCGGGCAGCTAAGAGTTTGCCTGTTTCGGCATCCGTGGCCATCTTAGCTTCAAAAGCCAGGCGCTGCTTAGTAAGTTCGTGCTAGTAGTACAGGTCTTGCCCTTGGCGATCTCAGCTTGGGCTTGGATCTTCTCCTCGGCCTCAGCCATCTTCCGCTCCATGTCCATGGCCTGGGTGCTAAGCTTCTCGATGCCTTGCACAAGAGAACAGGAATCCTGAACAATGTTTGCAACATGTATGAAACTAATACGTGTATCTGTTGAGCTTCTTACTAGGTTGATCATCGTCTGCATCGAGAGAACCTTGTTGCTCACCTCAGACAGAGCTAGGCCTTCGAAATTCTCCAGGTACACGGTGGCTTTGGTGACCTTCCACTTCTTGGAAGCAGAGGCCTTAGGTCGGCTGACAGGAGGCTTGGAGGTGACAGGTTACTCCGTTTTCTCTTTCTTGATCTTGAGGATGCTGTCAAGATCCTTCAGGGAGAATGAAGAGCTGGATTTGGGGGCTGCGATAAAAACAGATTGTCAACATTTGGGATTCTAAGATAAAAATACAACTAAGAATCTTGCAAAAACTTAACAGACATCTTAGGAATATGGTCGATTGAAGAGCTTTGTTCGCTGGCTACTACTTCAAGGATCAGGGTTCTCTCCGCAAATGGAATCTGGTAGACTGCCTTAAGCTTCTTGGGATCCGGATGCGCTTTGAAGAGATTCTAAAACTTGGGTGATGCAAAAAACATCAAGGAAAATTAAACACAGATTTAGGGTTTCACGATGAAAAGGAAATCAATATCCTACCCCTATCAACCCACTTCAACAGAAACTCTTTACCCCTGGAATCGAATCACGCTTCACAAAAAAGAAATGCTTCTTCCAATCATGATAGTTATGGGAAGCTCGGGGAATCAATTGGGAGGTAGAGATGCGAGCCTTCAAGACGAATCGGCTACAGCCGTGGTTTCTGAGTTGGTAGGCTTCACAAATTTCAGGAATCCCGATCTCCAGGTTTCGGGTTTGGTTCATTTGGTCAAGAGAGTACATAATTCGCCAAACCATAGGGATAGTTTGGGCATAACTAAGTCGGGTGGTCTTGAAGAACTGGGTAACAAGCTCATAAATGGGGAAGGTAATGACAAACAAAAAAGGGTAATACATAAAGCAAACCCAGGTAGCGGAGGTGAAATCAAACTTAACTCGAGAATCAAAAGGACAAAAAATCATACTCGGAGGAAAGATGCCAGAATTTTTCAAATCATGGATATCGCCATTATTGAATGTGCAAGTTTCTTCTTCGCTGGGGATCACATACCCCTGATCGTGAAAATCATCGATCACCGGAGTGTTCAATGAAGAGGACGATCGAGTATTTTTCTTAGCCATGGCAGAAAAATCAGAAGAAGGAAAACGAAGAAGAAAAGTGATTAGAACTGACCTGGAAAATCAGAGAAGCTCGAGAGGTTTCTAGAGGAAGATGGAGATAAATGAATTTGGAATCTCATATGTAAAGAAGAAGTAATGATACAAGTCCCATCCCTTGGACTCCATAAAAAACATCACATCTCAACAGATTCTAGTGTGATAACGCCATGAATGCAACATCTTTTGAATCTCGACAGTTGTTGAGCTTATCCGCAACCATCGATATTCAAAGGGCGATTGTTAGGGTTCTATTTTCAGGATGCTCGCAGGAAACTCAGATGGCTCAAGAATCCTATTGTAGTATGGGAATCCCACATATCCAGGTATCTTGATTTATTTTTATTCGACTAACCCTTATCATTGCCACGTGTTTATTTGATCCAGGTACCATTGAGTCATCAACTACCTCCGAAATACAAGCTCCAGCTATCGAATAACATGGACTAAGTGGACGAGTGTAGCTCTAAAGGTCATGTTAGTTGGAGAATAGAATCTGGGGGATCCCGGAATGTTTGTTATTCATGTAATCGTTATATAATCGAGGACTCGATCGGTTTTAGAAACACACAACTCACTCACACTCAAGCTCTGAAAGCTATAATCATTGTAACACATACCTCGATCGATCAATCCTCTAAAACCACTTGTATCTCTTTAATTTCTTATCAATAAAAGTGCTAGGTAGCAGGCTCTTCAGGCCGGCTCCCGAGGTTTTTTTCCAGGATTTCTAGAGGCAACTCGAAGGATTATGGATTTTCCCTCATTAAATCATCATGTCAACATTCATACATTGATATTCCATCATTTTGATCATTAAGCATACTACCTCACAATCAAAGTTTGGAATACGAAATCGCTTTGTTGATTTTTGACCAAAACGGTAACGCTTGAGTAAGTGCTCCATAAGCCTTTTGTTCTCGTGTATAATCAGCCTTTTGTTGAATATTCAGATTCCTTTGCAAAATTGGAACATTGTTGTTGTCGATTGGATAAGTATATCCGTCATCTATTGCTATCCAGAGGTCACAATCTGAAGTAATGATGTACACCTTGAACCTATTTTTCCAATTATGATAATCTTTGAGTTTGAATTATTTAGGAACCTTCTGACTCGTTCCTATCTCATTTTCGTAATTCAATAATTTTTGCATTTGAGACTGAATTGCTGCAAAAGCTGTATATTCCGACATCTTGAAAATTTACAAATTCTGATTAACCAAACCTAAGTGAACTGAAAAATGTTTGTACGAACCTAACCGAACTAGAAACGAACTCAACAGATGTATGCGAACTCAAACAAACTGAAGGCGAACTGATGATCTTCCAAACTTAACAGAACTCAATCCGATCTGAACAAACTTGAACGAAGTTGTCCGAACTGTAAGCGAGTGACTAGTAACCAAACATATCCAAACTTAAACTAACCTAATCCGAACAAGGGAATTTATTTGAACTGGATGCGAACTAGTACACGAAGCTAAACGAACTGAAACGAACAGCGACTACGGAGTGGTTATTCATCCAACTTGCACTTTGGACGACGGTTAACTTTCAGATCTACGAACTCAGACGAACTGGACAAAAACTTTGATGTTTTTCGAATTGAAACACTCAGACGAATCAGAAACACTCGAAAATGAATATCTTTTCGTTAAAAACACTCAGGAATGATCGTATTTTGGAAAACGCAAGTTTTTATGATTGAAAAATGTTTAAAACTAGAAAAGAACACCGAAAACACTTCTTTTTCAACAAAAAGACACAGAAAACGAGCTGAGCAAACCACCGTGGCTCTAATACCACTTGAAAGTGAGCGGGGTGATCAGATTGTGCACAACTCAAGTCATTTTGATACGAACGAGAACAATTCGGTGTAAATAAAACACTCAATCCTTTATAAACTGAATGGATCAGATCTATAAGGACTTAGAGCTAAACAACTAAAAACACTTGAGAAAACACACACTTAAGAGACTCTGTTGCAAAATTTCTACACAAAACAACTATATATAGAAACCCGATCACCCGAACTGGCAGTTCGGCTGCCAGTTCATACCGGTTCGGCTGGGTTCCGCTATCTAGGTTAACACTTGACTTTTTCCTCTGATTTTCTTCCGTCTAATCCAATATTCTACCATTTCATGTATCAACAATATGGTTCTTCGTTAGGGGGCTTGATTTCAATGACACCGTATCGAAATACCTTTATCACTATAAAGGGTACGGTCCATCTGGATCTTAAATTGTCTGGGAACAACCATAGTCGTGAGTTGTATAGCAGGACTTGATCTCCTTACCGGAATTCTTGTATCCTTCTCAAGCGCATGTTGTGCAGCTTCTTAGTGTGCTACTTATAGATACGGGAATTGTAGTATGCTTGCTCATGCAGTTCCTCGAGTTTGTTGATTTGACCCAAACGAACCTTTCCCACTTCCCCTTGGTATAAATTTATAGCACACAGGGCTTAATATGCATGATGCTCTTGTTCTATAAGAAGATGGAAAGCCTTTTCGTAGACTAGTCTGAACAGTATTGTTCCGACGGGGGTTTGGTAAGCTACTTCAAACACCCAATTAGCCTTGACTAACTTATTGGACCAATATTTTTTGTTTTTTCCAACTATCTTTTCAAGGATTCGTTTGATCCTACGATTAGTGACTTTAGCTTGTCCATTGGTTTGTGGTTGATAAGTAGTGGCAAGGCGATGAGTAAAGCTGTATCAGGACAAGGATTTTCAAGTTGAGGATTGCAGAAGTGCGTCTCGTGGTCACTTGTTAGTGCCTTAGGTGCCCTAAATCTTGAGATGAGCTTCTTGAGGAACTCAACTACTATTCCGTCATTGGTAGGTAAAGCCTGTGCTTCAACCCATTTTGAAATGTAATCTACGGCCACAAGAATGTAGTTTTTCCCTTTTGAATTGGGGAAAGGTCCTATAAAATCTCGTCCTAGACATCAAAGATCTCACATACCTAGATACCGTTCAGAGGAATTTTATTCTTTAAGGATATGTTCCGGTCCTTTAACAAGCATCGTAGGACCTTACCCAGTGGTGAGCATCCCTATAAATTGTTGGCTAGTAAAATTTGGAATCTAGGACCGTTCTTTCGGTCTAGTTGGCTCCTTGGTGGCCACCTCATGGTCCTTTGTGACAGTGCTTCAATATGCTAATGGCTTCAGAACCATGGATGCGTCTTTGAATGATCTGATAAGCACATACCTTAAAAAGACAAGGGGCATACTATAAGTACTTTTTAACATCAGTGAATAAATTCTTTTGCAATTGATACGTCCAGCCCTTGATCATGATGCCACTAGCCAGGTAGTTTGCGATGTCTACAAACCAAGGTTCTTCTCTCTTTTCTACCATTTCCAAGAATTCTGTAGGTAACTTTTCATTGGTGTCTTCTCATTTTCTCTCGAAGATGTATTCAGGTCGAGATAAGTGATCGACCATGGTGTTCTCTGCACCTCTATTATCATTTATTTCGATATCAAATTCTTGAAGTAGAAGAATCCAACAGATGAGACTGGGTTTCACGTCTTGTTTACGAAAGAGATTTCTGATTGTAGTATGGTCGGTGAAGGCAATCATGTTAGATGACACCAAGTATGAGTGAAATTTATTAAAACCAAAAAACTACCACCAGCGGATCTTCTTCGGTTACAGTATAGTTTTCCTGAGCATCGTTTAGGGTCTTACATGTATAGTATATCGGGTGGAAATGCTTTTCCTTTCATTTTCTATGCACTGCACTTACCACATAGCCACTAGCATCGTACATAATCTCCAATGGGAGAGACCAGTCGGGTGTAGTCATAATTGGTGCATTGAAGAGTTTTTCTTTAAGTAGGGTGCAGTCCTTGTCAAAGTTGAAAATGGCATCTTATTAAAGCAATTTCGTTAAAGGATGAGAAATATTTGAAAAGTCCTTTATGAAATGCCCGTAGAACTCAGTATGCCCGAGAAAGCTACGAATTGCATGGACAGAGGAGGGTGGTGGCAAGAAATGGTGTCAATCTTTGCTTTGTCAACCTACAATCTGGCCTGAGAAACCTTATGACCCAGGACTATTCCTTCCCGGACCATGAAGTGGCATTTATCCCAGTTGAGAGCCAGATTAGGCTCCTTGCATCGTGCTAGCATCTTCTTGAGATTTTGCATATACTGATCATATGAGTTGCCAAATACTGAAAACCATCCATGATGACTTCCATGGATGTTTTTATCATATCATGGAAAATAGTAACCATTCAATGTTGGAAGGTAGCGTGAGCATTGCGAAGCCCAAAGGGCATCCTTCGAAATGCGAAAGTTCTGTATGGGCATATAAACGTTGTTTTCTCTTGGTCTCATGGATCAATTGGGAGTTGGAAATATCTAGAGAAACAGTCAAGAAAATAGTAGTAAATGTATTCTAACAGTCGCTCAATCATCTGGTCAATAAAGGAGGGGAAATGGTCTTTTTTGGTGCCGTCATCGAGCTTTGTATAATCTATATAAACTCTCCATCCAGTAATTGTGCGACTGGGAATGATCTCATTCTTGTCACTTGTGATGACGGTCACTCCTCCCTTCTTTGGAACCACCTGGATAGGGCTAACCCATGGACTATCTGAAATTTGGTAGATGAGACCAGCATCAAGGAGTTTGACTACCTCCTTCTTAAACACTTCTTGTATGTTGGGATTGACTCTACGTTGTGGTTGGAAAACTGGTTTGTACACATCTTCCATCAGGATTTTATGCGTACAGACAGAGGGGTTCATTCCTTTGATGTCCATCAACCTCCATGCGATTACCTTTTTATGCTTCCTCAAGACTTCAGGTAATGCTTCCTTCTAAGCTATGTTTAGGTGTGAAGAAATGATTATAGGAAATTTGCAGTTTTCATCCAAGTAAGTATACATAAGGTGATCAGGGAGTTCCTTAAGTTCAAGAGGGGTGGCTCTTCAGCAGTTGGTTGATCTTGGTTATTGTCCTCCTCTTTCTTGGCTTCCGTGGCCTGGATGGTTTCCTATATAATTTCTTCAAAACTTCCTCTAGGAGGCTCATCCTCTTCTTCCAGGAGTTCCTATGTATTTTTGTCTTCTTCTTCCTCAGGGTACCAAAGCGGATCATTAGATGACGGGTACAATTATGATCGTCTAACCTTAACAGTAACCTCATCATTGGCCATACGCAATGTAATATGCTGATTGTTCTTTTTGATCATAGGTTCATAGCCTCCAAGTGTCTATGAAAGTTCGTCCTAGAATGAGGAGGTTTTCTTCAAGGATAACGAATTCGGTTGGAATGTACATAATGTTAGCCTTGAGCAGGACATTCTTGATTATTCCCTTCGCATTGTGGATAGATCAATCAAAGTTAAAGAGAGAGTTAAATGTTACACCCCTGAAAAACCACCCTCGTAATAAACGAGAACTGAGGTGTGATGCCAGACCAGGATCTAAGTCATCAGACACTTCGAACATTCTATATGCTCGACTCAACGTTTAAACCAATGTTGGATACTGATGTATCAAAGATTAATCAAAGTTTTAAAGTTTTCAAAATTAAGCGGAAGCATTATAACATAATTAATTTTAAATTCGAGTTTCAGCGGAAGCAATAACCAAAATAAAACAGTTTAAGATGTTTATCGCCTGAGGCAACAAATGTTGTTTGAATTATTACAAACCATGCAAGTGTACCATGAATGATACCTAACATTCTCCTTAGCTGCTCCTAAGGACCTGAGAAGAACATACTAAAAAGTGTCAACGCTAGGTTGTTGAGTTCATAAGTTTAAAAAGATAAATAACATTTATCAAAACAGTTCATTAACCAGTTACCCTCAACGAGGCATAACCTAAGCAAGGACTCCACTCTGGAAAGAAAGATGATATTTATACCAGTGGGTAGCTAGCCCATAAGATTTTTATAACACCATTACTGACAGCTACTTAGCCTTCCAGTCATACTGTTCGCGAGTAGTGACCAAGCTAGAGACAATATAATACCCGTCCCGCTCCCAGCGGTTGGGTAGGGCTTGTCAGGCCTAGTAGATCTATCTTATAATTCCTCATTGTAAATTAGTCATGGATCACCTCAGTGGAAGGACTTTCAGCAAACGTTTTATCCATGATGTATAAGATTTTTTTATAAATCATCAAGTTAAGTTGTAAAACAGTTACAGTATGTCTTCTCCCCCGAAAAGCATAAACAGATAAAAAGTGGGGTATGAACTCACCATAGGGTGTAAATAAGTATCCAAATAGTAAACTGCTGTATAGAGATGGTGAATTCCTTCCAGACTCCACATATGACACACAATCGTGTGAGTTTTGACTAAGTTCGACCAACCGACGTGACAACGCGCGAACAACGGACAAGTTAACTCCATTACACATTGGTGATTGAATTTAGGTTTTCTATATATAACCTAACATGTATCACACATACAACACATTATACTATGATAAACATAACGCGTCATAATTACTTATGACATTATCCCGTGTATACGATGTACGATCGACGGGGAAATCATACAAAGTCTTGTCATTCCCACCTAGGTACGATACTTAGGACTTGTACACTCGTATAACTCATAACCAATTTGACTAATGGCATGCAAATACTTAATCGAGTAAACTCATGCTCATACTTTCCATAGTTTATTTAATTTCCAATAAATATATATTTACCACATATAGGCTAATTCCATGATTATACATCATCATCATCTCATGTAAGTCACATAGATCATTAATCTACATATTTCAATCCATGTCATAGATTCCTAACCACATGCATGAATGCCAAGTTGACCTAATAAGCTATTTTCTCCATATTTTCATGTAAATAAATTTTATAAAATAATCCACATGCATTTGAATATCAAGTTTGCAACTTTATAGACTATCATGCATCCATTAACCTAGATCAAGCATCTGCATAGTAGATCTAACACAAATCAAGTGCCTTTATTCAAGATCTAGCATGTATGATTGCCGAAATCGAGTTTCCATCATAGATCTCACATAAAGTTAGCAACTTTATTGCACAACAACCCTAGATCTTTCATTATCAAGTTATTATAACATAGATCTAGCATCAATCTTCAACCTTTATCCACATGCAGCCATGTTTTCTCATGTAAAAACCTATATCTAGCATGCATCATCATAACTTGCATAAAAATCATACTTTTGATCCAAAGATGCAATCTTGATCATCACAAACACTAGATCTACTCATGATATCATCATATTATTACAAATCAGACCTAGATCTAACATAAAGCTTGGAGCTTGACATCTTCCAAACAAGAAAAACAAGAAGAAACACATACCGAATGAATGTAGGGTGATTAAGGATGATATCGGGGCTTGAATCTTGAAGAAAAGCAAGAAACTTGATGATATTTGAGTATGGAATGACCAAAGGTCGTGAAATGAGCAGATGAGACGTTCTTGAGGTGCACAAATGAGGTGGCGGTGGCTAAATGTGTTTAAATAGGTGAAATTAGTGTTTCTGCTGGAAAACCATCTACAAGCGTATCGGTTGGAGGTTAGGTAACTCTAAGCGATACGCTTAGAGCTCCCGTCCGACAGCCCTTTGACTTTTGTTGACTTTTCATGTTTTCTGTTGTTTTGGCCACAGTTTTAGATGATTTAGTTTTTCCTCTATTCATCATCGTTTTTATCACATCGAATCCAATAAAATAAAGTATCAGCTTGCCACATAACAATCTACGATCATGTAATTAAATTCACGTATCAGTTTGCACACAGTTCACGATGCTTAGTAGTTTTCAGTTTATCGCCAATGTTTAGAGACTCCAATCTTGTGTGTGATATCTGTGAAGTCTTATAAGGCTACTAGACTCTTCTAATAACTTAATTGACATACTACGCCTATATACCCATCTCCCGGTTTGTCGATTTTATCAGTTTTTATCCGTTTCTAAGGCTCGAGTCCCACCCAAAGGGGCCAGAATGTCACATCCTTTCCTCGTTAAAGAACTTTCATCCCAAAAATTAAGATTGCAACCACGTTGCCAAGCGTATAAGTTTCACAAGTTTTAACCATTGCAACTTCATTACAAGTAGTGAGGAATCAAGTTATAGCATTTTACTCAACAGTAAAATAACGTTTCACGCTTTACTCAACAGTAAAGATTAAAGTTTAATAGTTTACTCAACTAGTAAAACATATTTATTTTAGACTCACAAAAAGTTTTCAGATTTATCATATTAGATTTCGGATTATCACATAAGTTTTTAGCTTATCACATAAGTTTTTGGATTATCACATCATCCCCTCCTTTAAAGAAATTTCGTCCCGAAATTTAAGAAGTAGTCCCGGCCATCGGCACGGGCTATCTAAACAAGTTCGGATATTTGCTCATCATCTGATCCTCGCGTTCCTAGGTAAACTCTGGTCCACGCTTCGAGTTCCACCAAACCTTGACGATCGGAATTTTGATTTGCTTTGAGATCGTTTGGTTTCTCGATCCATTATCTCTACTGGCTCCTCTATGAAATGCAATTGCTCATCAATCTCCAACTCCTCAAGTGGAACTATGAGCGATTCATCCAATAGACATTTCTTCAGATTAGATACATGGAATACGTTATGCACAAAACTTAACTCCTCAGGAAGATTCAATCTATAAGCGACTGGACCAATGCATTCGACAATCTCGAATGGTCTAACGTATCTCGGATTTAGCTTTCCTCGTTTCCCGAAATGAATAACTCTTTTCCAAGGCGAAACTTTCAGAAGAACACGATCCCCCTTCTGAAATTTCAACGGCTTTCTACGCTTATCGGCGTAACTTTTTTTGTCTATCACGAGCTGCTGCTAAGTGATTTCGCATTTGAACGATTCTCTCTGTCATCTCATGAATAAGTCTCAGGACCAGTAAGCTGACTGTCACCCACCTCTGCCCAGCAGATTGGTGACCTACACTTACGTCCATACAATGCCTCAAATGGTGCTGCTCCAATACTTGTGTGATAACTATTGTTATAGGAAAACTCCACCACGGTAGGTGAGATTCCCAGCTGTTACCAAAATTTATCACGCAGGCTCTGAGCATGTCCTCCAGCGTCTGAATGGTCCTCTCACTTACTGACCATCAGTCTGAGGATGATAAACCGTACTCATGTCGAGCTGGGTTCCCAGTGCCTTCTGCAAGGACTTCCAAAAGTGCGACGTGAATCGCGCATCTCGATCAGATATAATAGATAAGGGAACACCGTGACGTGAGACAACTTCCTTCATGTATATGCGGGCCAGCTTATCTGTCTTGTCAGTCTCCTGGATTGGAAAAAAATGAGTTGATTTTGTCAATCGATCAACAATCACCCAGATCGTATCGCATTGACTCGGAGTCTTAGGCAATTTCGTTATGAAATCCATCATTATGTTCTCCCATTTCCACCCTGGAATCTTTGGTTGCTGAAGCAAACCTGACGGTTTCTGATACTCGATTTCGACCTTCGAACATAGTTAAACACTTACCCATATAAGTGGCGATGTCAGCTTTCATCTTCGGCCACCAATAAACAGCCTTCAAATCATTGTACATCTTGTCCGAACCCGGATGCACAGAATATCGAGACTTATGAGCCTCGTCCATAATCAGTTGCCTTAAATTTCCGTAATGAGGCATCCATAGCCTACTAGCAAAGTACCAAGCTCCATCTGACCGGATCTCAAACTGTTTGTCTAAGCCACGTAAAGATTCAGATTCTAAGTTCTCGTATTTCAGCGCTTCATAGTTGAGCATTCCAGAATCTGATCTGGCAAGCTTAAGTGAATTGTCATCTGCAAAGCACGAACACGCTTCGGTTTCATCTCTTTGCGGCTCAGGGCATCGACTACTACATTAGCCTTACCCGGATGATACTTGATAGCGCATTCATAATCATTGAACAATTCCACCCATCTGCCTTGCCTCATGTTTAACTCTTTCTAGTCAAAGATGTGCTGAAGACTCTTGTGATCGGTGTAAATCGTACACTGGGTACCGTACAAGTAATGTCTCCAGATCTTTAACGCAAAGACTACTGCTGCCTAACTCCAAATCATGAGTCGTATAGTTCTTCTCGTTATCCCGGAGTTGTCTTGATGCAAAAGCAATAACCTTATCGCGCCGTATGAGCACACATCCCATTCCTCGAACGGATGCATCACAATATACCATAAAATCGTTGGTTCCCTCCAGCAATGAAAGAATAGGTGCACTGCAAAGCTTTTCCTTCAGAAGCTGAAACGCTGCATCCTGCTTTGCATCCCATTTATACACTATGCCTTTATGCGTTAACGCTGTCAAAGGTTGAGAAATTGAGGAAAACCCCCTCAATGAATCGTCTGTAACAACCAGCTAGACCGAGGAATTGGCTTACTTTGGTCAGCGTCTTTGGTACAGACCAACTCTTAATCGCCTCAATCTTCGAGGGATCAACCTGAATCCCTGATTCATTTATGAGATGACCCAAGAATTGCACTTTCTGAATCTAAAAATTGCACTTTGAGAATTTAGCTTACCACTGCTCCTTTCTCAACAAATCTAGAATGATACGTAGATGTTCGGCCTGTTCTTCTATCGTCCTAGAATAGATGATACTATCGTCAATGAACACAATGATGAACCGATCCAGATACGGCTTGCAAACCCCATTCATTAAATCCATGAAAACAGCAGGAGCATTGGTTAACCCAAAATGGCATAACCAAGAACTCATAGTGACCATACCTGGTCTTGAAATTTGTTTTTGCAACGTCTTCATCTCGAACTCGGAACTGCTCATACACGGATTTCAAATCAATCTTTGAATAATAACTCAAACCTTGAAGCTGATCAAATAAATCATCGATGCGCGAAAAAGGATACTAATTTTTCATGGTAACCTTGTTCAAATCACAGTAATCTATAAACATTCGAAAAGTACCGTCTTTCTTCTTGACAAACAAAACAGGCGCTCCCCATGGCGACGAACGTGGTCTAACAAAACCCTTTTATAGCAGATCCTGCAACTGATCATACAGCTCTTAGAGTTCGCTTGAGGCTAATTGATAAGGAGTGTTAGCAATTGGTGATGCTCTTGGTGCTAAATCGATTCTGAAATTCTATCTCCCTGTGCAGAGATATACCTGGCAGATATTCAGGAAATACGTCAGGAAGATCGCGAACGACAGGAATATCTTCCAACGCGGTTCTTCCAGTGGCTTTGTTGATACCTGATATGTGCGTCGTGTGAAGTATCAAGCAGAGTTACAAGTTCAAGCCAATTGTCTACTGGCCGAACCTGGTCCGAACCAGGAGTTCGGACTGGCCGAACCTGGAGTTCGGACAGGGTTCGGACCAGGCTGTATAAATAGCTAACTTGTCTTTGTATTCGAGTGGTTCTGAGCGTGTGAGATTCTCTTAAGTGTGTGTTTCTGAGAGTGTTTCTCTGTGTCTGTTTCTAAGTGTTTTACTGATTGTAATTGTTCGTTTGTGATCAATAAAACAATCGGTTAATTACGTTTCGATGTCCAAATAGCTAGATTGAGTAGACGATCCGATGCTCACGCATTTTCAAGTGGTATCAGAGCTTTCTGGTTCACTCTACTGATCTGTGGTTGCTATTTTCAGATTTTTGAACGTTTTTGGTGTTTTCTCGAGCTTTTTTACATTGTTCATTCATTTCTATCGAGTGTTTTGTGTCAAATTTGCTCCTAAATCATTTCTTATCAGTTTTTCTGTCCTACTGCTGCAAATCTCGTCAAAATTCATCAAAAATCGAGCGTTTTAGAAAAATGATGTCGAGGTTCGGACTGTTCAGATCGGGTTCGGAGTAACTGCTCCGAAGTCAAGTTCGGAGCTCCGAAGTTCGAGTTCGGATCGAGTTCGGTGAGAGTTCGGTCCAAGCTCGGTGTTTGGTCTAAGGTTCGGTCGAGGTTCGGAGAAGTTCGGAGAGTTTCGGAGTGAGTTAGTGTTCGGACAGAGTTCGGGACAGTTCGGAAGGGTTCGGACTATTGATTGAGGTTCGGAACGAGTTCGGAGGAGGTTCGGACTTAGTATTGAGGTTCGGATAGAGTTCGGCCACCAGAATTCAAAATTTTTCAACGATGTCGGAATATCAAGCATTTGCTGCGATGCAAAGTGCAATGCAAACCATGTTGAACTTCGATAACGAAATTGGAACAAGTCAGAAAGTTCCCAAATTGTTGAAGTTAGAAGATTATCAGAATTGGAAGCAACGATTTTCGGCTTATATAAGTACGAATGATATCGATTTGTGGATTCCAATCAAGAAGCTTTATCAACATCCGACTGATGCGGGAGATTTCAAGGAAGTTCACACCTTTGATATTGCTGAAAGGAAATCATACGAGCTTGAACAAAAAGCTTTCGGTTATCTTACAATGGCATTACCCACTGAGTTGCTACATCAATTTAGTACTTGCAAGAAGTCTAAGCAATTGTGGGATGCTTTATCAGCAAGATGTGAAGGAAATGATGATTACAAGAAGAGTCGGAAGAAAGTGTTGAATAAAGAATTTGATAATTTTCAATATTATGACAATGAGAACATTACTGCTCTTGTTTCAAGGTTTTCACACTTGATAAGTGAATTGAAGGTTGTTGGGATTGAGAAAACTGATGCTGATTTGAAAGAGAAGATTATGGAAGCATTACCTGAAAAATAGGAAAACTATGTTTTGCTACTCACTCATGATAAAGAATACTCAACATTGACATTTCATGAGCTTACTGGAAAACTTCATGCTCGGGAAATGGAAATGGTAAACTCAAAGAAGTCAACTGCTACTCTACAAAATCCAGAGTTGTATCATGGTGAGAATACTGCAAGTATGAATGCTAAAGCAAAGCCAAATATAAGTTCTGCCCCAAGTGTTGCTTTCATGGTTGGAGGGTCTGGAAATTCAGATAACAATTCATCACGGGGTTGTAGTTTTACAATTCCAAATTCATCAAGTCAGAATGCTTTTTCTGCTGAATCAACAGATGATTATGCCAAAATGATTGCTGCTTTGATTTCATCATCGTTTGGCTTGATTATCAAGAATGTTGGTGATGCAAAAATGACTCGAGATGATCTGGATGCACTTGATGACGATCAATTGGAGGAATTGGATTTGTCTTGGCAATTTGCTATGCTAAGTCAAAAGTCGAAAAGGTTTTTCAAGAAACATGGAAGAAATATTTCTGATTTTAATGAGAAATTGGGATTTGACAAGTCACAGTTAAAATGTTATAAATGTTCAAAGCTTGGACATTTTGCTCGGGAATGTCAACAGGCACATGTTAGCAAGCCTGGTGTCTCTCAATCAAGCAAGCCTGGTTTTTCTCAACCATCTTCTAGTAACACAAGTAAGACAACTGCTTTAACAGTTCAACATGATGCTGTTTATGATTGGGGTCAACAGTTTGGGTATGATTCATCAGCTTTAATTGTTACCCATGATCATCAAGAAGACTATAGTTCCGATACAAGTTCCGATACAAGTTCAACACCAAGTTCCTATGAATCAGCTGAAAATCTGGAAAGTTTGTTGAAAGAGAATGCTTCATTGTTGAAGAAAATTCAAAGGCTTTCTGAAGAATTCACGTTGGTTAGTTCACATTTGGAGATTTCTAAGGAACATGAAAAGGAATTGGTTGTGAAGAATGAGTGTTTGATTAAAGAGATCAAGTTGTTGAATGAAATGATAGAAATTTCTGACCAAGATAAAAAGAATATTAAAGTTGCAAAAGCAAAGGTTTGTGAAGAAAGAGATGAGTTGATAAATGAAGTTAAGAAATGGAAGGATGAAGCGGAAGATGTTGCTTCTGATTTTCAAAATTTGTTTGAGAAGTCCAAAATCAAGCTTGATCTGCTCACAAAGGATGCTGAAGAGTCTGCTGCTAAGATTACAAGTTATCAAGCGGTTATGGAAAGATATTTGGATGAAAAGCGGGAGTTAGTAAGTGTGAATAAAGTTCAAACAGCAAATTTGGATATCCAAAAGCGAAATGAAGATAAACTGAAGAAAGAATTGTTTGAAGGCATGGAAAATCTTCGTATGCAAAAATTTGAAACACACAAAGTTGCCAAAAGGTTGATTGCTACTGAGAAGGATTTAGCTGAAGCTCAAAAACAAATTTCAGATTTGAAGATTCAAGTGATTGATGCCAACCGCTTGCTGAACAATGTTTCTAATTCTCAAGTATTCACAAGCTTTTTGGCTAAAGATGAAAATTTTGAGAAGATGTTCGATAAAACTACATCACCACCCTCTCAAATCAAAGAAGCATTCAAAGATGTGAAGGAACAAGTGGAAGATTGTGATTATTCAAAGTTTTCGTCGTCGGTTCAAGAAGAAGAAAAGGTTGTGAAGAAGAAGAAAAATAAGAAGCCTAATAAGAAGAAAGGCAAGAAATCTGAGAGTCCTCCTGCTCCAATTTTTGTTTCTGGTTCGTCCTCTGCTGACAATGAGAAATCTGCTACATCAAGCGACAAGATTCGTTCTCAACCTACTTTTGATGAGACGATCTTCTATGAGCAAAAGCATATAAATGAAGTCAAAGCTGAATTTTCAAGGTTGGCGAAGAATAGACACCAGAATTCTAATTCTGAGGAGAAAGTTGTTGGAAAGTATGTAGGTTTGGGATTTAAAGCAAAGAATGTGAAAGCTGAGGAGGTTCCAGCAACATCTTCACCAGATTTGAAGAAATTGAAGATGAAACAAGTGAAGAAGGAAGTCTTTAAAGTTGAAAAGGTTCAACCGGAGCGTTTCTACAAGCTCAAAGGTTCTGACCAGATTTTCTCCGACAAAGAGTTTCCTCTTCACTGTGTTGATTCCAGAAAGATTTCTTAAGTTTTTGTAAAAGATTCTGCCCCTTTAAACATGAAGAATCACAAATCTAACATTTCTTCTGATGATTCTTATTCTCGAAGTCCAACTTCTAAGTGGGTTCATGATCATCACGGATAGGTATATGATTCTATCTCTGATCATGCTCGAGATATTCATGTTTTTTGTTCTTCGCAGGTACCTCAAAAGTGGGACAAAACAAAACGAATATGTTATATTTGCCTCCGAACAGGACATATGGCAAAAGATAGTCCACCGCCTGCTGATGCATCACAGCGGTTTTCTAAGAAACCAGTTTTTGGTAATCCTTCCAAACCAATATTCTTTAATGAACAAGGCAGAGTTTTTGATGAAGTTGAGCCTACATTTTTCTTAAAACAAAAATGTTTTGTTCCAATCTTTCAAAAGCCTCAAAATATAGGTTCATCATCACAATCACCTGTGACTGCTTCATCAAAAGGTGAATTACCAAAACATCAACAATGGAAACCTAAGGTGGTTTCGAAGCAAAACCAGGACACTGGTCGACCAGAAGCAGATCCGCTTCGGGTCCTTTATGAACTAATCTAGTTTGACCAGTGTGCAAGTACTACTAGAAGACCTATCGACGACTGAAAAGTTTTTAATGGAGGAGTAGTCTGCTTAACTTAAATTTCCTGATATATGTTTTTCTAACCTGTAAATTTTCTCAAATCTAAAATTGCAAACTATCTGTGTTGATTGATCACTTTTCTTTGCGTACCAATTGATGAACCACAAAATCTCACCGCACGTAAATGAGAAATTACAATTCAACTAGGAACAGGCTAATCTAAGAAGAATAATCGATGAATCAATGGATTTATTAATATCTCAAGTATTCGGGTACAAACAAGGAAAACACACAGTAAATGTGTGGTTTTCCGGAATCAGAAGTTACATTGCAAGTAAATGAAAGAACTATTTATAGAGCCTCCGAAGTCGCATCTTCGTAAGTTGGTCGGATGCACTTGCGTCTTGTTCATCTGCAACTGCATCGCTTCCAACTCGTTCTCTGTGCGACACTTGCTCTCGAGGTCTTCCCCATCGGAAATGTAGATGTTGGGTCATTTGTATGCCTAGTCTTGACCTATCCTCATCAAGTCCCCCTAGTCCATTGATTATTCGAGCAATAATTATTGGACTAGAAGTTAAAAGTGTCTTGTACTTCCGACGAGTTTTGAGAACCTTTACCGATCATCTTCGTTAAGTTCGCATGTGCTTTTGATTTGTTACCTCATTAAAAACCTTGTTCGGAAAAACCCTGTGGGAAAAAACCGAAACTAAGGAAAAAAGAGTGTAACACACATCTCTCTTTTGTGTAAATCATAAGTTTCAAAGATCAGAAATTTTCCAATTTTTAACGATTTCATAGATCTGGTCATCAAGTCCCCCTAGTCCTTATGTTGTTTTGTAGAAATGACTAAGGACTAAGGTACAAAGATCATCATAGGAAATGCTTGTGAAGCCAGTTCTAATAGATCAAAAGACTTTATTTGTCTTTAAAGCAGAATGCTCCTGCAAATGTAATCGTCACATCCTTACGAGAATATTAATGTATTTTTGCAAAGAGACGCTTCTGCAAGTGTAGAATACTAACTGACTTGTCAGGCGTGTTTTGCATGTTGATTTGCACTCGAGTACTTTTGATACCGCCAGTACACGTGTCAGTCGAGGATTAATTGACGGGACAGTTTTGGTTTTTGTTTTGAATTTTTTAAATTCAAACGGTTATTTTTATCCAAGATTTTTGCCCCATATATAATCCTTACTCATTTTCCATTCTTTACATCCTTCACTGCCGTCGCTCTCTTTCTTCTTCAAGCCCTAATTCTCTCTTCGAGCTTTTTCTTTTTAAAAAAGGTCAGTCGATTTCCTTCTTGCTTTTTTACTGCATTTTCATGGCATCTCCTTCAGTTAGGGCCGATGACGATTCGAGTAAGCATAATATGCATATCTCGTTCTCATCTATGTCGCCTCGCGATTTAGATGAAGTTATTGAGCGGTACAATATTCCCCTTTCACTGAATCCAACTCTTCCATTGCCAAGAACTCCCATTTCCCCTTTTCCTGATGGTAAAATTGGGGTTTATGTCGATATGTTCAAACTTGGGAATTATCGTCTCCCTTTTACCAAGTTTCTTATGAGAGTTTTGATGTTTTTCAAGATCCATATTTCTCAGATGCATATCCAAGGGTTTTCACGTTTAAGTCATTTCGAAGCCACTTGTAGGGCTGTTAATGTGTCTCCGAGTGTTAATCTTTTTAGGGCTTTCTATAGAATCACGATGGCTGGTGATTGGTATACTTTTGAGCGTAGGAGAGCCGTTAAGAGAATTAGCACTCATCTTCCGCCCAACCCTCGTTCTTGGAAATCCAACTTCTTCTACATCGATGATCGATGCATTCCCCTTCAGATGGAATGGAGGGATGTGGAAGATGTGGTTCATGATCCAAACCCAAGCGACGGTGATTATAGTCAGGAGTCTTTTGATAAGTTAGTATCATGTGCAAGCCCTATCCGAGAACTCCCGGAAGCCATTCTCCTTTTTTGTAGAATGAGTAGGGCTTGGTTTACCCCTGAACTTTGGCCGATTCTGACAAATCAAGGGAAGGGTAAGGAATTACCCTTTCAATCACTCGCGATCACACCCTTAGAATGTCTCAACAATTTTTGACAAATTCTTATTTATTTTGCAGAAATGGATCTTTTCGAAGCTATGCAATTGAAAAGTTTTGATGATATCGATCTCAGTGCTGAGATTATGGAAGAAGGGTCTATGCCATTTCTTCGGCAGACTGCCAGCTCTTTCTTGGATTATCGTCCCGAAGAAACACATGATCAAGTTGAACCGCAAGTGGATGTGCAGTCGGATGCCATTGTTTCTGAAAAAGTGCCTGAGGTCGAATCTGGGGGTAGTGATGCTGCTGACGTTGCCAAAACGATCAAGGGTGGTGCCGGAGGAAGTGGGGAAAGCACCCTCAAGGGTAAGAAGAAGGAGGTTGTTGAAGGTCATGTTAATGTGTCTTCGAAAGCACCACTACCGCCCAAAGGTGGAAGCAAGATAAAGAGATCCGCTAAAGCATCTGTTACCAAGGAAGTGAATGAGCCCCTTGTGTCCAAAAGGAAGTCTCCTCGCTGGAACTTGCAATCTTCACCTCATCAATCCAAGGTAAACACTTCCGAAACCACTGAAGTCACCTCCGATCCTACGGAGAATTTTGAAGTGAATGAACAGCTAGGAGAGGGTGTGCAGTCAGAAATTGATGTTGCGGTAACCCCTCCTCCTACTGATGATTTTGATATTGATGACTATTTATTGAATTCACCTGATATGTCACAAGACCCAGGTTTTTCTGATGTAAGTATTTTGCAGAAAGGTACCACATCTTTGATCAACTTGGCCAATTTAGCTCATGCGTCCTCTTCTTCGCAGAAGGATGCTCCGAACTTTGCTGTGCCCACCTCTGAATGGTTGAAGAAGGAGATAGATTTGGTCACCCTTAGAAGCAATGTTGGTAGGGGTTTAGATTCTGTTGATGTGAATGCTGTCTTTGTCCCTCAATGGGAGATCAGAAATGGTGACACTTGCACCGAAAGTTCAATCGCAAAGAAGATCACCCTTCTTGGAAGTACTCCCACCGACATTTTCAGCCTTCAACAAATTCCTAATGAAGCTTTTTCAGATGAACTCATGCATGCACAAGCGAAGCAACAGAGCCTAGTAGCAGATGTGTATGGTCGGTGGATCATTGCTGAGGCGAGAGTTGAAGAATTAACCAAGAGGCTATTGGCACATAAGGCCTGTTTTGGTTCTGTAAGTGATCAAGTGAAGATTAATGATTTACATGCAAAGATCGAACTCCTCACAACCAAGAATCGGAAGCTGGTGTCGCTTGAGCAGGAAGTGAAGAGAGATCTCAAGCAAGCGCAAGATGATGCGATGGCTTTCAAAAGCCAGTTCTTGGATCAAAAGAAGATTTTTGATGAACAAGCCATCAAGATGTTGGAGATCACCTCTCAATGCGATGCAAAAGTTGAAGCTGTTAACAAAGGTACAACTTGTATTTCTTTATTTTCATAATTTCCCATTTGCACTTGCATAGTCTTTTATTACTTTTAACATTTGCGTTTTAATTCTTCAAAGAAAATGCTGCCCTTGCTGAGACCGTCAAGGCACTGACCGAAGAAAGAGAGCAAATGCAGAGGGAGCTAATATCCGTGAAGGAAAAAAGCAAGTGGTTGATTCAGGAAGGTTTTGGTTTGGTTGCCAAGCGTGTGCATTCCGAAATGATCCCCATGACTCTCAAAGTTAATTCTGCTGCCAATGCTATGGGCTATAATGAAGGGATCAAATGCGGGTTAGCACATGCTGTGAAAGGTGAAGCTAACTTCCTGTCTTTCAAAGAATTTGATCATAAAGCCAGTGAGAAGCTGTTGACGCAGTTGGATGCCTTGAAGTCAATGACGTTCCATTCCATTGACGAAGTTTCGAAGTTGAGCCTGGATGATACAGAAATAATGGGGGATATGCTGAAACCAATTTCCTTAGCAAAAGGTTCTGCCACCCCAAAGGCTGATGCTCCTTCAACTTCAAAGGCAGATGCTTCAATCACCACTGGATGTGCTACGGAAGTGAAAATTTGGTTTATATGAAGTTCTTCACACCATTCAGCTAAAGGATTTCCGGCAAATTGGTGTCCGTTATCAGTTATTATATAGAACGATAACCCGAAAACGGCAAACAATGTGCTCCCATACAAATTTCTTAACTTGTTTACCAGAAATGCAAGCGAGAGGTTTTGCTTCTACCCATTTTGTGAAATAATCAATTGCTACCAGAAGGAATTTTACGCCGCCACTTGCAGGTGGAAATGGACCAACTATGTCCATTCCACATTTTTGGAATGGCCAAACTGATGTAACAGGAATTAACTCATTCTTTGCCCTCATACTTACAGGAGCATGTGCTTGACAAGCTTGACATTTCCGAAGTTCCTCCCAAGTACTACGATACATCCCTGGCCAATAATAACCAAGGCTCATAATCTTTACTACTACCATTTTGCTCCTGCATGGATGCCACAGATGCCTTCATGCACTTCTTTGACGATCTTGTCAGCCTCAGTTGGGGTCAAGAATCTTAATAAAGGGCATAAAAAACTTCGCCTATACATAACATTACCTTGCATCTGATACTGAAGAGAGTTCACTCGCACTTGTCGTGTTTGTTCCTTATCATTTGGTAAGTCACCAGCGGTTAGGTATTTAATAATGGGAGTCATCCAGCTTTCCTCTTGAACTTGCACTTCCGCTGTTATTTTTAAATTCACATTCGGAGACTCCAATAATTCCATTCTGATTTCTTTTGCTAGATGTTCAAATGCCACCGATGCTAATTTACTTAGCGCATGTGCTTTTCTATTTTGAGCTCTCGATATGTGCAAGACTTCACACTTGTCAAAGGTTTTTATTAACTCTTGCACTTGCTCTAGATATAACATCATGTATTTGCCTTTTGATTCATATGTCCCAGCGATTTGGCTTGCAACAAGAAATGAATCCACATAGGCTGTCAAATGTGTTGCACCCATCTTTTTGGCTAATCTTAAACCTGAAACAAATGCATTTCACTTTTTGAAATTTTATGGTTAACACTTGCAAAGAAAATGGTGGATTCCGCTTGTGCACGTGTG